>CM033473.1:18806942-18958057 GCA_019447015.1 Hymenochirus boettgeri | reverse complement strand
AGAAGAAGAGAGAGAGAGAGAACGAGAGAGAGAGATAGCTAGAGACGGGAGAGAGAAGAAGAAGAAGAGAGAGAGAGCCGACGGAGAGGGAAGACTATGGCGAGACAGATTGAGAAGTAGACGTAGAGTTAATGCACTAGAATGCGAGTACTCTAGTAGCATAGCGATCATCGTGCACTATCTCTTCTGCTCTCTTCTCTCAACTCTCTTCGTCGCTCAGGCTAGATGCTCTCTCTATCTTGCTATCACAGGGGTGTGCAAATGTTTTCAGATTGTGGAGACTTTGGACAATGATAATTTTCACACCTGTGTTCTAAATGTCTAGGACTTAAAGTTGCAATTACCATAGTTTTATGCCAATTTACAGTGAAGTTATTGTATTACAATCGATTTTGTATTATGTGTAAAGAATTACGCTCACATTTGACTATATTAGACATGGTATCATATAATATAGGATTTTTAGAGTAGAAATAGTAAACATGTAAGTGAACACTGGTGGAAAATCTTTCACTACCAAAATTTCTGGGAACACCTTTTGAGAAAACATGTTCTATTAACTGTCTATTAATCATTCATCATCTATCTGTTATCTATCTATCAATCGGGATATTTATAGGCAGCGTTTCACATTGGTATCAGAAGCGTTCTCAATGTGTGTGTTAGGAAATATGGCCCCCCGGTGTATCGATCTCATCCTCATATCGAATCATCTATCTATCGTATCTATCTTCGATAGCTGGATCGACGAGCTAGCAAGAGACAATCAGGGGATGACACCAATGAACGCAGCATCAAGCTATCTATCTACCATCTAATCTACATCTGAATATCGACCTAGCGCTAGGATCGATATCGTCATCTACACGATATCCGCAGCATCATCGAGCAGTATCATCATCTTTCTATTCGCATCGATGCTTCTATCTTGACACTTACAATTACATATACTATCCTAGTCTATCTCTATCTATCTTTGGTCGGTCTGTCTGTATCTGTCTATCTCATCTATCTATCTATCTACTATCATCTATCTATCATCAATCTAATACTATATATCTATCATTCTATCGTATCTGATACTATCTGTATGTCGTCTGTCTGCCTATTGTCTGTCATCTATTAGTTGGGTCTGTCTTCTGCTGCGCGACATGCCTATGGACTAGGCGCGAGCTACGATTATGTGATTGATCAAAAAATTTTTCGATGGGAGATGGGAAATCCTCTAGATGGGAGAAGAGAATGATAGATATGAGTAGAGAGTGAAAAGATAAGATAGATGATGAGAGGGAAAGAGATGAGCAGAAGATGCATGAAGCATATTTACTATATTATCTATCAACATAGTTATCCTATCTCTGTAGTCTATATAGCTTAGCTAGTATATATCTATTACTATCTTATCTATCCATCTACTATCTAACTATTATGTCATATATTTATGATCTATCTATTCATCCATCTCTCCTGTCTGTCGTTTTTCTGTATATGCTTTCTATCATCTATCAGCTATTATTAGTCTATTAAATCTATCATTTCTTAGTTCTATCGAGCTATCTATTATCTATCTATTCTATCTCGTCCGACGAGCGCTATCTATCCTACTATCTATCTATATAATACCATCTATCTATCATAATACTCTAACATTAGAAAGATAATCAATGCACATTCCTAGCCCCATTACAATATCATATGCTGCACACTGGCATACTTATAACAAAGGGCTGTTTTTAGTATACATGACTTGATCACATGAATGAAGGTAAACCCAGTCTGGAAGGCCCTAATTCTAACCTTTTTACTTCAATTACCACTAGCAAACTTTTGCATTTCTCATAGTTGCACACTGGATCAAGGTAACAGGGCCTATATCATATAATGTCCCTCGCCCGACCTACCTCAACGCTCATTCGCATGAACCAGCCCTGTACAGACACCCCACTCGGACTGCGTCCCTACTCGCACTCTTAAACCTTTCTACCTCTCGATAGCACTCCATCCTACTGGAATTCTATTCCCCTCTCTCTATGTCAAAGAAACCTCAATTAGCAGGTTTAATACTACTCCTACAATTACCTACCTACTAGCTAAACGCACAGTATGAGCGTATCTATAATCTAGATAATGATAAATCTACCCTTACATCCTACCATCTGGCAACCAGCACAGATATGCCACGCTATCTATCATATCTATATAGTGATAAATCTACCCTTACAGACCAGACCTATCTGATACCCCTTAACAATCACTACCTATCTTCGCGTAAAGCCCAGCTAAATGCGTATCTATATATCTCATTATATGATAAATACTAGCCTTACATCCTACCTATCTGGTAACCAGCACCGTATATGGTATCTATATATAGTCTATATATGATAATATCTACCCTTACATTCCTACCATCTAGATAACCAGCCACAGATATAGGTATATAATATATCCATATATGATAATCTTCCCCTTACATCCTACCTATCGGTAAACCAGCACAGTAATGGCGTATCCTATATATGATAAATCCTACCCTTACATCGCTACCTATCGTAACAACCAGCACAGTATATTTGTGGCTATCAATATACTAGTATATGATAAATCTACCCTATCATCTACCTATATGAGTAACAGCACAGTATATGTTATCATAGTATCTAATTGCATTCATACATCTTAGCCTTACATCTACCTATTGCGTAACCAGCACGAGATGGTATCATGATATCTCTAATAATTTTGATTATAAATCAATACCATACATCCTACCTATCTAGTGATAACCAGCACAGTTGCTGCTATCTATATATCATATATGATAAATCTAACCTTCTACATCCTCTACTATCCTGGTACCACAGCCCCACAGTAGTAGTTATGATATATATCTATTATATGAAAATCTACCTTACATCCTACTATCCTGGCGTAAGCAGACAGTATATGCATATCTATGTAATGAAAATCTACCCTTACATTCCCCTACCTATCTGGTAACCAGCACAGTATATGCGTATCTATATATCTATATATGATAAATCTACTTACATCCACCTAATACCTCCCCTCCACACGGATAAACCAGCATCAGTATATATATCTTATGATGATAATCTACCCTTACACCAAACTTTGGTAACAGCCACGTGTTTGATATCTATATATCAATAGATAAATCTACCCTTACATCCCTATCTGGTAACCAGCACAGTTGTGATATATAATAATCTATATATGATAATTCACCCTTACTCCTACCTATCGGAACAGCCCACAGTATATGTAATCTATATATATATATGATAAATCTAGCCTTACATCACCATATATGGTAACACAGCCAGTATATGGTATCTATATACTATAAGATAAATCGTACCCTTACATCCTACCTATTGTAAACAGGCACAGTATATGGGATATCATATATATCTATGCTAATCATACCCTTACATCCACCTATCTGGTAACCAGCACAGGAAGATGCTATATATATATGATAAATCTACCCTTAATACCGACCTATCGGTAACCAGCACAGTATATGGTATCTATATATCTATATATGATAAATCTACCCTTAAATCCACTAGACTGGTAACCAGCACAGTAATGATCTATATATCTTATATGATAAATCTACCCTTAATCCTACCTATCTGGTAAACAGCACAGTATATGATTATATAATATATATGATAATCTACCCTTACATCACTACCTATCTGGTAACCAGCACAGTATTGTATTATATATCTATTATGAAATCTCCACCCTTACATCCTACTCATCTGGATAACCAGCACAGTATAGGTATATATATCTATATATGATAAATCTACCTTACATCCTACCTATCCGGTAACCAGCACAGTATATGAATATCTATGTATGATAAATCTACCCTTACATCCTACCTATCTGGTAACCAGCACAGCATTATGATATCTATAATCTATATATGTGATAAATCTACCCTTCCATACTCTATCTGGTAACAGCACAGTATATGGTATCTATATATCTACTATATGATAAATCTACCCTTACATCCTACCATCTGGTAACCAGCACAGTATATGGTATCTATATATCTATATATGAAAATCTATACTTAATCCTACCTATCTGGTAACCAGCCACAGTATATGGATCTAAATCTAGATATGATAAATTACCCTTACATCCTACCTATTGGTAACCAGCACATGATATGTATCTATATTCTAATATGATAAATCTAACCTTACATCCTACCTATCGGTAACCAGCACAGTATATGGTATCATATATCTATATATGATAAATCTACCTTACATCCTACCTATCCGGTAACCAGCACAGTATATGGTATCTATATATCTATATATGATAAATCTACCTTACATCCTACCATCTGGTAACCAGCACAATATATAAAGTCTATATATCTATATATGATAATCTACCCTACATCCTACTATCGTACCAGCACAGTATTGATATCTATATATCTATATATGATAAATCTACCCTTACATCCACCTATCTGGTAACCAGCACTATATGAGTATCTATATATCTATATATGATAAATCTACCTTAACATCCTACCTATCGGTAACCAGCACAGTATATGGTATCTATATATCTATTATGATAAATCTACCCTTACATCCTACCTATCTGGTACAGCACAGATATTGATACTATATATCATATATGATAAATCTACCTTACATCATCCTATACCGGTAACCAGCACAGTATATGGTATCTATATATCTATATATGATAAATCTACCCTTACATCCTACCTATCCGGTAACCAGCACAGTATATGGTATCTATATATCTATATTATGATAAATCTATCCTTACATCCTACCTATCTGGTAACCAGCACTAAGATCATATTAGATATTATCTATATCTATAATATGATAAATCTACCCTTACATCCTACCTATCCGGTAACCAGCACAGTTATATGGTATCTATATATCTATATATGATAAATCTACCTTACATCCTACTATCCGGTAACCAGCACAGTATATGGTATATATATCTATATATGATAAATCTATACTTACATCCTCCTACCTATCTGGTAACCAGCCACAGTATATGGTATCTATATATCTATATATGATAAATCTAACCTTACATCCTACCTATCTGGTAACCAGCACCAATTATATATCTATATATCTATATATGATAAATCTACCCTTACATCCTACCTATCCGGTAACCAGCACAGTATATGATATCTATATATCTATATATGATAAATCTACCCTTACATCCTACTATCCGGTAAACAGCACAGTATATGGTATCTATATATCTATATATGATAAATCTACCTTACATCCTACCATTCGGTAACCAGCACAGTATATGGTATCTATATATCTATATATTGATAAATCTACCCTTACATCCTACCATCCGGTAACCAGCACAGTATATGGTATCTATATATCTATATATGATAAATCTACCTACATCCTACCTATCCGGTAACCAGCACAGTATATGGTATCTATATATCTATATATGATAAACACCCTTACATCCTACCTATCCGCGGTAACCAGCACAGGATATAGTGATCTATCTATACTATATATGATAAATCTACCCTTACATCCTACCTATCCGGTAACCAGCACAGTATATGGATCTATATATCTATATATGATAAATCTACCCTTACATACCTACCTATCCGGTAACCAGCACAGGATATGTATCTATATATCTATATATGATAAATCTACCCTTACATCCTACCTATCCGTAACCAGCACAGTATATGGTATCTATATATCTATATATGATAAATCTATCCTTACATCCTACCTATCGGTAACCAGCACAGTATATGATATCTATATATCTATATATGATAAATCTACCCTTACATCCTACCTATCCGGTAACCAGCACAGTATATGTAATCTATATATCTATTATGAAAAATCTACCTTACATCCTACCTATCCGGTAACCAGCACAGTATATGGTATCATATATCTATATATGATAAATCTACCCTTACATCCACCTATCCGGTAACCAGCACAGTATATGGTATCTATATATCTATATATGATAAACTATACCTTAATCCTACCTATCCGGTAACCAGCACAGATATGGTATTATATATCTATATATGATAAATCTACCCTACATCCATACCTATCCGGTAACCAGCACAGTATATGGATCTAATATATCTATATATGATAAATCTAACCCTTACATCCTACCTATCGGTAACCAGCACAGTTATGGTATCTATATATCTATATATGATAAATCTATCTTACATCCTACCTATCGGTAACCAGCACAGTATATGAGTATCATATATCTATATATGATAAATTTACCCTTACATCCTACCTATCGGCAACAGCACATATATATATAACTCTATATCTATATATGATAAATCTACCTTACATACTACCTATCCGGTAACCAGGCACAGTATATGGTATCTATATATCTATATATATATAAATCTACCTTAAATCCTACCTATCGGTAACCAGCACAGTATATGGTATCTATAATTCTATATATGATAAATCTACCCTTACATCCTACCTATGGTAACCAGCACAGTATATGGATATCTATATATATCTATATATGATAAATCTACCCTTACATCCTACCCTATCCGGTAACCAGCCACGTATAAGGTATCATATATCTATATATGATAAATCTACCCTTACATCCTACCTTACGGTAACCAGCACAGTTATATTTTTTTTTGGTATCTATATATCTATATATGATAAATCTACCCTTACATCCTACCTATCCGGTAACCAGCACAGTATATGGTATCATATATCTATATATGATAAATCTACCTTACATCCTACCTATCCGGTAACCAGACACAGTATATGATATCTATATATCTATATATGATAAATCTACCCTTACATCCTACCTATCTGGTAAACAGTCACAGCATATATAATATTATATAAATCTACCTCCTACCATCTAGAACCAGTCCAACAGCACTATATATCTTATATATGATAAATCTACCCTTACATCCTACCTTCCGGTAAACAGCACAGTATATGGTATCTATATATCTATATATGATAAATCTACCCTTACATCCTACCTATCCGGTAACACAGCCACAGTATATGGTATCTATATATCTATATATGATAAATCTACCTTACATCTACCTATCTGGTAAACCCAGCATAGTATATGGATCTATAATCTATATATGATAAATCTACCCTTACACCTACCTATCCGGTAACCACAACAGTATATGTATCTATATCTATATATGATATAAATCTCCCTTACATCCTACCTATTGGTAACCAGCACAGTATATGATATCTATATATGATAAATCTACCCTACATCCTACCTTTCTGGTAACCAGCACAGAGTATATGAGTATCTATATATCTATATATGATAAATCTACCCTTACATCCTACCTATCCGTAACCAGCACAGTATATGTATCTATATATCATATATGATAAATCTACTTAATCCTACTTCTGGTAACCAGCACAGTATATGGTATCTATATATCTATATATGAAAATCTACCTTACCTACCTATCTGGTAACCAGCCAAGTATATGGTATCTATATATCTATATATGATAAATCTACCCTTACATCCTACCTATCTGGTAACCAGCACAGTATATGGTATATATATACTATATATGATAAATCTACCCTTCATCCTACCTATCTGGTAACCAGCCACAGTATATGATATATATATCTATATATGATAAATCTACCCTACATCCTACCTATCTGGTAACCAGCACAGTATAGGTATATATATATCTATATATGATAATATCCCTTACATCCTACCTATCTGGTAACCAGCACAGTATATGGTATCTATATATCTATATATGATAAATCTACCTTACATACTACCTACTCGTATTGGTAACAGCACAGTATATGGTCTTATCTATATAGATAAATCTACCCTTACATCCTACCTATTCTGGTAACCAGCACAGTATATGGTATCTATATATCTATATATGATAAATTACCCTTACCCAATCCTACCTATCCGTAACCAGCACAGTATATGGTATCTATATATCTATATATGATAATCACCCTTACATCCTACCTATTGGTAACCAGCACAGTATATGGTATCTATATTCTATAATGATAAATCTACCCTTACTCCTACCTATTGGTAACCAGCACAGTATATGGTATCTATATATCTATATATGATAAACTACCCTTACATCCTACTATCTGGTAAACCAGCACATATATGGATATATATACCTATTATGATAAATCTACCCTTCATCCTACCTATCTGGTAACCAGCACAGTATATGATAGTATATACTATATATGATAAATCTACCCTTACATCCTACCTATCGGTAACCAGCACAGTATATGGATCTATATATCTATATATGATAAATCTACCCTTACATCCTACCTATCCGGTAACCAGCACAGTATATGTATCTATTATCTATATATGATAAATCTACCCTTACATCCTACCTATCTGGTAACAGCACAGTATATGGTATATATATCTATATATGATAAATCTACCCTTACATCCTACCTATCCGGTAACCAGACAGTATATGGATCTAATATCCATATATGATAAATCTACCCTTACATCCTACCTATTGGTAAACCAGCACAGTATATGGTATCTTATCATATGATAAATCTACCCTTACATCTACCTATCCGGTAACCAGCACAGTATATGGTATCTATATCTATATATGATAAATTACCCTTACTCCTACCTATCTGGTAACCAGCACAGTATATGGTATCTATATTCTATATATGATAAATCTACCCTTACATCCTACCATCTGGTAACAGCACAGTATATGATATCTATATAGATAAATCTACCCTTACATCCATACTACTGGTAAACCAGCCACAGTGTTTGATATCTATATATCTATATATGATAAATCTACCCTTACATCCTACCTATCTGGTTAACCAGCACAGTATATGGTATCTATATATATATATATGATAATCTACCCTACATCCTACCTATCCGGTAACCAGCACAGTATATGATATCTAGTATGATAAATTACCCTTACATCCTACCTATCTGGTAACCAGCACAGTATATGGTATCTATATATCTAATATGATAAATTACCCTTAAATCCTACCTAATGGTAACCAGCACAGTATATGATATCTATATATGATAAATCTACCCTTACATCCAATATCTGGTAACCGCACAGTGTTGATATCTATATATCTATATATGATAAATCTACCCTTACATCCTACCTATCTGGTAACCAGCACAGTGTTTGATCTATATATCTAATATGATAAATCTACCCTTACATCCTCACTATCTGGTAACCAGCACAGTAATGGTATCTATATATCTATATAGATTAAATCTAGCCTTACATCCTACCATCTGGTAACCAGCACAGTATATGGTATCTATATATCTATATATGATAAATCTACCTTACATCCTACCTATTGTAAACCAGCACAGTATATGGTATCTATATATCCATATGATAAATCTACCCTTACATCCTACCTATTGGTAACCAGCACAGTATATGGTATTATATATATATGATAAATCTACCCTTACATCCTACCTATCCGGTAACCGCACAGTATATGATATCTATAATCTATATATGATAAATCTACCCTTACATCCTACACTATCTGGTAACCAGCACAGTATATGGTATCTATATATCTATATATGATAAATCTACCCTTACATCCTACCTATCTGGTAACCAGCACAGAGTATATGATTATCATATATGATAAATCTACCCTTACATCCCAACTATCTGGTAACCAGACAGTTTGATATCTATATATCTATATATGATAAATCTACCCTTACATCCTACCTATCTGGTAACCAGCACAGTATATGATATCTATATATCTATATATGATAAATTACCCTTACATCCTACCTATCCGGTAACCAGCACAGTAATGATATCTATATGATAAATCTACCTACAATCCTACCTATTGGTAACCAGCACAGCATTTTGATATCTATATATCTATATATGATAAAATACCCTTACATCCTACCTATCCTGGTAACCAGCACAGTATATGGTATCTATATATCTATATATGATAAATCTACCCTTACATCCTACCTATCGGTAACCAGCACAGTATATGGTATCTATATATCTATAATGATAAATCTATACTTACATCCTCTATATGGTAACCAGCACAGTATTATGGTATCTATATCTATATATATGATAAATTACCCTTACATCCTACCTATCTGGTAACCAGCACAGTGTATGATATCTATATTTCTATATATGATAAATCTACCCTTACATCCTACCTATCCGGTAACCAGCACAGTATATGGTATCTATATATCTAATATGATAAATCTACTCTTACAATCTACCTATCCGGTAACCAGCACAGTATTGGTATCTATATATCTATATATGATAAATATTACCTTACATCCTACCTATCTGGTAACCAGCACAATATATATATCTATATATCTATATTGATAAATACCCTTACATCCTACCTATCCGGTAACCAGCACAGTATATGATATCTATAATATATTATGATTAAAAACCTTACATCCTACCTATCCGGTAACCAGCACAGTATATGGTATCTAATATCTATATATGATAAATCTATCCTTACATCCTACCTATCTGGTAACCAGCACAGTATATGGTATCTATATATCTATATATGATAAATCTACCTTACATCCTACCTATCTGGTAACCAGCACAGTATATGGTATCTATATATCTATATATGATAAATCTACCTTACATCCTACCTATCCGGTAACCAGCACAGTATATGGTATCTATATATCTATATATGATAAATCTACCCTTATCCTACCTATCGGTAACCAGCACAGTATAGGTATCTATATATCTATATATGATAAATCTATCCTTACATCCTACCTATTCGGTAACCAGCAAAGAGTGATATCTATATATCTATATATGATAAATCTACCCTTACATCCTACCTATCCGGTAACCAGCACAGTATATGGTATCTATATATCTATATATGATAAATCTACCCTTACATCCTACCTATCCGGTAACCAGCACAGTATATGGTATCTATATATCTATATATGATAAATCTATACTTACATCCTACCTATCTGGTAACCAGCACAGTATATGAATCATATATATATGATAAATCTACCTTACATCCAACATCTGGTAACCAGCACAGTGTTGATATCTAATATCTATATATGATAAATCTACCCTTACATCCTACCTATCTGGTAACCAGCACACAGTATATGAGATCTATATATCTATATATGATAAATCTACCCATACATCCTACCTATCCGGGAACCAGCACAGTATATGCTATCTATGATGATAAATCTACCTTACATCCTACCTATCTGGTAACAGCACAGTATATGTATCTATATATATATATATGATAAATCTACCCTTACATCCTACCTATCTGGTAACCAGCACAGTATATGATATCTATATATGATAAATCTACCCTTACTCTCCCAATATCTGGTAACCAGCACAGTTTTTAATCTATATATCTATATATGATAAATCTACCCTTACATCCTACCTATCTGGTAACCAGCACAGTGTTTGATATCTATATATCATATATGATAAATCTACCCTTACATCCTACCTATCTGGTAACCAGCACAGTATAATGGTATCTAATATCTATATGATAAATCTACGCCTTACATCTCCTATCTGCGTAACCAGCACAGTATAGGTATTATATATCTATATATGATAAATCTACCTTAAATCCTACCTAATCTAGTAAACCAGCACAGTATATGGGTCTATATATCTCATATATGATAATCTACCCTTAACATCCTACCTATCTGGTAACCAGCACAGTATATGGTATCTATATATGATAATCTACCCTTACATCCTACCTATCGGTAACCAGACACAGTATATGGTATCTATATATCTATATATGATAAATCTACCCTTACATCCTACCTATCTGGTAACCAGCACAGTATATGGTATCTATATATCTATATATGATAAATCTACCCTTACATCCTACCTATCTGGAACCAGCACAGTATATGATATATATATGATAAATTACCCTACATCCAACTATTGGTAACCAGCACAGGTTTTGAATCTATATATCTATATATGATAAATCTACCCTTACATCTACCTATCTGGTAACCAGCACAGTATATGATATCTATATATCTATATATGATAAATCTACCCTTACATCCATAATCCGGTAACCAGCCACAGTATATGATATCTATTATGATAAATCTACCCTTACATCCTACCTATCTGGTAACCAGCACAGCATTGATATCTATATATCTATATATGATAAATCTACCCTTACATCCTACCTATCGGTAACCAGCACAGTATATGGTATCTATATATCTATATTGATAAATCTACCCTTACATCCTCCTATCCGGTAACCGCACAGTATATGGTATCTATATTATATATGATAAACTATACTTACATCCTACCTATCTGGTAACCAGCCACAGTATAGTGTATCTATATATCTAATATGATAAATCTACCCTTACATCCTACCATCTGGTAACCAGCACAGTTATGATATCTATATTCTATATATGATAAATCTACCCTTACATCCTACCTATCCGGTAACCAGCACAGTATATGGTATCTATATATCTATATATGATAAATCTACCTTACATTCCTAACTATCCGGTAACCAGCAGAGTATATGGTATCTATAATCTATATATGATAAATATACCTTACATCCTACCTATCTGGTAACCAGCACAATATATATATCATATATCTATATATGATAAATCTACCCTTACATCCTACCTATCTCGGTAACCAGCCACAGATAGATATCTATATATCTATATATGATAAATCTACCCTTACATCCTACCTATCCGGTAACCAGCACAGTATATGGTACTATATATATATATGATAAATCTATCCTTTACATCCTACCTATCGGTAACCAGCACAGTATATGGTATCTATATATCTAATGATAAATCTACCCTACATCCTACCATATCGGTAACCAGCACAGTATATGGTATCTATAATCTATATATGATAAATCACCCTTACATCCATACCTATCCGGTAACCAGCACAGTATATGGTATCTATATATCTATATATGATAAATCTACCCTTAATCCTACCTATCCGGTAACCAGCACAGTATATGGTATCTATATACTATATTATGATAAATCTAACCTTACATCCTACCTATCTGGTAACCAGCACAGTATATGGTATCTATATATCTATATATGATAAATCTACCTTACATCCTACCTATCGGTAACCAGCACAGTATATGGTATCTATATATCTATATATGATAAATCTACCCTACATCCTACCTATCCGGTAACCAGCACAGTATATGGTATCTATATATCTATATATGATAAATCTACCTACTACATCCTACCTATCTGGTAACCAGCCACAGTATATGGTATTATATATCTATATATGATAAATCTATACTTACATCCTACCTATCTGGTAACCAGCACATATATATAAGATCTATATATATATATGATAAATCTACATTACATCCTACCTATCGGTACCAGCACAGTATATGATATCTATATATCTATATATGATAAATCTACCCTTACATCCTATCTATCCGGTAACAGCACAGTATATGGTATCTATATATCTATATATGATAATCTATCCTTACATCCTACCTATCTGGTAACCAGCACAGTATATGGTATCTATATATCTATATATGATAAATCTACCCTTACATCCTACCATCCGGTAACCAGCAAACAGTATATGGTATCTATATATCTATATATGATAAATCTACCCTACAATCCTACCTATCCGGTAACCAGGCACAGTATAGGTATCTATATATCTATATATGATAAATCTACCCTTACATCTACTATCCGGTAACCAGCACAGTATATGGTTATCTATATACTATAATGATAAATCTACCTTACATCCTACCTATCCGGTAACCAAAGCACACAGTCCTATGGTATCTATATATCTATATATGATAAATCTACCCTACATCCTACCTATCCGGTAACCAGCACAGTATATGATATCTATATATCTATATATGATAAATCTACCCTTACAATCCTACCTATCCGGTAACCAGCACAGTATATGGTATATATATCTATATATGATAAATCTATCCTTACATCCTACCTATCCGGTAAACAGCACAGTATATGGTATCTATATATCTAATATGATAAATCTACCCTTACATCCTAACTATCCGGTAACCAGCACAGTATATGGTATCTATATATCTATATATGAAAATATACCCTACATCCTACCTATCCGGTAACCAGCACAGTATATGGTATCTATATATCTATATATGATAAATCTACCCTTACATCATACCTATCGGTAAACCAGCACAGTATATGGTATTATATATATATATATGATAAATCTATCCTTACATCCTACCTATCTGGTAACCAGCACAGCTTTGATATCTATATATCTATATATGATAAAATCTACCCTTACATCCTACCTATCCGGTAACCAGCACAGTTATGGTATCTATATATCTATATAGATTAAATCTACCCTTACATCCTACCTATCCGGTAACCAGCACAGTATATGGTATCTATATATCTATATATGATAAATCTATACTTACATCCTACCTATCTGGTAACCAGCACAGTATATGGTATCTATATATCTATATATGATAAATCTATACTTACATCCTACCTATCTGGTAACCAGCACAATATATATCTATTATCTGATATGATAAATCTACCCTACATCCTACCTATCCGGTAACCAGCCACGTATATGATATCTATATATCATATATGATAAATCTACCCTTACATCCTACCTATCCGGTAACCAGCCACAGTATATGGATCTATATATCTATATTGATAAATCTATCCTTACACCTACCTATCTGTAAACAGCACAGTATATGGTATCTATATATCTATATATGATAAATCTACCTTACATCCTACTATCCGGTAACCAGCACAGTATATGGATCATATATCTATATATGATAAATCTACCCTTACATCCTACCATATCCGGTAACCAGCACAGTATAGGGATCTATATATCTATATATGATAAATCTACCCTTACATTCTACTATCCGGTAACCAGCACAGTATATGGTATCTATATATCTATAATGATAAATCTCCCTTACATTCCTACCTATCGGTAACCAGCACAGTATATGATATCTATATATCTATATATGATAAATCTACCCTTAATCCTACCTATCTGGTAACCAGCACAGCATATGGATATCTATATATCTATATATGATAAATCTACCCTTACATCCTACCTATCCGGTAACCAGCACAGTATATGGTATCTATATATCTATATATGATAAATCTACCCTTACATCCTACACTATCCGGTAACCAGCACAGTATATGGTATCTATATATCTATATATGATAAGTCTACCCTTACATCTACCTATCCGGTAACCAGCATAGTATATGGTATTAATATCTATATATGATAATCTACCCTACATCCTACTATCCGGTAACCATAAGTATATGGTATCTATATATCTATATATGATAAATCTACCCTTACATCCTACCTATATGGTAACCAGCACAAAGTTATATGATATTCTATATGATAAATCTTACCCTTACATCCTACCTTTCTGGTAACCAGCACAGTATATGGTATCATATATCTATATATGATAAATCTACCCTTACATCCTACCTATCCAGTAACCAGCACAGTATATGGTATCTATATATCTATATATGATAAATCTACCCTTACATCCTACCTATCTGGTAACCAGCACAGTATATGGTATCTATATACTATATATGATAAATCTACCCTTACATCCTACCTATCTGGTAACCAGCACAGTATATGGTATATATATCTATATATGATAAATCTACCCTTACATCCTACCTATCTGGTAACCAGCACATATATGGTATCTATATACTATATATGATAAATCTACACCTTGCATCCTACCTATCTGGTAACCAGCACAGTAAGGATATGCTATATATATATATATATGATAAATCTACCCTTACATCCTACCTATCTGGTAACCAGCACAGTATATGGTATTAATATATTAATATGATAAATCTACCTTACATCCTACCTATCTGGTAACCAGCACAGTATATGGTATCTATATATCTATATATGATAAATCTACCCTTACATCCTACCTATCTGGTAACTAGCACAGTATATGATATCTATATATGATAAATCTACCCTTACATCCTACCTTTCTGGTAACCAGCACAGTATATGGTATCTATATATCTATATATGATAAATCTACCCTTACATCCTACCTATCCAGTAACCAGCACAGTATATGGTATCTATATATTATATGATATAAATCTACCCTTACATCCTACTATCTGTAACACAGCACAGTATATGGTATCTATATATCTATATATGATAAAATCTACCCTTACATCCTACATATCTGGGAACCAGCCAGTATATGGTATCTATATATCTATATATGATTAAATCTACCCTATACATCCTACCTATCTGGTAACCAGCAACATAGATGATATCTCTATTATTTTTTTTTTTTTATTTTATATACTATATATGATAAATTCTACCCTTCGATCCTACCTATTGGTAACCAGCACAGTATATGGATATATATATCTATATATGATAAATCTACCCTTACATCCTACCTTCTGGTAACAGCACAGTATATGGTATCTATATATCTATATATGATAATCTACCCTTACATCACCTATCCGGTAAACCAGCACAGTATATGGTATCTATATATTATATATGATAAATCTACCCTTAATCCTACCTATCTGGTAACTAGCACAGTATATGGTATCTATATATCTATATGATAAATCTACCCTTACATCCTACATCCGGTAACCTAGCACAGTATATGGTATCTATATATCTATATATGATAAATCTACCTTACAATCCTACCTATCTGGTAACAGCACAGATATGGTATCTATATATCTATATATGATAAATCTACCCTTACATCCACCTATCTGGTAACCGCACAGTATATGGTATCTATATATCTATATATGATAAATCTACGCCTTACATCTACCTATCTGGTAACCAGCAAGTATATGGTATCTATATATCTATATATGATAAATCTACCCTTACATCCTACCTATCCGGTAACCAGCACAGTATATGGTATCTATATATCTATATATGATAAATCTACCCTTATATCCTACCTATCTGGTAACCAGCACAGTATTTGATTGTTTTATTTGCACTGCATACGTCTCACTCCAGCACTCCAGTACCAGTATGTTACCCACCTAACTAGATTGTAATGACTTTATTATATTTTAATGCTGTACAGCGCTGCGTCCCCAAGTGGCACTATATAAATAAACATATACATCTATCTATCTATCTATCTATCTGTATCTATCTATCTATCTATCTATCATCTTTCCATCTAGACGCTATCTATCTATCTATCTATCTATCAATCTATCTATCTATCTATCTATCTATCTATCATCTTTCCATCTAGCTGCTATCTATCTATCTATCTATCTATCTATCAATCTATCTATCTATCTATCTATCATCTTTCCATCTAGCTGCTATCTATCTATCTATCTGTCTATTTTTTAATCTATCTATAATTTCTTTGTCTATCCATCAACTATTATCTGTATCTATCTATCTATCTATCTATCTATCTATCTATCTATCTATCTATGGGGGATCACATACTAAATTTTTTATTTTAGGGTGGACATAGCCTTTAAGATGGAAGCTCACTAGTGACATCAGAAGGGATGAACAAAGGATGAACAAAGGACCCACAGTCAAATGATTGTAATAATAGGAGTATAGAGCATTTGTATTATTATAACTATAAAAGGCAGACAGATTCGGTGCACTCTAGGAATGTCTTGAAAAAAAACAATATTTATTAAATCATGACATACATTCTACGCGTTTCATGTGTCATCAGTCATCACTATAATATCTTATAATTCAATACAAATAAAGTTTTTATGATTAACTTCTCCTTTAATTTAGCTATTGTTATGTAAACTTGCCAGAATAATTTTGCTTTGTTTTTGTTTTTTTACCACCCCCCCACCCCCCCCCCCGGCCAAATGCCTTCTGATTAACGGGGCGGCCCCCAGACTACAGTTTTGTTAGAAATATCTACATTGGCATCATTTACTGTAATAATAACATGTTCCCATACACCCTCGATTGGCAAGGCAAATCCACTGTGGTTATAGCACAATATTAGGAAACCTCATTCATTAGGGGCTACAATAACCTGTGTATCTAAAACACTAATCTTCAAAAGGTCTTTATAAAAGTAAATGAGTGGAATAAAGCTGTTTTGCTTTTGAATTATCAACAGAGCAGACACGTTCGATTTTCTACCCAACGCCCGCCAATGGGCGGGGCCAAACGAACATTTCCTTTCGATAATTGCATGGGCATAGCCATTCAGTCTGGCGTTGTTCGTTGTTCTGCCACATATGAAATTATTGTGCAAAAAGGACGTTTAGTGCTTGCTCGTTAGTTGGGTGCCAAATCGCACTTGTTTACGATGCTTATGCAAAAGGAAAGGAGGAGCGGTTAACAAACTATTATAATAAGACGTAACTTAACCTTCGGTTGCATATTCCTACCCACCAAGAATGGCAAACCTTTGAAGATAACTCATGGACTTTTTTTAAGAGCTGCCAGTCTTCCACCCTGCTTCAGCTTAATGTCTAATAGGACCAAGACCTGGCAGCTCAGAAACATAGTTTATGGTTGACAGTAAAGTTGCCCTTTAATTGAAGCATCGTTAAAGGAAAAGCACGGTCCAGAAATTCCTTAAAAGTAAAACATTCCAAAAAGTCATGTGACATCAGACCGAAAAGAACAGGAGGGTTCAGACACGTGTATGATCTCTGGCAGCGAGCTAGAGCCCATCAACGGCTCGGTTGAGATGGGAGTAACATAGTGTTTGCCATCCAGATTTCACGGTACATTGTACATCACTTTCAGGCAATAGGATTGAAGGAGATTAGACAGGAGATCAATGTGTGACTCACTGGCAATTCCTGGGTATTGATAAGATTTATAGAGAACTGTCACGGATCCCCTTATTAAATATCTCCCACCGACGCGTTTCGCTCTTAGGAGCAGGTATTTGTAAGTGCAACTCGCTGAATTCCAATTATATTTGTTTTTCTTTCTATGGCTGTCAAGTCCACAGCGTTACAAGATCACAAAGCAAATATCAACCCAACATGACAGATATTTCACAATAAAAGCCATGGAATTAGACACCATCCCGATCTCAATGAAATAAAAACCTACCAATATAACACAGAGATACAAACTATTGCCAGATATACCCTGTGCTGATATATAATCATCACTATGACATATATCACATACAGGCCTATATTCTCTCCGTCCACCATCAATTATGAAAAATGACATCTGGGATGCCAGGTATAGATGTGGAGTGGCAATATCTGTAAATAAATGGTTATGCACATTATTCCCACACTGCCAGATGCCAGACTGGGCTTATTTATGAAGAAATAATGGGGTAGTGGCATTGCCCTGTCTGGAAGACGTAGCCTTGTTCTTATTGTCACCAGGGGATTATCAACTAGGTTAACAAAAATACACTTACCAAATAATATAAAGCATTAGTCCATAAAATGCCAAATTCAGTTTAATTTACTGAATCTTTCTCTAAACTTTACTAGTAATCTCTGCATTTTTCTTCTTGTTGTGGCTCCAATAACAAAGAGACAATAAAAAACACCCAGAATTCCACTGATGTAGAAATACTACGACAAATCACAATGGCGTCTACCACGCCCAGGGCATCTGAATGAAATATACTCCAGAAACGGGAATAAATCATTGTAAGGGAGGAGAAACAAGGTTGCTTTACGTCCCTTTAGGAAACGTTACACTTCCATTAGTGAAACACATTTATACTTAAAATAAGAACATAACCATTCAGAATAATTTACCGGAAGGCACAGAGTACAGGTTTAGATTATAATCATGTTATGTCTTAAATCTGATGGGAATGTCAGTAAATTAGATTTAGTACATACAACCATGTAATTCCTATTCCCTTTTAAAATAACTTTCTATCCAGGAAACAGACAGCCATAGAATACTAATACTTGTCCCCCTGCCAGAAATACTTTGCCTATATGGAAATTCCACATGTATAGATGGAGACAGATAGGTAGAATAGCATTCAGTCATTGGCTGGGAAGTAAGCTGTTGCACCCATGAATGACGGCTTCTAACCCAAAAAACCAGGACGAGGAAAGAGAGGTAACAGAACAACAGGGAAGCATTTCAGCTTAGTCTTACATCTCTCAGATTTCTAACTATTGTAGTTTTGGGGTTTGGAGGTTGATGTACACATTTTCAGTTGATGGGTGGACCCACACTCTTCTGTGTTCCGGTATTGACTACTTCGATGCAAGTTGGACTCCCTTAAAGGACAATTATACTGTAAAAATTAATCCTTTACAAATTAAAAGTACCCAGGGCAGGAAGGTAGGATTGATTATTCCCACCTCCCAATACTGTTTGGTTGAGGAGCTACAACCTTACATCCTTTGAGGTTCCTACCATCTGTCGCTACGTGTAGCTGTTGTATACAGACCCCCATCCACCACTCCCCCATCTACATTCCTCTCAGACTACATTCTCCTCGTGACCTGGCTTACATTCTTCCTCCACGATAATGCGCACTATAGAGGATTAGAACCAGGAAACGGTCAGAAATGTTCATCTCTGCAGCGGTGGGTTGCAAGAAAGGTAAATATACTTACCTTCATCCCGGGCTCCTGCTCAATTGATTGAAGAAAGGTAAGGCATAGCTCCTTAACCTCCTGGGCTTCAATCAATACATTAAAGGAATAGTTCACACACAAAGTAAAGGAGCTAAGCCTTACCTTTCTTCAATCAATCGACCAGGATCCAGAATCGAAGGTAAGTACATATACCTCGTGCACAATCCACTGCTAGCTCAATTGAAAATTGCAGATCGCTTCTGGGTTTAGTTTCCTATAGAACGCATTATCGCGCATGTGCGAAAGAGTGAAATGAAACCAGGAAGCTGTTGTGATTTGTCAACTGAGCCGCGAGGTAAATATACTCACCTTCGTTCCTGGATCCTGGAGGAAAATGTAATTCTCCCTCTTTACAAAGCATTGGTAAGGCCTCATTTGGAATATGCAGTGCAATTTTGGAATCCTATGTACAAAAAGGACATCTTTGAAATGGAAAGGGTTCAGAGAAGGGCAACTAAATTAATAAGGGGATTGGGGGAACTTGAATATGAAGAGAGACCGGAAAAGTTACAATTACGTACGCTGGAGAAAAGGCGCTTGCGTGGGGATATGATTACTGTGTATAAATACATTAACGGGCCATACAATAAACTATCTGGGGCATTGTTCACCAATAGAACATGTCAGAGGACACACAGACATCCCTTAAGACTTGAAGAAAAAAGGTTTAGGCTTCAAGTTCGGAAAGGGTTTTTCACCGTGAGAACTGTAAAGCTATGGAACTGTCTTCCAGTGGACGTTGTAATGGCAGGTTCATACATGAGGGAACAATAGAATAAATCACACTGCATATAGTAAATGAATGGTATGATGCATCATGAATATAAGTGCTTGTAAGAGGACATGTTAGACGTCGGGAGGAGTGATGAGAAACAGGGGTCCCTAAAGCCGCCGTGATAGAGTGCTTACAATCTCGGGAATTAGGGGTGGGGGTAAGCGGTACATAATACAGGGGCGAAAGGATGAATTCTAAAAAAAAGGTAAGGGGGGGTGTGAGGAATGCTTTGGCTCAGGAAAGAGATAGGATGTAAAAAGGGTATGGGATTTTATGGGGCTAATCTAAGTGATAGGTAAGGGTAGAATCCATATACTGTGTGCTGGTTACCATATAGGTAGATTGGGGAAGGGTGATATTTTATCATATATGATATATGGCGGATGATCGGCAGGGTATAAACTTATGGGCGTGGGGGTTAACCGGGGAGCCAGACGGGGGGGGGGGGGGGCGGTGATGGAGGGGGTGGTATTAGTTTAGAGTGGTAGGGATTGTAGGGTACAAGGGTAGGGAGGTGGATAGATATATAGATTCGATGATAGAGCTGTTGGGGCCTGGTGGGGGATACGCAGGGGAGGTAGGGGGGTTAGGTGGTAGAGGTGGTAGATTTACCCATATATGGAGTAATCTTAGGTAGAGAGAGGAGCGGCAATAGAAGGGGGTGGATGGGGGTATTCTGGGGTTAAGGGCCTGATAGGGGTATTATGTAGGAAGTAGGATGGTTATCAGAGGGTTAGGGGGGGGGGGGAAGGGGTGGATATATACAAAAGGGATAAGCCATATACGTGGGGGTGCGGAATGGGTTAGGTTCAGAGTGGGCGGTAGGCTGTGAAAACAGTGTTGAGATTGGGGGGGGGGAAAAAATATCATATATAGGGGGGGGAGATGATAGAATAGAGTACCGGGGGATATAAAAGTGTGCTGTGTGGGGTACAGATAAAATGTGCGATGTGGCGGAAAGGGTGTAAGGGGGAATACGATGTATACTCGGGTATCGGGTGAAGATATATAAAGATAGCAGGGTCTACTGGGGTGTGCCTGGATGGGGGTAGGAAAACCGGATAGTGGATAGGATGTAGGGGTGGAGCTATATCTATATATCTAGATAGAGAGGGAAATATATGAATAGTCATAGTCTGATGGACGGTGTGACAGGGGGGTTACCATATAGGGTTTAGGTGAGAAATGTGGTAATAATGTGCGGGCTGGGTCATCTAGTGATAGGGGAGGTATAATCATACCTATACTGTGCATGGTTACCAGATAGTCGAAAAAAAAGGAGGGGGGAAGAAAAGGGAAGTGCTGGGGTCGCGTAAGGTTTCGCGATTGACTCGTCTCTCGCGTGCTCTCGCGGCGTCACCCTCTCTGGATGGGTTCAAGTTAGGGTGAGTGGGGGTCGGCCGCCGGAGTAAGGAGGTGGATGGGATAGGGTAGGAGTTTAGGTCATAGGGGGATAGGATATATAGAAATACGCATATGGAAAGCCTTTAATGCTGGTTCCAGATAGGTAAGGGATTAAGGGGTAGAGTAATATGTGGGGGCTGCATTCTAGGGACTGGGGATATAGATAAAACCATAATACTAAGATGTGGTTAACACATATAATGTACGGATTTAAGGGTAGGATTAAAAATAATGGTTAGTCTAGAAATCTAGGGGGGATATAGGAGATCCCAATATATTGGTGGCATGGTGGAAGTTAACCACGAGGATAAGGTAGGGGAATGGGGGAAGGTAAGAGTCTATGAAATGTCTTCATAGATATAGATAAAAATATAGATAAAAGGGGGAAGAGGATGCATAATAGGCATGTGCTGGTTAAGACAAACTAGCGGCGGGGGGGTGGAAACGAGGCCGGATCGTAGTAGTACGGGTCGATTATCATATATAGATATATCGATCATATACCTGTTCTGTTACCGGATAGGTAGGATAGTAAGCTGGTGATTTATCCTATCTAGATATCTCTCCTGGCTGGTTACAGAATGTAGGATTTAGGAATAAAATAGATTTGGTAGTGCAAGTGGGAAATAAAATGGGGGGGAGATAGAAGGGGATAATAAGATACCGATCTACTGAAAAGGGTAAGGGACAAATGAAGTGGGGGTACCCTATAATGTTAGATGCTGTTAAGGTAGATTTATATCTATGGCTAGATGATATAGGAATGGGGGCCAATGGGGGAGTGACATGGGTGGCGATGGAGGTTAGCAAACAAGAGGGAGGGTAGGGTAGGGAAAAAAATGTAAGGGGAGTATGTTATCAAGTAGGTGATGTAAATATATATAGGGAGTAACCATGAGTCCAGGTGGGTAAAAATGGGGCTGAAAGGGTGGAGTGAAAAAAGGGGTACCAGATAAGTGGTAGGGATGGAGAAGGATGTGGGAGGGGGATAGGGTCGGAGGTGTTAAGGGGGGTACCAGATAAGATATAGCTAAAAAGTCTGCGGGAGTGCGGGGACCGGGGGGGATAGGGTACTGGTGGGCTGGGGGGGGGTGTGTTAAAACCAGCATATGGAATGAGTATGAATGTACGGGTAGATTTAGCAAGTATAGAGTATATAGATGGGGGGAGGGGGCAAACAAATCTAGGGCTGGAGGGGTGTGGCTTGTTAGCGGCCGCGGCTCGTTCGGCGTGGTTAAGCGTGGCTGCATCAGGCAGAAAAGGTCAATCCGGTCGGGGTCTCGGGAGATCATATACGACTCTAGGTCACAAGGGTATACTGAAGTGCTGGTTCAAAGAACCGGAAAGGGAAAGGATCGGTCTGGAGTGGTTACCTAAATGTAAGAAACAAGGGATATATGTGGAACAGGGGGTCATAAACATCGATACAGGGTCAAGTATCATATACTGTAAGGCGGGGGGGGAAGGGGGTGCGGGAAAACGGAAAAAAAAAATAAAAAAACAGCGAGATGGTGGGGTATGGGGGTGTAAGGAGTAAAGGGAGGGTGAAATAAATATCATCTATACTAGTATAGTATCTAAGTATCATGGAAGATAAACTGGAATGGTGGGGCAAAATGGAATGGGGTAGGGGGCGGGGCAGGATAATGGAAAATAGGATGTACGGTGTAGATGGTTAGAGGATGAGGGTGGCGGAGAAAATGATAGGAATAGGGGAAGAGGAAGGGGAAAGCTACCGGGGGAATGAAAGGTTAGCTGGGAGTGGAGTGGTTGCCCGAAGGGAGAAAGTGGGGTAGGATGTAGAGGGTTAGGATGGTGGTAGGTCGGAAAATAGGGATGGAGATATATGAGATCCCGGGAAAACTGTGCATGGTGATACTAAGAATAGTAGGATGTAAAGGGTATATTTTATCATATATATATATAATAGAGTACCATATTCTGGAAGGTGTGGCGTGGGGGTTAGGCGGGCAAAGCGGGCGAAAAACGGGAATAGGTCGGTAGGGGATGGTGAAGGGTTATCTTTTATAAGAGTCTAAGTATGGGAGATATCGGTAGGGTGGGGGCTCGGGGGAAAAAGGGAGACCATGGAAAAGTCCTGGGTTGCCTGTGGGGATGATACCAGGGAGGGGGTGGGATGGGTAGGGTAATAACAGGCTTAGGAGTGGTTGGTCATTAGTAGATATATAGATGAACCATATCGGCGGTGGTGCTGTTTAATGACCAAGTATAGTGTAGGATGTAAGGGGGTGTATTGTAGGGGGGTGCATGATATAGATAGCCATATGCTGTGGGCTGGTTACCAGAATAGGTGAGGATGGAGGGTAGGATTTGGATCTATATAGATATATAGTGATAAACCCAATATATCTAAGTGCTGGGTTGACGGCGGATAGTAGTGTAGAGAGTGTAAGTTGGTCGTATTATAAATCATCGGTAAGAGGGGGGGGTACGTAATAGAAAATCCGGTGCATATCTGTGCTTGGTTACCAGATAGGGTGAGGATCGTAAGGGGTAAGATTTAAGACTAGGTATAAAAAATATAGGAGTATGATAGCGTCATAGGGTGGAGGCTGTGCTGTTTACCAGTATGTAGATTTAAATGGGTAGATTTAGTCAGTAATGAATAGGAGATACCATATAACGGTTTGCTTGAGTTTAACAGATAGGTAGTATTAAGGGTAGATTTATCATACAAATAAGGGTAGAATGTTTTGAATCATCGTAGATAAACACAAGTACATACTTTGCTGGTTACAACCATATGTTCGGGGGTGATGTAGGGTCTTATTTTAACGCCAATAGTGGAGGTAGATATAATAGAGTAGGGGGGGGGGGGCCATATACTGTTCTATGTCACCGGGGGACCGGCAGATATGTGTCGGGAAGAAGCTGTAAGTGTAGATTTATGCGATATAAATATATAGAGGAACTCATGGGATACGTGGCTTGTTGGGTTACCATAATTTTTCAAGGTTGCGGGGGATGTGACTGGTTACGGCTTTCTCATAAATCTAAACGCCTAATCAAAGTCGGGGGGCACATACCAATATACTTGCTGGTGGTACCCGGCATCGGAATAGAAATGTAAAATGGTCAGATTTAAAACATCAGATATAGATATGGGGATGAAGGGGATACCAGTAGGGTACGTGTGCTTGTTATCAGATATGTAGGTGTCAGGGTAGTATTTTATCATATATCGATGCTATATAGAAAAATAAAAGACACGGGATATCAAATATTGCTGGGGTGTTACCAGATAGGTAGGATGTACTGGTCGTCGATGTTGTATAGCATATAAGGGAGATGATATCGATAGAAGGGGAAGGGGTCTATAACTGTGACTGGTGGTACCGATAGGGGTGCAAAGGGATGGGGAAGGGTTAGATGTTTATATAGTATCGGGAGTATGATAGTAGGGTCATATACTGAGTGTGCCTGGTTCCACGAAGAGTAGTAGGAATGTAAGGGTAGATTATATCATATATGAGATATTGCTGGGAGTCCATAATCATGGTACTGTGGCGGTGGTGTCCAATAGGGGGAGGATGTAGAGTGAGGGTAGTATTTATCATATATAGGATAATATAGATGGGACCGGGGGATATACATGGTGCTGGTATACCGAGATAGGTAGATTAGGGGTAGGATGTTGATCAGTATAGTGGAGGATAGTCTGATAAGCCATCTGGGACTGGGGGGTGGGCTGGGGTTAGACGAGATGAGGTGAAGAGTGTTACGGAAAATTAAGATTTAGAGTGCAGGTATATAGATATATAGGGTGATAGCACATATAACTTGTGCCATGGGGGGTTACCAGAAGAATGTATGAAGGTACGTGTAAGAATATTTATCATGAGTCTAGGATATATAGATACGCAAAAATGGAGGCTGTAGCTTTGGTGTACCAGAAATAGGTAGGAGGGGTAGGATAGCCAGCATTAATAGGCTCCTACAATCTAGCTATCTAGATCTCGCTGAACTGAGGCTGGGTACTGTGAGCTTGGTTTCGCGGGGAGGAATAGGGTATGCTGTAAGGGGTAAACAGATTGTGAATCCTATAAGGGGTAGATCGGGTCAAAATAGATGGGGATCATCAAACTAGAGTGGCTGGTTACGCTAGGCTAGGATGGGATCAACTACGGGAGGTGAGATGGTTTAGGTCCTGGGATATAGGGATTAGGGGGGTGAGATAGTCGAGGAGACTGTGGCGTGTAGTGGTAGAGATACCAGAGTAGGTCGGGCGTTAAAAAGGAGATGTATCATATAAAGATAAAGGAAAGTATCTGATACCATAGGTACTGTGCTGGTGGGTACCGGGGAGAAATAAGGGTATGGATGGTAGGGAGTTAACTAATATTATCATAAGTATAGAATATAAGTAGTATACCATATGACTAGGTAACTTGGTGCTGGGGGGGGGTTAGGCCGGAGATGAGTGGGGGTAGGGGAAATGAGTGAAAAATGGGTGTAATAATATCATAATAGTGGAGTAAGGGGATAGAGTAGCCCATATACTGTATGCTGGTTACCTTATCGGGTGTAGAAAAGATGTAATGTTTGCGGATTTTATCATAGGATATAGATATAGAAGATGACCATAATCCTGTTGGGGCTGGGTGTGGGGTAACAATAGGTAGATGATGAAGTTAGAGATTTTATCATAGTATAGATATAGGGTGTTACGCGATATAGAGGCGTATGTCTGTATTAGCCAGATAGTGTAGGATGTAATGGAGATTTATCATAGGAGTAGAATACCCCGGGGGATAATAAGGGCTGGGTGCTGTTACGCGAAGAGAGGTAGAGATTTAGAGGGTTAGATTTATCATATCGTAGATATATACGGATGTGGAGCGGCATATACGTTGTGCTGTGTTAGGCACAGATAGGGGGTATTGATTTGAATGTTAGATGAAAATTAAGCATATTAGCATAAATGAGATAATACGGGCATAGGGGACTGTGCAAAATGGTGTGGAGGGCCGAGATAGTATAAGATATAGGGGGGTGAAGAGAGGTTATATACATATGATGGGAGGATAAAAAGTCTGAGATAGCCATATACTGGGGGGAGGGGGTGGGGCTGTTTGTACCAGATAGGTATAGAAATTTAAGAGGTATATTTATCATATATAAGGATACCCTAGATAGGGGCTGATGCAAGTGTGTTTACCAGATGAGGGTTGGGTGGATGTGGGGGATTAATGGTAGGATGAATTAGTCAGTATATGGGCGGGATAGGTAGATCATACCGATATAACTTGTGCTTTGGTGTACCAAATAGTGGGGGGGGGGGGATAGGGTATGGTAGATAAATTGGATCCAGGTTATAATGAGGTATATGATACACATAAGTGTACTGTACCTGGTAACCAGATAGGTAGGATGTTAAGGTTGTAGATTTATCATATATAGATATTAGATAGTATATACTGTGTGGTTACCAGATAGGTAGATGTAAGGTAGATTTATCATATATAGTATATAGATACCATATACTGGCTGGTTACCAGTATAGGTAGGATCTAAGAGTAGATTTATCATATTTAGATATATAGATATCATATACTGTGCTGGTTACCAGATAGGTAGGATGTAAGGGTAGATTTATTATATATAGATACCATATACTGTGCGTTACCAGATAGGTAGGATGTAAGGGTAGATTTATCATATATAGATACCATTACTGTGCTGGTTACCAGATAGGTAGGATGTAAGGGTAGATTTATCATATATAGATATATAGATACCATATACTGTGCTGTTACCAGATAGGTAGGATGTAAAGGTAGATTTATCATATAAAGATATATAGATACCATATACTTGCTGTTTCCAGATAGGGTGGTGTAAGGGTAGATTTTACATATATAGATATATAGATACCATATACTGTGCTGGTTACCGGAAGGTAGGATGTAAGGGTAATTTATCATATATAGATAATAGATAACACATACCGTACTGTGCTGGTTACCGGATAGGTAGGATTGTAAGGGTAGATTTATCATATATAGATATATAGATAACCATACTGTGCTGGTTACCGGATAGGTAGGATGTAAGGATGATTTCTCTATATAGATTATAGATATCAATACTGTGCTGGTTACCGGATAGGTAGGATGTAAGGGTAGATTTATCATTATGATATATAGATATCATATACGTGCTGGATACCGTAGGTAGGATGATAAGGGTAGATTTATCATATATAGATACCATATACTGTGCTGGTTACCGGATAGGTAGGATTAAGGGTATATTTATCAATATAGATATATAGATAATCATATACTGTTGCTGGTTACGGATAGGTAGGATGTAAGGGCAGATTATCATATATAGATATATGATACCATATACTGTGCGTGGGTATCCTGATAGGTAGGTGTAAGGGTAGATTTATCATATATAGATATATAGATACCATATACTGTGCTGGTTACCGGATAGGTAGATGTAAGGATAGATTTATCATATATAGATATATAGATATCATATACTGTGCTGGTTACCAGATAGGTAGGATGTAAGGTAGATTTATCATATATAATTTATAGTACCATACACTGTGCTGGTTACCAGATAGGTAGGATTAAGGGTAGATTTATCATATATAGATATAATAGATACCATATACTGTGCTGGTAACCAGATAGGTAGGATGTGAAGGTAGA
This sequence comes from Hymenochirus boettgeri, assembly GCA_019447015.1. NCBI lineage: Eukaryota > Metazoa > Chordata > Amphibia > Anura > Pipidae > Hymenochirus > Hymenochirus boettgeri. Next base: position 18,928,068 of record CM033473.1, on the reverse strand, counting down.
TTTATCATATATAATATATAAATACTATCTGTGCTGGTAACCAGATAGGTAGGATGTAAGGGTAGATTATCTCATATTAGATATATAGATATCATTTACTGTGCTCTGTTACCATATAGGTAGGATGTAAGGGTAGATTTATATATATAGATATATAGTACCATATACTGTGCTGGTTACCGATAGGTAGGATATAAGGGTAGATTTAAACCTGCTAATTGAGGTTTCTTGACGTAGAGAGAGAGGGAATAGAATTCCAGAGGATGGGAGCTACAAGGAGAAAGGTTTAAGGTAGAGGAAGCAGTATGAGTGGGGGGGGTCTGTACAGGAGCTGGTTCTGTAATGGGCAGAGGGTACGGGCGGAACATATGGGGAGACTAGAGAGGAAATATAAGGAGGAGCAGCAGAGCAAAGGGATTTAAATGTTAGAGACGGATTTTGTAGATACTGTTTTGTTTAAATGAATAGTTCACTCCAAAAGTGAACTAATCCTTTAAAGTAGGGATTTTAGACCAGGAGGTAAGGAAACTAGTTCTTACCAGGATAGTATAGTATAGTATAGTATTTAGTATAGTATTTGAGGTTAAATAAAGATATACGTCCATCCAGTCCAACGCATCTAGCAATATCCTCATTCCGCCTAACTGTTGATCCGAGGAAGGCAAAAAAAAAAAACCCACCAAATTTATGAATGGGAAAAAATTCCTTCCTTCGACTCCATGGCAGTTGGAAATTTCCCTGGATCACTCTACTTATGTATCAATACCATAACTTGCAAAATTCCTTGTTTGCAGAACTCATCCAGCTTTTTAACTGACCAAGTCTTCCAGTGGACGTTGTAATGGCAGGTTCATTGGTCAGTTTAATAAAAAGCTGGATGAGTTTCTGCAAACAAGGAATTTTGCAAGTTACTGGTATTGATACATAAAGTAGAGTTGATCCAGGGAAATTTCCAACTGCCACTTGGAGTCAGGAAGGAATTTTTTCCCATTCATAAATTTGGTGGGTTTTTTTTTTTTGCCTTCCTCTGGATCAACAGTTAGGCAGGAAATGAGGACTATTACCTAGTGATTAGTGATTACATAGTGATAGCGATACATTGTGCTAATACCTAATGATTAGAAAGCACACTCGATATACACATATACTGATAGTGTACTGATTTACATCATTTAAGACAACTGAGGTGTCTTAATGTCCACATTGTGGACCATAAGATTTATCTTGTACATAAGGCTAGGTACACAGGAGCTGAAATTACGATACTTTGAAAATTAGTTGAAAATATAGGCAGTACTTCAGTGATGTGACCATCCGATGTCCGGTGTGACCATCGTGTCGGTAAATCACGGATGATCATGCGGTTTCTCTGGAATGATTGATTAGACCCCAAACATCTGGTAACTGGTAAATGCAGCGATTGGTTGGCTGTGCCACCTATCGTCTGCATGTACCTAGCCAAAGAGCTTGTTTAGTTCCTCACTATTGTATGACTGGACATAGAGAGACAAATTATTAATTCATTAAATTACTCTGTATGCAGGATCCCCTATGCATGTACATTCCGTCTTTTACTGCTCCCACGGAGAGAGGCATGCTGGGATGGGAAGGGAGGAATACATAGAATTTCAGGATTTAAAGGGATGTCCACCACCCCAAACTATAATCCCCCCCAACTACGGCCCCCCCATGTAGTGTAGTTTAATCCTTACCTCACATCCCAACTCCATCTGGTTCGCCTGTAGTCCCCCCCCAAAGTTCCAAAAACTGACCACCGGAGGCTAGAGGGTCCATATAGGACACTGCCTGCTACCTGGCCTCCCGTAGATTCCTGCCATGCGTGCTGCAGCCCTTCTCCCCCCTCCCTCCCCTCCTCCCTCTCCCTCCCGTCTGCTATCCCTCCCCCTAGCTTATTTCCCTTTAACACAGCAGCCTTCCCCTATGTCCCCCCCCAACCGCATACTTTGTATTTTTAAAAAGACTCCCCAATGTTTTACTTACCTCTCCGCTTTCCAACGCGGAGGAGCTGCGGCAGCCGGCGTCCGTGTTGGCTGCCGCTCAGCAATAACCAGACGCGGCTGCCGGTCCCGCCCACTCTGCTTGCATTTCCTCACAAGCAGAGGGCCGGGAGCGCGGCGCAGGAAAGAAGGGAAGGTAAGTAGAGTTTGGGGGGCTTTCACAAAAAAAATTTATGCGGTTGGGGCTGGGAGCCCAGGGGGATCACATACTAAATTTTTTATTTTAGGGTGGACATAGCCTTAAGATGGAAGCTCACTAGTGACATCAGAAGGGATGAACAAGGATGAACAAAGGACCCACAGTCAATGATTGTAATAATAGGAGTATAGAGCATTTGTATTATTATAACTATAAAAGGCGACAGATTCGGTGCACTCTAGGAATGTCTTGAAAAAAACAATATTTATTAAATCATGACATACATTCTAACGCGTTTCATGTGTCATCAGTCATCACTATAATATCTTAATTCAATACAAATAAAGTTTTTATGATTAAACTTCTCCTTTAATTTAGCTATTGTTATGTAAACTTGCCAGAAATAATTTTGCTTTGTTTTTGTTTTTTTACCACCCCCCCCCCTCCTCCCGCAAAATGCCTTCTGATAAAGGGGCGGCCCCCAGACTACAGTTTTGTTAGAAATATCTACATTGGCATCATTTACTGTAATAATAAAGTGTTCCCATACACCCTCGATTGGCAAGGCAAATCCACTGTGGTTATAGCACAATATTAGGAAACCTCATTCATTAGGGGCTACAAAACCTGTGTATCTAAAAACACTAATCTTCAAAAGGTCTTTATAAAGTAATGAGTGGAATAAAGCTGTTTTGCTTTTGAATATCAACAGAGCAGACGTTCGATTTTCTACCCAACGCCCGCCAAGGGCGGGGCCAAACGAACATTTCCTTTCGATAATTGCATGGGCATAGCCATTCAGTCTGGCGTTGTTCGTTGTTCTGCCACATATGAAAATTATTGTGCAAAAAGGACGTTTAGTGCTTGCTCGTTAGTTGGGTGCCAAATCGCACTTGTTTACGATGCTTATGCAAAAGGAAAGGAGGAGCGGTTAACAAACTATTATAATAAGACGTAACTTAAACCTTCGGTTGCATATTCCTACCCACCAGAATGGCAAACCTTTGAAGATAACTCATGGACTTTTTTTAAGAGCTGCCAGTCTTCCACCCTGCTTCAGCTTAATGTCTAATAGGACCAAGACCTGGCAGCTCAGAAACATAGTTTTATGGTTGACAGTAAAGTTGCCCTTTAATTGAAGCATCGTTAAAGGAAAGCACGGTCCAGAAATTCCTTAAAAGAAAAACATTCCAAAAAAGTCATGTGACATCAGACCGAAAAGAACAGGAGGGTTCAGACACGTGTATGATCTCTGGCAGCGAGCTAGAGCCCATCAACGGCTCGGTTGAGATGGGAGTAACATAGTGTTTGCCATCCAGATTTCACGGTACATTGTACATCACTTTCAGGCAATAGGATGAAGGAGATTCGACAGGAGATCAATGTGACTCCTGGCAATTCCTGGGTATGGTAAGATTTATAGAGAACTGTCACGGATCCCCTTATTAAAATCTCCCAACGACGCGTTTCGCTCTTAGGAGCAGGTATTTGTAAGTGCAACTCGCTGAATTCCAATTATATGTTTTTCTTTCTATGGCTGTCAAGTCCACAGCGTTACAAGATCACAAAGCAAATATCAACCCAACATGACAGATATTTCACAATAAAAGCCAGGAATTAGACACCATCCCGATCTCAATGAAATAAAACCTACCAATAAACACAGAGATACAAACTATTGCCAGATATACCCTGTGCTGATATATAATCATCACTATGAACTTTTTTTTGCCTTCCTCTGGATCAACAGTTAGGCAGGAAATGAGGATATTGCTAGATGCGTTGGACTGGATGGACGTATATCTTTATTTAACCTCAAATACTATACTAAATACTATACTATACTATACTATCCTGGTAAGGAATAGTTCCTTTACCTCCTGGTCTAAAATCCCTACTTTAAAGGATTAGTTCACTTTTGGAGTGAACTATTCATTTAAACAAAACATTATCTACAAAATCCGTCTCTTAACATTTAAATCCCTTTGCTCTGCTGCTCCTCCTTATATTTCCTCTCTAGTCTCCCCATATGTTCCTGCCCGTACCCTCTGCCCATTACAGAACCAGCTCCTGTACAGACCCCCCCACTCATACTGCTTCCTCTCACCTTAAACCTTTCTCTCTTGTAGCTCCCATCCTCTGGAATTCTATTCCCCTCTCTCTACGTCAAGAAACCTCAATTAGCAGGTTTAAATCTACCCTTATATCCTACCTATCCGGTAACCAGCACAGTATATGGTATCTATATATCTATATATGATAAATCTACCCTTACATCCTACCTATCTGGTAACCAGCACAGTAATATGATATCTATATATCTATATGGATAATCTACCCTTACATCCTACTATCTGGTTACCAGCACAGTATATGGTAATTATATATCTATATATGATAAATCTACCCTTACATCCTACCTTCTGTTTACCAGCCACGTATATGGTTCTATATATCTATATATGATAAATCTACCCTTAAACTCCTACCTATACTGGTACCAGCACAGGTATGGTATCTAAATCTATAATGATAAATCTACCCTTACATCTACCTATCTGGTAACCAGCACAGTATATGATATCTATATATCTATATATGATAAATCTATCCTTACATCCTACCTATCCGGTAACCGCACAGTATATGGTATCTATATATCTATAATGATAAATCTACCCTTACATCCTACCTATCAGGTACCCAGCACGTATATGGTTCTATATTCTATATATGATAAATCTGCCCTTACATCCTACCTATCCGTACCAGCACAGTATATGTATCTATATATCTATTATGATAAATATACCCTTACATCCTACCTATCCGGTAACCAGCACAGTATATGGTATCTATATATAATAAATCTAACCCTTACATCCTACCTATCCGGTATCCAGCACAGTATATGATTCTATATATCTATAATGATAATCTACCCTTACATCCTACCTATCCGGTAACCAGCACAGTATATGATATCTATATATCTATATTGATAAATCTACCTTACATCCTACCTATCCGGTCCAACCAGCACAGTATGTGTTATCTTATATCTATTATGATAAATCTCCCTTACAATCCTACCTATCCGGTAACCAGCACAGTACTGTATGTGTTATCTATATATCTTATATGATAAAATCTACCCTTACATCCTACCTATCCGGTAACAGCACAGTATATGGTATCTATATATCTATATATGATAAATCTACCCTTACACCCTACCTATCTGGTAACCAGCACAGTATATGGTATCTATATATCTTTATATGATAAATCTACCTTTACATCCTAACCTATCTGGTAACCAGCACAGTATATGGTATCTATATATCTAATATATGAACATCTACCCTTACATCCCTACCTATCTGGTAACCAGCACAGTAATATATGGTATCATATTATAAATCTACCCTTACATCCTACCTATCTGGAACCAGCACGAATATGGTATCTATATATAATAAATCTACCCTTACATCCTACCTACTGGTAACCAGCACAGTATATGATTCTATATATCTCAATATGATAAATCTACTTAGATCCTACCATTCTGGTAACCAGCACCAGTATATGGTATCTATATATCTATTATATGATAAATCTACCCTTACATCTTACCTATCTGGTAACCAGCACAGTATATGTATCTATATATCTATTATGATAAACTACCCTTACATCCTACCTATCTGGTTACCCAGCACAGTATATGGTACTATATATCTATATATGATAAATCTACCCTTACATCCTACCTATCTGGTAACCAGCACAGTATATGGTATCTATATATCTATATATGATAAATCTACCCTTACATCCTACCTATCTGGTAACCAGCACAGTATATGGTATCTATATATGATAAATCTACCCTTACATCCTACCTATCGGTAAACAGCACAGTATATGGTATCTATATTCTATATATGATAAATCTACCTTATACATCCTACCTATCTGGTACCAGCACAGTATATGATATCTATATATCTATATATGATAAATCTACCCTTACATCCTACCTATCTGGTAACCAGCACATTATATGATATCTATATATCTATATATGATAAATCTACCCTTACATCCTACCTATCCGGTAACCAGCACAGTATATGATATCTATATATCTATATATGATAAATCTACCCTTACATCCTACCTATCTGGTAACCAGCACAGTATACGGTATCTATATATCTATATATGATAAATCTACCCTTCCATCCTACCTATCCGGTCACCAATACAGTATATGATATCTATATATGATAAATCTACCCTTACATCCTACCTATCCGGTAACCAGCACAGTATATGGTATCTATATATCTATATATGATAAATATACCCTTACATCCTACCTATCCGGTAACCAGCACAGTATATTTATCTATATATCTATATAAGATAAATCTACCCTTCCATGCTACCTATCCGGTAAACAGCACAGTATATGATATCGATATATCTACATATGATAAATCTACCCTTACATCCTATCTATCCGGTAACCAGCACAGTATATGGTATCTATATATCTATATATGATAAATCTACCCTTACATCCTACCTATCCGGTAACCAGCACAGTTAATGGTATCTATATATCTATATATGAATAATCTAACCTTACATCCTACTATGCGGTAACCCGCACAGTATATGGTATCTATATATCTATATATGATAAATCTACCCTTACATCCTACCTATCTGGTAACAGCACAGTATATGGTATCTATATATCTATATTGATAAATCTACCTTACATCTCCTACCTATCTGGTAACCAGCACAGTATATGGTATCTATATACTATATAGGATAAATATCTACCTTACATCCTACCTATTGGTAACCAGCACAGTATATGTATCTTATATATCTATATGATAAATCTACCCTTACATCCTACCTTACCGGTAACCAGCACAGTATATGTATCTATATATCTAATATGATAAATCTACCCTTACATCCTACATCTGGTAACCAGCACAGTATATGGTATCTATATATCTATATATGATAATCTACCTTACATCCTACCTCTATCTGGTAACCAGCACAGTATATAGTACTATACTATATATGATAAATCTACCCTTACATCCTACATACTGGTAACCAGCACAGTATATGTATCTATATATCTTAATGATAAATCTACCCATCTACATCCATGGTAATCGATATAAGTATCTATATATGATAATCACCCTTACATCCTACCTATCTGGTAACCAGCACAGTATATGGTATCTATATATCTATTATGATAAATCTACCCTACACTCCTACCTATCTGGTAACAGCAGCAGTATATGGTATCTATATATCTATATATGATAAATCTACCCTTACATCCTACCTATCTGGTAACCAGCACAGTATATGGTATCTATATATCTATATATGATAAATCTACCCTTACATCCTACTATCGTAACCAGCACAGTATATGGTATCTATATATCTATATATGATAATCTACCCTTACATCCTACCTATCTGGTAACCAGCACATATATGGTATCTATATATCTATATATGATAAATCTACCCTTATCATCCTACCTATCTGTAACCAGCACAGTATATGGTATCTATATATCTATATATGAAAATCTAACCTACATCCTACCTATCTGGTAACACGCACAGTATATGGTACTATATATCTATATATGATAAATTCTACCCTTACATCCTACCTATCTGGTAACCAGCACAGTATATGGTATCATATATCTATATATGATAAATCTCACCCTTACATCACTACCTTCGGTACCAGCACAGTATATGGTATCTTATATCTAATATGATAATCTACCCTTACATCCTACCTATCTGGTAACACAGCACAGTATATGGTATCTATATATCTATATATGATAAATCTACCCTTACATCCTACCTATCTGGTAACCAGCACAGTATATGGTATCTATATTATGATAATCTACCTTACATCCTAACCTATCTGGTACAGCACAGTATGGTTATCATATACTATATATGATAAATCTACCTTATTCCCCTATCTGGTAACCAGCACAGTATATGGTATCTATATATCTATAAGATAAATCTAACCTTACATCCTACCTATCTGGTAACCAGCACAGTATATGGATCTATATATCTATATATGATAAATCTACCCTTACATCCTACCTAATCGGTAACCAGCACAGTATATGGTAATCTATATATATAAATCTAACCTACCCTTACATCCTACCTATCTGGTAACCAGCACAGTATATGGTATCTATATATCTATATATGATAATCTACCCTTATATCCTACCTATCTGGTAACCAGCACAGTATATGGTACTATATCTATATATGATAAATCTACCCTACATCCTACCTATCTGGTAACCAGCACAGTATATGGTATCTATATATCTATATATGATAAATCTACCCTTACATCCTACCTATCTGGTAACCAGCACAGTATATGGTATCTATATATCTATATATGATATAATCTACCTTACATCCTACCTATCTGGTAACCAGCACAGTATATGGTTCTATATATCTATATAGGATAAATCTAACCTTACATCCTACCTATCTGGTAACAGCACAGTATATGATATCTATATATCTATATTGATAAATCTACCCTTACATCCTACCTATCCGGTAAACCACACAGTATATGGATATCTATATATCTATATATGATAAATCTACCCCTTACACTACCTACCTATCTGGTAACCAGCACAGTATATGATATCTATATATCTATATATGATAATCTACCTTACATCCTACCTATCTGGTAACCAGCACAGTATATGGTATCTATATATCTATATAGATAAATCTAAACTCTACCCTTACATCTCCTACTATCTGGTAACCAGCACAGATATATGTATCTATTATCATATATGATAAATCTACCCTTACATCCTACCTATCTGGTAACCAGCCCAGTATATGGTATCTAATTATCTATATATGAAAATCTACCCTTACACTCCTACCTATCTGGTACCAGCACAGTATATGGTATCATATATATCTATATATGATAAATCTACCCTACATCCTACCTATCGGTAACAGCACAAGTAATGGTAATCTATATATCTATATATGATAAATCTACCCTTACATCCTACATATCTGGTAACCAGCACAGTATATGATCTATATCATAATGATAAATCTACCCTTACATCCTACCTATCGGTAACCAGCACAGTATATTGATCTAATATCTATATATGATAAATCACCCTTACATCCTACTATCGGTAAACGCACAGTATATGATATCTAATATCTATATATGATAAATCTACCTTACATCCTACCTACTGCGTAACAGCCACAGTATTGGTATCTATATATCTATATGATAAATCACTCCTTACAATCCTACTATCTGGTAAACCACACAGTATATGGTATCTATATCTCTATATAGATAAATCTACTCACCCTTAATCCTACCTAACCTACTGGTAACCAGCACAGTATATGGTATCTATATATCTATATATGATAAATCTACCCTTACATCCTACCTATCTGGTAACCAGCACAGTATATGATATCTATATATCTATATATGATAAATCTACCCTTACATCCTATCTCTCTGAGCACAGCATTGTTATTACTTTAGCACTTCCATCCTTTCCTATGTATCTGTATGTTACCCACCTAATTCGATTGTAAGCTCTACGGGGCAGGGACCTGTTTCCTCATGTTACATGTTTCAAGCACTTGTATATTTCATGATGCTCATACTTATTTATATATGTATGTATTTATTTATTGTCCTCATGTACGGCCTTTTAGTATTCTAATATTGTACAGCGATGTGTCCCCCAGTGGCGCTATATAGATAAACATATACATACATACATCTGCTAGGTTAGTTCCCTGGGCCTTCCTATATTAAAGATAGTGCTGAAGCATCCTGCAAGCCTGGCAGAAGCAGTTTTCTCATAGAAACGCACTATAGTTCTCCTTTAAATTAAATAAAAGGCACGCACGTTTGCCTTAGCTGATTAGTCCTTTAAAACGAATAGCACGGCCAAACTTTTGCACCTATTATTGAATTAGCAACCCTGGTTCCTCTTCCTGCCAAACCAGACTTTCCTCTTTACAGAATGAGGATTGCGCAGTGTTGACACAGAATTACTTTTATTTTCTTTTTATTGTCGGTAATAATTTCAGTTTTTTCCCCCCCCATGACTACGTTAAGCGCTGTGCTAAATAAATCTATATTTATTCATAGTCACGACGATTCTCATGCACAGACAGTTCACAGAGCTCTACCAGTCATTCATCAATCCGGCGTTTAAAGAGACGATGAATATGTATTGCTATGTCCTTCTCCAAAGCAAAATGTCATGCTGCATTCCTAGAAATCTAGATATCGCTGCTGGGAGCAGACATCCAGCTTTCTGTACAGTATAAACTCATGTAGTGTCCCAAACAACAAACTTCTAAATATATATAAAGGGCTTTGCTTCCTAGACATAGCAAATAATCTACTGAAAATGGAATGTACACACCATTAACAAAGACTTGCCCTGTGCATGTGTATTTAAAAGGACATTAAATGTTTTTACATTTTTTAGTATTAGAAATGCCTCGATATATATGCAGTCTTAGGGCTAGGCCACACTATCTCACTTTGCGATTGCGCGTGCATTTATTCTAACACAGCAATCACAGCAACGCATGCCATCACCATTTTAAAGCGCAATTGCATGCAATTTCCTATCTTAAAAAAGAAATTGCACGCGCAAACGTAGCGGAGTCGTACACAGCATCGCGGCATAGTGTGGCCGTGCCGTTATGGTGTTTTTACTCCTGCTTTGCCTCTGCTTGGTCTGATTTACCGATTAATTGCTTCAGATAACCACGCACCTAAACAATACCATTGGCACAGTACTCACCTAGGGGCCGCCCACAAGCCATTATTCCTGCTAGGATATTATAAATACTGGTAGGATTTCTATGGGAGGAACTGTAAGATTATAGCCTTATAATCTTACAGTTCCAGGAGGAGAAAGAAACCAGAAGCCACAAAGGGGTAGGTTATAATAAATAACGTCCCCCGAACTGTAAATTAAAGGGATATTAGAAGTCACCTTGGAGTTCCGTGCCCTGTATAAAAGGTACTTGGCCTGCAGCCTCGTGATTTTATATGGTCACGGAACTCCTCGGTGACTTCTAATATCCTTATAATTTACAGTTGGGGGTGCATTATCCACTATATAATACATTTATAATATTTTCTTAGCCAAATCCAATGCAAAAAAAATAAGACAAAACAAGATACAGTGTTCCCTTTAATTGCTTAGTTTTTTAAAATTTAGCTTTAAAGGAAAAGTAAAGGCTAAAAACTTTTTTCCAACTGAATCCTACAGTTTAGAGTTTGCATTTACGTTCCATCTGGTTTCTTCAGATGATTTTTTTTAATAGACTCAGGAACCAGATGGAATAAAATTCAAGGGATCTAAATGAATTCAGCTAAACACGGCCAATACATAAGGTTTTCTTCTATTACTTCCCTTTAATGTTTTAATAATGTATACAGCCACGGAAACATTGACATCTATCCAGCGACAATTCATATTGTGCATCGTTAAAATGGAAAAACTTATGGGAGGGGGAAGCAACACCCCAGAACTGTTTACTATAGTTGAATAAAAGTAGATTGCCAATACGCCCCACATGGTGCTGCCCCCAGGGGACCTGCATGTCCTGTCCAACCTCAATACTATGTCAAAATATGAAAGTCAGGAGGTCCCTAAAGGAACTTAAACAATCTGCACACAAAGGAATTGGCTGCACGGTGGTTTATTGTAGCAGGAGAGCTCTTAATGTCCCACCAGCTGGGGATCTGCCGTGCGAAGCAGGAGAATTTGGCACATGTGCAGTCCAGCCCCTCTTTAATTAAATAATTTGCAGGCACCAATCAAAGGTTCGCTTTTTACTGGGTTATGGCAGTTAGATTTCATCTGATTGGTTGCTGCACATTATAAGAGACATTATAATAGACATTTGCACCTTTTAATGTAAAAGCTTCTTAAACATTGATAAATATAAGGCAGAGATCCTGGATAGAGAACATTTCCTTTCTACTTTAAAATGTCCACTCTTAAAACAAAAAAACAGCCCCCAACCCTAACTGGTATATCCTGCAAGGAGTAAGCTGGCTCCAACTGACATAACAGCCAATGATTGACTGCTGTTTCACCTGCTGCCTCCTCTGCACATGCTCAAGCTTATAAAAAGCTCATTGAGCAGAGGGAGGCAGATACCTTTAGCATAAAGAAATCTAACTTATCATTAAATATCTGGTTACAAATACATGTAATAAACTGGTATAAATAGCAGTTGGGGTTGCAGGCAGATAACTGACAAGTCACTAGTAGCACTGGTTACCTTGTATTCCAAATAATATCCATAAAATGCACAGTAAATACAAATAAACCACTATCCCCATTAACCAGAGTGGGGGGAGGGTACAGTGGAAATGTTATGATTGTCGTTATGTATAAATCACATAAAACATTCTCATCTGTCAATCAATTTAAACCGAGCTTGCTTGGCGATTTGCACTAATTGCCATGTGATTTGCACGTCACTCATTGGCTAATTGTCATCGCTTCAATGAGTTCATTAAATTGTTATGGGAAATGAAGACCTCAAAAAAAACCTCTTGGGTGCCAACCAATCAATCAGCATCTTGTTTCATTTGGCTTAAAAGTGAAAGGTGGTAAACAGATCTGCTGTCAATCAAGAATCCCAACGCAGACAGCACCCAACTACCACACCGCACCGACGCTCTGTCACATTACTGGTTTAGTGAACAGTGCCCCCTGCTGGCCTGATCACACGTTCAACATTATCTACTTGTGTGTTTAAGCTAAAGTAAATATTAGAGCCCTGATTGTAACATCATCAGCTTATTAAATGATTTAGGTTCTGGCAATTACTCGCACAATGGGAACACGCGCCCCTACATTTTATAAAGGAGAAGTAAAGGCATAAATATACTTGTTGCCATTGTATTTTAACTGGTTCCCAAGATACAACCTGTTAAAGGCAAATAACTCTTCCAGTATCAGGGATATCTGATGCCACTGCAGCTCCCTCACACAATGGGTTAATTTGTGTATCCGGTGTCACTTCTATTAGAATCATTTCCTTACAAATTGCTGTGTACACAACAAATGCAGAGAGTCGCCTCCTGTGCATCCCACGAACAAATAGCAAGAAACTAATTCAAGGATCTGCCATAAAACTGGAAACATGAAAAATTCAGTTCAGATGTTCACTGCATGGGGGGTCACCTAAATGTAAAAACCTCTCCTACAACCGCCCCTCCACCCAGCAAGAACTGCCAGGGACCTCTCCTTCTCCAACGCTGGTTATCCAGTATTCGTACTACTGCCCAACATATTCCCACCACTTGGCTGTATGTAAAGTTAGCTACAGAAATGTGATTTCATACACAATGCCCAACCCCCCACAAATGGCCATTGCGCCCCCGACAATATATTTGTTTATGGGCGTTTTGGTCAGGCATCATTAATGCTTCGCACGTCTGTACCTAGCTTAAGGCTGGTCTACATCATGCCGTGTATAGACACTTTGTCGGCCGAAACAGACGTTTAGTGGGGGCTAGTTGCCCAGTTCGCCTGGTGGATCTTCAAGGAGCCCCAACGGAATGGCCATTTCTGACAAAGTGCCCATACACGGCACGATTATCATCCGAAAACAGGCGTGCATACACATCACACGTCACGGGTCGGCCCCTGCAATTACACGTGTTTATGAACCTTAAGGTCTACAATCCTTATAATTCAATTACCTCACCAACAACGCAATAGATATTATCCTGACATTTAACTTCTTAAAGACTATTTACTTTTCTGTTTATTCTTAGACAATAGCAACAAAGAAAGGTGCATACAAGGTGTGTCTGCCAGAGACTAGCAGCATGACAGCATTAAACTCATTAGGAAGGTGCACACAAGGTGTGTCTGCCAGAGACTAGCAGCATGACAGCATTAAACTCATTAGGAAGGTGCACACAAGGTGTGTCTGCCAGAGACTAGCAGCATGACAGCATTAAACTCATTGGAAGGTGCACACAAGGTGTGTCTGCCAGAGACTAGCAGCATGACAGCATTAAACTCATTAGGAAGGTCACAAAGTTTGGTGCATTCACTGAGTGACATCACGATTCTGGGTTATGTTTCCATTGTAATTAATAAATACTGTTAGACACACAGCTACAGCTATAGAAACCAAACCCCTATAATCCTATGAAAAGTAAATTTCCCAAGGAGGTAGGAGAAAGCACTCCTACTTCCTGTTTTATCCTTTAGCCTTGGAGGTAAGCTGTCAAAAAGACACTCATGCTGTGGTTGACAGCTTGTCCCCCAGTCCGCTTCCACTCCCCCGCTAATAAATGTGCATGCGTGCCCCATTAGGGTTGGAAGGGAAAGTCAAAACCGGAGGCAGCGGAGTGGGAGAGCTGTAAGTGGCTCAAGGTTTTTTTATAGCTCACTGCATGGGTTGGAGATCAGAAAAAGGTTGGAGTATTGTTTCCTACCTGACGGAAGAATAGATATATTGTGGGGTGTTTGTTTATTTTTTGGGATGTGTGGGGGGGGGTCAGTGTTCATTTTAAAAGTGAATTTAATAGATCACAGGAAATTCTTCTAAACCTGTAATCACTGGGTCTGGTCTGTCGCACCCCTTGCTTGTTTCTGGAGCTTGGCCTATGTAGAGGTTCAGCTAAAGTTAAGTCCTTCCATTGGCCATGTCCTGGACTGAGAAAGGGACTTTTAATCATTTCCAATGACCTACAGTATCTAACAAAGTGAGTTCACCCCTCACATGAAGATATGACACTTTGATACAATGTAAAGTAGTCAGTGTGCAGCTTGTATAACAGTGTAAATAACACAACACACAGCCAATAATGTCTAAACCGCTGGTGACAAAAGTGAGTTCACCCGTAAGTAAAAAAAGGTCCAAATTGTGCCCAATAGGGTTTAGGTCTGGAGACATGTTTGTCCAGCACTTTACCCTCAGGAGGGGATGATGCTATGCTTAATATGTCACGTTGGCATGTTGGCATTCATGGTACATGTTGGCATTCATGGCTCCCTCGTTGAACTGTAGCTCCCCAGTGCCGGCAGTACTCATACAGCCCCAAACTATCACACTCCCACCACCATGCTTGGCTGTAGGGAAGACTCACTTGCCTTTGTAACCTCACCTGGGAGCCGCCACACACGCTTGACACCATCTGAACCATATAAGTTTATCTTGGTCTTATCAGACCACAGGACACGGTTCCAGGATTCCATGTCCTTAGTCTACTTGGCTTCAGTAAACTGTTTGCGGGCTTTCTTGTGCGTCATCTTTAGAAGAGGATTCCCTCTAGACAACAGCCATGCACACCAATGTGACGCAGTGTGCGGCGTATGGTCTGAGCACTGACAGGCTGACCCCCCACCCCTTTAACCTCTGCAGCAATGGTGGCAGCACTCATACATCTATTTACAAAACAACCTCTGCGTATATATATATATATATATATATATTACTAAACATGTGCAATCAACAACATAATCCAGATCATTTCTAATTATCTGCACATACCAGTTCTTACTGTTAAAAATGGTGCTAATTTTGCCCCAACCAATCAGATGTTAGCTTTCAAATGTTAAATAACATCTGATTGGTTGGGGCAAAATTAGCACTATTTTAACGATAAGAACTTTAATTGAATCTTCTATTAGTGTGATAACTCTTTATTAACACATCATTTTGCTTTACACGAGAGGTTTCAGTTTCAGGATGGCCATCTAGACACCCAAACATCACATGTGAAGCACAGTTATGTGCTAATAAATGTTTATCACACTAGGTCTGGTATGTGTTGATATTTAGATATGATCTGCATTATATAGACCAACAGCCATGGTGTGTCAGCAGCACCCAGCATGAAGACAAGTTGTTGGATGTGGACGGGGTGCGAGTTTCAGTTTCAGGGATTTGGGAATTTTCTTATAGCCTAGACCATCTTTATTTCATAATCCTTGGAGTTTTCTTTACCACGATGTGCCACATTCACCTTCCAGAGAGAGCGATAACACCAAATGTAACACACCTGCTCCCCATTCACACCTGGGACCTGGTAACACTAACCAGTCACATGGCACCGGGGAGGGGAAATGGCTAATTGGGCCCAAGTTGGACATTTTACACTTAGGGGTGAACTCACTTTTGGCTGTGAGTTATTTACAATGTTATACAAACTGCACACTGACTACTACTACAGTGTATCAAAATGTCATATCTTCAGTATTGTCCCACGAAAAGATAAAATCAAATGTTTACAAAAATGTGAGGATGGACTCACTTTGTAACATACTGTATGTAAATAAATGTGAGGATGACTCACTTTGTAACATACTGTATTGTATAAATGTGAGGTGGACAGCACGGGGAACCGACGGGTAGGTGGGGTCTAAGAAAGGGAGAGTTGGTGGGGGACGAAAAGTCGGTCAAACGCGGGGGGGAAAAGTCTCCTACTCGACATCTAACGGGGAGGGACAGTCTGTGGGAGAGGGACGCACGGGGGGACAGACGGAGGGAACAAAGGACAGTGGACTCACTTTGTAACATACTGATGTAAATAAATGTGAGAGTGGACTCCCTTTATTTCATACTGTATGTAATAAATGTGATATGGACTCACTTTGTAACATACTGTATGTAATAAATGTGAGAGTGTCTCACTTTGTGACTGCTGTATGTAAACAAATGTGAAAGTGGACTCACTTTGTTACATGCTGTATGTAAATAAATGTGAGAGTGGACTCACTTTGGTGACATACTGTATGTAAATAAATGTGAGGATGGACTCACTTGGAACATACTGTATGTAAACAAAATGTGAAAGTGACCCACGTTGTTACATGCTTGTATGTAAATAAAGGGAGGATGGACTCACTTTGTGACATAGGGATGTAAAAAAAAAATGTGAGATTGGACTCACTTTGTAACGTACTGTATGTAAATAAATGTGAGGATCGACTCACTTTGTGACATATGTATGTAAATAAATGTGAAAGTGGACCCACACCTACTGCTTAAATTTACAACTCGTATTATATACTGCTTTCTTAATGTTATCTCTACTTAGACTTTACATTATGTCTGGTAACCTACTTATTACTCACTTTGTGACATGCTGTAGTGTAATAAATGTGAGAGTGGACTCCCTTTATTTCAACTGTATGTAAATAAATGTGAGGATGGACTCACTTTGTGGACATACTATATGTAAATAAATGTGAGGATGGACTCACTTTGTGACATACTGTATGAAATAAATGTGAGAGTGGACCCTTGTAACATGCTGTATGTAAATAAATGTGAGAGTGGACTCACTTTGTGACATACTGTATGTAAATAAATGGAGAGTGGACTCACTTTGTGATGTACTGTATGTAAATAAATGTGAGGATGGCCTCACTTTGTGACATACTGTATGTAAATAAATGTGAGAGTGGACTCACTTTGTGACATACTGTATGTAAATAAATGAGAGTGGACTCCCTTTATTTCATACTGTATGTAAATAAATGTGAGGATGGACTCACTTTGTGACATACTGTATGTAATAAATGTGAGGATGGACTCACTTTGTGAATACATGTATGTAAATAAATGTGAGAGTTGGACCTCCTTTAACATGCTGTATGTAATAATAACTGGAGAGTGGACTCACTGTGTGCCTACTGTATACAAATAAATGTGAGAGTGGACTCACTTTGTAACATACTGTATGTAAATAAATGTGAGGATGGACTCACTTTGTAACATACTGTATGTAAATAAATGTGAGAGTGGACTCACTTTGTAACATACTGTATGTAAATAAAACAAAGTGGAGAGTGACTCACTTTGTGACATACTGTAGTTACCAAATGTGACAGTGGACTCACTTTGTAACATACTGTATGTAATAAATGTGAGAGTGGACCCCTTTATTTCATACTTATTGTAAATAAATGTGATTAAGTGGACTCACTTTGTAACTACTGTATGTAATAAATGTGAGAGTGGTCTCACTTGTGACTGCTGTATGTAAACAAAGGTGAAGTGGACCTACTTTGTTACATGCTGTATGTAAATAAATGCGAGGATGGGACTCCTTTTTAACATACTGTATGTAAAAATGTGAGAGGGACTCACTTTGTTCATTCTGTATGTAAACAATGTGAAAGTGGACTCACTTTGATATAACTGTATGTAATAAATGTAAGAGGACTCACTTTGAAACATGCTGTATGTAAATAAATGTGAGGTGACTCACTTTGGTGACAACTGTATGTAAATAAATGTGAGGATGGACTCACTTTGTAACTACTGTATGTAAACAAATGTGAAAGTGGACCCACGTTGTTACATGCTGTATGTAAATAATGCGAGGATGGACTCACTTTGTGACATCTGTATGTAAAAAAATGTGAGAGTTGGACCTCACTTTGTAACGTCTGTATGTAAATAAATGTGAGGATGGACTCACTTTGTGACATACTGTATGTAAATAAGATGGGGTGGATTGATGGACTCACTTTGTGACATGCTGTATGTAAATAAATGTGAGAGTGGGACTCCCGTGTTATTTCATGACTGTATGTAATAAATGTGAGGATGACTACCCTTTGTGACATACTATAATGTAAAAAATGTGAAGGATGGACTCACTTTGTGACATACTTATGTAAATAATGTGGAGGGGACCTCCTTTGGACCTGCTGTATTTAAATAGATGTGAGAGTGGCCTCACTTTGTGACATACTGTATGTAAATAAATGTGAAGTGGACTCACTTTGTGATGTACTGTATGTAAATAAATGTGAGGATGGCCTCACTTTGTGACATACTGTATGTAAAAATGTGGAGAGTGGACTCACTTTGTGACATACTGTATGTAATTTGAGATGGACTCCCTTATTTCTGTGTATGTAAATAAATGTGAGGATGGACTCACTTTGTGACATCCTGTATGTAATAAATGTGAGGATGGACTCACTTTGTGACCTACTGTATGTAAATCAATGTGAGAGTGGACCTCCTTTGTAACATGTTTGTTAAATAATTGAGAGTGGACTCACTTTGTGCCATACGTGTATACAAATAAATTGAGGATGGACTCACTTTGTAACGTACTGTATGTAATAAACATGTGAGGATGGACTCACTTTGTGAAACTGTATGTAAATTAATGTGCGGGTATGACCTCCTTTGTAACATGCTGTATGTAATAAATGTGAGAGTGGACGCACTTGTGACATACTGTATGTAAATAAATGTGAGGATGGCTCCTTTGTAAGTACTGTATGTAAATAAATGTGAGGATGGGCTCACTTGTGACATACTGTATGTAAATAAATGTGAGAGTGGACTCACTTTGTGACATGCTGTATGTAAATTGTTGGATGCGCTCACTTGTAAAGGTACTGTATGTAAATAAAAGGGGTAGGAGTGGATTCACTTTGTGACATGCTGTATGTAAATAAATGTGAGGTGGATTCACTTTGTGCCATGCTGTAATAAATAAATGTAGAGGATGGACTCACTTTGTAACATACTGTGTGTAATGAAATATGATTGGACTCACTTTGTGACATACTGTATGTAAATAATGGTAGGATGGACTCACTTTGTAACATACTGTATGTAAATAAATGTGTGGGACCTCAATTTGTGACCTACTGTATGTAAATAAATGTGAGAGTGGACTCACTTTGTGACATGCTTATGTAAATAAGTGTGGAGAATGGACTCACTTTGTAACACATACTGTATGTAAATAATGTGAAAATGCACTCACTTTGTGACATACTGTATGTAAATAAATGTGAAGTGGACCCACGTTGACATACTGTATGTAAATAAATGCGAGGATGGACTCACTTTGTGACATACTGTATGTAAAAAAATGTGAGATTGGACTCACTTTGTAACGTACTGTATGTAAATAAATGTGAGGAGGACTCATTTGACATACTGTATGTAAATAAATTGAGAGGGACTCACTTTGTGACATGCTGTATGTAATAAATGTGAGGTGGACTCCCTTTATTTCATACTGTATGTAAATATGTGAGGATGACTCACTTTGGACATCTATATGTAAATAAATGTGGGATGGACTCACTTTGTGACATACTTTGTAAATAAATGTGAGAGTGGACCTCCTTTGTAACTGCTGTATGTAAATAAATGTGAGAGTGGACTCACTTTGTGACATACGTAATGTAATAAATGTGAGAGTGGACTCACTTTGTGATGTACTGTATGTAAATAATGTGAGGATGGCCTCACTTTGTGACATACTGTATGTAATAAATGTGAAGTGGAGACTCACTTTGTGACATACTGTAGTAAATAATGAGAGTGACTCCTTTATTTCAATCACTGTATGTAAATAAATGTGAGGATGGACTCACTTTGTGACATACTGTATGTAATAAATGTGGAGATGGACTCACTTTGTGACATACTGTATGTAAAATAATGTGAGAGGTGACCTCCTTTGTAACATGCTGTATGTAAATAAATGTGAGAGTGGACTCACTTTGTGCCATACTGTATACAAATAAATGTGGGATGGACTCACTTTTGTAACGTACTGTATGTAAATAAATGTGAGGATGGACTCACTTTGTGACATACTGTATGTAATTAATTATGGAGAGTTGGACCTCCTTTGTACCATGCTGTATGAAAATAATTGTGAGAGTGGACTCACTGGTGACATACGTAATGTAAATAAATGTGAGGATGGACTCACTTTGTAAAGTACTGTATGTAAATAAATGTGAGGATGGGCTCACTTTGTGACATACTGTATGTAAATAAATGTGAGAGTGGACTCACTTTGTGACATGCTGTATGTAAATAAATGTGAGGATGGACTCCCTTTTAAAGTACTGTATGTAAATAAAAGTGAGAGTGGATTCACTTTGTGACATGCTGTATGTAAATAAATGTGAGAGTGGATTCACTTGTGCCATGCTGTATATAAATAATGTGAGGATGGACTCACTTTGTACCATACTGTATTATAATATGATTGAACTTGGACTCACTTTGTGACATACTGTATATATAAATGTGAGGATGGACCACTGTACATACTGTTATTAAATAATGTGATTGGACTCAATTTGTGACATACTGTATTAAATAAATTTGAGAGTGGACTCACTTTGTGACATGCTGTATGAATAAGTGTGAGAATGGACTCACTTTGTAACATACTTTATGTAAATAATGTGAAAATGCACTCACTTTGTGACATACTGTATGTAAATAAATGTGAGAGTGGACTCACCTCCCTTTATTTCATCTGTATGTAAATAATGGTGAAAATGCACTCCCTTTGTGACATACTGTATTAAATAAATGTGAGGAGTGGACTCACTTTGTGACATACTGTATGTAATAAATGTGAGGATGACTCACTTTGTGACATACTTTATGTAATAATGTGGAGTGGACCTCCTTTGTAACAGGCTGTATGTAAATAAATGTGAGAGATGGACTCCACTTTGTGCCATACTGTATACAAATAAATGTGAGGATGGCTCCACTTTGTAACGTACTGTATGTAATAATGTGGGATGGACTCACTTTGTGACATACTGTATGTAAATTAATGGTGAGAGTGGACTCCTTTGTAACATGCTGTATGTAAATAAATGTGAGAGTGGACTCACTTTGTGACATACTGTATGTAAATAAATGTGAGGATGGACTCACTTTGTAAAGTACTGTATGTAAATAAATGTGAGGATGGGCTCACTTTGTGACATACTGTTATGTAAATAATGTTGAGGAGTGGACTCACTTTGGACATGCTGTATGTAAATAAATGTGAGGATGGACTCACTTTGTAAGTACTGTATGTAAATAAAAGTGAGAGTGGATTCACTTGTGTGACATGCTGTATGTAAATAATGTAGAGGGTCACTTTGTGCCATGCTGTATATAAATATGATGAGGATGGTACTCACTTTGTAACATACTGTATGTAAATAAATATGATTGGACTCCTTTGGACATACTGTATGTAAATAAATGTGAGATGGACTCACTTTGTAACATAACTGTATGTAAAAAATGTGATTGGACATCAATTTGTACAGTACGGTTGTAAATAAATTGAGAGTGGACTCACTTTGTGACATGCTGTATGTAAATAGTGTGAGAATGGACTCCACTTGTAACATACTGTATGTAAATAAATGTGAAAATGCACTCACTTGTGACATACTGTATGTAAATAACTGTGAGGTGGACTCCCTTTATTTTCATACTGGTATGTAAATAAATGTGAAAATGCACTCACTTTGTGACATACTGTATGTAAATAAATGTGAGAGTGACTCCCTTTATTTCAAACTGTATTAATAAATGCGAGATGGACTCACTTTGTGCATACTGTATCTAAATAAATGTGAGGATGGACTCCACTGTTGTACATACTGTATGTAAAATAAATTGATTGGACTCACTTTGTGACATACTGTATGTAAATAAATGGAGGATGGACTCACTTTGTAACCTACTTATGTAAAAAAATGTGATTGGGACTCAATTTGTGACATACTGTATGTAAAAATGTGAGAGTGGACTCACTTTGTGACATGCTGTATGTAAATAAGTGTGAGAATGGACTCACTTTGTAAAGTACTGTATGTAAAAGTGAGAGTGGACTCACTTTGTGACATGCTGTATGTAAATAAATGTTGAGAGTGGATTCACTTTGTGCCATGCTGTATAACATAAATGTGAGGATGGACTCACTTGTAACTACTGTGTTAATAAATATGATTGGACTCACTTTGTGACATACTGTATGTAAATAAATGTGGAGATGGACTCACTTTGTAACATACTGTATGTAAATAAATTGATTGGACCTCAATTTGTGACATACATGTATGTAATAATGGTGAGGAGTGGACTCACTTGTGGACATGCTGTATGTAAATAAAGTGTGAGAATGGATCACTTTGTAACATACTGTAGTAACATAATGTGAAAATGCACCACTTTGTGACAGTACTGTATGTAAATAAATGTGAGAGTGGACTCCCTTTATTTCATACTGTATGTAAATAAATGTGAAATGCACTCACTTTGTGACATACTGTATGTAATAAATTGTGAGATATGGACTCCCTTTTTTCATACTGTATGTAAAAATGAGATGGACTCACTTTGTGACATACTGTATCTAAATAATGTGAGGGGGGACTCACTTTGTAACAACTGTATTAAATAAATATGATTGGACCACTTGTGACATCTGTATGTAAATAAATGTGAGGATGGACTCACTTTGTAACTACTGTATGTCAAATAAATGTGATTGGACTCAATTTGTGACATACTGTATGTAAATAAATGTGAGAGTGGACTCACTTTGGTGACATGCTGTATGTAAATAAGTGTGAGAATGGACTCACTTTGTAACATACTGTATGTAAATAAATGTGAAAATGCACTCACTTTGTGACATACTGTATGTAAATAAATGTGAGAGTGGACTCCCTTTATTTCATACTGTATGTAAATAAATGCGAGGATGGACTCACTTTGTGACATACTGTATCTAAATAATGTGAGGATGGACTCACTTTGTGAACATACTGTTGTAAATAAATGTGAGGATGGACTCACTTTGTACCATACTGTATGTAATAAATGTGAAAGTGCACTCCACTTTGTAACATACTGTATATAAAAAATTTGGAGGATGGACTCACTTTGTAACATACTGTATGTAAATAAATGTGAAAGTGCACTCACTTTGTGACATACTGTATATAAATAAATGTGAGGATGGACTCACTTTGTAACATACTGTGTGTAAATAAATGTGAAAGTGCACTCACTTTGTGACTACTGTATATAAATAAATGTGGGTGTGTGGTCAGCTATGTGGTGTGTTGGGTTCGCTGTTATCTATATGGAACTAATAAACTTTTGGTATAATTTCATCTGTGTTGACTGCTGTGTGGGAGTCCCTGCTTTAACCATGTCGAATATTTTTTTCGAACCAACGAGGGGTTTGGGGCAAGCAGCATTAGAACTACTATGGGGAGAAGTCACTACTTGTTTTGAATACTGCCTTTCGTACATTATTGAAGTATATGCCTGAGGTGAATTCTTTGGGCCAGCAAAGAGTTTGGGCACAAGCACCCGGGCCATTCAGCAATCTTTTCTTAGCGGTGAGGGATGTTTACATATGTTTTTTATATATGCCTGTTCCAAAGTATTCAGCCTGATTCAGGGATGTAGTGATGTATTAGTAATTTTGTGACATACTGTATGTAAATGTGAGGGTGGAGTCATTTTGTGACATACTGTAAACTCATACCATACTTACTATAATGTAATGTGGACTCATACTACCTCGATATGTAAATGTGAGGGGTGAACTCACTGTGACATACTGTATGTAAATGTGAGGGTGTACTCACTTAGTGACATACTGTATGTAAATGTGAGGGTGTACTCACTTAGTGACATACTGTATGTAAATAAATGTGAGGATGGACTCACTTTGTAACATACTGTGGTGTAAATAAATGTGAAAGTGCACTCACTTTGTGACATACTGTATATAAATAAATGTGGTGTGTTGTCAGCTATGTGGTGTGTTGGTTCGCTGTTATCTATATGGAACTAATAAACCTTTTGGTATAATTTCATCTGTGTTTGACTGCTGTGTGGAGTCCCTGCTTTACCATGTCGAATATTTTCGAACCAACCGAGGGTTTTGGGGCAAGCAGCATTAGAACTACTAATGGGGAGAAGTCACTACTTGTTTTGAATACTGCCTTTCGTACATTATTGAAGTATATGCTGAGTGAATTCTTTGGGCCAGCAAAGAGTTTGGGGCACAAGCACCCGGGCCATTCAGCAATCTTTTCTTAGCGGTGAAGGGATGTTTACATATGTTTTTTATATATGCCTGTTCCAAAGTATTCAGCCTGATTCAGGGATGTAGTGATGTATTAGTAATTTTGTGACATACTGATGTAAATGTGAGGGGTGGAGTCTTTTGGACATACTGTAACTCATACATACTTACTAATGTAAATGTGGACTCATACATACTTACTATATGTAAATGTGAGGGTGAACTCACTGTGACATACTGTAATGAAATGTGAGGGTGTACTCACTTATGTGGACATACTGTATGTAAATGTGAGGGTGTACTCACTTAGTGACATACTGTATGTAATGTTGAGGGTGTACTCACTTTAGTGACAGTACTGTATGTCCAATGTGGAGGGTGTACTCACTTTATGACATACTGTATGTAAATGTGAGGGTGAACTCACTTATGACATACAGTATGTAAATTTGTCTGTTTCTCCCTCACTGATTAATTACTATCAGACTGTCAATATGAACATATTTCTAGAAACAGTCAGGACCCCATATACCATTTGGTTTCTCGTCCAGTAATCTGTTGGCGAATCTCTTGTGCTTTTCTACCAGTTTTTCTTGCCTTTATACTCTGCATCTTCTAACTAAAGGGAAAATAAAGCCATATTATATGTAATATTTACAGATAAATAACGATTAATTTACACAGCCCCGTGGCCACATTGAGACATGTACACAGCAATAAAGTGAAACACTTTTTTGCTGTCGAGCTTGGGTCACAAAACTAATGGGGAATCCCACTAAATTTCATGACAAAAGACCGGGTTTTAGAAATTCAATAAACTTTTGTCCTTGAAATTTAATGCTGGAACCCACAGACAGAATTTTAAGGAGAAATTTGTTGTTTTAAATGAGAACTTTAGTTCATATAAAGTAAAAAGCAAAAAAAAAGTTAAAATGAAAAGTATCTAGGGCAGGGAGGTATGATTGGTAATTTTTACCTCCCGATATCTGTAACAAGCGGCAGCACAAAGAAAACTGCTTCTGCCAGGCTTCCTCAATGCTTCAGCACTATCTTTAACACAGGAAGGCCCAGGACACTACCTGGCAGATGGAAACTGTACATATTGGGGCTCCCTTAACCAGATAATATGTGGAAGTAGGAATTATCAATCCTACCTCCTTGTCGCAGGTACTTTTCATTTTTAAAAAGTTAATTTTTACAGTGGAGTTGTCCTTCCGTGACTGCAAAATTCAGCCAAACCACAAAAACATGAATTAGACTTAATGAAAGGCATTACTGTACCCTTTTAATGTATTGCCTACTTCTTGGATATATGACCGGATCATTTCTGTCTTCTCCCTGTGGAATTACAAAAACCCCAATTATCTCTATTTCAGTCACATCTGAAGGATAAAATACACAACAAGCGGATTCCCTTTCTTTCACATGGGGTTTCTGGAACTGATATTACTTACTCCAATCAGAGAGGAATACTTGGACTTTGTATCTTAACAGCTCAAAGGCAATTAAGTTGCACCAGGAATATAATTGTAGCTGAACATGTACGGTATTCTTTCTTCTCTGGATATTTGAAGAGAGGGTTTTTCAAGAGACTGTTTTAGACTCAGAATTGTGTACTGAGTTAGGCTGGTACACACGTTAAGATATTTTTGGCAACAGACCAATAGTGCGTGGACGGTCGTCAGCCAAAAGTATCTTCTGTGTGTGCAGTAAGTACACAAGACATTATGGTAGGGTATAAAGGTTGGACTAGATGGACGTGTGTCCTTTATCCACATCCTCCAATACTATGTTACTATGTTAACTGTTAAAAACAGACATTATGGGTAGGGTATAAAGGTTGGACTAGATGGATGTATGGCTTTATACACCTCCAATACTATGTTACTATGTAACTGTTAACAGACATATGGGGTAGGGTATAAGGTTGGACTAGATGGACATATGTCTTTATACAACCTCCAATACTATGTTACTATGTAACTGTTATACAGACATTATGGGTAGGGTTAAAGGTTGGACGTAGAAGGACGTATGTTTTATACAACCGTCAATACTATGTTACTATGTAACTGTTATACAGACATTATATGTACGGTATAAAGTTGGACTAGATGGATGTATGTCTTTATACCACCTCCAATAACTATGTTACTATGTAACTGTTATACAGACATTAAGGTAGGGTATAAGGTTGGACTAGATGGACGTATGTCTTTTATACAACCTCCAATATTAGTGTTACTATGTAACTGTTATACAACATTATTGGTACGGTTATAAAGGTTGGACTAGATGGACGTATGTCTTTATATCAACCTCCAATACTATGACTATGTTCAACTGTTATACGACATTATGGGTAGGGTATAAAGGTTGGACTAGATGGATGTTGTCTTTATATCAACCCCCAATACTATGTTACTATGTACCTGTTATACAGATATTATGGGTAGGGTATAAGGTTGGACTAGATGGACGTATGTCTTTATACAACCCCCAATACTATGTTACTAGTTAACTGTTATCAACAGACATATGGGTAGGGTATAAAGGTTGGGGACAGATGGATGTATGTCTTTTATACAACCTCCATCACTATGTTACGATGTACACTGTTATACAGACATTATGTAGGGTATAAGGTGGACTAGATGGACGTAAGTCTTTACAACCTCCAATACTATGTTCGTATGTAACTGTTATACAGACATTTATGGGTATGCTATAAGGTTGGACTAGATGGACGTATTAATTTATACCACCTCCAATACCTATGTTACTATGTAACTGTTATAACAGACATTATGGGTAGGGTATAAGGTTGGACTATGATGGATGTATGTCTTTATACAACCTCCAATACTATGTTCCTATGTAACTGTATACAGACATTATGGGTAGGGTTAAGGTTGGACTAGATGGACTATGTCTTTATACAACCTCCAATACTATTTACTATGTAACTGTTATAAGCAGACATTATGGGTAGGGTATAAAGGTTGGACTAGATGGACGTATGTCTTTATACAACCTCAATACTATGTTACTATGTACTGTTAGACAGACATTATGGGTAGGGATAAAGGTTGGACAGATGGACGTATGTCTTTATACACCTCCAATACTAATGTTCTATGTAACTGTTATACCTGACATTATGGGTAGGTGATACAGGTTGGACTAAATGGATGTATGTCTTTATACAACCTCCAATACTATGTTAACTATAGTAACTGTTATACAGACAATTATGGGTAGGGTATAAAGGTTGGACAGATGGACGTAATGTCTTTATACAACCTCTAATACTTGTTACTATTAACTGTTATACAGACATTAGGGTAGGTATAAAGGTTGGACTAGATGGACTTATATCTTTATACAACCTCCAATACTATGTTACTATGTAACTGTTATACAGACATTATGGGTAGGGTATAAAGGTTGGACTAGATGGACGTATGTCTTTATACAACCTCTAATACTATGTTACTGTGCATTTGCGCTGTGCTCCAAAAATGGATCGCAGCACAGAGCACATAGTGTGGCCACCCACACTCGCAAAACGCATCCGTAAGCGTGTGAGAAAATGCACTAGTGTGTCCTAGCCCTAAAACTATGTTATATATAGAGATAAGACTGGATTTTTCATTAAAACAATAACATTTTAAAAATCACATTTTGTTTTGCATCTTTATTTATAGAAAAGTTAATATTGGTAAATGAACAAGCCTGTTTACCACATCATGTGGCTGATACGTGGCATTAAACACTTGTGGTCGAGATTCACCTAGAGCCTTACAGCCTCTGGTAAATCTCCTCCAGTAGTGTGGCTCGTTGGATCTCCCTGATTGCTGTTTTCAATTTGCTATTTATATTTGATCATGAGCATTTACACTGCACAGATTATACACACAGAATATATTGTCGAGATCGCACAACCAAATACTTTCTTTGTGATTTATGGAGACACTGGCTGGCAGTACGGCATTGTGACCTCAGCATTAGAATTAGAGATGGGCGAACTTCATAAAGTTCGGTCCCTTTTTGAACTTCAGTAAAAGGTTGAAAGTTCGAATTCGGACCCATTAAAGTCAATGGGGAGTGATAGTTCGAAAAGTCCAAGTGATTTACAGCTAAACTAACAATGGTAACTTACTGTAAATGGCTGTGGCACCTGGGAAATGGTCTGGGGAACATGTCACTGTCACCAGAACCTATTAAAACACTTCTTAAACTCGAGTGGGCAATTGTCGGGTTTTGCGCAAACTACATTCGAGGGTTACGGCCAATTCAAGTGTAAATGAACGATACTTTCGAGGGTAACTGGAAATAGAACAACACTTTCGAGGGTTACAGAAAATCGGAGGCTACATTCGAGGCTTAGCAAACAGTAAATTCGAGGGTTACCGAAAACGATCCGTACATTCGAGGGTTACCGAAAACGATCCGTACATTCGAGGTTTACCGAAAACGATCCGTACATTAAGGGGTAACCGAAAACGATCCTTACATTCGAGGGTTACCGAAAACGATCCGTACATTCGAGGGTTACCGAAAACGATCCTTACATTCGAGGGTAACCGAAAACGATCCGTACATTCGAGGGTTACCGAAAACGATCCGTACATTCGAGGGTTACCGAAAACGATCCTTACATTCGAGGGTTACCGAAAACGATCCGTACATTCGAGGGTTACCGAAAACGATCCGTACATTCGAGGGTTACCGAAAACGATCCGTACATTCGAGGGTTACCGAAAACGATCCGTACATTTGAGGGTTACCGAAAACGATCCGTACATTCGAGGGTTACCGAAAACGATCCGTACATTCGAGGGTTACCGAAAACGATCCGTACATTCGAGGGTTACCGAAAACGATACGTACATTTGAGGGTTACCGAAAACGATCCGTACATTCGAGGGTTAGCGAACGATATTACAATATTTATCGAAAATACAACCGCCAGTCTGGAAAAACTTAGTCGTTTGAATAGATTGGGTTTGTCCGAACTCATAAGGTTCAGTTCGGTTTTGTGTCCATCTCTAATTAGAAGCCAGAAATTATATATAGAAACCTAAGACAAACTCACTCGTCCATTTGGTTTTTGTCCTTAGACTTGGTTTCTGTAACTTTTTCTTGCCTTTTCTTATCCATTTTTTTCTTTAGCTCTTTCTTTTCCCTGTGAAACAAAAGCGACATTAATGGAGGTGTCAGGGGACGGCATCCAAACTGATGCTAAGGGGCAAATTTATAAAGTGGCAAAGGCGATTTTTCGGTACTTTTGTTAAATTGTAATCTTTTTCTGCACATTGTGGCAAAATACATGGAAATTAGTCAACATGGCAAAATACATGGCAATAAGTCAATATGACAAAATACATGGCAATAAGTCAATATGGCAAAAAACATGGCAATAAGTCAATATGGCAAAAAACATGGAAATAAGTCAATATCACTTGGGAACATACTGTTGTAAAGTAAATGGAAAATGCACTCACTGGTGGACAGCCGGGATGGAAAGAAATGGGAAGAGGGACCGCTCCCTTTATTTCATACTGTATGTAAATAAATGTGAGAGTGGACTCACTTTGTAACATACTGTATGTAAACAAATGTGAGAGTGGACTCACTTTGTGACATACTGTATGTAAACAAATGTGACAGTGGACTCACTTTGTAACATACTGTATGTAAATAAATGTGAGAGTGGACTCCCTTTATTTCATACTGTATGTAAATAAATGTGATAGTGGACTCACTTTGTAACATACTGTATGTAAATAAATGTGAGAGTGGTCTCACTTTGTGACATGCTGTATGTAAACAAATGTGAAAGTGGACTCACTTTGTTACATGCTGTATGTAAATAAATGCGAGGATGGACTCACTTTGTAACATACTGTATGTAAATAAATGTGAGAGTGGACTCACTTTGTTACATGCTGTATGTAAACAAATGTGAAAGTGGACTCACTTTGATATACTGTATGTAAATAAATGTGAGAGTGGACTCACTTTGAAACATGCTGTATGTAAATAAATGTGAGAGTGGACTCACTTTGGTGACATACTGTATGTAAATAAATGTGAGGATGGACTCACTTTGTAACATACTGTATGTAAACAAATGTGAAAGTGGACCCACGTTGTTACATGCTGTATGTAAATAAATGCGAGGATGGACTCACTTTGTGACATACTGTGTGACATGCTGTATGTAAAAAAATGTGAGAATGGACTCACTTTGTAAAGTACTGTATGTAAATAAAAGTGAGAGTGGATTCACTTTGTGACATGCTGTATGTAAATAAATGTGAGAGTGGATTCACATATAAACTCCATTTCTGTTCCCAAACAAAAACTGTCTAAATATATAGTAAAGGGCGTTGCTTCCTTAACATAGCATAATCATCTACTTTTGAAAAGGAATGTACACACATTAAAACATCTTGGCCCTGGTGCATGTGTATTTAAAGGACAATTAATGTTTTTACATTTTTTAGTATTAGAAATGCCTCGAGTATGATGCAGTTTTAGGGTAGGCCCACATATCGTCACTTTGCGATTGCGCGTGCATTTATTCTAACACAGCAACTCACAGCAAACGATGCATCACCATTTTAAGCGCAAATGCATGCAATTTCCATATCTTAGAAAAGAAAATTGCACGTCGCAACGTAAGCGAGGTCGTACACAGCACGAGGGACATTGTGTGGCCTGCCGTTCTGTGTGTTTTACTGCCTGTTTGCCGCTGCTTGGTCTGATTTACCGATTAATTTGCTTCGAAACACAGACCTAACATACATGGCACAGTACTCACTAGGGGCGCCGCCCACAGCCATTATTACCTGCTAAGGATATTATAACATATGTGTTAGGATTTCTATGGAGGAACTGTAAGATTATGCCTTATAATCTTCCAGTTCCAGGAGGAAGAAAGAAACCAGAAGTACCACAAAGGTGGTAGGTTTATAATATAAAACGTCCCCCGACTGTAAATTAAGGATTTAGAAGTCACCTTGGAGTTCCGTGCCCGATAAAAGAGACTTGGCCCTGGCAGTCCTCTGTATTTTTATGGCACGAACCTCCTCGGTGAACTTCAATATCCTTATAATTTGTAAGTTGGGGGTCTAATGTGCATCCCCCTATATAATACATTTAATCTATTTTCTAGTCCAAATCCAATGCAAACAAAAATAAGACAAAAACAAGTATACAGTGTTCCCTTTAATTGCTTATTTTATTTAAAATTTAGCTTTTAAAGGAAAAGAAGGCCTAAAAAACTTTTTTCCAACTGAAATCCCTAGTTTGAGTTTGCATACGTTCCCCCATCTGGTTCTTCTTCGCAGATGATTTTTTTTAATGACTCAGGACACAGATGGAATATAAATTCAGGGATCTAAATGAATTCAGCTAACACGGCTCAATCATAAGGTTTTCTTCTATTACTTCCTTTATGTTTTAATAATTGTATCCAGCCACGGAAACATTGGAACTACTATCCAGCGACAATTCAAGTTGTGTCATGCGTTAATGGAAAAACTTATGGAGGGGGAAGCAACACCCCAGAACTGTTTACTATAGTTGAATAAAAGTAGATTTGCCAATATACCCCCCCATGGTTGCTGCCCCCAGGGACCTGCATGTCCTGTCCAACCTCAATACTATGTCAAAATATAAAGTCCGGAGTTCCCTAAAGAACTTAAACAATCTGCACACAAGGAATTGGCTGCACGTGTTTTATTATGTAGCAGTAGAGCTCTAATGGTCCCACCAGCTGGGGATCTGCCGTGCGAAGCACGGAGATTTTGGCACTGTGCATCCAGCCCCTCTTTAATTAAATATTTGCAGCAACCAATCAAAGTTCGCTTTTTACTGGGTTGGCATTTAGATTTCATCTGATTGGTTGCTGCACATTATAAGACATATAATAGACATTTGCAACTTTTATGTAAAAGCTTCTTAACATTGATTAAATATAGGCAGAGATCCTGGATAGAACATTTCCTTTCTACTTTAAAATGTCCACTCTTAAACAAAAAAACAGCCCCCAACCCTAACTGTATATCCTCAAGGAGTAAGCTGGCTCCAACACGTGACATAACAGCCAATGATTGACTGCTGTTTTCACCATGCCTGCCCTCCTCTGCACATCTCAAGCTTATAAAAAGCTCATTAGCAGAGGATGCAGATACCTTTAGCATAAAGAAATCTAACTTATCATTAAATATCTGGTTACAAATACATGTAATAAACTGGTAAAATAGCAGTTGGGGTTGCAGGCAGATAACTGACAGTCCCTAGTAGCACTGGTTACCTTGTATTCCAATAATATCCATAAAATGCACAGTAATACAATAAACCACTATCCCCATTAACCAGAGTGGGGGGAGGGTACAGTGGAAATGTTATGATTGTCTTATGTATAATCACATAAAACATTCTCATCTGTCAATCAATTTAAAAACCGAGCTTGCTTGGCGATTTGCACTAATGCCATGTGATTTGTCAGTCACTCATTGGCTAATTGTCATCCTTCATGAGGTTCATTAAATTGTTTTAGGGAAATGAAGACCCTTCAAAAAAAACCTCGTTGGGTGCCACACCATCAATCAGCATCTTGTTTCATTTGGCTTAAAAGTGAAAGGTGGAAACAGATCTGCTGTCAATCAAGAATCCCACGCAGACAGCACCCAACTACCACACCGCCACCGACGCTCTGTCACATTACTGGTTTTAGTGAACAGTGCCCCCTGCTGGCCTGATCACACGTTCACATTATCTACTTGTGTGTTTAACCAAAGTAAATATTTAGCCCTGATTGTACATCATCAGCTTATTAAATGATTTAGGTTCTGGCATTACTACGTCGCACAATGGAACACCGCCCCTACATTTTTAAAAGGAGAAGTAAAGGCATAATATACTTGTTGCCATTGTATTTAACTGGTTCCCAAGATACAACCTGTTAAAGGCAAATAACTCTTCCAGTTATCATCGGGCATATCTGATGCCACGGCAGCTCCCTCACACAATGGGTTAATTGTGTATCCGGTGTCACTTATTAGAACATTTCCTTACAATTGCTGTGTCACAACAAATGCAGAGAGTCGCCCTCCTTGCATCCCACAACAAATAGCAAGAAACTAATTCAAGGACTGCCATAACTGGAAACATGAAAAATTCAGTTCATGTTTTCACTATGCAGGGGTCACCTAATGTAAAAACCTCTCCTACAAACCGCCCCCCCACCCAGCAAGAACTGCCAGGGACCTCTCTCCTTCTCCAACCTGGTTATCCAGTATCTTCGTACTACTGCCCAACATATTCCCACCACTTGGCTGTATGTAAAGTTAGCTACAGAATGTGATTTCATACACAATGCCCAACCCCCCCCACAATGGCCCATTGCGCCCCCGCCAATATATTTTTTATGGGCGTTTTGGGTCAGGCATCATTAATGCTTTTCGCACGTCTTACCTAGCTTAAGGCTGGTCTACATCATTGCCGTGTATAGACACTTTGTCGGCGAAACAGACGTTTAGTGGGGCTAGTTGCCCAGTTTCGCCTGGTGATCTTCAAGGAGCCCCAACGGATGGCCATTTCTGACAAAGTGCCCATACACGGCACGATTATCATCCGAAACAGGCGTGCATACACTACACTCACGGGTCGGCCCCTGCAATTACACACCTGGTTTATGAACCTAAGTCTACAATCCTTAATTCAATTACCTCACCAACACGCAATAGATATTATCCTGGACATTTAACTTCTAAAGACTATTATCCTTTTCCTGTTTATCTTAGACAATAGCAACAAAGAAAGGTCATACAAGGGTGTGCGCAGAGACTAGCAGCTGACAGCATTAACTCATTAGGAAGGTGCACACAATGTGTTGTCTCCAGAGACTAGCAGCATGACAGCATTAACCTCATTGAAGTGTGCACACAAGGTGTGTCTGCCAGAGACTAGCAGCATGACAGCATTAAACTCATTAGAAGGTGCCAACAAGGTGTGTCTGCCAGAGACTAGCACATGACAGCATTAAACTCATTAGGAAGGTGCACACAGTGTGTCTGCCAATACTAGCAGCATGACAGCATTAAACTCATTAGAGTCACAAAGTTTGGTGCATTCCACTGAGTGACATCACGATTCTGGTTATGTTTCCATTGTAATTAATAATACTGTTAGACACACAGCTACAGCTTAGAAACCAAACCCCTATAATCCTATGAAAAGGTAAATTTCCCAAGGAGTGTGGAGAAAGCACTCCTACTTCCGGGTTAAAAAATCCCTTTACCTTGGAGGTAAGCTGTCAAAAAGACACTCATGCTGTGGTTGACAGCTTGTCCCCCAGTCCGCTTCCACTCCCCCGCCTAATAAATGTGCATGCGTGCCCCTTAGGGTTGGAAGGAAAGTCAAAACCGAGGCAGCGGAGTGGGAGAGCTGTAAGTGGCTCAAGGTGTTTTTTTATAGCTCACTGCATGGGTTTGGAGATCAGAAAAAGGTTGGAGTATTGTTTCCTACCTGACGGAAGAAATATATTTGTGGGGGTTTTGTTTTATTTTTTGGGATGTGTGGTGGGGGGGGTCAAGTGTTCATTTTAAAAGTGAATTTAATAGATCCCCGGAAATTCTTCTACCTGTATCACTGGGTCTGGTCTGTCGCACCCCTTGCTTGTTTCTGATCTTGGCCTATGTAGAGGTTCAGCTAAAGTTAAGTCCTTCCATTGGCCATGTTCCTGGACTGAGAAAGGGACTTTTAAAAATCATTTCCAATGAACCCACTTATCTAACAAAGTGGATTTCACACACCCTCACATGAAGATATGACACTTTGATACAATGTAAAGTAGTCAGTGTGCAGCTTGTATACAGTTGTAATACACAACCAACAGCCAATAATGTCTAAACCGCTGGTGACAAAAGTGAGTTCACCCGTAAGTAAAAAAGGTCCAAATTGGTGGCCCAATGGGTTTAGGTCTGGAGACATGTTTGTCCACCACTTTACCCTCAGAGGGGATGATGCTATGCTTAATATGTCACGTTGGCATGTTGGCATTCATGGGACAGTTTGGCATTCATGGCTCCCCTCGTTGAACTGTAGCTCCCCAGTGTCCGGCAGTCACTCATACAGCCCACAAACTATCACACTCCCACCACCATGCTTGGCTGTAGGGAAGACTCACTTTGCCTTTGTAACCTCACCTGGGAAGCCGGCACACACGCTTGACAACCATCTGAACCATATAAGTTTATCTTGGTCTTATCAGAACCACAGGACCACGGTTCCAGGATTCCATGTCCCTTAGTCTACTTTGGCTTCAGTAAACTGTTTGCGGGCTTTCTTGTGCTCATCTTTAGAAGAGGTTTCCCTCTAGACAAACAGCCATGCACACCAATGTGACAGCAGTGTGCGCGTATTCTTGAGCCACTGACAGGCTGACCCCCCCACCCCTTTAACCTCTGCAGCAATGGTGGCAGACATCATACAATCTATTTACAAAACAACCTCTGCGTATATATATATATATATATATATATTCTAAACATATGCAATCAACAACATAATCAGATCATTTCTACTTGACTGCACATACCAGTTCTTACTGTTAAAAATGGTGCTATTTTTGCCGCCCCAACCAATCAGATGTTAGCTTTCAAATGTTTAAATAACATCTGATTGGTTTGGGGCAAAATTAGCACTATTTTAACGATAGACTTAATTGAATCTTCTATTAGTGTGATAACTCTTTATTAACACATCATTTTGCTTTAACACAGAGGTTTTTTCAGTTTCAGGATTGCCATCTAACACCCAAACATCACATGTGAAGCACAGTTATGTGCGAATAAATTTTATCACA
Organism: Hymenochirus boettgeri; assembly: GCA_019447015.1. Lineage (NCBI taxonomy): Eukaryota > Metazoa > Chordata > Amphibia > Anura > Pipidae > Hymenochirus > Hymenochirus boettgeri. Next base: position 18,890,968 of record CM033473.1, on the reverse strand, counting down.
CTAGGTCTGGTATGTGTTGATATTTAGATATGATCTGCATATATAAGACCAACAGCCATGTGTGTCAGCAGCACCCAGCATGAAGACAAGTTGTTTGATGTGACGGGTGCGAGTTTCAGTTTTCAGGGAATTGGGAATTCCTTATAGCCTAGACATCTTTATTTCATAATCCTTGGAGTTTTCTTTACCACGATGTTGCCACATTCACCTTCCAGAGAGAGGCGATAACACCAAATGTACACACCCTCGCTCCCCATTCACACCTGGGACCTGTAAACCTAACCAGTCACATGGCACCGGGGAGGGGAAAATGGCTAATTGGGTCCCCAAGTTGGACATTTTTTAACACTTAGGGTGACCTCACTTTTGGCTGTGAGTTATTTACAATGTTATAAAACAAACTGCACACTGACTACTACACAGTGTATCAAAATGTCATATTCTTCAGTATTGTCCCACGAAAAGATAAAATCAAATGTTTACAAATTGAGATGGACTCACTTTGTAACATACTGTAATGTAATACTGTGAGAGTGTGACTCACTTTGTAACATACTGTAAGGGATAAATAAATGTGTAGGATGGACTCACTTGTAACATACTGTATTAAATAATGTAGAGTGGACTCACTTTGTACATACTGTATGTAATAAATAATGAGAGTGGACTCACTTTGTAACATACTGTATGTAAACCAATGTGAGAGTGGACTCACTTGGACTAACTGTATGTAAACATAATGTGACAGTGGACTCCACTTTTAACATCTGTAATGTAATAAATGTGAGAGTGGACTCCCTTTATTTCATATCTGTATGTAAATAAATGTGAATAGGTGGACTCACTTTGTAACTACTGTATGTAAATATGTGAGAGTGGTCTCACTTTGTGACATGCTGTATGTAAACAAATGTGAAAGGGGACCACTTTGTTACATGCTGTATGTAAATAAATGCGAGGATGGACTCACTTTGTAACATACTGTATGTAAATAAATGTGATGGACTCACTTGTTACATTCTGTATGTAAACAAATGTGAAAGTGGACTCACTTTGATATACTGTATGTAAATAAATGTGAGAGTAGGACTCACTTTGAAACATGCTGTATGTAAATAAATGTGAGAGTGACTCCACTTTGGTGACATACTGTATGTAAATAAATGTGAGGATGGACTCACTTTGTAACATACTGTATGTACACAAATGTGAAAGTGGACCCACGTTGTACAACATGCTGTATGTAAAAATAAATGCGAGGATTGGACTCACTTTTGTGACATACTGTATGTAAAAATGTTAGATTGGACTCACTTTGTAACGTCTGTATGTAAATAAATGTGAGATGGACCACTTTGTGACATACTGTATGTAAATAAGATGAGAGTGGGACTCACTTTTGTGACATGCTGTATGTAAAATAAATGTGAGAAGTGGGACTCCCTTTATTTCATACTGTAATGTAACATAAATGTTAGGATGGTACTCACTTTGTGACATACTATAATGAAATAAATGTGAAGGATGGACTCACTTTGGTGACATACTTTGTAAATAAATGTAGAGTGGAACCTCCTTTGGAACATGCTGTATGTAAATAAATGTGAAGGTGGACTCACTTTGTACATACTTAGTATAAAGTAGAGTGGACTCACTTGTATGTACTTATTAAATATGTGAGGATGGCCTCACTTTGTGACATACTGATGTAATAAATGTGAGAGGTGGACTCACTTTGGTGACATACTGTATGTAATAATGAGAGTGATGGACTCCCTTATTTCTCAACTGTAGGTAAATAAATGTGAGGATGGACTCACTTTGTGACATACTGTTGTAATAAATGTGAGGATGGACTCACTTTGTGACCTACTGTATGTAAATAAATGTGAGAGTGGACCTCCTTTGTAACATCGTATGTTAAATAAATTGAGAGGGACTCACTTTGTGCCATACTGTATACATAAATGTGAGGATGGACTCACTTTGTAACGTACTGTATGTAAAATAAATGTGAGGATGGACCACTTTGTGACATACTGTATGTAAAATTAATGTAAGTGGACCTCCTTTTGTAACATGCTGTATGTAATAAATGTGAGAGTGGACGCACTTTGTGACATACTGTATGTAAATAAATGTGAGGATGACTCCTTTGTAAAGTACTGTATGAAATAAAGGTGAGGATGGGCTCCTTGTGACATACTGTATGTAAATAAATGTGAGAGTGGACTCACTTTGTGACTGCTGTATGGTAAATAATGTGAGGATGGACTCACTTGGAAAGGTACTGTATGTAATATAAAAGTTGAGAGTGGATTCTGTATGTAAATAAATGCGAGGATGGACTCACTTTGTGACATACTGTATGTAAAAAAATGTGAGATTGGACTCACTTTGTAACGTACTGTATGTAAATAAATGTGAGGATGGACTCACTTTGTGACATACTGTATGAATGTGAGAGTGGACTCACTTTGTGACATACTGTATGTAAATAAATGAGAGTGGACTCCCTTTATTTCATACTGTATGTAAATAAATGTGAGGATGGACTCACTTTGTGACATACTGTATGTAATAAATGTGAGGATGGACTCACTTTGTGACATACTGTATGTAAATAAATGTGAGAGTGGACCTCCTTTGTAACATGCTGTATGTAAATAAATGTGAGAGTGGACTCACTTTGTGCCATACTGTATACAAATAAATGTGAGGATGGACTCACTTTGTAACGTACTGTATGTAAATAAATGTGAGGATGGACTCACTTTGTGACATACTGTATGTAAATTAATGTGAGAGTGGACCTCCTTTGTAACATGCTGTATGTAAATAAATGTGAGAGTGGACTCACTTTGTGACATACTGTATGTAAATAAATGTGAGGATGGACTCACTTTGTAAAGTACTGTTCACTTTGTGACATGCTGTATGTAAATAAATGTGAGAGTGGATTCACTTTGTGCCATGCTGTATATAAATAAATGTGAGGATGGACTCACTTTGTAACATACTGTATGTAAATAAATATGATTGGACTCACTTTGTGACATACTGTATGTAAATAAATGTGAGGATGGACTCACTTTGTAACATACTGTATGTAAATAAAATGTGATTGGACTCAATTTGTGACATACTGTATGTAAATAAATGTGAGAGTGGACTCACTTTGTGACATGCTGTATGTAAATAAGTGTGAGAATGGACTCACTTTGTAATAGGTATCTATTATCTCTATATATGATAAATTACCCTTAAATCTACCTATCTGGTACCCAGCACAGTAATGGTATCTAATATCTATATATGAAAATCTACCCTCATCCTACCTATTGGTAACCAGCACAGATATGGTATCTATATATCATATATTGATAAATCTACCCTTAAATCCTACCTATCTGGTAAACCAGCACAGTATATGTATCTATATATCTAATATGATAAATCTACCATACATCCTACATATCTGGTAACCAGCACAGTATATGATATCTAATAGATCTATATATGATAATTCTACCTTACATCCTACATATCCGGTAAACCAGCACAGTAATGGATTATCTATATATCTATATATGATTAAATCTACCCTGACATCCTACTATCTGGTAACCAGCACATTATATGGTTCCTATATATCTATATATGATAAATTCTACCCTTAATCCTACCTATCTGATAACCAGCCACAGTATATGTATATATATTCTTATATATATAAATATACCCTTAATCCTACCTATCCGGTAACCAGCACAGTATATGTATCTATATATCTATATATGATAATCTACCCTTTACATCCTACTATCTGGTAACCAGCACAGTATTGTAATCTATATATCGATATATGATAAATCTACCCTTACATCTACTATCTGGTGACCAGCACAGTATATGGTATCTATATATCTATATATGATAAATCTACCCTTACCATCCTACTATCTGGTCACCAGCACAGTATTATTGGTATCTATATATCTATATATGAATAAATTACCCTTACATCCTACCTATCTGGTAACCAGCACAGTATATGGTATCTATATATGAATAAATCTACCCTTACATCCTACCTATCTGGTAAACAGCACAGTCTATGGTATCTAATATCTATATATGATAAATCTACCCTTATATCCTACCTATCTGGTAACCAGCACAGATATGGTATCTATTATCATATATGATAAATCTAACCTTACATCCTACCTATCTGGTAAACAGCACAGTATATGGTATCTATACACTCTACACATGATAAATTACCCTAATCCTACCTATCTGGTAACCAGACAGTAATGGTTCTAATATGCTAAATATACCCCTTAATCCTACCTATCTGGTAAACAGCACAGTATATCGGATCGATATAAGCTAATATTGATAATCTTACCCTATTCCTACCTATCTGGTAACCACGCACAGTTCACCCTTGGTATCTATAGATCTATATATGATAAATCTAACCTTCATCCTACCTATACGGTAACCAGCAAAGTATATGGATAATCTATATACATATATGATAAATCTACCCTTACCATCTAACTATACTGGTAGCAGCACAAGTATATGGTATCTATAATCTAATATGATAAAATCCTAACCTTGACATCCTACCTATCTGTAACCAGCACAGGTATAGGGTATTCTATAATATATAAGATCAATCTAACCTTACATCCAACATATCTGGTAATCAGACAGTAATGATATCTATCTATCTATATATGATAAATCTACCCTACATCCTACCTATCCGGTAACACACGTATATGATTATATAATCTATATATGATAAATCTACCCTTTACATCCTACCTATCTGGAACCAGCACAGTATATGATATCTATATATCTATATATGATACATCTAGCCTTACATCCTACCTATCTCGGTAACCAGCAAAGTTATATGGTATCTATATCTATATTATGATAAATCTACCCTTACATCCTACATATCTGGTAACCAGCACAGTTATGGTAATCTATATATTATTATATGATAAATCTACCCTTACATCCTAACTATCTGTAAACCAGACCACAGTATATGGTATCTATATATATCTATCTGATAACATCTACCCTTAAATCCTACTATCGTGGTAACCCCCAGCACAGTATATGGTTATCTATATATCTATCTATGATAAATCTACCCTTACAGGCATACCTTATCTGGGTAACCAGCACAGTATATGTGTATCGAGATATTCATATATGATAAAAATTAACCCTTACATCCTACATATCTGACGTAACCAGCCACATATATGATATCTTAATGATAATTCCCTTACATCCTACCTTCCGGTAACCAGCAAAGTATAGGTATCTACCCCCTATTATTCGCTATATGCTAAATCTACCCTTACATCCTACCTATCCGTACCAGCACAGTATATGATATCTCATATCTATTATGATAATCTAGCTTAAACATCGCCTAACTAGCTGGTACCACAGCACAGATATGGTATCTATATATCTATATATGATAAAATATACCTTACATCCACATATCTGGTAACAAGACAGTATATGGATCTATATATCTATATTATGATAATTACCCTTACATCATACCTATATGGTAACCAGCACAGGATATGGTATTATATATTATAGATGATAAATCTACCCTTACATCCCTACCTATTGGTAACCCGCACAGTATATGGTATCTATATATCTATATAGGATAATATACCCTTACATCCTACCTATTGGTAACCAGCACCGTATATGGTATCTATATATTCGATATGATAAACCTTTTCTACCCTTACATCCTTAATATTTGGTAACCAGACACACGTATACTGCTAATCTATATATTATATCTATTATGATAAATCTACCCTTACATCCGGAACGATCCGGTAAACCAGCACAGTATATGATTCTATAATCTATATATGATAAATCTACCCTACATCCTACCTATTGGTACCAGCAATTATCTGGTATCGACTATCTATATATGAAAATCTACCCTTTACATCCCCCCCTACCTATCTGGATAACCAGCACAGTATATGGTATCTATATATTCTATATGATAAATTCCCTTCACATCCTACATATTCGGTAACCAGGCAACAGTCTATGGTACCATATATCATATACGAAAATCTACCTTTAATTCCCTACCGATCTGGTAACCAGGCACAGTTATGATATCTATCTATATATATAGATAAATCTACCTTACATCCTCCTATCCGGGGTAACCAGCCAGTATATGGATATAGATATCTTATATGATAAATCTAACCTTAATCCTACCTATCTGGTAACCAGCACAGTTATGATAACTTATATATATATATGATAAACTACCCTTACTCCTTATCTCTCTGAGCACAGCATGTTATTACTTTAGCATCTTCACTCCTTTCCTATGTATCTGTGTTTTACCCACCCTAATTCGATTGTAAGCTCTACGGGGCAGGGACCGTTCTTCGTTAAAAGTTTCAAGCACTGTATATTTCATGATGCGAATACTTATTTATTATGTATGTATTTATTTTATTGTCCTCATGTCCGGCTTCCTCCTTTTTTGTATTCTAATATTCGTCACAGCGATGTGTCCCCCAGTGGCGCTATATAGATACAAACATATACATACATCACATTGCAGGTTCGTTTCCGGGCTTCCTATATTAAAGATAGTGCTGAAGCATCTGGACAAGCTTGGGCAGACAATCAGTTTATCATAGAACCACGCACTATCGTTCTCCTTTTAAATACAATAAAAGGCACGCAAGTTTGGCATTAGCTGATTAGTCCTTTAAACGAAATAGGCACGGCCAATTTTGCACTATTATGAATTAGCAAACCCTGGTTCCTCTCCTGCCAAACCAGAACTTTCCTCTTTACAGAAGCGGATTTGCGCCAGTGTACACAGAATTACTTTTATTTCTTTTTATTGTCGGTAATAATTTCAGTTTTTTCCCCCCCCATGACTGTAGCGCTGTGCTAAATATAAATTATATTATTCATAGTCCAAGACGATTTCTCAGGACGACAGTTCACAGAGTCTACAGTCATTAATCAATCCGGCGTTTAAGAGACGATGAATATATGTATGCTATGCCTTCTCCAAAAGCAAAATGTCATGCTGCATTCCTAGAATCTAGATATCGACTCTGGGAGCAGAACATCCAGACTTTATGTACAGTAAACTAATTAGTTGTTCCCAAACAAACAACTTCTAATATATAGAAAGGGCTTTGCTTCCTAACATAGCATAATATCTACTTTTGAAAAGATGTACCCCATTAAAACATTGTGCCCTGGTGCAATGTGTATTTAAAGGACATTAAATGTTTTACATTTTTAGTATTAGAAATGCCTCAATATATTGCAGTTTAGGGCTAGGCCCACATATCGTCACTTTGCGATTGCCGTTGATTTATTCTAACACAGCAATCACAAGCAAACGAATGACATCACCATTTTAAAGCGCAAATGCATGCAATTTTCCATCTTAAAAAAGAAAATTGCACTCGCAAACGTAGCGAGAGTCGTAACAGCACGCGGGCATAGTGTGGCCGTGCGTTATGTGTGTTTTACTGCCTGCTTTGCTCTGGCTGCTTGGTCTGATTTACCGATTAATTGCTTCAAATCAAGACCTACACCATACCATATGGCAGCAGTCCTCAACTAGGTGCGCGTCCCGCCCACACAGCCATTATTCTGCTAGGATATTATACATACTGGTTAGGATTTCTATGGAGGAACTGTAGGATGATCGCCTTATAATCTTCCCAGTTCCAGGAGGAAGAAAAAACCAGAAGCACCACAAAGGTGGTAGTTATAATATAAACGTCCCCCGCTGTAAATTAAGGATTTAGAAGTACACCTTGGAGTTCCGTGCCCGGTATAAAAGAGACTTGGCCCTGGCAGTCCTCGTGTGATTTTATATGGCACGGTAACTCCTCGGTGAATTCTAATATCCTTATAATTTTACATTGGGGGTCTGAACTTTCATCCCACTATATAATAATTGTAATACTTTTTCTAGACCAAATCCAATGCAAAACAAAAATAAGACAAAACAAGAATACAGTGTTCCCTTTAATTGCTTCTTTTTTTTAAAATTTAGCTTTTAAAGGAAAAGTAAGGCTAAAAAACTTTTTTCCAACTGAAATCCTTACAGTTTGAGTTGCATTACGTTCCCATCTGGTCTTCTTCTTCAGATGATTTTTTTTAATAGACCAGGAACAATGGATATAAAATTCAGAGGATCTAAATGAATTCAGCTAACACGGCTCAATCATAAGTTTTCTTCTATTACTCTCCTTTAATGTTTTAATAATGTATACAGCCACGGAAAACATTGACTTATCACGCGACAATTCAAGGTTGTGTCATCGTTAAATGGAAAAAACTTATGGAGGGGGAAGCAACACCCCAGAACTGTTTACTATAGTTGAATAAAAGTAGATTTGCCAATATACGCCCCCATGGTGCTGCTGCCCCCAGGGACCTGCATGTCCTGTCCAACCTCAATACTATGTCAAATATGAAAGTCCGGAGGTCCCTAAAGAACTTAAACAATCTGCACACAGGAATTGGCTGCACGGTGTTTTATTGTAGCAGGAGAAGCTCAATGTCCACCAGCTGGGGATCTGCCGTGCGAAGCAGGAGAATTTGGCACATGTGCATCCAGCCCCTCTTTAATTAAATAATTTGCAGCACCACCATCAAAGGTTCGCTTTTTACTGGGTTATGGCATTTAGATTTCATCTGATTGGTTGCTGCACATTATAAGACATATAATAGACATTTGCAACTTTTAATGTAAAAGCTTCTTAACATTGATAAATATAAGGCAGAGATCCTGGATAGAGAACATTTCCTTTCTACTTTAAATGTCCACTCTTAAACAAAAAAACAGCCCCCAACCCTAACTGTATATCCTCAAGGAGTAAGCTGGCTCCAACTGACATAACAGCCATGATTGACTGCTGTTTTCACCTGCTGCCCTCCTCTGCACATGCTCAAGCTTATAAAAAGCTCATTGAGCAGAGGGAGTGCAGATACTTTAGCATAAAGAAATCAACTTATCATTAAAATCTGGTTACAATACATGTATAAACTGGTATAAATAGCGTTGGGGTTGCAGGCAGATAACTGACATCCTAGTAGCACTGGTTACCTTGTATTCCAAATAATATCCATAAAATGCACAGTAAATACAAATAAACCACTATCCCCATTAACCAGAGTGGGGGGAGGGTACAGTGGAAATGTTATGATTGTCTTATATATCACATAAAACATTCTCATCTGTCAATCAATTTAAAAACCGAGCTTGCTTGGCGATTTGCACTAATGCCATGTGATTTGCACGTCACTCATTGGCTAATTGTCATGCTTCAATGAGTTCATTAAATTGTTATGGGAATGAAGACCCTCAAAAAAAACCTCTTGGTGCCAACCAATCAAATCAGCATCTTGTTTCATTTGGCTTAAAAGTGAAGGTGTAACACAGATCTGCTGTCAATCAAGAATCCCAACGCAGACAGCACCCAACTACCAAACCGCACCGACGCTCTGTCACATTACTGGTTAGTGAACAGTGCCCCCTTGCTGCCTGATCACACGTTCACATTATCTACTTGTGTGTTTAAGCTAAAGTAAATATTTAGAGCCCTGATTGTAACATCATCAGCATTAAATGATTTAGGTTCTGGCAATTACTCGCACAATGGAACACGCCCCTACATTTTATAAAGAGAAGTAAAGGCATAAATATACTTGTTGCCATTGTATTTTAACTGGTTCCCAAGATACAACCTGTTAAAGGCAAATAACTCTTCCAGTATCAGGGATATCTGATGCCACTGGCAGCTCCCACACATGGGTTAATTGTGTATCCGGTGTCACTTCTATTAGATACATTTCCTTACAAATTGCTGTGTACACAACATGCAGAGAGTCGCCCTCCTTGCATCCCACAACAAATAGCAGAAACTAATTCAAGGATCTGCCATATAACTGGAAACATGAAAATTCAGTTCAGTGTTCACTCATGGGGGTCACCTAATGTAAAAACCTCTCCTACAAACCGCCCCCCCACCCAGCAAGACTTGCCAGGGACCTCTCCTTCTCCAACCTGGTTATCCAGTATCGTACTACTGCCCAACATATTCCCACCACTTGGCTGTATGTAAAGTTAGCTACAGAATGTGATTTCATACACAATGCCCAACCCCCACAATGCCCATTGCGCCCCGACAATATATTGTTTTATGGGCGTTTTGGGTAGGCATCATTAATGCTTCGCACGTCTGTACCTAGCTAAGGCTGGTCTACATCATTGCCGTGTATAGACACTTTGTCGGCCGAAACAGACGTTTAGTGGGGCTAGTTGCCCAGTTTCGCCTGGTGGGATCTTCAAGGAGCCCCAACGGATGGCCATTTCTGACAAAGTGCCCATACACGGCACGATTATCATCCGAAACAGGCGTGCATAAACATCACACGTCACGGGTCGGCCCCTGCAATTACAACGTGTTTATGAACCTTAAGGTCTACAATCCTTATAATTCAATTACCTCACCAACACGCAATAGATATTATCCTGACATTTAACTTCTTAAGACTATTTACTTTTCTGTTTATTTTAGACAATAGCAAACAAAGAAAGGTGCATACAAGGTGTGTCTGCCAGAGACTAGCAGCTGACAGCATTAAACTCATTAGGAAGGTGCAACAGATGTGTGTCTGCCAGAGACTAGCAGCATGACAGCATTAACTCATTAGGAAGTGTGCACACAAGGTGTGTCTGCCAGAGACTAGCAGCATGACAGACATTAAACTCATTAGAAGGTGCACACAAGGTGGTCTGCCAGAGACTAGCACATGACAGCATTAAACTCATTAGGAAGGTGCACAAATGTGTGTCTGCCATACTACAGCATGACAGCATTAAACTCATTAGAAGGTCACAAAGTTTGGTGCATTCACTGAGTGACATCACGATTCTGGGTTATGTTCCATTGTAATTAATAATACTGTTAGACACACAGCTACAGCTATAGAAACCAAACCCCTATAATCCTATGAAAGTAAATTTCCCAAGGAGGTAGGAGAAAGCACTCCTACTTCCTGGTGTTAAAATCCCTTTAGCCTTGGAGGTAGCTGTCAAAAAGCACTCATGCTGTGGTTGACAGCTTGTCCCCCAGTCCGCTTCCACTCCCCCGCTAATAAAATGTGCATGCGTGCCCCATTAGGGTTGGAAGGAAAGTCAAAACCGAGGCAGCGGAGTGGGAGAGCTGTAAGTGGCTCAAGGTGTTTTTTTTATAGCTCAACTGCATGGGTTGGAGATCAGAAAAGTTGGAGTATTGTTTCCTACCTGACGGAAGAATAGATATATTGTGGGGTGTTTGTTTTATTTTGTTGGGATTGTGGGGGGGGGGGGTCAAGTGTTCATTTTAAAAGTGAATTTAATAGATCCCAGGAAATTCTTCTAACCTGTATCACTGGGTCTGGTATGTCGCACCCTTGCTTGTTTTCTGGAGCTGGCCTATGTAGAGGTTCAGCTAAAGTTAAGTCCTTCCATTGGCCATGTCCTGGACTGAGAAAGGGCTTTTAAAATCATTTCCAATGACCAGTATCTAACAAAGTGAGTTTCACACCTCACATGAAGATATGACACTTTGATACAATGTAAGTAGTCAGTGTGCAGCTTGTATAACAGTTGTAAATAACACCAACACACAGCCAATAATGTCTAAACCGCTGGTGACAAAAGTGAGTTCACCCGTAAGTAAAAAAAGGTCCAAATTGGTGCCCAAGGGTTTAGGTCTGGAGACATGTTTGTCCAGCACTTTACCCTCAGAGGGGATGATGCTATGCTTAATATGTCACGTTGGCATGTTGGCATTCATGGTACATGTTGGCATTCATTGCTCCCTCGTTGAACTGTAGCTCCCCAGTGCCGGCAGTCATATACAGCCCAAAACTATACACACCTCCCACCACCATGCTTGGCTGTAGGGAAGACTCACTTGCCTTTGTAACCTCACCTGGGAGCCGCCACACACGCTTGACACCATCTGAACCATATAAGTTTATCTTGGTCTATACAGAACCACAGGACCACGGTTCCAGGATTCCATGTCCTAGTCTACTTGGCTTCAGTAAACTGTTTGCGGCTTTCTTGTGCTCATCTTTAGAAGAGGATTCCCTCTAGACAACAGCCAATGCCACCAATGTGAGCAGTGTGCGCGTATGGTCTGAGCACTGACAGGCTGACCCCCCCACCCCTTTAAACCTCTGCAGCAATGGTGGCAGCACTCATACATCTATTTAACAAAACAACCTCTGCGTATATATATATATAATATATATATTACTAAACATGTGCAATCAACACATAATCCAGATCATTTCTAATGATCTGCACATACCAGTTCTTACTGTTAAAAATGGTGCTATTTTGCCCAACCAATCAGATGTTAGCTTTCAAATGTTTAAATAACATCTGATTGGTTGTGGGCAAAATTAGCACTTTTTAACGATAAGAACTTAATTGAATCTTTATTAGTGTGATAACTCTTTATTAACACATCATTTTGCTTTTACACGAGAGGTTTCAGTTTCAGGATGCCATCTAGACACCCAAACATCCATGGAAGCACAGTTATGTGCTAATAAATGTTTATCACACTAGGTCTGGTATGTGTTGATATTTAGATATGATCTGCATATATAGACCAAACAGCCATGGTGTTCAGCAGCACCCAGCATGAAGACAAGTTGTGATGTGACGGGTGCGAGTTTCAGTTTTCAGGGATTTGGGAATTTTCTTATAAGCCTAGACAAGTCTTTATTTCATAATCCTTGGAGTTTTCTTTACCACGATGTGCCACATTCACCTTCCAGAGAGAGCGATAACACCAAATGTAACACACCTGGCTCCCCATTCACACCTGGGACCTGTAACACTAACCAGTCACATGGCACCGGGGAGGGGAAATGCTAATTGGCCCCAAGTTGGACATTTTACACCTTAGGTGTGACCTCACTTTTGGCTGTGAGTTATTTACAATGTTATAAAAACTGCACATGCACTACTAAGACAGTGTATCAAAATGTCATATCTTCAGTATTGTCCCACGAAAAGAAAATCAAATGTTTACAAACTGTGAGATGGACTCACTTTGTAACATACTGTAATGTAAATACATGTGAGAGTGGACTCACTTTGTAACATACTGTATTAAAATAAATGTGTAGGATGGACTCACTTGTAACATACTGTATGTAAATAATGTGAGTGGACTCACTTGTACATACGTATGTAAATAAAATGTGAGAGTGGACTCACTTTGTAACATACTGTATGTAAACAAATGTGAGAGTGGACTCACTTTGTGACTACTGTATGTAAACAAATGTGACAGTGGACTCACTTTGTAACATACTGTATGTAAATAAATGTGAGAGTGGACCCCTTTATTTCATACTGTAGTAGAATAAATGTGATTAGTGGACTCACTTTGTAACTACGTATGTAATAAATGTGAGAGTGGTCTCACTTTGTGACATGCTGTATGTAAACAAATGTGAAAGTGGACCACTTTGTTACATGCTGTATGTAAATAAATGCGAGGATGGACTCACTTTAACATACTGTATGTAAATAAATGTGAGAGTGGACTCACTTGTTACATGCTGTATGTAAACAAATGTGAAAGTGGACTCACTTTGATATACTGTATGTAAATAAATGTGAGAGAGGACTCACTTTGAAACATGCTGTATGTAAAAAATGTGAGAGTGGACTCTCACTTTGGTGGACATACTGTATGTAAATAAATGTGAGGATGGACTCACTTTGTAACATACTGTATGTAAACAAATGTGAAGTGGACACCACGTTGTACATGCTGTATGTAAATAAGCGAGGATGGACTCACTTTGTGACTACTGTATGTAAAAAAATGTGAGATTGGACTCACTTTGTAACGTACTGTATGTAAATAAATGTGAGGATGGACTCACTTTGTGACATACTGTATGTAAATAAATGTGAGAGTGGACTCACTTTGTGACATGCTGTATGTAAATAAATGTGAGAGTGGAGACTCCCTTTATTTCATACTGTTGTAAATAATGTGTAGGATGGGACTCACTTTGTGACATACTAATGTAAATAAATGTGAGGATGGACTCACTTTGGTGACATACTGTATGTAAATAATGTGAGAGTGGACCTCCTTTGAACTGCTGTATAAATAAATGTGAGAGTGGACTCACTTTGTGACATACTGTATGTAAATAAATGTGAGAGTGGAACTCACTTGTGATGTACTGTATGTAAATAATGTGAGGATGGCCTCACTTTGTGACATACTGTATGTAATAAATGTGGAGAGTGGACTCACTTTGTGACTACTGTATGTAATTAAATGAGAGTGGACTCCCTTATTTCATACTGTATGTAAATAAATGTGAGGATGGACTCACTTTGTGACATACTGTTGTAATAAATGTGAGGATGGACTCACTTTGTTGACCTACTGTATGTAAACTAACAGTGAGAGTGGACCTCCTTTGTAACATGCTGTATGTAATAAATGTGAGAGTGGACTCACTTTGTGCCATACTGTATACAAATAAATGTGAGGATGGACTCACTTTGTAACGTACTGTATGTAATAAATGTGAGGATGGACCACTTTGTGAATACTGTATGTAAATTAATGTAGGTGGACCTCCTTTGTAACATGCTGTATGTAATAAATGTGAGAGTGGACTCACTTGTGACATACTGTATGTAAATAAATGTGAGGAGGACTCACTTTGTAAGTACTGTATGTAAATAAATGTGAGGAGGGCTCACTTGTGACATACTGTATGTAAATAAATGTGAGAGTGGCTCCTTTGGACATCGTGTATGTAATAATGTCGGATGGACTCACTTGTAAAGTACTGTATGTAAATAAAGTGAGGAGTGGATTCACTTTGTGACATGCTGTATGTAAATAATGTGAGATGGATCACTTTGTGCCATGCTGTATATAATAAATGTGAGGATTGGACTCACTTTGTAACATACTGGTATGTAATAAATATGATTGGACTCACTTTGTGACATACTGTATGTAAATAAATGTGAGGATGGACTCACTTTGTAACATACTGTATGTAAATAAATGTGATTGGACCTCAATTTGTGACCTACTGTATGTAAATAAATGTGAGAGTGGACTCACTTTGTGACATGCTGTATGTAAATAAGTGTGAGAGAATGGACTCACTTTGTAAACATACTGTATGATAAAATGTGAAAATGCACTCACTTTGTGACATACTGTATGTAAATAAATGTGACAAGTGGACCCACGTTGGACATACTGTATGTAAATAAATGCGAGGATGGACTCACTTTGTGACATACTGTATGTAAAAAAATGTGTAGATTGGACTCACTTTGTAACGTACTGTATGTAAATAAATGTGAGGAGGACTCACTTTGGACATACTGCTATCGTAAATAAAATGTGAGAGTGGACTCACTTTGGACATGCTGTATGTAATAAATGTGAGAGTGGACTCCCTTTATTTCATACTGTATGTAAATAAATGTGAGGATGGACTCACTTGTGGACATCTATATGTAAATAAATGTGAGGATGGCTCACTTTTGACATACTGTTAAATAAATGTGAGAGTGGACCTCCTTTGTAACATGCTGTATGTAAATAAATGTGAGAGTGGACTCACTTTGTGACATACTGTATGTAAATAAATGTGAGAGTGGACTCACTTTGTGATGTACTGTATGTAAATAAATGTGAGGATGGCCTCACTTGTGACATCTGTATGTAAATAAATGTGATAGTGGACTCACTTTGTGACATAACTGTAGTAAATAAATGAGAGTGGACTCCTTTATTTCATAACTGTATGTAAATAAATGTGAGGATGGACTCACTTTGTGACATACTGTATGTAATAAATGTGGGAATGGACTCCACTTTGTGACATATGTATGTAATAAATGTGGAGAGGGACCTCCTTTGTAACATGCTGTATGTAAATAAATGTGAGAGTGGACTCACTTTGTGCCTACTGTATATACAAATAAATGTGACGGATGGACTCACTTTTGTAACGTACTGTATGTAAATAAATGTGAGGATGGACTCACTTTGTGACATACTGTATGTAATTAATGTGAGAGTTGGACCTCCTTTGTAACCATGCTGTATGTAAATAAATGTGAGAGTGGACTCACTTTGTGACATACTGTAATGTAAATAAATGTGAGGATGGACTCCACTTTGTAAAGTACTGTATGTAAATAAATGTGAGATGGCTCACTTTGTGACATACTGATGAAATAATGTGAGAGTGGACTCACTTTGTGACATAGCTGTATAATAAATGTGAGGATGGACTCACTTTTAAAGTACCTGTATGTAATAAAAGTGAGAGTGGATTCACTTTGTGACAGCTGTATGTAAATAAATGTGAGAGTGGATTCATCCTTTGTGCCATGCTGTATATAAATAATGTGAGGATGGACTCACTTTGTACATACTGTATGTAATAAATATGATTGGACTCACTTGTGACATACTGTATGTAAATAAAGTGAGGATGGACCACTTGTACATACTGTTATGAAATAAATGTGATTGGACTCAATTTGTGACTACGTATGTAAATAATTGAGAGTGGACTCACTTTGTGAATGCTGTATGTAAATAAGTGTGAGAAATGGACTCACTTTGTACATACT
Source organism: Hymenochirus boettgeri (assembly GCA_019447015.1). NCBI lineage: Eukaryota > Metazoa > Chordata > Amphibia > Anura > Pipidae > Hymenochirus > Hymenochirus boettgeri. The sequence continues at coordinate 18,874,173 of CM033473.1, read as the reverse complement.
GTAGTAAATAATGTGAAAATGCACTCACTTTGTGAATACTGTATGTAAATAAAGTGAGAGTGACAATGTGTTTGAAACCCCACATATTGACTGAGAGATCATGTGAAGAACTGTGGAATGTGAGAGTGTGCACGGAACTAATTTGAGTTGAGTAAAAGAATGTGGGACTCCCTTTATTTACATACTGTATGTAAATTAATTATTAAAGTGGTGAAACCGTCACTATTGTGAACATCTGTATGTAAACTAAATGTGAGGAGTGGCACCACTTGTGACATATCTGTAATGTAAATAAGTGAGGATGACTCACTTTGTGACATACTGTATGAAATAATATAATAAGTTGTGGAGTGGACCTCACTTGTTTGTACATGCTGTATGTAATAAATAGAATTAGTGGAAGGAGTGGACTCACGTTGGTGCCATACTGTATATAAATAAATGTGAGAGATGGACTCACTTTGTAACGTACTGTATGTAATAAATGTGAGGATGGACTCACTTTGTGACATACTGTATGTAAAATTACATGTGAGAGTGGACTCCTTTGTAACATCTGTATATGTAATAAATGTGAGAGTGGACTCACTTTGTGAACTGTATGTAATAAATGTGACGGATGGACTCACCTTTGTAAAGTACTGTATGTAAATAAATGTGAGATGGCTCACTTTGTGACATACTGTATGTAAATAAAGTTGAGAGTGACTCACTTTGGCATTGCTGTATGTAAATAAATGGAGATGGACTCACTTTGAAGTACTGTATAAATAAAAGTGAGAGTGATCTCACTTTGTGACATCTGTATGTAAATAAATGTGAGAGTGATTCCACTTTGTGCACATGCTGTATGTAAATAAATGTGAGGATGGACTCACTTTGTAACATACTGTATGTAAATAAATGTGATGGACTCCTTTGTGACATACTGTATGTAAATAAATGTGAGATGGACTCCACTTTTGTAAAATAACTGTATGTAAAAATGTGATTGGAACTCAACTTTGTGACATCTGTATGTAATAAATGAGAGTGGACTCACTTTGGACATGCTGTATGTAAATAATGTGAGATGGACTCACTTGGTAACAGTACTGTATGTAAATAAATGTGAAAATGCACTCACTTTGACATACTGTATGTAAATAAACTGTGAGAGTGACCCCTTATTTCATACGTAGTGTAAATAATGTGAAATGACTCACTTGTGACATACTGTATGTAAATAAATCGTGAGAGTGGACTCCCTTTATTCAAACTGTATGTAATAAACGAGATGGACTCACTTGGTGTGACATACTGTATCTAAATTAAATGTGAGGATGGACTCACTTGTAACATACTGTATGTAATAAAATATGATTGGACTCACTTTGTGACATACTGTAGAAAATAAATGTGAGGATGGGGACTCACTTTGTAACCATACTGTATGTAAAAAAATTGATTGGGACTCAATTTGTGACAACTGTATGTAATAAATGTGAGAGTGGACTCACTTTGAACATCTGTATGTAAATAAGTGTGAGAATGGACTCATTTGTAAAGTACTGTATGTAAATAAAAGTGAGAGTGGACTCACTTTGTGACATGCGTGTATGTAAATAATGTGAGAGTGGATTCACTTGTGACCATGCTGTATAACATAAATGTGAGGATGGACTCACTTTGGTAACATACTGTATGTAAATAATATGATTGGACTCACCTTTGTGACATACTGTATGTAAATAAATGTGAGGATGGACTCACTTTGAACATACTGTATGTAAATAAATTGATTGGACCAATTTGTGACTATACTGATGTAAATACATGTGAGAGTGGACTCACTTTGTGACATGCTGTATGTAAATAAGTGTGAGAATGGAACTCACTTTGTAACATACTGTATGTAAATAAATGTGAAAATGCACTCACTTTGTGACATACTGTATTAAATAATGTGAGAGTGACCCCTTTTTCATACTGTATGTAAATAAATGTGAAATGCACTACTTTGTGACATACTGTATGTAAATAAATGTGAGAGTGGACTCCCTTTATTTCATACGTATGTAAATAATCGAGGAGATGGATCTCACTTTGTGACATATGTATCTAAATAAATGGAGGATGGGACTCACTTTGAACATACTGTATGTAAATAAATATATTGGAACTACCCACCCACTTTGGTGACATACTTCTGTAAATAAATGTGACGGAGTGGACTCACTTTGTAAAATGTATTAAATAAAGTGTTGGACTCAATTTGTGACATACTGTATGTAATAAATGTGGAGAGTGACTCACTTGTGACATGTGTATTATAAGTGTGAGAAGGACTCACTTTGTAACATACTGTATGTAAATAATGGGAAATGCACTACTTTGTGACATCTGTTTAAATAAATGTGAGAGTGGACTCCCTTTCTTTCATTACTGTAGTAAATTAAATGCGAGGATGGACTCATTGTGACATACTGTATCTAATAAATGTGAGGCTGGACTCACTTTTGCTACATACTGTATGTAAATAAATGTGAGGATGGATCTCACTTTGTAACATACTGGTGTAATAAATGTGAAAGTGCACTCACTTTGTGACATACTGTATATATAAATAAATTTGAGGTGGAGATCACTTTGTAACATACTGTAATGTAAATTAAATGTGACTGCCTCACTTTGGACATACGTTATAAATAAATGTGAGATGGACCACTTTGTACATACGCAGGTGTAAATAATGTAAAGTGACTCACTTGTGACATATGTATATAATAAATGTGGTGTGTGTCAGCTATGTGGTGTGTTGTTCGCTGTTATCTATATGGAACTAATAAACCTTTTGGTTAATTTCATCTGTGGACTGCGGTGGAGTCCCTGCTTTACCCATGTCGATTTTTCGACAACGAGGGTTTGGGGCAAGCAGCATTAGAACTACTATGGGGAGAGTCACTATGTTTGAATACTGCCGTTTCGTACATTATTGACAGTAATGCTGAGTGAATTCTTTGGCCAGCAAAGAGTTGGGGCACAAGCACCCGGGCCATTCAGCAATCTTTTTAGCGGTGAGGGATGTTTACATATGTTTTTTATATATGCCTGTTCCAAAGTATTCACCCTGATTCAGGGATGTTAGTGATGTATTAGTAATTTTGTGACATACTGTATGTAATGTGAGGGTTGGAGTCTTTTGTGACATACTGTAACTTCATAACATACTTACTATATGTAATGTGGACTCATACTACTACTATATGTAAATGTGAGGTGTGAACTCACTGTGACTACTGTATAAATGTGAGGGTGTACTCACTTAGTGACATACTGTATTAAATGTGAGGGTGTCTAACTTAGTGCATCTGTATGTAAATAAATGTGAGGAGGACTCACTTGTAACTACTGTGTGTAAATAATGTGAAACGTGCACTCATTTTGTGACATACTGTATATAAATAAATGTGGTGTGTTGTCAGCTATGTGTTGTTGGTTCGCTGTTATCTATATGGAACTAATAAACCTTTTGGTTATAATTTCATCTGTGTGCTGCTGTTGTGGAGTCCCTGCTTTACCATGTCGAATATTTTCGAACCAACCGAGGGGTTTGGGGCAAGCAGCATTAGAACTACTAATGGGGAGAAGTCACTACTTGTTTTGAATACTGCCTTTCGTACATTATTGAAGTATATGCTGAGTGAATTCTTTGGGCCAGCAAAGAGTTTGGGGCACAAGCACCCGGGCCATTCAGCAATCTTTTCTTAGCGGTGAAGGGATGTTTACATATGTTTTTTATATATGCCTGTTCCAAAGTATTCAGCCTGATTCAGGGATGTAGTGATGTATTAGTAATTTTGTGACATACTGTATGTAAATGTGAGGGTGGAGTCATTTTGTGACATACTGTAACTCATACATACTTACTATATGTAAATGTGGATCATACATACTTACTATATGTAAATGTGAGGGTGAACTCACTGTGACATACTGTATGTAAATGTGAGGGTGTACTCACTTAGTGACATACTGTATGTAAATGTGAGGGTGTACTCACTTAGTGACATACTGTATGTAAATGTGAGGGTGTACTCACTTAGTGACATACTGTATGTAAATGTGAGGGTGTACTCACTTTATGACATACTGTATGTAAATGTGAGGGTGAACTCACTTTATGACATACAGTATGTAAATTTGTCTGTTTCTCCCTCACTGATTAATTACTATCAGACTGTCAATATGACATATTTCTTAGAAACAGGCAGGACCCCATTACCTTGGGTTTCTCGTTCCAGTATCTGTTGGCGAATCTCTTTGTGCTTTTCTACAAGTTTTTCTTGCCTTTTACTCTGAGCATCTTCTAACTGAAAGGGAAAATAAAGCCATATTATATGTAATATTTACCAGATAAATAACGATTAATTTACACAGCCCCGTGGCCACATTGAGACATGTACACAGCAATAAAGTGAAACACTTTTTTGCTGTCGAGCTTGGGTCACAAAACTAATGGGGAATCCCACTAAATTTCATGACAAAAGACCGGGTTTTAGAAATTCAATAAACTTTTGTCCTTGAAATTTAATGCTGGAACCCACAGACAGAATTTTAAGGAGAAATTTGTTGTTTTAAATGAGAACTTTAGTTCATATAAAGTAAAAGCAAAAAAAAGTTAAAATGAAAAGTATCTAGGCAGGGAGGTATGATTGGTAATTTTTACCTCCCGATATCTGTAACAAGCGGCAGCACAAAGAAAACTGCTTCTGCCAGGCTTCCTCAATGCTTCAGCACTATCTTTAACACAGGAAGGCCCAGGACACTAACCTGGCAGATGGAAACTGTACATATTGGGGCTCCCTTAACCAGATAATATGTGGAAGTAGGAATTATCAATCCTACCTCCTTGTCGCCAGGTACTTTTCATTTTTAAAAGTTAATTTTTACAGTGGGAGTTGTCCTTCCGTGACTGCAAATTCAGCGCCCAAACCACAAAACATGAATTATTAGACTTAATGAAAGGCATTACCATTACCTGTACCCTTTTAATGTATTGCCTACTTCTTGGATATATGACCGGATCATTTCTGTCTTCTCCCTGTGGAAATTACAAAAACCCAAATTATCTCTAATTTCAGTCACATCTGAAGGATAAAATACACAACAAGGCGGATTCCCTTTCTTTCACACAAGGGGTTTTTCTGCGAACTGAAATATTACTCCAATCAGAGAGGAATACTTGGACCTTTGTATCTTAACAGCTCAGCTCAAAGAAATAAGTTGCCCCGGAATATATTGTAGCTGAACAGTACGGTATTCTTTCTTCTCTGTGTGATATTTGAAGAAGAGGGTTTTTTCAGAGACTGTTTTAGACTCAGAAATTGTGTACTGAGTTAGGCTGGGTACACACGTTAGAGATTTTTGGCAGACAGACCAATAGTGCTGTGGATCGGTCGTCAGCCAAAAGTATCTATCTGTGTGTGCAGTAAATTACACGAGACATTATGGTAGGGTATAAAGGTTGGACTAGATGGACGTTGTGTCCTTTATACATCCTCCAATACTATGTTACTATGTTAACTGTTAACAGACATTATGGGTGGGTAAAGGTTGTATAACAGTTGGAATAGATGGATGTATGGCTTTATACAACCTCCAATACTATGTTTACTTCTATGTAACTGTATACAGACATTATGGGAGGGGATAGGGATCAGTAAAGGTTGGACTAGATGGACATATGTTTTATACAACCTCCAAACTTATGTTACTATGTAACTGTTATACAGACATTATGGGTAGGGTATAAGGTTGGACTAGAAGACGTATGTCTTTATACACCTTCAATACTATGTTAATGTAACTGTATACGACATATAGGTACGGTATATAAAGGTTGAGAGATGGAACTAGAAGATGGATACCCCCGCCCTACACCTAAAGAGGACTCTTTGTGTGTGTGTGGTGTGACCTCAGAAAGCTAGATTTGGACTAGGTTTTGCCCCCTGTGGTGTTGGGACTAGATGCTGTTGGATCCCCCCCCGCCCCTTGGGTGTTTGCTGGTGTGTGTGTTGCCCTCCCATTATATTTTTTTTATTATATAAAAGGTGGACTCTAGATTGGAGGTGTTTCTAACTAGTAGAACTACTAGACCTCTGTTGGCCTACGTGGGGGTTGTGGTGTGTATTTTCCGGTTGGACTGTGTGGACCTAGCATGGATTTGTTATGTTTTTATTTTGTATTTCTCGATGGTGGATAGCATGCGCCCCACGACTCCCCTGGACCTACAATCGGTTGTTTTCCTTCTTAATATTAAATTATATTAATATAATAAAATAATTTATAATATAATATCATTATTTGATAAAGGTTTGGATCTCGACTGGACTGCTAGGTGTTGTGTGGACTACTGTTGGACAGATGTGGAATAGATGTTGTGTGTGGACTGTTGGTTGTGGACTCGATGGGATTTTGGATGGTGGATTTTGTTTATTGTTTTTGATTTGTTATTTTTGTTTTCTACTAGATTTCGGACTACCCCCCCCTCCCCCGTAGTTTGTGTTTTGGACTAGATGACACTACTCTGTGTGCGTTGCGCCTGTTGGATGGACTATGCCCCTTAGACCTAGAGCCACTGGCCCCTCCCTAGTTAGCATAGTACGACTAGATCTAGTCCTAAACTCTCCTCCACACACTAAACTAACTAATCTAGAACTAGTCCTAGACTTCTGACTAGACTAGATTACCTCTAATTATTAGTAGATGGGATTTGTTTTGATGTAGGCTAGACTAGATAGATGGATTTGTATTTGTTTTGTCTTTGTTATGTATTTATTTTGATTCCCCCCCCCAATTTTTTTTATTTTTTTGTATATTTTGATTTGCTTTAGATATGGACTCTTACCTAGATGGATTTTTATTTGGATTGTTTTTTGTGATATTTTTGTTTTAGCTTTTTGTAGTTTGCTTGATTTTGTTTTGTGTTGTTTTTTTGTATTTTTGTTATTTTTTGTGGACTAGAGATGATTGTATGTTGTGTATTTGTATTTTTTTTTGTATTTTTGTATTTTTTGTTTTTTACCTAGATGGATGTTATTGTTTTTTTTGGGACTAGTAGATGTGTGGGGGATGTTGGATATGTTTTATGTATTTTTTTTGTTATTTTTCTTTGGTTTGTATTTGTTGTCTTGTTTTTATTGGTTTTGTATTTTGTATTTTGTCTTATACAACCTCCAAAATACTATTGTTATTCTATTGTTAACTGTTTTTCCTTTTTATTACAGACATTTATAGGTAGGGTTAGGGTATTATATAATATATAATCACAATTATATATAAAGAAATTATATACTATAATTTATAAAATACCTTCCATACAACGGCTCCTCCTTGGCACTAGATGGACGTATTTATTTTTGTCTTTATACCAACCTCCATTCTCCATGTACTATGGTAAGGTACGTTTTTTTATTACAGAAAATATTGGTACGTTTTTATTTTAAAGGTTGGACTAGCATGGACGTATGTTCTTTATACAACCTCCAATACTATGTTTACTTGTAATGTTATGTACAGACCATATGGGTAGGGTTTAATAAATATTAAAATTTTAAGAATTTTTTTTTTTATATTAAAGCTTAGGGTATATTAATATTTATATTATTAATTATTATATAATTAATACTCCATAACCCCCCTAACTTTCTATACATTCCTCATACATTTATACACTTATATATCCACTTCCATTTATCCCTAATATTTCCCCCTATACTATAAATCTTAAATTATCACAATTTATATAATTCAATATAGGGTTATTGTTTATATATTAACTTATTAATAATTTTATCAACCCTATATACTAAAATTTATTATAAAGGTTTCCCCAATAATATATTAATTCCACCTAATAAATACATAGGTTAATTACTTATAAATAATTATCGAACATCACTAATATATATACACTAGATATATATATCCCCAATCAATTAACTTACAGCCAAACCGGGTTGTTGTCTTTTGGCCCTAATATTAATACATTATAAAGGTTTCCTTTGGCCACTCCCTCCCCACTTGATGCCCACCCCCTGTATGTCTTTTACAACCACAATACTTTGTTACTATGTAACTGGTATACAGATATTAGGGTTTAGGGTAAATAATTAAAGGTTTTGACTTAGATGGACGTATGTCTTTTTAAAACCCCAATACATGTACTATGTAACGGTTATACAGACTTATGGGTTAGGGTATATTTAGGGGTATATATTATAACATTAGAGCCCGCGTCTTACTCCCCCTTAGGGTAAATTCCCATTATAAAGGCTCTGGTTGTTTTCCACCTCCCCCGTTGTTTTTGGTGTGCTTTTTGGAATAGCCTACGATGCCATCCCCCCGCCTTTAGGGTCTCTACTATCAACCTCAATACTATGTTACATGGAACTGTTAGACAGGTATCATTATAGCCGCTAGCGGGGATCAAGGTTTGGACTAGATGGACGTATGTCTTGTATACAACCTCAATACTTGTACCTATGCCTCGTAAAGCTGTCTATACAGAGACATTCATTCATGGGTAGGTTCCCCCCCCCCGGCCTATAAAGGTTGAATAGATGGACGTTAATCTTATACACCCCAAATGAGCAAAAAGAGACGGGGAGGGGAAGAGTAAGGGGGGCACTTTCACCCCCCCCCCCACCCCCCTAAGAACCACACCCCCCCCCGGGCCAGGGGGCAGAGGGGAGAGAGAAGGGGGCGGAAGTCTCCCCCGGGGGGGGCGACGCGAAGCGGGGGGGAACCGTCGGCGCCCCGCCCCCTCCCCGGGAAAAGAGAGGGCACGTCGGGAGGGGGCGGGGGAGACAACCCGAACAAGACGAGGGGAGAGGGAAGGGGGGAGACAGACATGAGGGGAGGAGGGGAGGAGAGAAAGATCCCCCTTGAATCCTATCACTCCTCCTGGTGGGTTTTTTTTCCCCCCCCCCCCCCCCTTTGCGCAGGAGAGAAAGGGTGGGGGGGGGGGGATAGATGGCCTGTTTTTTTTCGCCCACTCTCTTTCTTGCTCGTTCACTTCTCGTGTGTTTGATGACCTTTTCCAACCCTCAATCCCCCACCCATCTATTACGATTTGGAATCTTCTTGTGTCTTTCTACTACAGACATTATCGGGCTATATTTAGGGTAATAAATATAAAGGTGTTGGATAGTATTGGACGTATGTCTTTTATACAACCTCCAATACTAGTTACTATGTGTAACTTTGTTAGACTAGACATTATGGGGTTAGGGTTTATAAAGGTTTGTTTCCTCCCCCTTGGGACTAGAACCTCCCCCCCCCCCCCCCCCCCTGCCCCTCCCCCCCCCCCCCTGACAGATGTAGGATGGAAGCTTATTCTGTTCCTTATCCCTTTGTCTTTTACCAACCTCCAAGACTATGTTACTATGTTTTTGTAACGTTTATACAGGACATTATGGGTCAGCGGTAATTCCCCAAGGTCCCCCCCCCTGTGTGTGTTTTGTTTTTCGCCCCTTGGGTTTTCCCCTTCTGGACGTTCTTGGCCCACTCTAGCCCCATCCTACGCATCTACTGACTCTTCTTGTTGGACTAGATGCGAATTAGTCATCGTGTTTTTTTTTTGCTCTATGTTTTTATCAACACTCCAATACTATGTTTTGTTACTTCATGGTCCCCCTCGTAAACTCTGTTTATACAGAAATTATGGGTAGGGTTAAAGGTTGTTTGTGTTTGTGCTCTGGGGGGTTTATATATATAAAGGTGGCTGTGGACTTAGATGGACCTATTTTTTATTGTCCTTCTTTAGTTACAAACCTCCAATAACTATGTTACTATTGTTTGACCATTCCTTTCGTTGCCCCTGTCCCCCCTACTACAGGACATTATTGGCCCCCTAGTGCCGCCCTTTCCTCCTTCGAGGGTATTTAAAGTTTGGGACTAGAAGGCGTTTTTATGTTCTTTATACAACTCAATATATGTGTTACTATGTAAAGTATACAGCCATTATGGGTTTTAGGGTTATATTAGGGTCCCCGGTATATTTTAAAGGTCTTGTTGTTGTGAAGTAGATGGACGTAGGTCTTTATTTTAAACCTTCAATTTACTATGTTACAGTCACTGGTATACCGAACACTTATGGGTCGGGTAGGACAAGTTGGACTAGATGGCGTATGTCTTCCCAACAACCACCCAACTACTATGTTACTTCTTTGCAATCCGTCCCTCATTATTTAGAACACCCTTTATTATGTGCGCCTCTCAGTCTTGCGCCCTTCCGCACCTCCTAAAGTTGCGACTTACGTTTCTCACTGGACCGTATGTCTTATACAATCTCCAATACTATGTTACTAGTAAATGTTATACGAATTATGGGAGGGTTATTAGGTATATATAAAGGTTGACTAGTGATGTATGTCTTATCAAACTCCAATACTATGAAAGTAACTGTGATACAAGACAGTATGGGTCCCCCCCCGTAGGGTTATAAAAGGTCTGGACAGATGGGTGTATGTCTTTATACACCTCCCAATACTATTCGTTACTACGTAAACTGTTATAAGGCCCCCCCCCCCCCCACCCCACACCCTCTGGGTAGGGTATAAAGGTGGACTAGATGGCGTATTGGTCTTTTACAACCTCCAATACTATGTTACTATGTAATGTGTATACTAGACATATGGGAGGGGGTATAAGCGTTGGGAATAGATGGAGTACGTCTTATACAACCCCACTACTATGTTACTATGTAACTGTTTAATACAGAATGGGTAGGGTATAAGGTTCGGACTAATGGACGTATATCTTTATACAACTCCAATAACTATGTTTACTAGTAACTGTTATACAGACATTATGGGTTAGGGTATAAAGGTTGGACTAGATGGACGTATGTCTTATTACAAAATTCAATAAAGGTAACTATTGTAACTTCACCTATACACGACCCTTATGGGTAGGTATAAAGGTGACTAGATGGACGTATGTCTTTAACAACCTCCATACTATGTTACTATGTAACACTGTTATACTAGACATAAATGGGTAGGGTATAAAGGTTTTGGACTAGATGGATGTATGTCTTTATACAACCTCCAATACTATGTTCCTATGTAACTGTTATACAGACATTATGGGTAGGGTATAAAGGTTGGACTAGATGGACGTATGTCTTTATACAACCTCCAATACTATGTTACTATGTAACTGTTATACAGACATTATGGGTACGGTATAAAGGTTGGACTAGATGGACGTATGTCTTTATATAACCTCCAATACTATGTTACTATGTAACTGTTATACAGACATTATGGTGGCCAAAATACAGGCAAAAGTCACTATGGCAAAAAAACATGGAAATAAGTCAATATGGCAAATAAATGGGCAATAAGTCAATATGGCCAAATACATGGCAATAGTCAATATGGCAAAAAAACATGGAAATAAGTCAATTATGGCAAAATACATGGCAATAAGTCAATATGGGGGAAATACACATGGCAATAAGTCAGTATGGCAAAATACATGGCAATAAGTCAATATGGAAAAATGCATGGCAATAAGTCAATATGGTTAAAATACATGGCAATAAGTCAATATAGCAAAAAACATGGAAAAAGTCAATATGGCAAAATAAATGGCAATAAGTCAATATGGAAAAATACATGGCACATAAGGTAAATATGGAAAAATACATGGCAATAAGGTCAATATGGAAAAATACATGGCAATAAGTCAATATGGCAAAAGGCATGGCAATAGTCAATATGGGAAAATACATGGCAAGAAGTCAGTATGGGAAAATACATGGCAATAAGTCAATATTGGGAAAATACATGGCAATAAGTCATTATGGGAAAATAATGGCAATAAGTCGATGAGGAAATACATGGCAATAAGCAATATGGGGAAATACATGGCAATAAGTCAATATGGAAAAAATGCATGGCAATAAGTTAGTATGGCAAAAGTACATGGCAATATGTCAGTGGCAAAATACATGGCAATATGTCAATATGGCAAAATACATGGCAATAAGTCAATATGCCAAAAGGCATGGCAATAAGATCAATATGGGGAAAATACATGGCAAATAAGTCAGTATGGGAAATACATGGCAATAAGTCAGTAGGGGAAAATACATGGCAATAAGTCAATATGGAAAAATACATGGCAATATGTCAATATGGCAAAATACATGGCAATAAGTCAATATGACAAAATACATGCTTTAGAAAAGTCAATATGGCAAAACGCATGGCAATAAGTCAATATGGGAAAATGCATGGCAATAAGTCAATATGCAAAATACATGGCAATAAGTCAGTATGGCAAAATACATGGCAATAAGTCAATATGGGAAAATACATGGCAATAAGTCAAATATGGGAAATACATGGCAATAGTCAATATGGCAAAAGGCATGGCAATAATCAATATGGAAAAATACATGGCAATATGTCAATATGGCAAAATACATGGCAATAAGTCAATATGGCAAAATGCATGGCAATAAGTCAATATGGCAAAATACATGGCAATAAGTCAATATGGCAAAATACATGGCAATAAGTCAATATGGAAAAATACATGGCAATATGTCAATATGGCAAAATACATGGCAATAAGTCAATATGGCAAAATACATGGCAATAAGTCAATATGGCGCAAAATACATGTCAATAAGTCAATATGGGAAAATACATGGCAATAAGTCAATATGGCAAAAGGCATGGCAATAAGTCAATATGGGAAAATACATGGCAATAAGTCAATATGGAAAAATGCATGGCAATATGTCAATATGGCAAAATACATGGCAATAAGTCAATATGGCAAAAGGCATGGCAATAAGTCAATATGGGAAAATACATGGCAATAAGTCAGTATGGGAAAATACATGGCAATATGTCAATATGGCAAAATACATGGCAATAAGTCAATATGGCAAAAGGCATGGCAATAAGTCAGTATGGGAAAATACATGGCAATAAGTCAGTATGGGAAAATACATGGCAATAAGTCATATGGCAAAATACATGGCAATAAGTCAATATGGCAAAAGGCATGGCAATAAGTCAATATGGGAAAATACATGGCAATAAGTCAGTATGGGAAAATACATGGCAATATGTCAATATGGCAAAATACATGGCAATAAGTCAATATGGCAAAAGGCATGGCAATAAGTCAATATGGCAAAAAAATGCAATATGTCACTATGGCAAAATACATGGCAATAAGTCAATATGGCAAAAAGGCATGGCAATAAGTCAATATGGGAAAATACATGGCAATAAGTCAGTATGGGAAAATACATGGCAATAAGTCAGTATGGGAAAATACATGGCAATAAGTCAATATGGAAAAATACATGGCAATATGTCAATATGGCAAAATACATGGCAATAAGTCAATATGGCAAAAGGCATGGCAATAAGTCAGTATGGGAAAATACATGGCAATAAGTCAGTATGGGAAAATACATGGCAATAAGTCAGTATAGCAAAATACATGGCAATATGTCAATATGGCAAATACATGGCAATAAGTCAATATGGCAAAAGGCATGGCAATAAGTCAGTATGGGAAAATACATGGCAATAGTCAGTATGGGAAAAATACATGGCATAAGTCAGTAGCAAAATACATGGCAATATGTCAATATGGCAAAATACATGGCAATAAGACAATATGGCAAAAGGCATGGCAATAAGTCAGTATAGCAAAATACATGGCAATAAGTCAATATGGCAAAAGGCATGGCAATAAGTCAGTATGGGAAAATACATGGCAATAAGTCAGTATGGGAAAATACATGGCAATAAGTCAATATGGCAAAAGGCATGGCAATAAGTCAGATGGGAAAATACATGGCAATAAGTCAGTATAGCAAAATGCATGGGCAATAAGTCAGTATAGGAAATACATGGCAATATGTCAAATGGCAAAAGGCATGGCAATTAAGTCAGTATGGGAAAATACATGGCAATAAGTCAATATGGCAAAAGGCATGGCAAATAATAATCAGTAGGGAGAATACACTGGCAATAGTAGTATAGCAAAATGCTGCAATAAGTCAGTATAGCAAAATACATGGCAATAAGTCAATATGGCAAAAGGCATGGCCAATAAGTCAGTAGAGGAAAATACATGGAAATAAGTCAGTATGGGAAAATACATGGCAATAAGTTCAGTATGGGGAATACATGGCAATAAGTCAATATGGCAAAAGGATGGCAATAAGTCCAATATGGCAAAATACAGGCAATAAGTCAGTATGGGAAAATGCATGGCAATAAGTCAGTATGGGGAAAATACATGGCAATAAGTAACATGATATTTAATAAGAGGCGAAACACAAAAATCTATCAAAATAATTCTGGAAAGTTCCAAAGGGTGTTAATGCATTTTGGGGACTTATCTGACATAATAATAATAGTTGGACTTTTTACATGGACGGTGCCATGGCTCGTACACATAAATGCTGCTAAATAAGGCCACTGTGAGCCCACTGTTACCTGGAATGTGTCGGGCCTCACCAATCAAAAGAATCAGTGAGGGTCAGAGCAAGGACTGAGCCGCGTCAGAACTAGCGGTTTAATAAGCTCTCACCCTAGGAAAACTTTAAGGAGGGGGATCAGGGGCCGCAGGGAACATTAAGTTTCCTTTTTAAGTCCACCAGGATGTGGTACTCATTACCATCAGAAAGTTCTGGTTTAATTTCTAAACTTCCCCAGTCAATCATTTCAATTAGAAGGGTATTTACTTTTCACAGGTTTCCTTTAGCTTTGTTTAGTTGGCGCTTTGGCACTCTTCAAGCTACGTCTGTCAATTTCTGGATTAACTGAAATAAAAAAAATAACCATGATAATAAATGAAAAAAAAATTGGAACATTGAATAGGATTTTTCAAGTGTAAAACCATCAAGTGATGTAAACATGTGGCGTAATACTAATACACATGTCTCAATAGACCTTCCAGTCTACGTTACTATAGAACAAAAGAATTAATGATATTTTACCCTACATGCAAAGATAACATTCAGTTACGCAAACACTCCTGGGACATCATTACAAAGGAATCCAGAGAAAGGAAATGGAGTTGAGTGAATACAGGTCAAATGATTCCAGAAAAACTTAAGCTACATGTTTGTTTTGGACAAAAGGACCTTTCCTAAAAAAGTCAAAAGGTCAATTTCAGCTGAGAAAGGGTCATTTGGACTGAGAACATGTAGCTTAGTGTTCTGGTATCGTATAGTACTAAACAGTATAGTATTGTGTAATATTAGAATAGTACTGTGTATAGTATAATAAAGTATACACTGTTAGTATAGTATACTATTAGTATAGTACAGTATAGTAGTGCGTAGTATTGTTTAGTATAGTATTAGGATAGTTGTAGTTACAGTACATGGCAATAAGTCAATATGGCAAAAAACATGGAAATAAGTCAATATGGCAAAATACATGGCAATAAGTCAATATGGCATGGCAATAAGTCAGTATGGGAAAATACATGGCAATAAGTCAATATGGCAAAAGGCATGGCAATAAGTCAGTATGGGAAAATACATGGCAATAAGTCAGTATAGCAAAATGCATGGCAATAAGTCAGTATAGCAATATGGCAAAAATACATGGGCAATAAGTCAAATATGGACAAAATACATGGAATAAGTCAATATGGCAAAAAACATGGCAAAGTCAATATGGCAAAATACATGGCAACTTTGTTGTTTAAAAAAAAAAAAAAAGGTCAAGATGGGAAAAACATGGCAATAAGTCAGTATTGGAAAATACATGGGCAATAAGTCAATATGGAAAAATGCATGGCAATAGTCAATATGGAAAATACATGGCAATAAGTCAATATAGCCAAAAAACATGGAAAAAGTCAATATGGCAAAATACATGCAATAAGTTCAATATGAAATTACATGGCAATAAGTAAATATGGAAAAAATACCAATGTGGCACTAAGTCATATGGAAAAAAAAAAATACATGGCAATAAGGCAATTATGGCAAAAGGCATGGCAATAAGTCAATATGGAAAAGACATGGCAAGAAGTAAGTATGAGGAAAATAACATGGCACAAGTCAACTATGGGGAAAAATACATGGCAATAAGGTCATTATGCGGAAAAATACATGGCAATAAGCAGTATGGGAAAAATAATGGCAATAAGTCAATGATGGGAAATACATGCAAAAGTCAATATGGAAAAAATGCATGGCAATAAGTTAGTATGGCAAAAGACATGGCATATGTCAGTAGGGCAAATACATGGCAATATGTCAATATGGCAAAATTACATGGCAATAGTTCAATATGGCAAAAGCATGGCATAAATAAGTCCAATATGGGAAAAATACATGGCAATAAAGTCAGTATGGGAAACTACATGGAAATAAGTCAGAGGGGAAAATCCCATGGCAATAAGTGTCAATATGGAAAAATACATGGCAAGCTGTTCAATATGGCAAAATACCATGGCAATAAGTCAATATGAAAAATACATGCTTTTAAAAAGTCAATATGGCAAAACGCATGGCAATAAGTCAATATGGGAAAATGCATGGCAAATAAGTAACTATGCAAAATACATGGACAATAAGTCAGTATGGACAAAAACATGGCAATAAGTCAAGAGGGGAAATACATGGCAATAAGTCCAATATGGGAAATACATGGCAAAAGTCAATATGGCAAAAAGGCATGGCAATAAGTCAAGATGGAAAATAAATGGCCAATATGCAATAGGCAAAATACATGGGCATAAGTCAATATGGCAAAATGAATTGCATTACGTCAATATGCAAAAACATGGCAATAAGTCAATATGGCACAAAATACATGGCATAAGTCAATATGGAAAAATACATGGCAATATTGTCCAATATGGCAAAACATGGCCAATAGTCAATATGGCAAAATACATGGCAATAAGTCAATTATGGCAAAAACATTGTCAATACGTCAATATGGGAAAATACTGTGCAATAAGTCAATATGCAAAGGCAGGGCAATAAGTCAATATGGGAAAATAATGGCAATAAGTCCATATGGAAAAAATGCATGGCAATATGTCCAATATGGCAAAATAATGGCAATAAGTCAATATGGCAAAAGGCATGGCAATAAGTCAATTATGGGAAAATACCATGGCAATAAGTCAGTATGGGAAAATACATGGCAATATTCAATTGGCAAACTACATGGCATTAAGTCAAATGGCAAAGGAATGGCAATACGTCAGTATGGGAAAATAATGGCAATAAGTCAGTATGGGAAAATTAACATGGCCATAAGTCAATATGGCAAAATACATGGCCAATAGTCAATATGGCAATAGGCACAGGGCAATAAGTAATATGGAGAAAATTACATGGCACTAAGTCAGTTGGGACCATACATTGGCAAGATGTCAATATGGCAAGACATGGCAATAATTCAATATGGCAAAAGGCATGGGCAATAAGTCATTATGGCAAATACAGGCCAATATGTCAATATGGCAAAATACATGCAATAAGTCTATATGGCAAAAAAGGGCATGGCAAATAAGTCAATAGGGAAAATACATGGCAAAATAAGTCAGTATGGGAAATACATTGGGCAATAAGTCAGTAGAGAAAAATACATGGCAATAAGTCAATTAGTGGAAAAAAGACATGGCAATATGTCAATATGGCAAAATACATGGCAATATAAGTCAATTATGGCAAAAAGGCATGGCAATAAGTCAGTATGGGAAAAATACATGGCAATAAGTCAGTATGGGAAAATACATGGCAATAAGTCAGTTATAGCAAAATTACATGGCAATAGGTCAATATGGCAAATACATGGCAATAAGTCAATATGGCCAAAAGGCATGGCAATAAGTCAGTATGGGAAAATACATGGCAATACGTTTCAGTAGGGGAAAAAACATGGCATAAGTCAGTATAGCAAAAATACAGGCCATATGTCAATATGCCAAAATTTAATGGCAATAAGACAATATGCAAAAGGCATGGCAATAAGTCAGTATAGGCAAAATAAATGGCAAATAAAGTCAATATTGGCAAAAAGGAATGAAAAGAAGGTCAGTATGGGAAAATCCATGGCATTAAGTCAGTATGGGAAAATACATGGGCATAAGTCAATATGCAAAAGGCATGCAATAAGTCCAAGGATGGGGAAAAAGACACTGACGTATTGCCATGTTTTTCCCATATTACTTAGCTGCCATTATTTTGGCCATAATTGCCTTATTCCATGTTTTTTTGCCATAATTGACTTATTGCCTGTATTTGCCCTATTACTTTTGCCCATGTATGTTTGCCATATTGATTTATTTTCCATGTGTTTTTGCCATTTGCTTATTGCCGTTGTATTTTTGCCATATTGACTTATTTCCATGTTTTTTGCCAGATTGACTTATTGCCATGTTTTTTTTCCATATTGACTTATTGCCATGTATTTTGTCATTTGACTTATTGCCATGTTTTTGGCCATGTTGACCTATTCCATGTATTTTGCCACAATGTGCAGAAAAAGATTACAATTTAACAAAAGTACCCGAAAAATCGCCTTTTGCCACTTTTAAAATTTCCCCTTAGCATCAGTTTGGATGCCCGTCCCCTGACACCCTCCTTAATGTCGCTTTGTTTTCACGGGAAAAGAAAGAGCTAAAGAAAAAAATGGATAAGAAAAGGCAAGAAAAGTTACAGAAACCAAGTCTAAGGACAAAACCAAATGGACGAGTGAAGTTTGTCTTAGGTTTCTATATATAATTTTCTGGCTTCTAATTAAGATGGACACAAAACCGAACTGAACCTTATGAGTTCGCAAACCCAATCTATTCAAACGACTAAGTTTTTCCAGACTGGTCGTTTGTATTTTCGATAAATATTGTAATATCGTTCCCTAACCCTCGAATGTACGGATCGTTTTCGTAACCCTCAAATGTACGTATCGTTTTCGGTAACCCTCGATGTACGGATCTTTTTCGAACCTCGAATGTACGGATCGTTTTCGGTAACCCTCGAATTACGGATCGTTTTCGTAACCCTCAAATGTACGGATCGTTTTCGGTAACCCTCGAATGTAACGTGATCGGTTTTCGGTAACCCCAAATGTACGGATCGTTTTCGGTAACCCTCAATGTAACGATCGTTTCGTAACCCTCGAATGTACGATCGTTTTCGGTAACCCTCGAATGTACGGATCGTTTTCGGTAACCCTCGAATGTAACGGATCTTTCCGGTAACCCTCGAATGTACGGATCGTTTTCGGTACCCTCGAATGTAAGGATCGTTTTCGGTACCCCTTAATGTACGGTCGTTTTCGGTAACCTCGAATGTACAGATCGTTTTCGGTAACCCGAATGTACGGTCGTTTCCGGTAACCCTCGAATGTACGGATCGTTTTCGGTAACCCCCTCGAATGTACGGATCGTTTTCGTTAACCCTCGAATGTAACGGATCGTTTTCGGTAACCCCTCGAATGTACAGGATCGTTTTCGGTAACCCTCGAATGTACGGATCGTTTTCGGTACGCCTCGCGATGTACGGATCGTTTTCGTAACCCTCGAATGTATCGGATCGTTTTCGGTAACCCCCCCTCAAATGTAGATCGTTTCGGTACCCTCGAATGTAGGATCGTTTCGGAACCCTCGAATGTACGGGATCGTTTTCGGTAACCCCTCAACTCGAATGGTACGGATCGTTTTTCGTTTACACCCTCATGTAAGGATCGTTTGTTCGTAAACCCTCGAATGTAGCGGTCGTTTTCGTAAACCTCGATGAAGGATCGTTTTCGGTTACCCCTTAATGTACGATCGTTTTCGGTAACCTCGAATGTACGTATTCGTTTTCGGTCACACTCTCTCGAATTACGGATCGTTTTCGGTAACCTCGAATTTATACTGTTTGGTCTAAGCCTCGATATGTAGCCTCCGATTCTGTAACCCTCGAAAGTGTTGTTCTTTCGATTCCAGTTACCACCTCGAAATTATCGTTCATTTTACACTTGATTGCCGTAACCCTCGCATGTAGTTTCGCAAAACCCGACAAATTGCCCACTTCATGCATGGTTTAAGAAGTGTTTTTTAATAGGTCTGGTGACCAGTGACTGTTCCCCAGCCATTTTCCCAGGTGCCACAGCCATTTATCAGTAAGTTACCATTGTTATTTTTAGCTGTAAATCCACTTGGGACTTTTCGAACTATCACTCCCCCCTTGACTTTACTGGGTCCGAATTCGAACTTTCAACATTCACCTTTTACTGAGTTCAAAAAGGGACCGAACTTTTAGAAGTTCGCCCACTCTACATTCTATGCTGAGGTCCATGCCGTACTCTGCCAGCCATGTCTCCATAAATCACAAAGAAAGTATTTGGTTGTGCGATCCCTCGACAATATTTCTGTGTGCATAATCTGGGCAGTGGTAAATGCTCATGATCAATATAAATAGCAAATGAAAACAGCAATCAGGGAGATCCAACGAGCCAACTATGGAGGAGATTTTACCAGAGGCTGTAGGCTCTAGGTGAATCTCGACCACAAGTGTTTAATTGCCACGTATCAGCCCATGATGTGTAACCGGCTTGTTCATTTACGCAACTATTAACTTTTCTATAAATAAAGATGCAAAACAAATGTGATTTTTTAAAAATGTTATTGTTGTTTAATGAAAATCCCGTCTTGATCTCTATAATATAACATAGTTTTCGGGCTAGACACACAGTGCTTTTCCCTCACAATCCCTTCGGATGCGTTTTGCGAGTTGGGGTGGGCCACACTATGTCTCTGTGCTGTCTGGATCATTTTTGGAGCACAGACGCAAATGCACCAGTAACATAGTATTAGAGGTTGATATAAAGACACATACGTCATCTGCCCAACCTTTATACCCTACCCTAATGTCTGTATAACCATTTACTATGTAACATGATTGGAGTTTGTATAAAGATTAGTCCATCTAGTCCAACCTTTATACCCCTACCCATAATGGTCTTAATAAACAGTTAACTAGTAACTAAGTTGAGTTCTTGTATAAAAGCATACGTCCATCTAGTCCAACCTTTATACCCCCCATAATGTCTGTAATACAGTTACATAGTAACATAGTAATTGGCGGTTGGTAAAAGATATACGTCCATCTAGTCCACACCTTTATACCCTACCGCTACATGTCTGTCTAACAGTACATGTAAATAGTATTGGAGGTTGTATATAAAGACTAACGTCCCTTTAGTCCACCTATCCCTACCACATATGTCTGTAATAACAGTTACATAGTACCATAGTATTGGAGGTTGTATAAAGACATACATCCATCTATCCAAACCTTTATACCCTACCCATTTATGTCTGTATAACAGTTTACATAAGTAACATAGTATGGAGGTTGTTAAAGCACTACTCCATCTTCAACCTTTATACCCTACCCATAAGGTTCGTGTATAGTGAGTTACAATAGTTACTTATGATGTATGGGGTGTATAAGACATACGTCCATCTAGTCCAACCCTTTATACCCTACCCATAATGTCTGTATAACATTTACATAGTAAACATAGTTATTGGAGTTGTATAAACGATATACGTCCATATAGTCCGAACCTTAATACCCTACCCATTCTGTATTAAACAGTTACACTAGTAACATAGTAAGGTGGGGTTGTATAAAGACGTACGTCCATCTAGTCCCAACCTTTACTCCCTACCCATAATTCCTAGTATACACATTACATAGTAACATAGTATTGGAGGTTGTAAAAGACCAATACGCCATCTAGTCCAACCTTTATACCCTACCCAGTAGGGTGTGGGTGGGGGGGCTTATAACAGTTAACGGAGTAACTAGTATTGGGAGTTGTATAAAGACATACATCCCTCTGTCCAATCCTTTATAACCCTACGGGGACCATACATGTCTGTATAAGTACTTTACATAGTATTATTGGAGTTGATAAGACATACATCATCTAGTCCAACCTTATAAACCTCTAACCCCCATAATGTCGTATAACAGTTACTAGTAACATAAGTATTGGAGATTGTATAAGACATACGGTCCAGTGACTAGTCCAACTTTAGTGAGGCCAAGACTAGGCGCAATATAAATGTTCCTAGTAATAGACAGTTAAACATAGTAACATAGTTTTGGATGGTTGTATGAAGACATACTCCATCTAGTCCAACTTTCTACCCTACCCAATATGTCGGATATCCAGTGTACATAGTAACATAGTAATTGAGGTTTAAATAAAGACTACGTCCATCTAGTTCACAACTTTTACACACAAATTCCTTTAGAATATACTAAACGTAGGGGTATACCCTCCATATAACTATACCCTAACCCATAATGGTCTGTATACATTACATAGTAACCTATATTGAGTTTTGTATAAAGAACATAAAAACGCCTTCTAGTCCCAAACTTTAAATACCCTCGAAGGAGGAAAGGGCGGCACTAGGGGGCCAATAATGTCCTGTAGTAGGGGGGACAGGGGCAACGAAAGGAATGGTCAAACAATAGTAACATAGTTATTGGAGGTTTGTAACTAAAGAAGGACAATAAAAAATAGGTCCATCTAAGTCCACAGCCACCTTTATATATATAAACCCCCCAGAGCACAAACACAAACAACCTTTAACCCTACCCATAATTTCTGTATAAACAGAGTTTACGAGGGGGACCATGAAGTAACAAAACATAGTATTGGAGTGTTGATAAAAACATAGAGCAAAAAAAAAACACGATGACTAATTCGCATCTAGTCCAACAAGAAGAGTCAGTAGATGCGTAGGATGGGGCTAGAGTGGGCCAAGAACGTCCAGAAGGGGAAAACCCAAGGGGCGAAAAACAAAACACACACAGGGGGGGGGACCTTGGGGAATTACCGCTGACCCATAATGTCCTGTATAAACGTTACAAAAACATAGTAACATAGTCTTGGAGGTTGGTAAAAGACAAAGGGATAAGGAACAGAATAAGCTTCCATCCTACATCTGTCAGGGGGGGGGGGGGAGGGGCAGGGGGGGGGGGGGGGGGGGAGGTTCTAGTCCCAAGGGGGAGGAAACAAACCTTTATAAACCCTAACCCCATAATGTCTAGTCTAACAAAGTTACACATAGTAACTAGTATTGGAGGTTGTATAAAAGACATACGTCCAATACTATCCAACACCTTTATATTTATTACCCTAAATATAGCCCGATAATGTCTGTAGTAGAAAGACACAAGAAGATTCCAAATCGTAATAGATGGGTGGGGGATTGAGGGTTGGAAAAGGTCATCAAACACACGAGAAGTGAACGAGCAAGAAAGAGAGTGGGCGAAAAAAAACAGGCCATCTATCCCCCCCCCCCCACCCTTTCTCTCCTGCGCAAAGGGGGGGGGGGGGGGGAAAAAAAACCCACCAGGAGGAGTGATAGGATTCAAGGGGGATCTTTCTCTCCTCCCCTCCTCCCCTCATGTCTGTCTCCCCCCTTCCCTCTCCCCTCGTCTTGTTCGGGTTGTCTCCCCCGCCCCCTCCCGACGTGCCCTCTCTTTTCCCGGGGAGGGGGCGGGGCGCCGACGGTTCCCCCCCGCTTCGCGTCGCCCCCCCCGGGGGAGACTTCCGCCCCCTTCTCTCTCCCCTCTGCCCCCTGGCCCGGGGGGGGGTGTGGTTCTTAGGGGGGTGGGGGGGGGGGTGAAAGTGCCCCCCTTACTCTTCCCCTCCCCGTCTCTTTTTGCTCATTTGGGGTGTATAAGATTAACGTCCATCTATTCAACCTTTATAGGCCGGGGGGGGGGAACCTACCCATGAATGAATGTCTCTGTATAGACAGCTTTACGAGGCATAGGTACAAGTATTGAGGTTGTATACAAGACATACGTCCATCTAGTCCAAACCTTGATCCCCGCTAGCGGCTATAATGATACCTGTCTAACAGTTCCATGTAACATAGTATTGAGGTTGATAGTAGAGACCCTAAAGGCGGGGGGATGGCATCGTAGGCTATTCCAAAAAGCACACCAAAAACAACGGGGGAGGTGGAAAACAACCAGAGCCTTTATAATGGGAATTTACCCTAAGGGGGAGTAAGACGCGGGCTCTAATGTTATAATATATACCCCTAAATATACCCTAACCCATAAGTCTGTATAACCGTTACATAGTACATGTATTGGGGTTTTAAAAAGACATACGTCCATCTAAGTCAAAACCTTTAATTATTTACCCTAAACCCTAATATCTGTATACCAGTTACATAGTAACAAAGTATTGTGGTTGTAAAAGACATACAGGGGGTGGGCATCAAGTGGGGAGGGAGTGGCCAAAGGAAACCTTTATAATGTATTAATATTAGGGCCAAAAGACAACAACCCGGTTTGGCTGTAAGTTAATTGATTGGGGATATATATATCTAGTGTATATATATTAGTGATGTTCGATAATTATTTATAAGTAATTAACCTATGTATTTATTAGGTGGAATTAATATATTATTGGGGAAACCTTTATAATAAATTTTAGTATATAGGGTTGATAAAATTATTAATAAGTTAATATATAAACAATAACCCTATATTGAATTATATAAATTGTGATAATTTAAGATTTATAGTATAGGGGGAAATATTAGGGATAAATGGAAGTGGATATATAAGTGTATAAATGTATGAGGAATGTATAGAAAGTTAGGGGGGTTATGGAGTATTAATTATATAATAATTAATAATATAAATATTAATATACCCTAAGCTTTAATATAAAAAAAAAAATTCTTAAAATTTTAATATTTATTAAACCCTACCCATATGGTCTGTACATAACATTACAAGTAAACATAGTATTGGAGGTTGTATAAAGAACATACGTCCATGCTAGTCCAACCTTTAAAATAAAAACGTACCAATATTTTCTGTAATAAAAAAACGTACCTTACCATAGTACATGGAGAATGGAGGTTGGTATAAAGACAAAAATAAATACGTCCATCTAGTGCCAAGGAGGAGCCGTTGTATGGAAGGTATTTTATAAATTATAGTATATAATTTCTTTATATATAATTGTGATTATATATTATATAATACCCTAACCCTACCTATAAATGTCTGTAATAAAAAGGAAAAACAGTTAACAATAGAATAACAATAGTATTTTGGAGGTTGTATAAGACAAAATACAAAATACAAAACCAATAAAAACAAGACAACAAATACAAACCAAAGAAAAATAACAAAAAAAATACATAAAACATATCCAACATCCCCCACACATCTACTAGTCCCAAAAAAAACAATAACATCCATCTAGGTAAAAAACAAAAAATACAAAAATACAAAAAAAAATACAAATACACAACATACAATCATCTCTAGTCCACAAAAAATAACAAAAATACAAAAAAACAACACAAAACAAAATCAAGCAAACTACAAAAAGCTAAAACAAAAATATCACAAAAAACAATCCAAATAAAAATCCATCTAGGTAAGAGTCCATATCTAAAGCAAATCAAAATATACAAAAAAATAAAAAAAATTGGGGGGGGGAATCAAAATAAATACATAACAAAGACAAAACAAATACAAATCCATCTATCTAGTCTAGCCTACATCAAAACAAATCCCATCTACTAATAATTAGAGGTAATCTAGTCTAGTCAGAAGTCTAGGACTAGTTCTAGATTAGTTAGTTTAGTGTGTGGAGGAGAGTTTAGGACTAGATCTAGTCGTACTATGCTAACTAGGGAGGGGCCAGTGGCTCTAGGTCTAAGGGGCATAGTCCATCCAACAGGCGCAACGCACACAGAGTAGTGTCATCTAGTCCAAAACACAAACTACGGGGGAGGGGGGGGTAGTCCGAAATCTAGTAGAAAACAAAAATAACAAATCAAAAACAATAAACAAAATCCACCATCCAAAATCCCATCGAGTCCACAACCAACAGTCCACACACAACATCTATTCCACATCTGTCCAACAGTAGTCCACACAACACCTAGCAGTCCAGTCGAGATCCAAACCTTTATCAAATAATGATATTATATTATAAATTATTTTATTATATTAATATAATTTAATATTAAGAAGGAAAACAACCGATTGTAGGTCCAGGGGAGTCGTGGGGCGCATGCTATCCACCATCGAGAAATACAAAATAAAAACATAACAAATCCATGCTAGGTCCACACAGTCCAACCGGAAAATACACACCACAACCCCCACGTAGGCCAACAGAGGTCTAGTAGTTCTACTAGTTAGAAACACCTCCAATCTAGAGTCCACCTTTTATATAATAAAAAAAATATAATGGGAGGGCAACACACACACCAGCAAACACCCAAGGGGCGGGGGGGGATCCAACAGCATCTAGTCCCAACACCACAGGGGGCAAAACCTAGTCCAAATCTAGCTTTCTGAGGTCACACCACACACACACAAAGAGTCCTCTTTAGGTGTAGGGCGGGGGTATCCATCTTCTAGTTCCATCTCTCCAACCTTTATATACGACCTATATGTCGTATACAGTTACATCTAACATAGTATTAAGGTGTATAAAGACATACGTCCTTCTAGTCCAACCTTTATTACCCTAACCCATAATGTCTGTAAACAGTTAACTATAACATATAGTTTGGAGGTTTGTATAAAACATATGTCCATCTAGGTCCAACCTGAATTACACTGAAAAAAATACCCTATACCTCCCTCCCCATAATGGTTCTGTATAACAGTTACAATAGAAGTAAACATAGTATTGGAGGTTGTTATAAAGCCATAGACATTCCCATCTATTATTTCCAACAACTGTTATTAACAACAAGAACAGAACCTTTAGCCCCTACCCATAAATGTCTGGTTAACAGTTAACATAGTAACATAGTAATTGGAGGATGGTATTAAAGACACAACATCGTCCATCTAGTCCAACCTTTATAACCCTACCATATTCTGTGTATCTTACTGCACACACCAGTAGATACTTTTGGCTGACTGACTCCGATCCACAGCACTATTGGTCTGTCCTGCCAAAAATACTTAACGTGTGTACCCAGCCTACTCAGTTACACAATTTCTCTGAGTCTAAAACAGTCTCCTGAAAAAACCCTCTTCTTTCAATATCACAGAGAAGAAAGAATACCGTAGCTGTTTCACTACAATTATATTCCGGTGGCAACTTAATGTTCCTTTTGAGGGCTGTTGTAAAGATACAAAGTTCCAAGTTATTCCTCTCTGATTGGAGTAAGTATCACAGTTCGCCAGAAAAACCCCCATTGTGAAAGAAAAGGAAATTCCACCAGGCCTATTCCCGTTATCAGTCCCTTGGTGTTTGATTTAATTATCCTTCAGATATGACTGAAATTAGAGATAATTTGTGGTTTGTATTTCCACAGGGAGAAGAACAGACATGATCCGTCATATATCCAAGAAGTAGTTGGCAGATACATTAAAAGGGGGTTACAGGTAGGATGTGTGGAGTTCCTTTCATTAAGTCCTAATGAAATTTTCACTTTTTGTTGGGTTTGTTGTGGCTGGCTAATTTGACATGTCAACGGAAGGGAGACAAAACTACTCACTGTAAAATTTAACGTTTTAAAAATGAAAAGTACCAATGCGACAAAGGTAGTAGGATTGATAATTCCACTTCTCCAATATTACTTGTTAAGGGAGCCCCAATAATGTACAGTTTCCATCTGCCAGTTGTGTCCTGGGCCTTCCTTGTTAAATGACTAGCTGTGAACATTGAGGAAGTCCTGGCAGTAAGCAGTTTTCCTTTCTTTTCTCTTTCCTTCTGTGCTGCCGCTTGTTACAGATATCGGGAGGTAAAATTAACCATCATACCCTCCCTGCCTAGATACTTTTCATTTAACTTTTTTTGCTTTTTAACTTTATATGAACTAAAGTTCTCTCATTTAAAACAACCAATTTTCTCCTTAAAATTCTTTCTGTGGGTTCCTCAGCCCATTAAATTTCAAGGACAAAAGTTTATATTGAAATTTCTAAAAAACCCCGGTCTTTTGTCATGAAATATTGTGGATTTCCCATTAGTTTTGTGACCCAAGCTCGACAGAGCAAAAAAGTGTTTCACGCTTTATTGCTGGTAACATGTCCCAATGTTTGCCACGCGGCTGTGTAAATTAATCGTTATTTATCTGGTAAATATTACATATATAGGGCTTTATTTTTCCCTTCAGTTAGAAGATGCTCAGTAGTAAAAGGCAAGAAAAACTGTATAAAGCACCAAGAGATTCGCCACAGATGACTGGACGAGAAACCAGGTAATGGGGGGTCCTGCCTGTTGCTAAGTTAAAGAAATTATGTCATATTGACAGTCTGATAGTAATGTAATCAGTTTGAGGGAGAAACTACAATTACATACTGTAATGTCATAAAAGTGTAGTTCACCCTCACATTTACATCACGTATGTCATAAAGTGGAGTACCAACAAGACCCTCACAGTCTTATAAACAGTATGTTCACTAAGAGACACCCTCACATGACATACAGTATTCAACTAAGTGAGTACAAACCTCACAGTGACATACAGTATGTCCTAAGTGAGTACACAACCCTCACATTTACCATACATAGGTCCACAGTGAGTTCACCTCACATTTCACTATAGTAAGTATGTATGATCCAACATTTACATATAAGTAAAGTATGTATGCAGTTACAGTATGTCACAAAATACTGCCACCGCTCACATTTACATCGTATGTCACAAAATTACTAATACTCACTACATCCCTGAATCAGGCTGAATACTTTGGACGCAGGCATATATAAAAAACTAATGTAACATCCCTCACCGCTAAAAAAGATTGCTGAATGCCCGGGTGCTTGTGCCCCCAAACTCTCTTTGCTGGCCCAAAGAATTCACTTTCAAGCATATACTTCAATAATTACGAAAGGCAGTTATGCAAACAAGTGTGACTTCTCCCCATTAGTATCTAATGCTGCCTTGCCCCACCCCTCGGTTGGTCGAAAAATTTCGACATGTAAAGCAGGGACTGCCACACAGCAGCACACAGATGAAATTATATACCAAAAGGTTTATTAGTTTCCTCTATAGATAACAGCGAACCACAAACGGACCCCATAGTGACAACGACACCACATTTATTTATATACCGTTGTCACAAATGATTGTGTCACTTTCCATTTATTTACACACAGTATGTTACAGAATGTTAGTCCATCCTCACATTTATTTACATACAGTGTCACTAAGTTAGTACAACAACCCTCACATTTACATACAGTATTCACTAAGTGAGTACACCCTCACATTACTACAGTATGTCCACAGTGATTTCACCCTCACCATTTCATATACGTAGTATGTAATGAGTCCACATTACATATAGTAAGTATGTATGAAGTTACAGTTATGTCACAAAATGACTCTCCACCACCGCTCACATTTACACATACAAGTATGTCACAAATTACTAATACTCACTACATCCCTAATCAGCTGATACTTTGGAACAGGCATTTAAAAAACATATGTAAACATCCCTCATCACCGCTATAGAAAGATTGCTTAATGCCCGTGCTTTGTGCCCCAATCTTTGCTGGCCCAAAGAATTCCACTCAGCATTATCTTCAATAATGTACGACAAGCAGTATTCAAAACAAGTAGTGACTTCTCCCCAGTTAGTAGTTTCTAATGCTGCTTGCCCCAAACCCCTCGGTTGTTCGAAAATATTCGACATTGTAAAGCAGGGACTCCACACAGCAGTCCAACACAGATGAAATTATACCAAAAGGTTTATTAGTTCCATATAGATAACATCGGAACAACACCACCACATAGCTGACAACACACCAACATTTATTTATATACAGTATGTCACCAACGTGAGTGCACTTTCACATTATTTCACACAGTATGTACAAAGTGAGTCCATCCTCACATTTATTTATATACGTATGCCAAAGTGAGTGCACTTCACATTTATTTACATACAGTATGTTACAAAGTGAGTCCATCCTCAAATTTATTTATATACAGTATGTCACAAAGTGAGTGCACTTTCACATTTATTTACATACAGTATGTTACAAAGTGAGTCCATCCTCACATTTATTTACATACAGTATGTCACAAAGTGAGTCCATCCTCACATTTATTTAGATACAGTATGTCACAAAGTGAGTCCATCCTCGCATTTATTTACCTACGTATGAATAAAGGGAGTCCACTCTCACATTTATTTACAACAGTATGTCACAAGTAGTGCATTTCCCATTTATTTACATACAGTATGTTACAAAGTGAGTCCATTCTCACACTTATTTAATACAGCATGTCACAAAGTGATCCACTCTCACATTTATTTACATACAGTATGTCACAATTGAGTTCCAATCACATTTATTTACATACAGTTAGTTACAAAGTGAGTCCATCCTCACATTTATTTACATAGTATGTCACAAAGTGTGAGTCCAATCATATTTATTTACATACAGTAATGTTACAAAGTGAGTCCCTCCTCACATTTATTTAGATACAGTATGTCACAACTGAGAGTCCATCCTCGCATTTATTTACATACAGTATGAAATAAAGGGAGTCCACTCTCACATTTATTTACATACAGTATGTCACAAAGTGAGTGCATTTTCACATTTATTTACATACAGTATGAAATAAAGGGAGTCCACTCTCACATTTATTTACATACAGTATGTCACAAAGTGAGTGCATTTTCACCACTTTCTACATACATTATGTTACAAAGTGATGTCCATTCTCACACTTATTTACATACAGCATGTCACAAAGTGAGTCCCTCTCACATTGATTACATACAGTATGTCACAAATTGCGTCCAATCACATTTATTTACATACAGTATGTTCAAAGTGAGTCCATCCTCACATTTATTTACATACATATGTCACAAGTGATCCAATCATATTTATTTACATACAGTATGTTACAAGTGAGTCCATCCTCACATTTATTTAGAATACAAAGCATGGCACAAAGTGAATCCACTCTCACATTTATTTACATACGCATGTCACAAAGTGAGTCCACTCTCCTTTTATTTACATACAGTACTTTACAAAGTGAGTCCATTCTCACACTTATTTAACATACAGCATGTCAAAATGAGTCCACTCTCACATTTATTTACATACAGTATGTCACAAATTGAGTCCAATCAATTTATTTACATACAGTATGTTTACAAAGTGAGTCCATCCTCACATTTATTTCTACAGTATGTCACAAAGTGAGTCCAATCATATTTATTTACATACAGTATGTTACAAAGTGAGTCCATCCTCACATTTATTTAGATACAGTATGTCACAAAGTGAGTCCATCCTCGCATTTATTTACATACAGTTTGAATAAAGGGAGCCACTCTCACATTTATTTACATACAGTATGTCACAAGTGAGTGCATTTTCACATTTATTTACATACAGTATGAAATAAAGGGAGTCCACTCTCACATTTATTTACATACAGTATGTCACAAAGTGAGTGCATTTTCACATTTATTTACATACAGTATGTTACCAAGTGAGTCCATTCTCACACTTATTTACATACAGCATGTCACAAAGTGAGTCCACTCTCACATTTATTTACATACAGTATGTCACAAATTGAGTCCAATCACATTTATTTACATACAGTATGTTACAAAGTGAGTCCATCCTCACATTTATTTACATACAGTATGTCACAAAGTGAGTCCAATCATATTTATTTACATACAGTATGTTACAAAGTGAGTCCATCCTCACATTTATTTATATACAACAGCATGGCACAAAGTGAATCCACTCTCACATTTATTTACATACAGCGTCACAAAGTGATCACTCTCACTTTTATTTACTAACAGTACTTTCAAAGTGAGTCCATCCTCACATTTATTACATACACAATGTCCAAAGTGAGTCCACTCTCACATTTATTTACAATACAGTATGTCACAAAGTGGCCCATCCTCACATTTATTTACATACAGTACTTTACAAAGGGTGAGTCCATCCGTCACATTTATTTACATACAGTAATCACAAAGTGAGTCCACTCTCACATTTATTTACATACAGCATGTTACAAAGGAGGTCCACTCTCACTTATTTACATACAGTATGTCACAAAGTGAGTCCATCCTCACATTTATTTACATACAGTACGTTACAAATTGAGTCCATCTCTCACATTTATTTGTATACAGTATGGCACCAAGTGAGTCCACTCTCCTTTGACTATTTATTTACATACAGCATGTTACAATACAAGGAGGTCCACTCTCACATTTATTTACATACAGTATGTCACAAAAGTGAGTCCATCCTCACTTTATTACATACATATTCACAGGTATCGATCACACAATTAGTCCAAGCATGCCACTCCCACATTTATTTACATACGTATTTCACAATGAGTGCAGTTTTCCACATTTAAATTGTTACATACAGTATGAAATAAAGGGAGTTCCACTCTTCCCAACTTCAACCTTCCCAGTCGTCTTCGCATCCATCCAGTCCTCCATGACCTATAGTATGTTTGTTCCACAAACCGTGATCTTGTTCATTACATTTATTTACATACAGTAATTTCACAAAGTGAGATCTTCTCACATCTTATTTACATACAAGCATGTCACAAAGTGAGTCTCATTTCTCACATTTATTTACATAACATCACAGGCCCTTATTTACGTATTCACAAATTTAGTCCAATCACATTTATTTCATAGCAGTATGTACAAGTGAGTCCATCCTCACCTTATTGTACATACAGTATGTCACCAAGTGAGTCAATCATATTTATTTACATACGTATGTTACAAAGTGGTCCATCCTCACACTTTATTTATAACAAACATGGCACAAAGGAATTTCCACTCTCACATTATTTACATACCAGCTTTACACAGAAGTTGATCCACTCTCACTTTTATTTTACATACAGTACTTTAAAAGTGAGTCCATCCCACCTTTAATTTACAGTCACATGATGTCACAAAAAGTAGTCCCCACTCTCACATTTTATTTCATACAGTATGTGCACAGTGAGCCCATCCTCACATTTATTTACAATACAGTACTTACAAGTGTGAGTCCATCCTCACATTTATTTACATACAGTATGTCACAAAGTGAGTCCACTCTCACATTTTTTACATACCATGTTACCAAAGAGGTCCAACTCTCACATTAATTTACATACAGTATGTCAAAAGTGGATCCATCCTCACATTTATTTACATACAGTACTTACAACGTGAGTCCATCCGTCACATTTTTTGTATAAACAGTAGGCAACAAAGTTGAGTCCACTCTCACATTTATTTACATACAGCATGTTTACAGAGGAGGTCCACTCTCCCATTTATTTACATACATAAATGTCACAAGGGTCCATCCACATTTAATTACATACAGTATGTCACAAAGTGAGTCCATCCTCACATTTATTTATCCATACATGTATGAAAATAAAGGAGTCCACTCTCATTTTACCTACAGTCATGTCCACAAATGAGTCCAACTCTCACCATTTATTTACATACAGGATGTCACAAAGTGGAGGCCAGCCTCACATTTATTTAGCTAACAGTACATCACAAAGTGAGTCCACTCTCACCTTTATATTTACTACATATGTCACAAAGTGAGTCCACTCTCCACATTTTTACATACAGCATGTTACAAGGAGGTCCACTCCTCACATTTATTTACATCACCGTATGTCACAAAGTGAGCCATCCTCACATTTATTACCATATAGTTTCACAAAGTGAGTCCACCTCCTCCACATTTATTTAATACAGTATGACATAAAGTGAGTCCACCTCACATTTATTACATACAGTCATGTCCAAAGTGAGTCCACTCTCACATTTATTTAGCGTTGAGCAGGGGGGTATGGTCACAAAGTGCGATCCTCCTCCCTTTATTTACATACAGTAAACCGTTACAAAGTGAGTCAAGCTCACATTTTTTACATACATATGTCACAAAAGGAGTCATCCTCGCATTTATTTACTACAGTATGTCACAACGTGGGTCCACTTGTGCACATTATTTACATACAGTAATGTCACAAAGTGGTGGCTTTTCACATTTATGTTACCATACAGTATGTTACAAAGTGAGTTCCATTGTCTCACACTTTTTACATACAGCATGTCCACAAAGTGAGTCCACTCTACATTTATTTACAACAGTATGTCACAAATGGAGTCCAATCACATTTATTACATACAGTATGTTACAAAGTTAGTCCATCCTCCAACATTTATTTACATACAGTCATTCGCACAGTGAGTCCAATCATATTTATTTACAATCAGTATGTTACAAATGGAGTCCAATCCTCAACATTTATTTATTCGCATGGCACAAGATGACATCCATCCTCACATTTATTTACATACAGCATGTCACAAAGTGAATCCACTCCTCACTTTTATTTACATACAGTACTTTACAAGTGAGTCCATCCGTCACATTTATTTACAGTACACAGCATGTCACAAAGGAGTCCACTCTCACAATTTATTTACATACAGTTGTCAGCAAGTGAGCCCTCCTCACATTTATTTACATAACAGTAACTTACAAAGTAGCTCCATCCTCACAGTTATTTACAATACAGTAATGTCACAAGTGAGTCCACTCTCACCTCACTTTAATTTACATACAGCATGTTACAAAGGAGGTCACCTCTCACATTCAATTTACATACAGTATTCACAAAGTGAGTCCTCCTCAACATTTATTACTATACAGTACGTTACAAATTGGGTCCATCCTCACATTTATTTGTAATACATATGGCACAAAAGTGAGTTCCCACTCTCACATTTATTTACATACATGCATTTATCACAATGGAGGTCCCACTCTCACTTACTGCGTAATTCAAGTTTCATCACTATAACATATATGTCACACAAAGTGAGTCCATCCTCACATTATACATACAGTATGAACATCAAAGTGAGTCGCTCCTCCATCATTTATTTACATACATATGCAACATAAGTGAGTCCACTCTCACATTTATTTACCATAAGTAATGTCACCAAAGTGAGTGCGCATCCTCACATTTATTTACATACAGTAGTCCCAATGAGTCACCTCACATTTATTTACATATCATCAGTGCACGTGAGTCCACTCTCACATTTATTTACATACGTATTCACAGTGACCATCTACATTTTTTACGCAGGTTACAAAGGAGTCCACTCTCAACATTTATTTACATACAGTATGTCACAAAGTGAGTCCAATCCTCACATTTATTTACATTAGTATGTTCACAAAGTGAGTCCATCTCACATTTTTTACAACGTATAAACTAAAGGGAGTCCACTCTCACCTTATTTACATACCAGCATTCACAAAGTGAGTCCACTCTCACATTTATTTACATACAGTAATGTCCAAAGTGAGTCCATCCTCACATTTATTTACATACAGTAGTTACAAAGTTGAGTCGCAATCTCACATTTTTTTACATACAGTAATGTCACAAAGTGAGTCCATCCTCGCTTTTATTTACATACAGCATGTAACAACGTGGGTCCACTTTCACATTTGTTTACATACAGTTGTTTACAAATGAGTCCATCCCATTTATTTAGTACCGTATGTCACCAAAGTGCGTCCACGTCTCACTTTTTTACATACTGCATGTTTCACAAGTGAGTCCACTCTCACATTATTTACATACAGTATAATCAAGTGAGTCCACTTTCACACTTTGTTTACATACAGCATGTAACAAAGTGAGTCCCGCTCACATTTATTTATACATACAGTTGTTACCAAAGTGAGTCCATCTGCGCACTTTATTTACATCCAACATGTAACAAAGTGAGTCCACGTTCAGCATTTTTTACATACAGCATGTCCCAAAGTTAAGACCACTCTCACATTTAATTACATACAGTATGTTAACAAAGTGAGCCACTAATCACATTTCTTTTACCATACAGTATGAAATAAAGGGGTCCACCTCTCACATTTATTTACATACAGTATTTACAAAGTGAGTCCACTGTCACATTTGTTTACTACAGTATGTCACAAAGCTGGATCCACTCTCACACTTTGTTTACATACAGTAGTTACAAAGTGATCCACTCTCACATTTTACTTTACTACGTAATGTTACAAAGTGAGCCACTCCACATTTATTTACATACAGTATGTTACAAAGTGAGTCTCATCCTCACATTTATTTAATACAGTATGTTACAAGTGAGTCCACTCTCACATTTATTTACATACAGTATGTACAAAGTGAGTCCATCCCTCCACGATTTTTGTAAACATTTGATTTCTCAAATTTTTCGTGTGGACAATACTGAAGATAATGACATTTTTATACACTGTATAGGCAGTGTGTGCATGTTTGTATAACATTGTAAATAACTCACAGCCAAAAGTGAGTTCACCCCTACATGTAAAATTTCCAATTGGGCCATTAGCCATTTCCTCCCTCCCGGTTCCATGTGACTGGTTAGTGTTACAGGTTCCCAGGTGTGAATGGGAGCATGTGTGTTACATTTGGTGTTATCGCGTCTCTCTGGAAGGTGATTTGCACACTCGTTGTAAAGAAAACTCCAATGATTATGAAATAAATATGGTCTGGCTATGAAGAAAATTCCCAAATCCCTGAAACTGAAACTCGCACCCCCGTCACATCCAACAACTTGTCTCAAATGCTGGGTGCTGCTGAACACCATGTGGCTTTTTGGTCTATAATGCAACATATCTAAATATCACACAACCAAAGGACGTAGTGTGATAAACATTTATTCATGCACATAACTGTGGCTCAGCATGTGATGTTTGGGTTCTAATGGCCATGCCGGAAACTGAAACCTCTCCGTGTAAAGCAAATGATGTTTTTAATAAAGAGTTATCACCATAATAGAAGATTCAATTAAAGTTCTTATCGTTAAAATAGTGCTAATTTTTGCGCCCAACCAATCAGATGTTATTGAACATTTGAAAGCTAACATCTGATTGGTTGGGGCAAAATAGCACCATTTTTAACAGTAAGACTGGTATGTGCAGATCAATTAGAAAGATCTGGATTATTGTTGATTGTCCACAGTGTTTAGTAATATATATATATATATATATATATACGCAGAGGTTGTTTTTTGTTAAATAGATGTAATGAGTGCGGCCACCATTGCTGCAGCGGTTTAAAGGGTGGGGGGTCAGCCTGTCAGTGCTTCAGACCATACGCCGCACACTGCTCACATTGGTGGCAATTTCTGTTGTCTAGAGGGAATCCTCTTCTAAAGATGAGCACATCGAAAGCCCCTCAAACATTTACTGAAGCCAAGTAGACTAGACCATGGAATCCTGAAAACCGTGGTCCTGTGGTCTTATAAGACCGAAGATAAACTTATATGGTTCAGATGGTGTCAGCGTGTGTGGCGGCTCCCGGTGAGGTTACAAAGGCAAGTGCGTCTTCCCTAGGCAGCCAGCATGGTGGTGGGATGGGTGTGTGATAGTTTTGGGCTTTATTACTGGCCCTACGGCGTCACTGGGGAGCTACAGTTCAACGAGGGAGCCAATGAGCCAACATGTACCATGAATGCCACATGCCAACGGTGACTATTAAGCATAGCATCATCCCCCCTGAGGGTAAAGTGCTGGACAAACATGTCCTCCAGACCTAACCCTTGGGCACAATTTGGACCTTTTTTTACTTACGTTACGGTGAACTCACTTTTGTCACCAGCGGTTTAGACATTAAATTGCTGTGTGTTGGTGTTATTTACACTGTTATACAAGCTGCAACACTGCTACTTACAATTGTAGTCAAATTGTCATATCTTCATGTGTAGGTGTGAACCTCCACTTTGTTAGATACTTAGGTCATTGGAAATTATTAAAGCCCTTTCTCAGTCCAGGACATGGCCAATGGAAGGACTCTTACTTTAGCTGAACCTCTACATAAGGCCAGCTCCATAAACAGCAAGGGTGCGACATACCAGACCCAGTGATTACAGTTAGAAGAAATTCCTGGGATCTATTAATTCAAAACTTTTAAAATGAACACTGACCCCCCCCCCCCCACACATCCCACAAAATAAACAACCCCCACAATATATCTATTCTTCCGTCAGTGGAAACAATACTCCCAAACCTTTTTCTGATCTCCACCCATGCATTGAGCTATAAAAAAACTTGAGCCACTTACAGCTCCTCCCACTTGCCGCTGCCTCGGTTTTGACTTCCCTTCCAACCCTAATGGGGCACGCATGCACATTTTATTATCGGGGGAGATGGAAGCGACACTGGGGGCAAGCTGTCAAACCACAGCATGAGTGCTTTTGACAGCTACCTCCAAGGTAAAGATAACACCGGAATATGAGTGCCTTTCTCCTACCTTCCTGGGAAATTTACTTTTTCATACGGATTATAAGGGGTTTTGGTTTCTATAGCTGTACTGTGTGTCTACAGTATTATTAATTACAGATGGAACATAACCCAGAATCGTGATGTCACTCAGTGAATGCACCAAACTTTGTGACCTTCTAATGATTTTAATGCTGTCATGCTGCTAGTCTCGGCAGACACAACCTTTGTGCCCTTCCAATGAGTTTTTAATGCTGTCATGCTGCTAGTCTCTGGCAGACCACCTTGTGTGCACCTTCTATAGTTTAATTCTGTCATGCTGCTAGTCTCCTCTGGCAGACACACCTTGTTGCACACCTTCCTAATGAGTTTTAATGCTGTCATGCTGCTATCTCTGGCAGACAGGCACACCTGTTGCACCTCCTAACGAGTGTTAATGCTGTCAGCGCTAGTCTCTGGCAGACACACCTTGTATGCGCCACCTTTCTTTGTTTTTTGCTATTGTGCTAAAATAAACAGAAAAGTAAATAAGCCCTTTAAGAAGTTAAATGTCAGGATAATATCTATTGCGTGTTTGGTGGGTAAATTGAAATTATAAGGATTGTAGACCTTAGGTTCATAAACACGTGTAATTGCGGGGCCGACCCGTGACGTGTGATGTTTATGCACGCCTGTTTTTCGATGAATAATCGTGCAGTGTAATGGGCACTTTGTCAAGAAATGCCATCCGTTGGGGCTTCCTTGAGATCCCCACCAGGCGAAACTGGGCACTAGCCCCGCACTAACGGCTGTTTTCGTCGGCCTACGAAAGTGTCTATACACTGAATTAATGTAGACCAGCCTTAGCTAGGTACAGCGTGCGAAGCATTAATGATGCCTACCAAAACGCCCATAAACAGATATATTGTCCGGGGTCGGCAATGGGCCATTGTGGGGGTTGGGCATTTTGGGTATGAAATCACATTGCTGTAGCTAACTTTACATACACCAAGTGTGGGAATATGTTGGGCAGTAGGTACGATACTGGATAACCAGCGTTGAGAAGAGAGGTCCCCTGGAAGTTCTTGCTGGGTGGATGGGCGTTTGTAGGAGAGGTTTTTGTGTACATTAGGTGACCCCCCATGGCAGTGACACTGAACTAATTTTTCATGTTTCCAGTTTATTAATGGCCAGAATCGCTTGAATTAGTTTCTGCCTATTTTTGTTCGATGGGTGCACAGGAGGGCGACTCTCTCTGCAGTGTTGGTGTACACAGCATTTGTAAGGAATTATTCTAATATAATGACACCGGATACACAAATTAACCCATGTGTGAGGAGCTGCAGGTGGCATCAGATATCCCCTGATACTGAGAGTTATGTGCCCTTAACGGTTGTAATCTTGGGAACCAGTTAAAGATAGGCAATGGCAACAAGGATATTTAATGCCTTTACTTCTCTTTTATAAAAATGTACGGGGCGCTTGTTCCCATTGTGCGAGTATTGCCAGAACCTAAATCATTTAATGCTGATGTATGTTACAATCAGGGCTCTAATAGTTTACTTTAGCTTAAACACGACAAGTAGATAATGTTGAACGTGTGCTCAGGCCATCAAGTGGGGCACTGTTCCACTAACCATATGTGACAGCCTCGGTGCGGTTTTTTTGGTAGTTGGGGTGCTGTCCTGCGTTGTGATTCTTGAATTGACCAGCAGAATATGTTTAACAACCTTTCACTTTTAAGCCCAATGACACAAGATGCTGATTTGATTGGTTTGCAACCACACGAGGTTTTTTTTGAGGTCTTCATTCCCATAACAATTTAATGACCTCATTGGAAGCATGACAATTAGCCATGGTGACTTGCAAATCACAT
The DNA here is from genome assembly GCA_019447015.1 of Hymenochirus boettgeri. Classification (NCBI taxonomy): domain Eukaryota; kingdom Metazoa; phylum Chordata; class Amphibia; order Anura; family Pipidae; genus Hymenochirus; species Hymenochirus boettgeri. Next base: position 18,833,937 of record CM033473.1, on the reverse strand, counting down.
GGCATTAGTGCAAATCCGCCAAGCAAGCTCGGTTAAAATAAAAATTGATTGACAGATGAGAATGTTTTATGTGATATCCATAAGACAATCATAACATTTCCACTGTACCCTCCCCCCACTCTGGTACTGGGGATATGGTTTATTTGTATTTTACTGTGCATTTATGATGATTATTTGGAATACAAGGTAACCAGTGCTATCTAGTGACTTGTCAGTTTATCTGCCGCAACCGCCAACGCTATTGTATACCAAGTTGTATTACATGTATTTGTAACCAGATTTTAATGATAAGTTGATTTCTTTATGCTAAAGTATCTGCCTCCTCTGCTCAATGAGCTTTTTATAAGCTTGAGCATGTTGCAGAGGAGGGCAGCAGGTGAAACAAGCAGTCAATCATTGGCTGTTCATGTCAGTTGGAGCCAGCTTACTCCCCTTGCAGGATATACCAGTTTAGGGTTGGGGGCTGTTTTTTTGTTTTAAGAGTGGACATTTTAAAGTAGAAAGGAAATGTTTTCTATCCAGGATCTCTGCCTTATATTTATCAATGTTTAAGAAGCTTTTAACATGTAAAATGTGTCAAATGTCTATTATAATGTTCTATGAATGGTGCAGCAACCAATCAGATGAATCTAACTGCCATAAAACACCCGTAAAAAGCGAACCTTTGATGGTGGTGCCTGCAAATTATTTATTAAAAGGGCTGGACTGCACATGTTGCGCAAATTTCTCCTGCTTCGCACGGTCAGATCCAGCTGGTGGACATTGAGATTCTCCTGCTACAATAAACACCGTGCAGCCAATTCCGGTGTGTGCTATTGTTTAGTTCCTTTAGGGACCTCCTGACTTTCATATTTGACATAGTATTGAGTTGGACAGGACAAGATGCGCCCCTGGGGGCCAGCAGCACCATGTGGGGCGTATTTGGCAATCTCTTTTATTCAACCTATAGTAAAACAGTTCTGGGGTGTTGCTTCCCCCTCCCATACGTTTTTTTTCCATTTTCAACGATGCACAATTGAATTTCGCTGTATAGTTCCAATGTTTTCCGTGGCTGTATACAATTATTAAAACATAAAGGGAGAATAGAAGAAACCTTATGTATTGGCCGTGTTAGCTGAATTCATTTAGATCCCCTGAATTTTATATTCCATCTGTTCCTGAGTCATTAAAAAAAATCATCTGAAGAAACCAGATGGGGGAACGTAAATCAACTCAACTAAGGGATTTCAGTTGGAAAAAAGTTTTTTTTAGCCTTACTTTTCCTTTAAAAGCTAAATTTTAAATTTAAAAACTAAGCAATTAAAGGGAACACTATTCTTGTTTTTGTCTTATTTTTTTTTGCATTGGATTTGGCTAGAAAATAGTATTAAATTATTATATAGTGGGATGATGCACAGGTTCAAGACCCCCAACTTTAAAATTATAAGGATTTGAATTCACCGAGGAGGTTCCGTGCCATATAAAATCACACGAGGCTGCAGGCCAAGTCTCTTTTATCCAGGGCACGGAACTCCAAGGTGACTTCTAATATCCCTTAATTACAGCGGGGGACGTTTATTTATTATAAACCTACCCCTTTGTGGGCTTCTGGTTTTTTTCTTCCTCCTGGAACTGGGAAGATTATAAGGCGATAATCCTACAGTTCCTCCCATAGAAATCCTACCATATTTATAATATCCAGCAGTAATAAATGGCTGTTGGGCGCCCCCTAGTTGAGGACTGTGCCAATGGTATGTTTAGGTCTTGGTTTCGAAGCAATTATTCGGTTGTAAATCAGTACCAAGCACAGAGCAAACAGGAGTAAAAACACAGAACGGCACGGCCACACAATTCCTCGATGCTGTTACGACCTCCGCTACGTTTGCGCGTGCAATTTTCTTTTTAAGATTGGAATTGCATGCATTTGCGCTTAAAAATGGTGATGTCATTCGTTTGCTGTGATTGCTGTGTTAGAATAAATCAACGCGCAATCGCAAGTGAGATATGTGGGCCTACCCTAAAACTGCAATATATCTCGAGGCATTTCTAATACTAAAAAATGTAAAACTTTAATTGTCCTTTTAAATACACATGCACAGGGCCAATTTCTTTGTAATGTGTGTACATTCCATTTTCAAAAGTAGATGATTTGCTATGTCTAAGGAAGCCAAAGCCCTTTCTATATATTTAGAAGTTTTTTTTGTTTGGGACACTACATTAGTTTACTGTACATAAAGTCTGGATGTTCTGCTCCCAGAGTCGATATCTAGATTCTAGGAATGCAGCATGACATTTTGCTTTTGGAGAAGGCATAGCATACATATATTCATCGTCTCTTAAACGCCGGATTGATTAATGACTGTAGACTCTGTGAACTGTCGTCCTGAGAAATCGTCTTGGACTATGAATAATATAATTTATATTTAGCACAGCGCTACAGTCATGGGGGGGGAAAAAACTGAAATTATTACCGACAATAAAAAGAAATAAAAGTAATTCTGTGTACACTGGCGCAAATCCGCTTCTGTAAAGAGGAAAGTTCTGGTTTGGCAGGAGAGGAACCAGGGTTTGCTAATTCATAATAGTGCAAAATTGGCCGTGCCTATTTCGTTTAAAGGACTAATCAGCTAATGCCAAACTTGCGTGCCTTTTATTGTATTTAAAAGGAGAACGATAGTGCGTGGTTCTATGATAAACTGATTGTCTGCCCAAGCTTGTCCAGATGCTTCAGCACTATCTTTAATATAGGAAGCCCGGAAACGAACCTGCAATGTGATGTATGTATATGTTTGTATCTATATAGCGCCACTGGGGGACACATCGCTGTGACGAATATTAGAATACAAAAAAGGAGGAAGCCGGACATGAGGACAATAAAATAAATACATACATAATAAATAAGTATTCGCATCATGAAATATACAGTGCTTGAAACTTTTAACGAAGAACGGTCCCTGCCCCGTAGAGCTTACAATCGAATTAGGGTGGGTAAAACACAGATACATAGGAAAGGAGTGAAGATGCTAAAGTAATAACATGCTGTGCTCAGAGAGATAAGGAGTAAGGGTAGTTTATCATATATATATATAAGTTATCATAACTGTGCTGGTTACCAGATAGGTAGGATTAAGGTTAGATTTATCATATAAGATATCTATATCCATATACTGGCTGGTTACCCCGGATAGGAGGATGTAAGGTAGATTTATCTATATATATAGATAGATATCATAACTGTGCCTGGTTACCAGATCGGTAGGGAATTAAAGGTAGATTTTCGTATATGATATATGGTACCATAGACTGTTGCCTGGTTACCGAATATGTAGGATGTGAAGGGAATTTATCATATAGAATATATAGATACCATATACTGTGCTGGTTATCCAGATAGGTAGGGGGGGATGTAAAGGGTAGATTTTCATATATAGATAGTCGATACCAGATAATTGCTGGTACCAATAGGTAGGATGTAGGGTAGATTTATCATATATAGATTATAGAATCATATACTGTGCTGGTTTACCGGATCGTTCCGGATGTAAGGGTAGATTTATCATAATAGATATAATATATAGATTAGCAGTATACGTGTGTCTGGTTACCAAATATTAAGGATGTAAGGGTAGAAAAGGTTTATCATATCGAATATATAGATACCATATACGGTGCTGGTTACCAATAGGTAGGATGTAAGGGTATATTATCCTATATAGATATATAGATACCATATACTGTGCGGGTTACCAATAGGTAGGGATGTAAGGGTAGATTTATCATCTATAATATATAATACCATATCCTGTGCTGGTTACCATATAGGTATGATGTAAGGGTAATTATCATAATATAGATATATAGATCCATATACTGTCTTGTTACCAGATATGTGGATGTAAGGTATATTTTATCATATATAGATATATAGATACCATATCTGTGCTGTGGTACCAGCTAGTTAGGCGATGTTTAAGCTAGATTATCATAATAGATATGAGATATCATATACTGTGCTGGTACGGATAGGTAGGATGTAAGGGTAGATTTAGCATATAGCGAATAATAGGGGGTAGATACCTATACTTTGCTGGTTACCGGAAGGTAGGATGTAAGGGAATTATCATTAAGATATCATATATGTGGCTGGTTACGTCAGATATGTAGGATGTAAGGGTTAATTTTTATCATATATGAATATCTCGATACACATATACTGTGCTGGTTACCCAGATAAGGTATGCCTGTAAGGGTAGATTTATCATAGATAGATATATAGATAACCATATACTGTGCTGGGGGTTACCACGATAGTAGGATTTAAGGGTAGATGTTATCAGATAGATATATATAGATACCATATACTGTGGTCTGGTTTACAGATAGTTAGGATGTAAGGGTAGATTTATCATATAATAATATATAGATTACCATAACTGTGCTGGTTACCAGATATGTAGGATGTAAGGGTAGATTTATCATAATATAGATATAGATACCATATAACTTTGCTGGTTACCGAGATAGGTAGGATGTAAGGCTAGATGTATCATATATAGATATATAGATATCATATACTGTGCTGGTTCCAGATAGGTAGGATGTAAAGGGTAGATTTATCATATATAGATTATATAATCATATACGTGTGTTACCGGATAGGTAGGATGTAGGGTAGATTTATCATATATAGATAGATAGATATCATTACTGTCTGATTACCAGATATGTTGGATGTAAGGTTAGATTGATCTTATATATTATAGAATACCCTATACCTGTGCTGGTTACAGATAGGTAGGATGTCAAGGTTAGGATTTTATCATATTAGATTATAGATACCATATACTTGTGCTGCTACCAGTATAGTTAGATGGTAAGGGTAGATTTATCATATATGTATATAGATTATCCATATACTTTGCTGGTTACCGTATAGGTAGGATGAAGGTTAGATTTATCATATATAGATCTATAGATACCAAGGGTGAACTGTGCGTGGTTACCAGATAGGTAGGAATAGGGTAAGATTATCAATATTAGCTTATATCGATCCGATATACTGTGCTGTTTACCAGATAGGTAGGATTAAGGGGTATATTTAGCATATTAGAACCATTACTGTCTGGTTACCAGATAGGTAGGATTAGGGTAATTTATCATGTGTAGAGTGTATAGATACCATATACTGTGCTGTTTACCAGATAGGTAGGATGTAAGGTTAGATTTATCATATATGATAATAGATACCATATCTGTGCTGGTTACCAGATAGGTAGGATATAAGGGTAGATTTATCATATATAGATATTAGATACCATAGACTGTGCTGTTTACCAGATAGGTAGGATGTAAGGGTAGATTTATTCATATATAGATACCATATACTGTGCTGGTTACCAGATAGGTAGGATGTAAGGGTAATTTATTCATATATAGATATATAGATACCAATAATACTGTGCTGGTGACCAGATAGTAGGATGGTAAGGGTAGATTTATCATATATAGATATATAGATACCATATACTGTGCTGGTCACCAGATAGTAGATGTAAGGGTAGATTTATCATATATCGATATATAGATTACAATACTGTGCTGGTTACCAGATAGTAGGATGTAAAGGGTAGATTATCATATATAGATATATAGATACATATACTGTGCTGGTTACCGGATAGGTAGGATTAAGGGTATATTTATATATATAAGAATATATATACATATACTGTGGCTGGTTATCAGATAGGTAGGATTAAGGGTAGAATTTATCATATATAGATATATAGGAACCATATAATGTGCTGGTTACCAGATAGTAGGATGTCAGGGTAGATTTAATCATATATAGATATATAGATAATCCATTACTGTGCTGGTTTACCGGATATGTAGGATGTAAGGTAGAATTATCATATATAGATCTATTAGATATCATATACTGTGCTGGTTACCAGATATGTAGGATGTATGGTAGATTTATCATATTAGATATATAGATACATATACTGTGCTGGTTTACCAGATAGGTAGGATTTAAGGGTAGATTTATCAATATATGATATATAGATACCATATCTGTGCTGGTTACCAATAGGTAGGATGAGGGTAGATTTTCATATATAGATATTAGATACCATTACTGTGCTGGGTACCAGATAGGTAGATTTAAGGGTAATTTATCATATATAGAGATAATAGATACCTATATGGCAAAATACATGGCAATAAGTCAATATGGAAAAATGCATGGCAATAAGTCAATATGGTAAAATACATGGCAATAAGTCAATATAGCAAAAAACATGGAAATAAGTCAATATGGCAAAATACATGGCAATAAGTCAATATGGAAAAATACATGGCAATAAGTAAATATGGAAAAATACATGGCAATAAGTCAATATGGAAAAATACATGGCAATAAGTCAATATGGCAAAAGGCATGGCAATAAGTCAATATGGGAAAATACATGGCAATAAGTCAGTATGGGAAAATACATGGCAATAAGTCAATATGGGAAAATACATGGCAATAAGTCATTATGGGAAAATACATGGCAATAAGTCAGTATGGGAAAATACATGGCAATAAGTCAATATGGGAAAATACATGGCAATAAGTCAATATGGAAAAATGCATGGCAATAAGTTAGTATGGCAAAATACATGGCAATATGTCAGTATGGCAAAATACATGGCAATATGTCAATATGGCAAAATACATGGCAATAAGTCAATATGGCAAAAGGCATGGCAATAAGTCAATATGGGAAAATACATGGCAATAAGTCAGTATGGGAAAATACATGGCAATAAGTCAGTATGGGAAAATACATGGCAATAAGTCAATATGGAAAAATACATGGCAATATGTTCCAAATATGGAAAAACAAAGTTAATATGGAAAAATAAGTTCAATATGACAAAATACATGCTAAAAGTAATATGGCAAAACGCATGGCAATAAGTCAATATGGGAAAATGCATGGCAATAAGTCAATATGGCAAAATACATGGCAATAAGTCAGTATGGCAAAATACATGGCAATAAGTCAATATGGGAAAATACATGGCAATAAGTCAATATGGGAAAATACATGGCAATAAGTCAATATGGCAAAAGGCATGGCAATAAGTCAATATGGAAAAATACATGGCAATATGTCAATAGGCAAAATACATGGGGCAATAAGTCAATATGGCAAAATGCATGGCCATAAGTCAATATGGAAAAAACATGGCAATAAGTCAATATGGCAAAATACATGGCAATAAGTCAATATGGAAAAATACATGGCAATATGTCAATATGGCAAAATACATGGCAATAAGTCAATATGGCAAAATACATGGCAATAAGTCAATATGGCAAAATACATGTCAATAAGTCAATATGGGAAAATACATGGCAATAAGTCATATGGCAAAAGGCATGGCAAAAGTCAATATGGGAAAATACATGGCAATAAGTCAATATGGAAAAATGCATGGCTTGTCAATATGGCAAAATAATGGCAATAAGTCAATATGGCAAAAGGCATAGGGCAATAAGTCAATATGGGAAAATAACATGGCAATAAGTCAGTATGGGAAAATACATTGGCAATATGTCAATATGGCACCAATACATGGCATAATTCAATATGGCAAAAGCATGGCAATAAGTATCATGGTATGATGGAAAATACATGGCCAAGTAAGTACGAGTATGGGAAAATACATGGCAAATAAGTCAATATGGCCAAAATGACATGGCAAAAGTCAATATGTGCAAAAGGCAATGGCAATAATTGTCAATATGGGAAAATACATGGCAAATAAGTCAGTATGGGAAAATACTGGCAATATGTCAATATGGCAAAATACATGGCAATAAGTTCAAATATGGCAAAAGGCATGGCAATAAGTCAAGATGGCAAAAATAATGGCAAATGTCAATATGGCAAATACATGGCAATAAAGTCAATATGGCAAAAAGGCATGGCAATAAGTCAGTATGGGAAAATACATGGCAATAAGTCAGTAGGGGAAAATACATGGCAATAAGTTCAGTATCATAGCAAAATATACATGGCAATAGTCATATGGCAAAATACATGGCAATAAGTCAATATGGCAAAAGGCATGGCAATAAGTCAGTATGGGAAAAATACATGGCAATAAGTCAGTATGGGAAAATACATGGCAATAAGTCAGTATAGCAAAATACATGGCATATGTCAATATGGCAAAATACATGGCAATAAGAAATATTGGCTATAAAAGGCATGGCAATAAGTCAGTATTTTGGGAAATGACATGGCAATAAAGTCAGTATGGGAAAATACATGGCAATAAGTCAGTAGGGAAATACATGGGCCAAGCATGAATGTCAATATGGCAATATAATAGCATGGCAATATATAGGAATACGGCATATTCAATGGCAAAAGGCATGGCAATAAGTCAGTATGCAAATACAGCAATAAGTCAATATGGCAAAAGGCATGGCAATAAGTCAGTATGGGAAAATACATGGCAATAAGTCAGTATGGGAAAATACATGGCAATAAGTCAATATGGCAAAAGGCATGGCAATAAGTCAGATGGGAAAATACATGGCAATAAGTCAGTATAGCAAAATGCATGGCAATAAGTCAGTATAGCAAAATACATGGCAATAAGTCAATATGGCAAAAGGCATGGCAATAAGTCAGTATGGGAAAATACATGGCAATAAGTCAGTATGGGAAAATACATGGCAATAAGTCAGTATGGGGAAATACATGGCAATAAGTCAATATGGCAAAAGGCATGGCAATAAGTCAATATGGCAAAATACATGGCAATAAGTCAGTATGGGAAAATGCATGGCAATAAGTCAGTATGGGAAAATACATGGCAATAAGTTAACATGATATTAATAAAGAGGCGAACACAAAAATCTATCAAAATAATTCTGGAAAGTTCAAAGGGTGTTAATGCATTTTGGGGACTTATCTGACATAATAATAATAGTTGGTACTTTTTATACATGGACGGTGCCATGGCTCGTAACATAAATGCTGCTAAATAATGGCCACTGTGAGCCACTGTTACCTGGAATGTGCTCGGGCCTCACCAATCAAAAGGAATCAGTGAGGGTCAGAGCAAGACTGAGCCAGCGGTCAGAACTAGCGGTTAATTAAGCTCCTCACCCTAGGAAACTTTATAGGGAGGGGGATTCCTGGGGCCGCAGGGAACATTATAGTTTTCCTTTTTAAGTCACCAGGATGTGTTACTCATTTAACATCAGTAAAGTTCTGGTTTTAATTTCTAAACATTCCCCAGTCAATTCATTTCAATTAGAAGGTTATTTACTTTTCACAGGTTTCCTTTAGCTTTTTTAGTTGGCTGCTTTGGCACTCTTCAGCTACGTCTGTCAATTTCTGGATTAACTGAAATAAAAAAAAAATAATCCATGATAAATAAATGAAAAAAAATTGGAACATTGAATAGGATTTTTCAAGTGTAAAACCATCAATGTGATGTAAACATGTGGCAGTAATACATTATAAACACATGTCCACATACCTTCCAGTCTACGTTACTATAGAACAAAAGAATTAATGATATTTACCCTACATGCAAAGATAACATCAGTTACGCAAACACTCCTGGGACATCATTACAAAGGAATCCAGAGAAAGGAAATGGAGTTGAGTGAATACAGGTCAAATGATTCCAGAAAAACTTAAGCTACATGTTTTGGACAAAATGGACCTTTCCTAAAAAAGTCAAAAGGTCAATTTCAGCTGAGAAAGGTCCATTTGGACTGAAACATGTAGCTTATGTTTTTCTGGTATCGTATAGTATAATACAGTATAGTATTGTATAATATTAGAATAGTACTGTGTATAGTATAATAAAGTATACACTGTAGTATAGTATACTATTAGTATAGTACAGTATAGTATTGCATAGTATTGTTTAGTATAGTATTAGTATAGTTTTAGTACAGTATAGTATTAGTAGTATAGTATAGTATAGAATAGTATAGTATAGCATTGGTATAGTACAGTGTATAGTATATAATTAGTATTGTACAGTATAGTATTAGTATTGTATAAGTATAGTATAGTATTTGAGGTTGAATAAAGCTATACGTCCATCCAGTCCATCCTACTCAGCAATACTCATATTGTAACAGGCAACATTCTTTATTTTTAGAAACTCATCATGAAACAAGTTTCTCTCAATGAACTTGCCTTCACCAAGTCCAATGGTAGACAGTTCCATAGCTTTACCGTTCTCACAGTGAAAAACCCTTTCCCAACTTTAAGACTAATATTTATTTTCTTAAGCGATGTCCACGTGTCCTCTGACATGTTCTATTGGTGAACAATGACCCCAGATAGTTTATTGTATGGCCCGTTTATCCCCACGCAATCGCCTTTTCTCCAGCATACATAATTGTAACTTTTCCAGTCTCTCTTCATATTTCAAGCTCCCCAAATCTTTCCATTTCAAAGATGTCCTTTGTGTACACAGGATTCCAAAATTGCACTGCATATTCCAAATGAGGTCTTACCAATGCTTTGTAAAGAGAGAGAATAACATTTTCCTCCCTTGAATCCATACCTCTCTTTATACAAGACAATACCATGCTGGCTCTGGCTGTTGCCGCCTGGCACTGCTTGCTACCTTTAAGTTTGTTATCCACCAAAACTCCAAGATCCCTTTCCAACAGGGATTCACTTAACACAGAGCCATTTATAGTATAAGTAGCACAAGGATTTTCAAGTCCAAAATACATCACCTTACCTCTATCAACATTGAATCTCATCTGCCACTTAGCAGCCCAATGTGACAATCTATCTAGATCCCCTTGCAACGATTGCACATCCTCTGAAGTTTTTAATGGTCGATAAAGTTTTGTGTCGTCAGCAAACACAGAAACCTTGCTGACAATACCCACTTCCAAATCATTAATAAATAGATTAAATAGAAGTGGCCCCAACACAGAACCCTGTGGCCCCCACTTAGCACTTTAGTCCATATTGATGAAGTATCAATAACAAATGCATCCGATCCGTCATCCATTTTTTTTTTATCAATGTACAATAATAATAAAAATAAATTTCTGCAGTTGACCTGCATCCTCTCCACTTCATTTCCTTTCTATAGATTATATAGACCGAGTAATATTATTAGAGAGAAGGAGAATAGTGTTTAGGTTCTTTCCATCACTTTCCGTATTCATTACTACAATTGGCAATGGTACAAGATTAATGCAGGATCTGGGCAAAAACAGATCATAGGACTAAGTCATGGAACAGTTAAGAATAAACTTTACCAGTCACCATGCCACTGTTTTTCCTGCAAGTTTACAGCAGTTTCAAAGCCACCAAAGAAAAGTAAACAATATTTACCTCTAAATAAATACATACAGGGAGCTTGGATTAAAGTTCTTATCATTAAAAATGGTGCTAATTTTGCCCCAGATGTTAGCTTTCAAATGTTAAATAAGTTCTGATTGGTTGGAGCAACATTAGCACCATTTTAAACAATTAGAATCTCCCTGTGTATTTATTGTTTTTACTAGATGGTTTGCAAACAGTTCTCAGGCTGGAATATTTAGACATTTGTTAATGTTACCAAGTATGTATGTATGTATGTATGTATGTATGTATGTATTTTATTTCTTACATAGCACTACATATTCCGCAGCACTTTACAATTATTAACTCAATTCACATCAGGCCCTGCCCCAAAGAGCTTACAATCTAAGCACATTTATTGACACATACAACCTATCAGTATGTCTTTATGATTGTGGGAACCGGAGTGCCCGGAGGAAACCCACGCAAGCACAGGGAGAACATACAAACTCCTTGCAGATGTGTCCAAGGGGGGAATCAAACTCAGGACCTCAGCCCTGCAAAGTATCAGTTCTAACCACTGAGCCACCGTGCTGCCCCGTACAGTAGGAGGATTATGTCGAGATAAGGTTGAGCATGTAAAAAACTGAATTTTAATTTATGGATCTGTCCACAATAGTGTGCGATCAGAAAATGGAAATGACTGGATTAATGAAATCTTTAATTAGAATTATTGTTGGGCCTAAAACAAAGGCCCGATTCATCAATGAAATACCTTGTAGCAACACCATTGGCTCGTTAATTTGTGAAAAGATTTATATCTGAACAAATATTAATTTAAAGTGAGCCCCGAGGGGATAGTTTAATTGTTCTTTGGTTCAAGTACTCTGGAGATATACTGGAGATAATTAAACAACTCAAGAATGTAAATTGACATTTTAAAAATAAGTAAGGGTTCTCCTCACTTTTTATGGAAAATAAGTGAAACAGAACACTCCACAAAAGGTAGTGGCTGTGTGGGAATATATGGAATGAGGTGTGTGGGAATATATGGAATGAGGTGTGTGGGAATATATGGAATTTTATGGAGCGAAAAGTGGTTCAGGCCATAAAAAGAGGCAAGTTGCGGACCTGTGACACTAACCCCAAAGACATACAATGTGTATCAGGTTTCTTCTCCATCAATAGTGGATGAAACTGAAAAAGTTTTTTGCTGAAAACTGAGTTGGCAAACCCTATTTTCAATAGGAGGTGAATAAACCATAGTAATGGTCTCCTACATGCAAGCTTTTCTGAAAAGCACAAAGGAGAACCTTTTAGGAGACCAATATAGGGAAATGGTGTAATAATGTAATAAGGGGCCTCACCCTATTTTCCCACCATGCTTAGCTACATCCAGAGTGCAACAACTACCATGGCCCTATAATAATTCTCAAAAAATAATTATCGCAGCAATAAACTAAAACCTGATTGGTCAGCCAGATACTCTGTTTATGCTGGTAGGTGCTAATTTGGTTTTCCTCATGCCCCCTAGAGCTTGGCATAGCCCAGTAAATCAGCATAGTGGATAACTCATTATAAAGAAAGTTTCTGATTGGAGAAACCGACTGCATAATGTATTATCTCACAAGATGCTAACGCCTAAAAATTAAATTAAAGGGCATGTCCACCCCTTTCCCCAACTTTCAGGACATTGTAGGTCTCCCTCCCCCAGCCCTAAATGCCATATTAGTATGTCAAGAAACTCCCCCGATCTTTACTTACCTTCCCTCTATCCTCCACCGCACTGCCAGGCCTTCTGCTTGCATGTAACTGCAAGCAGGGGGCCGGACCGGCAGCCGCATTTGTGATTGGCTGAGATTGGCTGTGATTGGCTGAGCCAATCACGGACGCGGCTGTTGGCAGTTCAGAACGCTGGTGGAGAGAGGGAAGGTAAGTAAAGATCGGGGGAGTTTCTTGACATAATAATATGGAGTTCGGGGCTGGGGGAGGGAGACCTACTGTACCCCAAACGGGAATTACACTAGGGGGAGGGAGACCAAAACTGGTGGGAGAGGGAGGGGGGCTGCACTGGGCATGTGCAAATTCTCCCAGAGGAGAGACAGGAGGCAGGGATGTAAGGTAAGGATTTTATTACACTACACAGTGGGGCCAGTAGTGGGGGGAATTATAGTTTTGGGGGTGGACATGCCCTTTAATTCTTATACTTTAAGATTATAAAAATCCTCATTATAGCATCTCTGTTTGTAGCCTTTAAAATGATGGCATTTAAGAAAGATGAAATGATGACAGGCTAACATTGCACACAATAATAAATGAATCATTATTGTGTCCTATATATGCAGTGAATCCTACCCGTGTAACTATTACAGACACTTAGAGTTAAGTTAACAGTCCAAGTTAAACCCCTAGTCCCATTATCTTTTATCTTAATGACTATGGTCTTAAGCAATCTACAGTAATAGGAGTGCAAATCCCCTTATCCAGAGTCTTCAACACTATCATTTTAGATTGGATTGGGGCTTCGTTAATTACAAACAAAACAGATAATTTGAAGGTTTCTCGTTACTAGGTAAGTATTTAATGACCAATAATACCATTTTCATCTATATTCTATAGCTTCCTACCTCCCATATCTATTGACTGTAGTAACCTTGATATCCAGTGTAAATTGTACAGCTTATCACACCAGGAAAAAACATCCATCTATCTCTCTCTCTCTCTCTCTCTCTCTCTCTCTCTCTCTCTCCTCTCTCTCTCTCTCTCTCCTCTCTCTCTCTCTCTCTCTCTCTCTTTTAAAGGGCATGTCCACCCTTATTATAAACTTTTGGTACAGCTTATCACACCAGGAAAAAACATCTCTCTCTCTCTCTCTCTCTCTCTCTCTATGGCATATCATAGTATATGTTCCCCCAGCCCCAACCCCAGCCCCAACCGCTATAAAAAAGTTTTAAGAAAGTGCCCCGATCTTTACTTACCTTCCCTCTCTCCTCCAAAGCCCAGCCCGGCCTTCTGCTTGCAAGACACTGCAAGCAGGGGGCGGGACCAGCAGCCGCGTCCGTGATTGGCTGAGAGGCAGCCAATCATGGGCGCGGCTGACGGCTTCTCAGAATGCCGGGGGAGAGAGGGAAGGTAAGTTGAGTTCAGGGTCTTTCTTAAAATTATTTTTATGCGGTTGGGGCTGGGGGAACATATACTACTATATGGGCAAGGGGTTTTATGGTAGGGGGAGGAATCGCAAAACGGGAGGGAGAGGGAGGGGGAGAAGAACTGCAGTACGCAGGCCAAACTTCTCCTGGAGGCGAGATAGGAGGCAGAGTCCTATATGGACTCTGCTATCCTCCTGGTGGGCAGTTTTTGGGACTTTGCGGGGGGACTACAGGAGAACCATATGGAGCTGGGATATAAGGTAAGGATTTTATTACACTACATGCTGGGGCCATTAGTGGAGGGGATTATAGTTTTGGGGGTGGACATGCCCTTTAATCGGTACACTATTGAAAAATGCTTCATTATTCTTCCACATTATTTCTATACATGCAACCAAACCCCAAAACTACAATAGTTGGAAGGATGACAGATATTGGAATAATCTGTTATGCAGAAAAATTTTATTCTCCACCTTCCCTCTGCCTGTCAGAATGTTTCCGCCTCCTTTCCGAGCTCTTTTACAAGCTTGCACATGCTCAGAGAAGGCAGCTAGGGGAATAGTATTCAGTCATTTGCTGTGATGTTAAATGTTATATCCATGACTGATAGCTGCTAACAAAAAGAAGTAGAAAGAGGGCTAACAGAACATTTGGCAGCATTTCGGGTTAACCTTACATCTCTCTAGCTATTGCAAGTTTGGGGTGTGTTAACCTATTTACAATTTTTCATTTGAGGGATGAACTTGCCCTTTAAGCTGACATTCTATGTATAGTAAACATAACAGGCATTCTTATCCTGTATTTACATAGTTAATAGTTCTCTGTTCTTCCTATATTTGTGTACTGAAATTCAAAACAACCTCGCACAAAAATAGAAAGCTTGGATATTCCAGGCAGTAATTATTGATCGTGTGCTGAGATTGATCTCTATTAGCTATGCCATAGTACATGATTAACAGGCAATACGCTTTTCAATGAAAACAGAAAAAAAATCGAAGTGTTAATAACTCTACACTTAGTTTAAATGTATCGTGGGCTATAGCCACTTATCACAAGAGTTTAGTCTATACCATGATCTCACTGACATTTACATATTATTAGGCCACAAAATAAAAGACACTTACCAATAAGGTTTACATGATTAAAAGTTCCTATAGAAGGTATAGTCCTCCCAAAACAATATTTTCCTATGAGTTTCCACACAAGTGGTGTTGGAACTAGAACCTACATAACTATAGAAGTTCCTACAGGAGGTAGATGAATTTAGTCCTCCCAAAACTATATTTTCCTGCAAGTTTACACACAAGTGGTGTTCAAACCAGAACCTACATAACTATATAAGGTCCTACAGAAGGTACATAACTATAGTCCTCCCAATACAATATTTTCCTTTGAGTTTCCACACTAGTGGCATTCAAACCAGAACATACACTAATAAGAAGGTCCTAAAGAGGTAGATGACATAGTCCTCCCCAAAACATATTTCCTTTGTTTCCACACTAGTGGCATTCAAACCAGAAACCTACATAAACTATAAGGTCCTACAGAAGGTAGATGACTATAGTCCTCCCAAAACTATATTTCCTTGTTTCCACACTAGTGGCATTCAAACCAGAAACTACATAACTATAGAAGGTCCTACAGAAGGTAGATGACTATAGTCCCCCAAACATATTTCCTTTGTTTCCACACAGTGGCATTCAAACCAGAACCTACAAATAATATAGAAGGTCTACAGAAGGTAGATAACTATAGGCCTCCCAAACAATATTTCCTTTGAGTTTCCACACTAGTGGCATTCAAACAGAAACCTACATAACTATAGAAGGTCCTACAGAGGTAGATGACTATAGTCCCAAAACAATATTTTCCTTTGTTTCCACACTAGTGGCATTCAAACCAGAACCTAATAACTATAGAAGGTCCTACAGAAGGTAGATGACTATAGCCTCCCAATACAATATTTCCTTTGAGTTCCACACTAGTGGCATTCAAACCAGAACCATCATAACTATATAAGGTCCTACAGAAGGAGATGACTATAGTCCTCCCAAAAAATATTTTCCTGTGGTTTCCACACTAGTGGCATTCAAACCAGAACCTACATAACTATAGAAGGTCCTACAGAAGGTAGATGACTATAGTCCTCCCAAAACAATATTGCAAAGAAAATATTGTACTTGGAGGAAGCTATAGTACATCTACCGTCTGTAGAACCCTCTTATAGGTACTGTAGTTCTGGTATGAAGCCACTCATGCCTAAAACTCACAGGAAAATATTGTATTGGGGGGAATATAGTCATCTACCTTCTGTAGGACCTATATAGTTATGTAGGTTTCTGGTTTGAATGCCACTAGTGTGGAAACAAAGGAAAATATTGTTTTGGGAGGACTATAGTCATCTACCTTCTGTAGGACCTTCTATAGTTATGTAGGTTCTGGTTTGAATGCCACTAGTGTGGAAACTCAAAGGAAAATATTGTATGGGAGGACTATAGTCATCTACCTTCTGTAGGACCTTCTATAGTTATGTAGGTTCTGGTTTGAATGCCATATGTGTGGAAAACAAGGAAAATATTTGTTGGGGAGACTATAGTCATACACTTCTGTAGGACCTTATATAGTATGTAGGTTCTGGTTTGAATGCCACTAGTGTGGAAACTCAAGGAAAATATTTGTTTGGGAGGACATAGTCATCTCCTTCTGTAGGACCTTCTATAGTTATTAGGTTCTGGTTTGAATGCCACTAGTGTGGAAACCAAAGAAATATTGTATTGGGAGGACATAGTCATCTACCTCTGTAGGACCTTCTATAGTGTAGGTTCTGGTGAATGCCACTAGTGTGGAAACAAAGGAAAATATTGTTTTGGGAGGACTATAGTCATCTACCTCGTAGGACCTCTATTAGTTATGTAGGTTTGGTTGATGACCACTAGTGTGGAAACTCAAAGACAAATTGTTTTGGGAGGACTATAGTCATCTACCTTCTGTAGACCTTCTATAGTATGTAGGTTCTGGTTTGAATGCCACTAGTGTGGAAACAAAGGAAATTTGTTTTGGGAGGACTATAGTCATCTACCTTCTGTAGGACCTTCTATGTTTGTAGGTTTGGTTTGAATGCCACTAGTGTGGAAACAAAGGAAATATGTTTTGGGAGGACTATAGTCATCTACCCTGTAGGACCTTATAGTAAGGTTTCTGGTTTGAATGCCACTAGTGTGGAACTCAAAGGAAAATTGTTTTGGGAGGACTATTTCATCTACCTTCTGTAGGACCTTCTATAGTAGTAGGTTTCTGGTTTGAATGCCACTAGTGTGGAAACAAAGGAAAAATATTGTTTTGGGAGGACTATAGTTCATCTACTTCGTAGGACCTTCTATAGTAGTTGGTTCTGGTTTGAATGCCACTAGTGTGGAAACAAAGGAAAATATGTTGGTGAGGACTATAGTCATCCTTCGTAGGACCTTCTATAGTATTGTAGGTTTGGTTGAAGCCAATAGTGTGGTTTGTTTCCACACTAGTGGCATTCAAACCAGAACCTACATAACTATATAAGGTCCTACAGAAGGTAGATGACTATAGTCCAACACACTATTTCCTTTGAGTTTCCACACTAGTGGCATTCAAACCAGAACCTACATAACTATATAAGGTCCTACAGAAGGTAGATGACTATAGTCCTCCAAAACAATATTTTCCTTTGTTTCCACACTAGTGGCATTCAAACCAGAACCACAAACTATAGAGGTCCTACAGAAGGTAGATGACTATAGTCCTCCCAAAACAATATTTTCCTTTGAGTTTCCACACTAGTGGCATTCAAACCAGAACTACATAACTATAGAAGGTCCTACAGAGAGGTAGATGACATAGTCCTCCCCAAAACAATTATTTCCTTTGTTTCCACACTAGTGGCATTCAAACAGAACTACATAACTATAGAAGGTCCTACAGAGGTAGATGACTATAGTCCTCCCAAAACTATATTTCCTTGTTTCCACACTAGTGGCATTCAAACCAGAACCTACATAACTATAGAAGGTCCTACAGAAGGTAGATGACTATAGTCCTCCCAAACAATATTTCCTTTGTTTCCACACTAGTGGCATTCAAACCAGAACCTACATAACTATAGAAGGTCCTACAGAAGGTAGATAACTATAGTCCTCCCAAAACAATATTTTCCTTTGAGTTTCCACAACTAGTGGCATTCAAACCAGAACCTACATAACTATAGAAGGTCCTACAGAAGGTAGATGACTATAGTCCTCCCAAAACAATATTTTCCTTTGTTTCCACACTAGTGGCATTCAAACCAGAACCTACATAACTATAGAAGGTCCTACAGAAGGTAGATGACTATAGTCCTCCCAATACAATATTTTCCTTTGAGTTTCCACACTAGTGGCATTCAAACCAGAACCTACATAACTATATAAGGTCCTACAGAAGGTAGATGACTATAGTCCTCCCAAAACAATATTTTCCTTTGTTTCCACACTAGTGGCATTCAAACCAGAACCTACATAACTATATAAGGTCCTACAGAAGGTAGATGACTATAGTCCCCCCAATACAATATTTTCCTGTGAGTTTATGCATGAGTGGCATTCATACCAGAACCTACATAACTATAGAAGGTCCTACAGAAGGTAGATGACTATAGTCCTCCCAATACAATATTTTCCTTGAGTTTCCACACTAGTGGCATTCAAACCAGAACCTACATAACTATATAAGGTCCTACAGAAGGTAGATGACTATAGTCCTCCCAAAACAATATTTTCCTTTGTTTCCACACTAGTGGCATTCAAACCAGAACCTACATAACTATATAAGGTCCTACAGAAGGTAGATGACTATAGTCCCCCCAATACAATATTTTCCTGTGAGTTTATGCATGAGTGGCGTTCATACCAGAACCTACATAACTACAGAAGGTCCTACAGAAAGTAGATGACAATATTTTCCTGTGAATGTACCTGGTGACTACAGAACCACAACCTACATAATTAAAAGGAACTACAGAAGGTAGATGGCTATCGTCTCCCCAGAAAATAATTTCCTATGAGCTTTTCTGTTATCAACATATATGATTAAATGGTCCTACAGAAGGTAGATCACTATACTTTACCTGTTTGATGTGTTCTCTCTTCTGATATTTTTCACTATAATACTGTTCTTGGCGCAGGTTAAGAAGTTGCTGCTGCTGTTGTTCCTTTAGCTCTATTAATTTTTGAGCCATTTCTGCATCTAAAGAGCTTAAATCATGTTCAACGGTGGAAGAACTGTGGTCTGGACTGCTGTTCGATTCACACCTGCAAGAAAGAGCAAACAAACCATTACTTACTATTTTTGTCAAGGACAGGCAGGGCACACGTCAACATGATCAAAACCAACTTAAACTCAGATGTATCTGTGGAATTAAGTCAGATCAACTGGACTTTGAAGAAGTTCTTGTACATGTCTAAAGCAAATCTGATTGTGGACCATGCAATTTCACTTGTACCCGTCTCTTTCTATAGATGGATTTCCTTTCTGGTACCTTCCCTGTTAAACTTTGCTCTCAACATTTACCTAATTTCCCTTTATAATTGAATGTATTCACGGCACCATTACGCAGAGAGTGGCATAAACAAGTTAAGTGGCCTATTTAAGTTCCATCCTATGAACTTCTTTTCTAGAGAGTAGGCCATAAACAGTATCAGTTCATGAAGCCAAGAGTAGAATATTTATACTTACTTCTTTTTGCTGTCCCGTTTGGCATTCTTTTCCAGAATCGTCCTTCTCCTCATGTAGTCATTCTGAATCTCATTATACTTGGCGGTGTGCTCCTTAATAAGATCTGTCGTTTTCTTGTGATGCCGTTTGACGAGGTCCTTCATTTCTTTGTAATGTTTCTTTTGAAGCTTGACAAAAGCCTTCTGCTGTTTCATTTCCTCAATAGTCTGGGCTTCAACTTCTGCAATGAACCAAACATTAAAACTAACATTTGTAGCCTTGGGGGATTGAGCTCCATAGCGCCATTAGTTATATTATTGTAAGATGGCTTAATGCATGAATACAAACAAGACTAAATGTCTAAATATATCTGCTTATCAAAAGTGTGGTAAAGAATCAGATGTACAAATTTAATATGACACAGAAAAAGCAAATAAAAAAAATTAGAATCCAGTTCTATTAAGTGTATCCGATTTAGCTATGAAAAATCTCAGAATTGCAACTTTTAGAACCATAATACAAAATGGCTGATTTTCTCATCATAAGGCTCTGACATGCTTAGGACCGATGATGGCTTATAAGTTCTACTCCCACCATTAGTGGTCAGACTATGACTCTCTGACCTCTTCTTGAATCAAATGCCAAGCCAATGATAGTGGATATGAAACTCTTACATTGAGTCCTTATCATTAACTACAACTTTTCATGGGTATCTCTCTTTAGAGGAAGTCAACATGTGAATACAATTTCTTTAGGTGGGCGTGCTCTTGGCTTTGTATTTCTTTATTTGTCACAGACACTTTAGAAACTATGTTGTTGTGTCTCAATTTTATATATAAACATCCATTCTACTCTAAAAAAATAAATGATTCAGAATCTGATGTCATTTGTTGTAATGATGACATTTTAAGCAGTCAGAGTTCAGTAAACTGTTACATTTAAAGTGAAATACATACTTTAAAAGAAAAATAATGTTGTTAGAATATAGTTTACCTGTTAAGACACTTAATATAAGATCTTCTGTTTTGGCTGGTACCTTCACAGAACCTAGAGGAGAGAAGAAGTTAACTCCTATAAGCTCACTAACCCACCCAATCTTCAACTTTAAGGACAACTATACTGTAAAAATTAACTTTTTGGACATGAAAAGTACCTAGAAAAGGGAGGTAGGATTGATTATTCCCACCTACAAATATTGCTTCGTTTTGGAGCTACAGCACATACAGTTTTCATTTGCCAGGTTATGACCCTGGGGCTACCTGTATTAAAGATAGTGCTGAAGCATTTAGGAAGCCTGACAGAAGCAGTTTTCTTTCTGCTGCCGCATCTCATAGAAATAAAATTGGGAGGTAGAAAGTAACAATCCAACCTCCCTGCCCCAGGTAGTTTTCATTTTAACTGTTTTTGAAAAAAAGTGTATACGCATTATAGTTCTCCTTTAAATCTTATTATTTCTCTAACAGTGTTAAATTATTTTCTCTTATTTTCACAATGTTAAAATTACAAAAATGATTTCATCTGCGTATGGACACTAAGATTTGTCTAATTTGCCTGATATTGTGTACAATGTTGTGTACATTGTTACAAAGACACATCTAAATAAAGTTAGTTCAACAATTTTTTTGTTCCTTTTGGCATCCATATTGGAGACCTCTTCAACCAACATTTTAGCCACTTACCTGGAGCCGGCTGACTGTGGACAGTTTGCGATAATGGCTTGGGGGTCAGGGTGGAAGCATGATTCACTCCATTTTCTGCCGGCGCAGGACGGGGCTCGCTGTTACCCTCAGGAGCCGCCTCACCAGCTTCTATCTGCAACAGTAAACATAAATAATGCAATTTATCTTTTCTTACCCTTTATTTCAAATAAGATTTTGTAATTCCTAATAGAGCAATAGCTGTATCTCTCAACCCTGAAATCACAGACCCAGATGAATAGTTGCACATCCTTAATAAATTGGGTGACCTGCCCATGACCTCTTTGTCATCAAGACTGAGCAGTAAGAAAACTAATTGTAACTTGTAACCAGACAGGAGATTGCTTGCACGTGTATATAATTATAAAAAAGATACATTACCATTTAAGGACATATATATCCACACCGCCTGTCTCTGGGTTGCGATGTGAATTAAATTTATACTGGAATTATACTAGGTAGCAACAACTATGCCTTTAAAGTGTACCTTTAATAAACGAATGCATGGGAGTGGTTAATGTGTTGATCTTATCATGTGATCTTTGCCACAATGGCCTGAGGAAGGAGAGTGCTAACTCCATAGCATGAATTATACTGACACTGCTGTACTTTGTCTACATATAAATTACAATTTTACTTATCTTGTTAGTAATCAGGGCAGGAGTTAGGGTTTCACATTCAAATTATATTCCATTAATAGATAAATAACCTGCTGTAAATAGTAGGATGGGTTGGTCTGGCAACATCAAATGAAAGCTCTTGTGAAACAGTGTCACCTAGTGGCTAGAATATTAAAGGACCCTTTGGAAATCCCATTTCGCTGACGTTTATCCGGCACCAAGTCTTTTCTATGATAGGATGTGTACAGTATGGTAAATGAGATTAATCTGCCTTACTTTAAAATGAAATATTTATAGACAACTGATCAATAATAGAGAGCAATTATGTTTGTTTTTCCTTCATTAGTAAATGGTCCAAAGTTAATATATAAACTCACCAGGCCTTTAACCAGTATCCCCGGTAAAAACACCAGCAACTCTTCGATTACTGTACGTTTTATACCTACAAACATGTATTATTGCAAAACAATGTCGGGTGTCCATTAAATAAAGAAATGTACAGTATCTAGTGCAGGGGGAAATCTGAGATGCGAATATCTTATCTTCATTTTTAACCTTCAATTTCAACCCGCTAACAGGTATACAGCCCAAGGAGCCAAGATCAAACTGACTCTTCATACATAAGGTTAACTATAGCGCCATCTACTGATCAGACTGTGCACATATTTAAATGCGGCCTTTTTATTTATTTCATTATAATTAGGGAAAGTTGTTTTTTAATGCAATGCAAGTTTCATTTGTAATTTTTGAATTAGCATATTTTATGTTGCAGAAATGGCAACATTGTGGAATTATTTCTTGGACCCTTATTACATCTATATTGATATCCGCATTCTTGCTTAGTGGGAGACCTCCTATGTATTAAGTTGGGGCTCCAGCCTTTGTGCATAAACCTCTCAGGATATGTCGGCAGGACTGGTAGTCAATATTCCAATATATTTTACGTTGGCTGTGTATACAGATATATATATATATATATATATGCAACACTCTAGGAATGTTGTTTTTTTTGTGCACCACTTTAACTTTTGTGCATAGGCACAAGCTGATAGCTTAGAGGGAACATTGTTTGGTAGCTACCTATGTAGAGGTGCTGGCGCCCCGGGTTGAACACATATGGAACAGGGCTGGTGTGTTATGATCGTAACTGGTTACGGTACCTTTTCATAATGTTGCACCCATTGCTGTGCTACATTTTCCAAACCTGACATGCTATTGCTCAGACAAGAGACACTAAAGATATTCCTATTTAGTAAAAAAAAAAACCCTAGAGATAAAGATCAGGATCCCAGGATTCTATTTAACATATTAATTCTCGTTAACATATACAGGTCAAAGATGAACAATGTACTTCCTACTGAAATAGTATCCCTGATGGTAGATGTCCTAGATAACTTTGCTGTTTGGAGACAGAAGTGAATGACCTCATTGAAAGTACAAAGAAAGCAGAGCTGGATTCTCGGATTCCTTTACTTTACTTAACTTTACTTAGTAGAGAGAGAGATTTGTGGTTTAATAAATGTAGCTCAGTCTCCAGATTTCCTATTAAAATTTAATTCTAAGTGCATTGAGTGTCATAACAGCACATGATTTACAGTCATTTAACAAAAAAAAACCCTAGAAATCGCTTAGTAGGAACACAAACACCAAATTCCATTACGGTATTTATTGTCAGGGGAATTTTATTTTTTTTCTACCATTTTGGGGATTTAATTAATTATTTAAAACCTGTGGTGATTTCTTTTTAAAGGAGAACTAAAGCTAAACTGTAAATGATTGTTAAATCTGGGGGTCCGGATTTTTAGGGCTAGGCCCCATTTTCGGATCATGTTTCCAAATCGCACTGCCAGTGCAATGCAACTGGACCAACTATAACGTGTGCTGCCTTCTGTATGTATGTATACATTATTGGAATTCATGGGTTTAATACAGAGTACAGGTGTGTGTATTTTGCATGGTAATTTTCATGAACCTGCATTAAAATCAATAAAGTGTGTCCCCAGCTTTAGAGAAATGTTGTTAAAGATCAATTTACCAGTTGACCTTTGGGTCCACCCTGTTTCAAGATATGGCTATAACATACAAGAGCCATGAATATCCTGTAAACTAAAAACAATTCTTAGCTATGTCATCACAGTTACATGACTTTCTATGACATCATTTTGGTAGATAAAAAGTAAATAACAGTTCTAGGGCATTCTGGTATCCTTATGTGTGTGTTCAATACTCTATATGTTAAAATGTATATTTTACAGGATATCCTGGTGTATTGTATGTTCATATGAATAAACACTGAAGCACATTGTTAAGTTACATAGTAGAAAATCCTCCAATCATCTAGTAGATAACCAGAGGGTGTATGGATAGGGGCAGACTATATATAATAAAGGCAGTGACTGGGTAGGTATAAGAAGGCAGTAGGAAAAATAAGAAGGAGAATATAAAGGAAGTGGTTATACAGTAATAAGTAATGACAGAGAGTAATGACAATGTTTATGAACTACTTTGCTGGATATTGAGATTTAATTTAGATTATATATTAATTTAAATAATATTGGCTACTTCACCTCTTTCTTTACTTCCTCTTCATCTTCCAGAGTGAGAGCAGCTAACTGCCTTGATCTCTGCTCCATTAGATTGACGTAGCGTATGGGATTCGATAAAGCTTCAATCACGTCTAGGAAATAACAAACCCAATGTTAACATGGCAAGCAAATCATGATTGGCATCTACTGGCCACACCTAGTTCAGGTTATAGGTACGATGATTGGAGTCTACTGGCCACACCTAGTTCAGGTTATAGGTACGATGATTGGAGTCTACTGGCCACACTTAGTTCAGGTTGTAGGTTCCATAATTGGAGTGTACTGGCCACACCTAGTTCTGGTTATAGGTACCATGATTGGCGTCTACTGGCCACACCTAGTTCAGGTTATAGGTACCATGATTGGAGTCTACTGGCCACACTTAGTTCTGGTTGTAGGTGCCATAATTGGAGTCTACTGGCCACACCTAGTTCAGGTTGTAGGTTCCATAATTGAAGTCTACTGGCCACACCTAGTTCTGATAAAGCTTCAATCACGTCTAGGAAATAACAAACCCAATGTTAACATGGCAAGCAAACCATGATTGGCGTCTACAAGCCACACCTAGTTCAGGTTATAGGTACCATGATTGGAGTCTACTGGCCACACTTAGTTCAGGTTGTAGGTTCCATCATTGGGAGTCTACTGGCCACACCTAGTTCAGGTTATAGGTACCATGATTGGAGTCTACTGGCCACACTTAGTTCAGGTTGTAGGTTCCATAATTGGAGTCTGCTGGCCACACCTAGTTCTGGTTATAGGTACCACGATTGGTGTCTACTGGCCACACCTAGTTCAGGTTATAGGTACCATGATTGGAGTCTACTGGCCACACTTAGTTCAGGTTGTAGGTACCATGATTGGAGTCTACTGGCCACACAGAGATCTGGTTATAGGTACCATGATTGGAGTCTACTAGCCACGCCTAGTTCTGGCTGTAGGTTCCATAACTGGAGTCTACTGGCCACACCTAGTTCAGGTTGTAGGTTCCATAATTGAAGTCTACTGGCCACACCTACTTCTGATAAAGCTTCAATCACGTCTAGGAAATAACAAACCCAATATTAACAAGGCAAGCAAACCATGATTGGAGTCTACTGGCCACACTTAGTTCAGGTTGTAGGTTCCATTAATTGGAATCTACTGGCCACACCTAGTTCTGGTTATAGGTATCATGATTGTAGTCTACTGGCCACGCCTAGTTCAGGTTATAGGTACCATGATTGTAGTCTACTGGCCATGCCTAGTTCAGGTTATAGCAAATAATAATATAGACCATGCACATTAGTCTTACAAACCCATGTATTTTATTATGTCATACATGGGTACACAAAAGTGTAACGTTTCGGTACACAGCGGTACCTTCTTCAGACAAAGAAGAAGGTGTCTGAAGAAGGTACGGCTGTGTACCGAAACATTCTTTTGTGTACCCATGTATGACACAATAAAATGCATGGGCTTGTAAGACTGATGTGCATGGTCTATATTATTATTTGCTATTATCCATCACTTACCATGGTATGCCATTGCACTCAGCCACTTCTCTTTCCTTAACTACTTCCACTAGGTGTGTGCAGGATAATCTCTTAGTTTGCTTACTACTAGTTCAGGTTATAGGTACCATGATTGAAGTCTACTGGCCACGCCTAGTTCAGGTTATAGGTACCATAATTGTAGTCTACTGGCCACGCCGAGTTCAAGGTTATAGGTACCATGATTGTAGTCTACTGGCCACACCTAGTTCAGGTTATAGGTACCATAATTGTAGTCTACTGGCCACACCTAGTTCTGGTAATAGGTGCCATGATTGTAGTCTACTGGCCACGCCTAGTTCAGGTTATAGGTACCATGGTTGTAGTCTATTGACCACGCCTAGTTCAGGTTATAGGTACCATGATTGTA
>CM033473.1:18631612-18800201 GCA_019447015.1 Hymenochirus boettgeri | reverse complement strand
AGTTATATATGGTGGTTATTAGTAGGGCCTATAAAGTTATATATGGCGGTTATTAGTAGGGTCTATAAAGTTATATATGGTGGTTATTAGTAGGGCCTATACAGTTATATATGGCTGTTATTAGTAGGGTCTATACAGTTATATATGGTGGTTATTAGTGGGTAATATACCGTTATATATGGTGATTATAAAAAAAAAGTAGGGTCTATACAGTTATATATGGTGGTTATTAGTAAGGTCTATACAGTTATATATGGTGGTTATTAGTAGGGCCTATACAGTTATACTATGGTGGTTATTAGAAAGGGTCGAGATACAGTTATATATCGGTGTTATTAGTAGGGTCTATACAACAGTTATATATGGTGGTTTAAGTAGGGTCTATACAGTTATATATGGTGGTTATTCGTAAGGTGTCTATACAGTTATATATGGTGGTTAATAGTAGGGTCTATACAGTGTATATATGGTGGTTATTAGTAGGGTCATTATAGTTTTATATGGTTGGTTATTAGTAGGGTCTAATACTGTTATATAATCGGTGGTTATTAGTAGGGTCTATACAGTTATCTAATGGTGGTTATTAGTAGGGTCTATACAGTTATATATGGGTGGTTATTAGTAGGGTCTATACAGTTAATATGGTGGTTATTATAGGTCATACATTTATATGGGGTTAGTAGGGTCTATACAGTTTATGGTGGTTATTAGTAGGGTTTAAGTATATATGGTGGTTATAGTGGGTCTATACAGTTATATAGGTGGTTTATTAGTAGGGTCTATACAGTTATATATGGTGGTTATTAGTAGGGTCTATACAGTTATATATGGTGGTTATAGTAGGGTTCTACAGTATCTATGTGGTTATTAGGGTCTATACAGTTATATATGTTGTATTAGTAGGGTCTATACAGTTTTATATGTGGTTATTAGTAGGGTCTATACAGTTATAATGGTTTGGTTATTTAGTAGGGGTCTATAAGTATATATGGTGGTTATTAGTAGGGTCTATACAGTTTATATATGTGGTTGTTATAGGGTCTATACAGTTATATATGGTGGTTATTAGTAGGGTATATACAGTTATATATGGTGGTTATTATTATTGTCTATAACAGTTATATAATGGTGGTTGTTATTAGGGTCTATACAGTTGAAACAGTTGGTGGTTATATGGTTATAGGATGGGAGTCTTGTAAGGTCTATACAGTTATATATGGTGGTTAATAGTAGGGTCTATACAGTTATATAAGGTGGTTATTATTAGGGTCTATGAGTTATATATTGTGGTTATTAGTAGGGTCTATACAGTTATATATGGTATTATTAGTAGGGTCTATACAGTTTAGAATGGTGGTTTTATAGGGTCTATACATTATATATAGTGGTTATTAATAGGGTCTATACAGTTATATATGGTGGTTATTAGTAGGGTCTATACAGTTATATATGGGTGGTTTTATTAGTAAAGGTCTATACAGTTATATATGATGTTATAGTAAGGTCTATACAGTTATATATTGTGGTTGTTAGTAGGGTCTATACAGTTATATATTGTGGTATTACGGTCTATACAGTTATATATGGGTGTTATTAGTAGGGTCTTATACAGTTAATATGGTGGTTATTAGTAGGGTCTATACAGTTATATATTGTGGTTATTAGTAGGTCTATACAGTTATATATGGTGGTTATTAGTAGGGCCTATAAGTTATATATGGCTGTTTATTATTAGGGTCTATAAAGTTATATATGGTGGTTATTAGTAGGGCCTTACAGTTTATATTGCTGTTATTAGTAGGGTCTATACAGTTATATATGGTGGTTATTAGTAGGGTATATACAGTTATATGGTGATTATTAGTAGGGTCTATACAGTTATATATGGTGGTTATTAGTAAGGTCTATACGTTTATATATGGTTGGTTTTAGTAGGGTCTATACAATTCTTAATATGGTGGTTATAGTGGGTCTATACAGTTTATATATGGTGGTTATTAGTAGGGTCTATACAGTTATATATGGTGGTTATTAGTAGGGTCTATACAGTTATATATGGTGGTTAATAGAAGGGTCTATACAGTTTTATATGGTGGTTATTAGTAGGGTCTATACAGTTATATGATGGTGGTTATTAGTAGGGTAATAAGTTATATGGTGGTTTTAGTAGGGTCTATACAGTTATATATTGTTGGTTTTAGAGGGTTATACAGTTATATTGGTGGTTTATTAAGTCTATACAGTTATATATGGTGGTTGTTATTAGGGTCTATACAGTTGTATATGTGGTGTTTGTAAGGTCTATACAGTTTATACTATGGTGTTTTTACGGGTCTATACAGTTAATAAGGTGGTTATTGTAGTTATACAGTTTATATATGTGGTTATTAGTAGGTCTATCAGTTAATATGTGGTGTTTAGTAGGTCTATACAGTTATATATTTTGGTTATTACGGTCTAGGTATACAGATTCTATATGGTGTTATAGTAATGTCTATACGTTTATAATGGTGGTTATTAGTAGGGTTATATACAGTTGGATATTATGGTGTTGTTATTAAGTAGGGTCTTACAGTTATATATGGTGGGTTTATTAGTAGGGTCTATACATTTATATATGGGGTTATTAGTAGGGTCTTACAAGTTATATATGGTGGTTTATTAGTGAGTGGTCCTATCAGTTATATTGGTGGTTATTAGTAGGGTCTTACAGTTATCTAGGTGGTTTTAGTTAGGGTTTACAGTTATATATGGTGTTATTAGTCAGGGTCTATAACAGTTATATATGGTGGTTATAGTAAGGGTCTATAACAGTTATATATGGTTGTGGTCAATACATATATGGTGGTTATTAGTAGGGTCTATACAGTTATATATGGTGGTTATTAGTGGGTCTTACATTTATATGGTGGTTATTAGTAGGGTCTATACGTTATCTATGGTGGTTATTAGTGGGTCTATACAGTTTATTATGTGGTTATTAGTAGGGTCTATACAGTTTATATGGTGGTTATTAGTAGGTCTAACCAGTTATATATGGTGGTTATTAGTAGGTATATACAGTTATTATGGTGTTATTATAGGTCTATACAGTTATATATGGTGGTTTTAAGTAGGGTCTATACAGTTTATATATGGTGGTCTATTAGTAGGGTCTATACAGTTATATATGGTGGTTATGGTAGGGTCTATACAGTTATATATGGTGGTTATTAGGGTCTCATACAGGCTATATATTGGTGGTTATTAGTAGGGTCTATACAGTTATATATGGTGGTGTTATTATAGGGTCAACAGTATTATGGGTTCTTAGTAGGTCTATACAGTTATATATGGTGGTTATTAGTAGGGTCTATACAGTTATATATGGTGGTTAATAGTAGGGTCTATACAGTTATATAGTGGTTATTATTAGGGTCTATACAGTTATATCATGTGGTTATTAGTAGGGTCTATACTTTATATATTGGGTTATTAGGAGGTCTATACAGTTATATATGGTGGTTATTAGTAGGGTTATACGTATATATGGTGGTTATTATTAGGTCTATACAGTTATATATGGTGTTGTTTTAGGGTCTATAATTATATGGTGGTTGTTTTGTATGTCTATACATTTATATATGGTGGTTTATGTAGGGTCTAATAGCTTATATAGGTGGTTATTAGTAGGGTCTATAAGTTATATATTGTGGTTATTAGTAGGGTCTATACAGGTTTATATATGGTAGTTATTAGTAGGGTCTATACAGTTATATATGGTGGTTATTATTATGGTGCATAGCATATATATAGTGTTATTAATAGGTCTGATACAGTGATTATATGGTGGTTTATTAGTAGGGTCTATACAGTTATATATGGTGGTTAATTTAGGGTCTATACAGTTATATATGTTGTTTATTAGTAAGGTCTATAATTTCTATATTGATGGGTTTTAGTAGGGTCTATACAGTTATTATATGGTTTATTAGGTCTATACAGTTATTATATGGTGGTTATTAGTAGGTCTATACAGTTATATATGGTGGGTTATTGGAGGGTATACGTTATATATTGTGTTATTAGTAGGGTCTATACAGTTATAATATGGTGGTTGATTAGTAGGGCCTATAAGTTATATCTTGGGTTTTAGTAGGGTCTATAAGTTATATATGTGTGGTTATTAGTAGGGTCCTAACAGTTATATATGGTGGTTATTAGTAGGGTCTATACAGTTATATATGGTGGTTTCAGTAGGGTATATACAGTTTATCGGGTGTTATTAGTAGGGCTATACAGTTTATATGGTGGTTTTATAGGTCTATACTTTTATATGTGGTTATTAGTAGGGCTATAACGTTATATGATGGTGGTTATTAGTAGGGTCTATACAGTTATATATGGTGGTTTTAGTAGGGTCTATACAGTTATATATGGTGGTTATTAGTAGGGTCCATCAGTTATATATGGGTGGGTTATTAGTAGGGTCTATAACAGTTATATATATGGGCTTATTAGTAAGGGGTCTATACAGTTAATATATGGGTGGTTATTAGTAGGGCTCATAGCAGTTTTATTAAAATGGGTGGTTTTAGTAGGGTTCTATACATTTAATATGGTGGTTATTAGTAGGGTCTTATACAGTTAATATGGTGGTTTTAGTAGGGTGCTATACAGTTATATATGGTGGTTATTAAGTAGGGCTATACAGTTATATATGGTGGTTATGAGTAGGGTCTATACAGTTATATATGGTGGTTATTAGTAGGGTCTATTCAGTTTTATATGTGGTTTATTAGTAGGGTCTATACAGTATATATGGTGGTTATTAGTAAAGGGTAGTATATAAGTTTATTATGGGGTGTATTAGTAGGGTCTTCTAGTTATTGGTATGTTATTAGTAGGGTCTATACAGTTATATTATGGTGGTTATTAGTAGGGTCTATACGTTATATATGGGTTTATTAGTAGGGTCTATACAGTTATATATGGTGGTTATTAGGGTCGATACAGTTATTATGGTGGTTTTAGTAGTGGTCTATACAGTTATATATGGTGGTTATTAAGGGTCTATACAGTTATATTTGTGGTTCTTAGTAGGGGTCTATAAAGTTTATATGGTGGTTATTAGTAGGGTCATACAGTTTATATATGTGGTTATTGATATGGGTCTATTACAAGTTTATATTGGTGGTGATTGAGTATGGGTCATATACAGTTATATCTGGTGGTTATTATAAGTCTATACAGTTATATATGGTGGTTTTATTAGGGTCTATACATTTATATGGTGGATTATTAGTAGGTCTATACAGTTTTATAGGGTGGTTATAGTAGGGTCTATACAGTTTTATATAGGTGGTTATTATGGGTCTATATAGTTATATATGTGGTTATTAGTAGGGTCTATACAGTTATATATGGTTAGTTATTAGTAGTAGGGTCCATACAGTTTATATATGGTGGTTATTATTAGGGTTCTATACAGTTATATATGTGGTTTTATAGGGTCTATACGTTTTATGGGTGGTTATTAGAGGGTCTATACGTTTATATGGGGTTATAGTAGGTCTATACAGTTATAGTAGTGGTGGTATTATTAAGGGTCTATACAGTTATATATTGTGGTTGTATAGTAGGGTCTATACATTTTATATATGGTGGTTTATTCGTACTATACAGTTATAGGGTGGTTATTAGTATGGGTGCTACTATACGTTATATATGGTGTTATTAGTAGGTCTATACAGTTATATATTGTGGTATTAGTAGGGTCATATACAGTTAGATATGGTGGTTATTTTAGTAAGGGCTAATAAGTTATATTGGGGGTTATTGTAGGGTCCTATAAGTTCTATATGGTGGTTATTATTAAGGGCATTACATTTATATATGGTGGTTATAGTAGGGTCTATACAGTTATATATGTTTTTATTAGTCAGGTTTACAGTTAATTTATATGGTGGTTATTAGTTAGGGTCTATACCGTTATATATATGGTGGTTATTATGTATGGTCTATACAATTTATATGGGTGGTTTAATTAGTAGGTTATACGTTAATATGGTGGTTATTAGAAGGGTCTATCAGTTATATATAGTGGTTATTAGTAGGTTCTATACAGTTAATTGGTGTTATAGTAGGTCTATACATTTAAATATGGTGGTTTTAGTAAGGGTCTATATAACCTTATTTTTATATGGTGGTTATAGTAGGGTCATACAGTTATATAGGTGGTTATTAGTAGGGTATATAAGCGTTATATAGGTGGTTATTAGTAGGGTTCTATACTTTAATTGGTTGGTTATTAGTAAGGTCTAATACATTTATATATGGTGGTTATTAGTAGGGTCTATACAGTTTATATGGTGTTTATTAGTAGGGCTATACCGTTATATATGGCTGGTTAGTAGGGTCTATAAGTTACATTGGGTTTATGTAGGGTTAACAGTTTATATGGTGGTTATTAGTAGGGTCTATACAGTTAATATATGGTGGTTTTTAGAGGTTCTATACAGTTATATATGGTGGTTTTAGTAGGGTCTATACAGTTTATATTGGTGGTTTATTAGTAGGGTCTATACAGTTATATATGGTGTTATTAGTAGGGTCTATACAGTTATATATGTGGTTTATTATTAGGGTTATCAGTTATATATGTGGTTATTAGTAGGGGCTATACAGTTATATATGGTGGTTATTAGTAGGGTTATACATTTATAGATGATGTGGGTATATTATATTATTGTCTATACAGTTATATATGGTGGTTGTTATTAGGGTCTATACAGTTGTATATGGTGGTTGTTTGTAAGGTCTATACAGTTATATATGGTGGTTAATAGTAGGGTCTATACAGTTATATAGGTGGTTATTAGTAGGTCTATAAGTTTATATATGGTGGTTATTATAGGTCTATACAGTATATATGGTTATTAGTAGGTTCTATCATATTATGGTGGTATTATTTGGATCTATAAGGTATATTAGTGGTTATTATAGGGTCTATACAGTTATATATGGTTGTTATTAGTAGGGTCTACAGTTATATATGGTGGTTTATTAGTAGGTCTATACAGTATATTATGGTTTTTATGTAGGTCTATAAGTTATATATATGGTGGTTGTTTAGTAGGGTCTATACAGTTATATATGTGGTTTATTAGGTCTATACAGTTATAATGGTGGTTATTAGTATGGTCATACAGTTATATATGGTGGTTATTAGTTAGGGTATACAGTTATATATGTGGTTATTAGTTAGGGTCTATAACATTATATGGTGGTTATTGTAGGGTCTATACAGTTATATATGGTGGGTTATTGTAGGGTCTATAAAGTTATATATGTGTGGTTATTAGTAGGGTCTATACAGTTATATATGGTGTTTTAGTAGAGGTCTATGAAAGTTATAATATGGTGGTTTATAGTAGGTTATATACCGTTTATATGGTATTATTAGGGTCTATACAGTTATATATGGTGTTTATTAGTAGGTCTATACAAGTTATATATGGTGGTTATTAGTAGGTCTATACCAGTTATAATATGTGTGTTATTAGTAGGTCTATACGTTATATATGGTGGTTATTAGTAGGGTACTATACAAGTTATATATGGTGGGTTATTAGTAGAGTACTACAGTTATATATGGTGGATTTGTAGGGTCTATACGTTAATATATGGTTTATTATAAGGCTATACAGTTATATTATGGTGGTTATGTATAGGGTCTATACAGTTATATATTGGTGGTATTAGTAGGTCTATACAGTTTAGATTGGTGGTTATTAGTAGGGTCTTACGTTCTATAGGTGGTTATGTAGGGTCTATACTTATATATGGTGGTTATTAGTAGGGCTATACAGTTATATATGGTGGTTATTAGTAGGGTCATACAGTTATATATGGTGGTTATTAGTAGGGTCTATACAGTTATATATGGGGTTATTAGTAGGGTCTATACAGTTATATATGTGGTTATTAGTAGGGTCTATACAGTTATATATGTGGTTATTAGTAGGGTATATACAGTTATATATGGTGGTATTAGTAGGGTCTATCTTACAGTTATATGGTGGTTATTAGTAGGTCTATACAGTTATATTGGTGGTTATTAGGGTCTATACAGTTATATACTGGTGTTATTATTAGGGTCTATACAGTTATATATGGTGGTTATATAGGTCTATACAGTTTATATGTATGGTGTAGTTATTAGTGGTTCTATACAGTTATAATAATGGTGGTTATTAGTAGGGTACCTTATCCAGTTATATATGGTGTTATAGTAGGGTCTATACAGTTATATATGGTGGTTATTAGTATGGGTCTATACATATTATATATGGTGGTTATTAGTAGGGGTCTATACAGTTATAATGGTGTTATAGTAGGGTCCTATACAGTTATATATGTGTGGTTATTAGTAGGGTCATACATTTATATGGTGGTTATTAGTAAGGTCTATACAGTTATTATATGGTGGTTAATTGTAGGGTCTATACAGTTTATATATGGTGGTTATTAGTAGAGGTCTATACAGTTAGATGGTGGTTATTATAGGGTCTATACAGTTATATATTGTGGTTTTAGTGGTGTTATACGTTATATATGGGGTTATAGTAGGGTTATACAGTATATCATGGTGGTTATTAGTAGGGTCCTATACAGTTATATATGGTGGTTATTAGTGGGTCTATCAGTTTATATATGGTGGTTATTAGTAGGGTCTATACAGTTATAATATGGTGGTTATTAGTAGGGTCTATACATATATATGGTGTATTAGTGTCTATCAGTTTATTTGGTGGTTATATTAGGGTCTATACAGTTATAATTGGGTTATAAGAGGGTCTATAACGTTATATATGGTGGTTTTTTCGTAGGGGTTTCTATACATTTATATTGGTGGTTATTAGTAGGGGGGTCTATACAGTTATATATGGGGTTTTAGTAGGGTCTATACAGTTTATATATGGTGGTTATTAGTAGGTCTATACATTATATATGAGTGGATTATTATTAGGTCTATACAGTTATATTGTGATTATTAGTAGGGTTATACAGTTATATATGGTGGTTATTAGTAAGGTCTATACAGTTATATAGGTGGTTATTAGTAGGGTCTATACAGTTATATATGGTGGTTATTAGTAGGGTCTATACAGTTATATATGGTGGTTATTAGTAAGGTCTATACAGTTTTATATGGTTGTTATTATGGGTCTATACAGTTATATATGGTGGTTATTAGTAGGGCCTATACAGTTATATATGGCGGTTATTAGTAGGTCTTATCAGTTATATGGTGGTTTATTATGTAGGGTCTATACAGTTATATCTGGTGTTATTAGTAGGGCTATACAGTTATATATGGTTATTAGTAAGGTCTAGACAGTTATATATGGTGGTTATTATAGGGTCTATACAGTATATATGGGTGGTTATTATGTAGGGTCTATAACAGTTATATATGGTGGTTATTAGTAGGGTCTATACAGTTATATGGTGGTTATTAGTAGTGTCTATACAGTTATATATGGTGGTTATTAGTAGGGTCTATACAGTTCTATATGGTGGTTATTAGTAGGGTCTATCAGTATATATGGTGGTTATTAGTAGGGTCTATACAGTTATATATGGTGGTTATTAGTAAGGTCTATACAGTTATATATGGTGGTTATTATGGTCTATACAGTTATATATTGGTGGTTATTATAGGGTCTATACAGTTATATATTGTGGTTATTACGGTCTATACAGTTATATATTGTGGTTATTAGTAGGGTCTATCAGTTATAATGGTGGTTATTATAGGGTCTATCGTTATATGTGGTTATTAGTAGGGTCTATAACAGTTATATATGTGGTTTATTAGTAGGGTCCTATACAGTTTATATATGGTGGTTATTAGTAAGGGTCTTATACAGTAATATTGGTGGTTTATTAGTAGGGTCTATACAGTTATATATGGTGGTTATAGTAGGGTCTATACAGTTATTATGGTGGGTTATTATAGGGTCTATACAGTTATATAAGGTGGTTATTATTAGGGTCTATAGAGTTATATATTGTGGTTATTAGTAGGGTCTATACAGTTATATATGGTAGTTATTAGTAGGGTCTATACAGTTATATATGGTGGTTATTATTAGGGTCTATACCAGTTATATATGGTGGTTTATTAGGGTCTATACAGTTATATAGGTGGTTATTAGTAGGGTCTATACAGTTATATATGTGTTATTATGGGTCATACGTTTATATGGTGGTTATTGTAGGGTCTATACAGTTTATATATGGTTTTATTAGTAGGTATACAGTTTATATGGTGGTATTAGAGGTCTATTACAGTTATATATGGTGGTTTATTAGTAGGTCTATACGTTATTATATGGTGGTTATTAGTAGGGTCTATACAGTTTATATATGGTGTTTTAGTAGGTTATACAGTTATATATGGTGGTTATTAGTAGGTCTATACAGTTATATATGGTGGTTATTAGTAGGGCCTATACAGTTATATATGGCGGTATTAGTAGGGTCTATACAGTTATATATGGTGGTTATTATAGGGTCTATACAGTTATATATGGTGGTTATTAGTAGGGTCTATACAGTTATATATGGTGGTTATTAGTAGGCCTATACAGTTATATATGGGTAATTAGTAGGGTCTATACGTTATATATGGTGGTATTAGGGTCTATACAGTTATATATGGGTGGTTATTAGGGTCTATACAGTTATAGTTATGGTGGTTATTAGTAGGGTCATACAGTTATATATGGTGGTTATTAGTAGGGTCTATACAGTTATATATGGTGGTTATTAGTAGGGTCTATAACAGTTATATATGGTGGTTATTAATAGGGTCTATACAGTTATATGGTGGTTATTAGTATACAGTTATATATGGTGGTTATTAGGGTCTATACAGGTATATATGGTGGTTATTATTAGGGTCTATACAGTTTATATATGGTGGTTATTAGTAGGGTCTATACAGTTATATATGGTGGTTATTATTAGGGTCTATAATTATATATGGTGGTTATTAGTAGGGTCTATACAGTTATATATGGTGGTTATTAGTAGGGTCTATACAGTTATATATGGTGGTTATTAGGGTCTATACAGTTATATATGGTGGTTATTAGTAGGGTTCTAATACGTTAAATTGTGGTTATTAGTAGGGTCTATACAGTTATATATGTGGTTATTAGTGGGTCTATACAGTTATATATGGTGGTTATTAGTGGTCTATACAGTATATATGGTGGTTATTAGTAGGGTCTATACAGTTATATATGGTGGTTATTAGTAGGGTCTATACAGTTTATATATGGTGGTTATTAGTAGGGTCTATACAGTTATATGGTGGTTATTAGTAGGGTCTATACAGTTATATATGGTGGTATTAGTAGGGTCTATACAGTTATATATGGTGGTTATTAGTAGGTCATACAGTTATATATGGGTTATTATAGGTCTATACAGTTATATATGGTGTTATTAGTAGGGTTATACAGTTTTATATGGTGGTTATTAGTAGGGTCTATACAGTTTATATGGTGGTTATTAGTAGGGTCTATACAGTTATATATGGTGGTTATTAGTAGGGTCTATACAGGTATATATGGTGGTTATTAGTAGGGTATATACGTTTATATTTGTGGTTATTAGTAGGGTCTATACAGTTATATATGGTGGTTATTAGTAGGGCCTATAGTTATATATGGCGTTATTAGGGTATACAGTTATATATGGTGGTTATTAGTAGGGTCCTATACAGTTATATTGGGTTATTAGTAGGTCTATACAGTTATATATGGTGTATTAGTAGGGTCTATACAGTTATATATGTGGTTATTAGTAGGGGTACTTACAGTTATATATGGTGTTTTAGTAGGGTCTATACAGTTATATATGGTGGGTTATTAGTAGGTCTATACAGTTATATATGGTGGTTTTAGTAGGGTATATAGTTATTATTGTGGTGTTAGTAGGGTCTATACAGTATATATGTGGTTATTAGTAGGCCTATAAGTTATATATGGCGGTTATTAGTAGGGCCTATAAAGTTATATATTGGGTTTAGTAGGGCTATACAGTTATATGGTGGTTATTAGTAGGGCCTATACAGTTATATATGGCTGTTATTAGTAGGGTTCTATACAGTTATATATGGTGTGGTTATTAGTAGGGTATATACAGTTATATATGGTGTTATTAGTAGGGTCTATACAGTTATATATGGTGGTTATTAGTAGGGTCTATACAGTTATATATGGTGTATTAGTAGGGTATACAGTTATATATGGGTTTATTAGTAGGGTCTATACAGTTATATATGGTGGTTCATTAGTAGGGTCTATACAGTTATATATTGTGGTTATTAGTAGGGTCTATACAGTTATATATGTGGTTATTAGTAGGGTCTATACAGTTATATATGGTGGTTATTAGTAGGGTCTATACAGTTATATATGGTGGTTATTAGTAGGGTCTATACAGTTTATTATGGTGGTTTAATTAGTAGGGTCTATACAGTTATTATGGTGGTTATTAGTAGGGGTCTATATGTTATTATATGGTGGTTATTAGTAGGGTCTATACAGTTATATATGGTGGTTATTAGTAGGGTATATACAGTTATATATGGTGGTTATTAGTAGGGTCTATACAGTTATATATGGTGGTTATTAGTAGGGTCGATGCGTTATATATATGGTGTTATTAGTAGGGTCTATACAGTTATATATGGTGGTTATTAGTAGGGTCTCTACAGTTATAATGGTGGTTATTAGTAGGGGTCTATACAGTTTATATATGGTGGTTATTAGTAGGGTATACAGTTATAGTATGTGGATTATATTAGTGGTCTATACAGTTATATATGTGGTTATTAGTAGGGCCTATAAAGTTATATATGGCGGTTATTAGTAGGGTCTAACCGTTATATATGGTGTTTTATAGGCTATACAGTTTATTGCGTTATTATAGGGTCTATACAGTGTATATATGGTGATATTAGTAGGGTCTATACAGTTAATATGTGGTATTAGTAGGGTTATACAGTTATATATGGTGGTTATTAGTAAGGTCTATACAGTTATATATGGTGGTTATTAGTAGGGTCTAGACAGTTTATATGTGGTTTTATTGTAGGTTATACAGTTATATATGGTGGTTATTAGTAGGGTCTATACAGTTATATATGGTGGTTATTAGTAAGGTCTATACAGTTATATATTGTGGTTATTAGTAGGGTCTATACAGTTATATATGGTGGTTTATTAGTAGGGGCCTATAAAAGTTATATATGGCGGTATAATGAGTAGGGCCTATAAAGTTATATATGGCGGTTATTAGTAGGGTCTATACAGTTATATATGGTGGTTATTAGTAGGGCCTATACCTTATATATGGCGGGTATTAGTAGGGTCTATACAGTTATATATGGTGGTTATTAGTAGGGTATATACAGTTATATATGGTGATTATTAGGTAGGGTCTTATACAGTTATATATGGTGGTTAGATTAAGGTCTATCATTATATGGTGTATTTAGTAAGGTTTTATACAGTTATATATGGTGTTATAGTAGGGTCTATACGTTATATTTGGTGGTTATAGTAAGGGTCTATACAGTTATATAATGGTGTTATTAGTAGGGTCTATACGGTTATATTGGTGGTTATTAGTAATGGTCTATACAGTTTATATGTGGGTTATTAGTAGGGTCTTAGTTATATATATATGTTCTGTAAGTATCTATGATATAGGGGATTCCCTGGGAATGAGGCTGAAGCCTGGATCCTCTTAGTCATCTAGGGTAGTTTTCCTTCACCCAATTAAGTGGAATATTAGGAGCAGTGAGGTGAGTTGGAATAGTTGAAGAAATCTAGAGGTTCCGTTTTGGCCTTTACATAATGTCTAGGGAAAGGCTGGTGGATTGTAATGTAGGGAGTTTGGGGGGGGGACATTCCCTTTAAAGATTAAATGTGAATGAGCCAACAGAATGAGGCTTTTTGAGTTCCTGGTCGTATAGCAGACACGGGTAATATCCTATGTCCTATAAACTTGCCCCTTCTTTCATAGGCTGCTATCGTAGACATGCTAGAGATGGTAACACTACCTGATATAATAAAATATAAATATGAAATTAACTATAAAAAGAAAAAACTATTGTACAAATCAGAAATACATAATGAACAATAATATAAAATAAATACCAGGTATGTTTGTTAATTATTATTTAAACCCAGGTAAAATACAAAATCATTGTCCTACCAACGTAACACACAGTGTAACATTTATATGTTAATATATATTCTAGGCAATGTACTGTCATATGGGTACACCAATAATACAAACCTAACCAATAACTCTCCCTTTCCCACTCATCTTCCCATACAGAATTAAGCTCTTGGGGACGGATGTTGTTTTCTCATATTATGAAATACACAGCATACTGACATATGTTAAAGGGCATGCCCACTCTTTAAAAAAAAAAATGGTCAACTGTCAGTTAAATGCCCTTAGCCCAAACTGGATATTTTTTGCACTTTATTACCTGTATTACTAACCAGATATTAAGGATAATTATTGTCCCCATTCTGGCAGTGTGTATTTCTGGCTCCTCCCTTCATGCAGTCAATCAAGGCTGTGACTGCTGACATCACAACAATATTACTGCTGTTTCACCTGCTGCCTCCTTTGCACATGTTCAAGCTATAAAAAGCTCTTGAAGCAGAGGCAGAGGCAGATACCTTTGTCAGAAAGGAATAGATCTTTCATTACAGATTGGTTACAAAGTGTTTTAATAAATTGTGTATAAATAGCAGCTGGGGTTTTGGGTAATGAAACTGACAGTCACCATTTGTTTGTTTTAAGGGTTGGATGTCACGAACGCCAGTTCGATGGGCCCGTGATCTCGCCAATCAATCTGTAAAAAGCTGCCACCATGCCAAATTTCTTCAAGGCTTGGGTCAATGCCCACAACACTTCTTGATTCTCACTGACTATGCACAATCAGGGGTAGAACATTGTACGACACTGTCATCTGCTCCTACAAACCAGTCATCTATTGGTTATATCTCTGATATAATTAATAGAAAACACCCATGTCATTCCTTATTGACCACCAGGTGGCAGTATATTACACACAAACGTTATTTGATTTTATGGTTTACATAATGTTTTTATGGAAAATAAAAAAAGTGTCACAATGCAAGGCTGTGTTTACAATAATAAACACAATGCTTCTGTTAAAAGGGCATTCGCACCCCTATAACTAAACATTACATACAGCTTAACACTCTCCCCCCCCAACTAGTCTTTTTGTTATAAATAACTTTTTCAAAGATGCGTCTAACGTAGAGAACCGGACACACCTTGACGGCAGTTAAATCCCCTGCAAGCAGAGGGGGCAGTAATGGCCATCAGTCATGGTTGACATCAGAGTCCCAGTTGCTGCAGGAGGAACTCGTGTGGCTCCTTGGGTAACCATTCCTCTCAATCACCATGTTAAAATATAAATATTTTGTCTGGACCAAATTCCTTTTATTAAACATATTTCTGGCCACCCTTTCTGGAGTACCCACACCAAAACTTGTAGCCCTGATACAGGTATGTAGCCATGTATATTGTTAGTTTGTATGGAACTGGAAAGTTCCGGGTTAATAACATCATTACAGCCAAAAAATGACCTCACATAACCTTCTCTTTGTCACCTTGTATTGGAGGCAATTTTGTTGACATCATTATATCATGACCAGACCGTCCCTGACATCATTCCTTTGCTAATATTTCTATGTTCTGGGTTTAAAACAGGCCTCCATTGGTCAAAGTTTGGCACTAAAGGACATTGAGCCTTGACAAAACTCTGGACTGGGCTGTATCTGAACTCACTTAAAGGACAATATACTCACCTTCCTCCCGCTCCTCTTCCTAAGCCCCTTGCCCATCGGCGACAATTGCCAATAGGAAACACGCTCTGCAAGACGTGTCTTCCTATTGGTCTCATCGCGCAAGGAGAGGAGGGGCGGGTCTCACAGGCAATGTGTAAGGTGGTATTGTCAGTTACGTTCCCCATGGCGCTTGGTCATGTTACGTTTCCCAGTGGCGTATCTATGTTAAAACATTTGGGGCACGTGCCCCGAATCTTTGGCAAAGTGTCCCGAATGTTTTAACAACTTCCTGAAGAGGTGCCCCGAATCTTCCACTCCCAGTATTTTTGGCGGCCGCCCCGCGTTCCTCTGCATGTCTATGGCTTGCATGGCTTCTTCTTTATGACTGTTCTGGCCTCCAGTGCTCTGCTCCACCACAGGTAGGTGATAGCCCTATTAGGCTATTTACTGTCCCCATGTGCAGGACAATACAACTCATTAAGTGGATTGCCCTGCATATGGGGTAGGTAATAGCCTACCCCGTATATTACTTACCATTGCCAGTTTGCTGTTATTTTTGTGATGAGTGCCCATGTCTAACAGTAATTATGAAATGGCTACAGTATGTGACTCCCATGGCTAACAGTATGTATGAAATGGCTACCAGTATGTGACTCCCATGGGCTAACAGTATGTAATGAAATGGCTACCAGTAATGTATCCCCTGGCGTAACAGTATGTAATGAAATGGCTACCAGTATGTGACTCCCATGGCTAACAGTATGATATGAATGCTACCAGTATTGACTCTCTATGGCTAACTATGTAATGAAACACGCTACCAGTAGTGTGACTAAATTCCCTGGCTAACATATGTAATGAAATAGCTACCAGTATGACTCCATGGCTAACATAATTAAGATGGTACCACTTATTGTGACTCCCATGGCTAACAGTATGTAATGAACTGGCTACCACTATGTGACTCCCATGGCTAATAGTATGTAAGAAACTCCCATGTCTACCAGTACTGCAAGAAATGGCTACCAATATATGAATGTCCATGGCTATCACTACCAGTATATAATGATATTCCCATGGCTACTAGTATGTGACTAAATTCCCATGCCTACCAGTATGTAATGAAATTCCCATGGCTACCAGTATATAATGAAAATGCCAGTTTGCCTATTGGTATATACTGAAATTGCCAGTTGCTACCAGTATAATGGACACTGCTGCTCCTTGTGTCATTAATTTGTGTATCTCTGTCTATTTCTCTCTTTTCTATTTATAACTTCTAGTGTGTATCTATATCTCGGTTCGTCAATGTTTTCTGGCTTTTTGTCTCTGTTTATCTAGTTAAAGTATTTAGTGGGTGTGGCTTAATTAGGATGGAATAGGGGGCCATGGCATAATCCCCCCCCACACACACACACACCACACATACAGTAATAAACTGGTAAAAATAGCAGTTGGGGTTGTAGAACAGATACTAGGATTTTATTTTAAGTGTGGACTTAAAAAAAACTTTTAAAAAATGTACCATAAATAATACTTGAGTTTACATTTTACATATGAAAATCC
Source organism: Hymenochirus boettgeri (assembly GCA_019447015.1). Taxonomy (NCBI): domain Eukaryota; kingdom Metazoa; phylum Chordata; class Amphibia; order Anura; family Pipidae; genus Hymenochirus; species Hymenochirus boettgeri. Next base: position 18,782,736 of record CM033473.1, on the reverse strand, counting down.
CCAACACCAGGACCATAAGCATGAGAATTAAGTCCTGTCACACTCTTTTTAAACACTATGGGTGTCCTCTTCCCATACGGGATTTACAGCGTTGCCTTGGGAAGTCTTGGTTTTAAAGCTTTCCTCTTTGTATCAACTGGACACCAAACATGTCGACTTCCACATAGGTCCCCCACTTTCCTATCTGAAAAGGACTGTCCGGAAATGATCTGAAATAAGGGGGGGGGGGGGGGGGTTGTTTATTAAAACACAAAAGAATCTAATACAAGTTGTAATGTATGCAAATTTATCAAACTGGTTTCTAGGCCTCATCTTGTGGAGGAGCTTCTTACCCCTCACCATCCTAAAGGGTAACTGAAACATTGTCAGGAATTGCTTTCCTGAGTATTTTTGCAATTTTTACTTTCATTATTTTTTTACATAGTTTTGAAGATATTTACATTTTATGTGTGTATGGTAACCAGCATCACCACACCCCCTGCACTTCCTGCTTCCTGCTCTGAAACCATGTGACAATCCCTCTTCCCTGTGACTCTCCTCCTCCATTAAAAAAGACAAAAATGTAAACACCTTACATACTTCCTGCTGTAAACTGTGCTGCCCCCACCCCCCTTCACTTCTCCTTTAGTTCCTGTAACTCAATCTCTTCTGGTTTCTTCTGCTTTCTCCTGTCTGAGCATGTGCCAACCGCAGATTAGAAGGAGGAAGTAGTATTTGTAACCGCAAGATTCAGATTTGATCAGTGATTTCTTGGGCTGTGCAGCACATAGAGAGGTGGTTGAGATGGCTCATTTTAAAAGGTGAGAACCTGGCCTTTTATTAAAATGACCACATGTTCTCCTTTAAGAAATCAGAAATATGCAGGCCTATAAATAAAAAGATCTTATATAATAAAACATCTTATTGGTTGGGAAAATTACACTATTTTTAAGAAACTTTTATTTTAATATAATTATTATTATTTTATTACCAAAGATAATGTTCAGTTTTCAATATAATTGTACTGCCTTCTAACTGCCATTATTGTAAATGTCGTTAATGACTGTTAATGAAGTGCAGTTTTATAGGTCTCGTGTAAGGTAAATGTCCGTTGTAATGACCCAACATCTAAGCTCCCTGTGTTTCCAGCTTCTCCTACTAGAGGGAGTAGTAATCACTTCACAAGAGGCACAGAACCCAAATAAATGGGCACCTGCTGCTCCATTCCACAAAACCCCCATGTGAGATTTAAGACAATGGGGGAGATTTCCCAGAGCCGCTTTCACTCTGGCAAATCTCCCTTCCACGATTCAATATTACATTAACCCACATGGGATTTACCGGCTATTAGCGCGCGTTTTGTAAATTGCGAGCACCGGATGCGTGGGTAGGCTTTTCCGTAACCCCCATATACAGAGTTAATATAGAATTAAAGTCGTGCTAACATTAACAACTGGTTAGAAATGTTTTAACTCCATATATTGCCCATGCCCAGCGCCTCTGGGTAAAATGAGTAACAATGTATTTCCTTCACGGAAGTGTGTTTGCCACATTCCACTACGGTTGTTTCAGTGAAGGATCAAAGTTTTGTCTGGCCCGTCTCATAAACTCGGGTTAGAGTCTTATCCACATTGCCATTGTTTTCAATCCCCCATTGCAGCTGCAAGTAAATCTGTCAATAAAACACACTGCAGCTAACAATTCCACAATACTTTTCAGAATGGACAAAATGCACAACAAAGTATCATTTTTTATGGTGGCCTATAAATATCCATCATCAAGATTACAGCATCATACATCACATTATACAATATTACATCATACTACAATTATCCCATATTACATCTGCAATATCATATCATCTAATATTACACCATACACTATCACATCACAATACCATTCATACAATACACATCACATACAATACAACTTCTACGATTATCATACAAGAATATCATTAGACACTTATGACATCAGTAAAGATATATCATACACTATCATATTATACATATAACATCATCAAATTATATCATACATATCACATCATACAATATACTCATTATACAATATGAACATCATCCAGCAATATCACATCATACAAATCATATCATACAATATCCACACATCCAATATCAAATTATCACGATATATCTACAAGATCATACATCAAACAACCAAACAAGATCACTCATATAACAATATCAAAGCGTACATATACATCCATACAATATCCAATCAGTAAGCACATATCAATATCAACAAATACAACATCATGCAACAGTACAATATCAAATTATACGCTATATCATACAATATATCATTAACAATTGACATCATAAAATTATCATACAATAATCATTAACAATATAACTCATACAATATTATATCACAATATCACACCATACAATATAGCATTATACAATACGACAATCCATACTACATCATTACAATATCACATTATACAATATTACATCATACAATATCACAACATACAAATCATATCATACAATACGAACATCATAATATACACACATATGACATCACTACAACATATTAATTAACATACAACATACAATAAAATCATAGAATATATCATATTATACAATATGAATCATTCAATTCATATCATACAATATGACATCATACAATTTCATTTATATACAATGACAAATAAATATTCATTATACAAGATATAACTATAACTATATACAGTAATATACACACCATACAATATATCATACACTATCAATATCATACAATATATCATACACTATTGTATATATACACTATCACATATCATACATATACATAGTGAAGAGAGGCTTGTTAGAGCTCCCTTGCTCTATAAGACAATACTGTAAGTATTAAGAAAAGAAACTTCTAGGTAATCTCCATGGCAACCATCTTTTAATTTATTGACTTTTTAAACCATCCATGAGCTGAGTGCAGAACCTGAGCATCATACGTAGATAGTTCAGCTTTACTGAGACTTGTTCAGGACAAGTAGGCAAGCCTGGCCTGCACTGTGGTAGAACTTGGTTGGGCCCACATATGCAAATAAGCCTCATTATAACTGCTAAAATCCGTTCGCATGTGGGATTCGTGGATTTTCGGAAAAATCGAAAAAACTGTGTAAAAACCCATTTTCGGAAAATCCGAGAAGCCATATTCTGGAAAATCCGTGAGTTCCGCGATTGGCAGATCTCGGAGATCTGCCGTGGAACCAGGTTTGGTTGCCAACCGGTCCATCTTTAGTGTATAGCCAATCAGAATTGTTTACAATAAGATTGGAATCTGGATCTGACGGGAAAAGAATGTGATTGGTTGATATATCAATTGGATTCTTTCTGAAAATTCTGATTGTAACTAATCAGAATAGGATCTTTTTAGAAAGTTCCCCAGACCATTTCCCAGGGCCCTTTACAGCAAGTTACTGTATAATTTTGTCCAAATTTTCGAAAATTCTTTAAAAATTCGAATTTCTAAATATTCGAAATTTCTTGAATTTGCGAAATTTCCAGATTTTCGAACAATTTTCGAACGCAAAAAAACCGGAAACGGCATTCTCGTTAAAAATCCGGGATCCGCAATTCATGGGATCTCGGAATCCAACGCGTATCTGGTTTCCGAGGCGCGAACTGGCCATCTCTAATTAAATAGGTATGAGTTCACGGTAAATCACGTTTTCGAATAAGAGATGTTTTATGCAATATTCCACACCTTTTTATTACTTTAGAATGAATTTGCAGTAGAATAATGTCTATCATATAAAGAAATGTTAATAGTTCTAAATAATATATTTATATGTGGTGTGTTGTGTGTGTCAGGAGAGAGTGCGTCCCCTTAGGCTAAAGTATATTCCCTCAACGTGAATAAATCTTTTCATCTAACCATTAAAACTCTCATTTCACAATGGATTCTTTTAATTATTTAAGCAAAAAGAGCTAATGTAGGTCAATACATAAAGCGACTAAATTACAAAAAGGCTTTCGTCTAGTCCATTTCCGCCTTTCATTGTCGAGTTAAATATAATAAAAATGCATTGCATCTGCTTAGGGAGAAACGTCAATTATTTTTATAGGGTGCTGATTTAACCCCTTGTGGTTCTTGGGTTTTTGCATTAGATGTTTACAGATGAATGTTCCCATTTCACGTCCCCGGATCTCGGCAAAATCCCGAAAAAACAGAAAAGGAAACCATTTTCGATTATAATCGAACTTTCAAAAGGCTATTTTTCAAGGATTACGAAAATAGCTGGAACATTGATAATCGTCGAATATACGATCAGATACTGTGTTTGAGTTTCCAATGTATTTTCGAGGATTATCGATAACGTTCAAGGCTTTTCATAATCTTCGAACAGTTCAATATTATCGAAAACAGGCTCTGAAGTCCGAAATCTGACGATCTGTCGGATGGGACGGCATCATTCGGATTCTGGAAGCGAGGGGATCCGTGTCGGACTCGGGTCTATGGAATTCCCCACACTGAACCCACTTAAGTTCGAATTATAAGGATGACAATGTGTTTAAAATGGTGCGATTGGTTTTGCTTGGTTTAATTTTTTCTCAATTTGTCTTTTCCGAACCAGAATTTGCCAATCTCCAGCCGATCTACCATAAGGCTCACTGAATAGATAATCTCTACTATTGTTTGGGGGGAAAGTTAGTGCTCAGTTTGGACATCCCTGCATTCAGAGACTTGAGGCATTGAATGGATGAATCTACTCGCGTTCCCTTTGGGAGAATGCGGCTTAGCTGCATTTTGTTATATCTTGTAAATTCCTTGTAGGAAAAATACCTATTATATATATATAAAATACTGATTAGTCAATACATTTCAATCAATTATATAACAGTCAGATTACATACTAGAACCTTTACTTTAAAGGGAAAGTCTTTCAGGTAAAAAACAAAACCCGTTTCTTTATATAGTTAAAAGTATAAACTAGGTATTTTAATAGTGTCTTCATTTTTTAAAATTAATTGATTTCATATCCTTGCTATTCTTGGTAGTGGTCATTTAGTGAGCTACTATTTCAGGTTTCTGTAACGTTCTTCTGTCCCAGGTGCATCCATTTTCTTAGGAAGTTCCCTAACGTTATTTCTACTGTTGGCTGTTGGATGGGTCACACATGCTCAGATCTTTAATGAGGAACTTTGAACAAAGGACACTATTAAGGATCCTGCAAACAGAAAGTCAGTTCTTTGGAACTATTTATTTATACCCAGAAGAATTAGGGCATGGGTCAGAATGGTAATGAAAGGAGGAAATAATTCTTTTTTCTTATGGTGCTTTAAGGTTTTCATAAAGTCTGATGTTTTGTATAGTTTTTGGAAGTATCAAAAGCAACAAACCATATATCAAGCACATACAAATGAAGGTCCATTAAGATTCTCTTGTTTAAATATTGTGGGGCCTTCAACATTTAGTGGATTACTGACTACCAACATGGTCACAGTCGATGGGATTCTAGGAATCTAGGTTCATTCATGGCTGAAGTAGTTCTCCATTGAGAACTCCTTGTAAACCGTAAAAGGATACTCAACAAATTCACTGGAGACTTTGGTTAACTGTTCAAGACCTTTGGTTTCCACAAACGAGGCATTTTCAAAACTCTTGTTTCGCTCTATACAAAGGAAATAACATTGACATAAATAGAATCAAATTCTAATGCATTCAATGGTCTTTTGATTTCATAGTGGTTCCAGGTCAAGAGAAAGTAAAGTAAGATATTTTACTGTAGCCACATCACTATTCTTTTGTTGGTCACACTCCCTTTAAACCTGCCAGGGCAAGAAAGTCATTGAGAGTGGTTCTTAAAGTGTCAATGATTAGGGCACTAATGTTCATGACTGAACCCTGGGTGTGGGACGGAGTCGAAGAAGAGGGAATAAAATTGCTTAGCAAAGGTTCTTGTTACCAGGGATGATTGTGGGTGGAATTGCAAGGTGGGTTGAAGGGGATTAGTAACAAGTATAGGAAGACTCCTGGCTACAGCTTGTTGGTTCTCTCCCCATCTCCCAAACATCCTCCAGCAGGTGGTAAACACTTGTGTTTTAAGTCAAGAGCGGAATTGTTTAAATGCAACTAAATCCTCAGAACATCACTGAAATCAGAAAGGTAGAGCAACCTTGATTGTGACCATGTCCTCTGCTCCCTCTCATTTGGTGCCTAGTAGTAAAACTATTGCAAATCTGCAAGTCACACCCACAGAAGTCTGTGAGCATCCCGTTACAATTTCCAAATTTACACAGTTCTTAAGGGTTTTAGGGATTTTACAGTTATCTGGTAGGTGGGGATTCAAATGAAGTGTATGCGTAATACACAGAGGGTCCTTCCCACGGATAATTGTCCTGCGTAAATAAAATTCGGAATACAGGACTCACACCAGACAAAAGTAGAGATTTTCCCCCGTTTATATTACATAACCATACAGGCCTCTCGACAATTGAACACCCCTATGGGCACCTTGAACAGGATAAAGAGAGAACAGTCCCCCAGTGGCCATCTTGTCTTGGATATCTGAATGGTAATTTGTATGTTACTTAGTCCTTCCCCAAGTTATACAAATCATAGTAGAAGATCCATTAAAATGTATGAGGCAACCTGGAGGTAGAGAACTATCCTAATACTAACTTCACTGATAACTTTTGGGGTAGAACCCAAGTCTGTACTAAAGTCCCTAGAGTTTTGGTCTCTAATCAACTTCCCCTTATCCATTTATTTTCGTGTTGTGGATATTGTGCGTTTATTTGCTAAACATTTAATAATAGTTCAAAGGAGAATTCAATCATGCCTCTCTGTATATGCCAAAAAGATATTTAACTTGCAGATGTTCACCATCATGGAGCCCCCAACCTGCCAGAGCCTGTTCGTAAAGGGAACCCCATCTTTCATCAATCAAAAACGTTTAATCTCCTATTCAGGAAACGTCAAGCTTATGAGCTGTACATGCCTATAGACGTCCCTCTTCACTATCCTACATGGAGACACAAGACATGGCCCTTTGCAATGGAAATATTACCCTTGTTAGTGGAATTTGTTGTTCAGTTCAAACCTAGGAGATCTAAATACATAATTTATCTGGAGATGTTTTACAGAGTCTGAGGAAAATTAGATCTATGAACATATGGAAGGTTTCATAAACTATCTCTTTATAGTCCGCCCATCGTATTAGTGACAGCAACTGCAATCGGATCGGCCTGCTTGGTACACAAGCGTACTCTTTAATAAAGAGCTTTTTTAGCTGGATAGAAAACAGGACACACGCGAAGTATAATCATTATCACTGTTATCTACACCAGTGTGGGCAAACAGATCCTTTCCCCCCTGATCTTAAAGTCACCCTATATGAAAAAATTGTGTAAAGGTAAATCACACCCGAACGTGCAAATAGTTTTACAATTTACGACAGAGGAAAGGTAGAGTGAACATGATAACATTATAGTTCTACCTCTCAACTTTTCTAATTATTGTGGTTGAAGGTCACTAGACAATTGGGGGCGAAGACTTTACCAAAATTGTATTTGAAACTAAAGGCTTTCCAAAGGTTTTTAGGGTCTATGCAATCGGACATTGTGCTATTCTTTGAAACAACCAATCAGTTTTAGCTTATTCACTGCAGTAAGGATAACATTCATTGGTGTTCTGAAGATTGCAATAGCTAAATTTTTGAGCCCCATTGAGAGCTCAAAATCAGAAAGTATCTGGTTCACTAAGCCTTACCCGTCCATCTATAAATCTGAACCTATTATACATATTCAAATTTGCCTTTTCCATTTGACCAACCAATTACACTATAACGTAAAGTCGGATTAAATACCCAAATGTTAAAACCCTGTAAAAAGAAGATTGTACTGAGACTTTTTATTGGATTTTTGAGAGCACTTGAGCATTAAGTTTCTATTTGTAATGGGGATGTTACCTTCAATACCCGTCGGTTATTTGTTTTTAGTTACCTACAGTCGATTGCCATTCACGTGGGAATTTATTTCAGGGCGAACACCTGCTTACCACAGAGAACTGGCCTGGGACTGCGTGTGTTATTAGTAAAAGAACAGAGAAAAGCGTGTACGGTACCCCTGGCTGCAGGCACTTTTATAAACCCTTCCTGATAACACTGTTCCCTACAAATATCCCTTATTCAACTTCTTCCTGTGTGGTAAAGGAGCGTCGTTTTTATGCAGGGCACTATGGTTAGAAGACACGGTCATGTTTTGTCCGTCGGATTTTTCTCTGAAACTGCAAAAAGTCTGGTTCTGGTATATGAAAGTGTTTTTTTTCACAGACTGACGATATCGCCATCATCTATCAAAACATGGATGTCCTTGACATCTGATTCCAATTCGATTGAATCCTGCGAATTAAATCAGAATATCGATTAATTCATCCTAAGACTTAGTCCTGCGATATTTAGCACCGAAACGCTGCCTAATCCTACATGGGCCTACGGTTTTCCAAATGGAATGATCCTTGGAACAGAGGGGGTACTGGCCACGCCTAGTTCAGGTTATAGGTACCATGGTTGTAGTCTACTGGCCACGCTTGGTTCAGGTTATAGGTACCATGGTTGTAGTCTACTGGCCACGCATAGTTCAGGTTATAGGTACCATGATTGTAGTCTACTGGCCACACCTAGTTCAGGTTATAGGTACCATGATTGTAGTCTACTGACCATGCCTATTTCGCCACTTTTTAGAAATCATTTCTGACACTTTGCACCTGAGAGCCAGTATCAGCATATCACATCGCCAGCACGCCAGCAACGAGAGCTGATAAAACTCTGTGCATTGCACTGTTAGTGTCTATTACAGTTTACGTAAATATTTGTTCGTTCAGTAGACGCACCTGCAAATGTGTCCGGGACATAGTCTTTCACCTCAATGTATACAAAAATGGCAGGCAATGTCAGAGGAACGTTCTTCTCATTTCGTAAACAGATGTAGTGGTATCCTGGAAAAGTAATACAGTTATATATGGTGGTTATTAGAAGGGTCAATACAGTTATATATGGTTAGTAATAGGGTCCTTACAGTTATATGGTGGATATTAGTAAGGTCTATACAGTTATATATGGTGGTTATTAGTAGGGTCTATACAGTTATATATGGTGGTTATTAGTAGGGTCTATACAGTTATATATAAGTATTTCTGTAAGTATCTATGATATAGGGGATTCCCTGGGAATGAGGCTGAAGCCTGGATCCTCTTAAGTCATCTAGGGTAGTTTTCCTTCACCCAATTAAGTGGAATATTTAGGAGCAGTGAGTGAGTTGGAATAGTTGAGAAATCTAGAGGTTCCGTTTGGCCTTACATAATGCTAGGGAAAGGCTGGTGGATTTGTAATGTAGGGAGTTTGGGGGGTGGACATTCCCTTTAAAGATTAAATGTGAATGAGCCAATCAGAATGAGGCTTTTTGAGTTACCTGGTCGTATAGCAGACACGGGTAATATCCTATGTCCTATAAACTTGCCCCCTTCTTCATAGGCTGCTATTCGTAGACATGCTAGAGATGGTAACACTACCTGATATAATAAAAATATAAATATGAAATTAACAGTAAAAAAGAAAAACTATTGTACAAATACAGAAATACATAATGAAAATAATATAAAATAATAATACCAGGTATGTTGTTATATTATTATTTAAACCCAGGTAAAATACAAAATCATTGTCACTACCAACGTAACACACAGTGTAACATTTATATGTTAATATATATTCTAGGCAATGTACTGTCATATGGGTACACCAATAATACAAACCTAACACATAACTCTCCCTTTCCCACTCATCTTCCCATACAGATTGTAAGCTCTTGGGGACAGGGATGTTGTTTCTCATATTTGAAATACACAGCATACTGACATATGTTAAAGGGCATGCCCACTCTTTAAAAAAAAAAATGGTCAACTGTCAGTTAAATGCCCTTAGCCCAAACTGATATATTTTGCACTTTATTACCTGTATTACTAACCAGATATTTAAGGATAATTATTGTCCCCATTCTGGCAGTGTAATCTGGCTCCTCCCTTCATGCAGTCAATCAAGGATGTGACTGCTGACATCACAACCAATGATTGACTGCTGTTTCACCTGCTGCCTCCTTTGCACATGTTCAAGCCTATAAAAAGCTCATTGAGCAGAGGGAGGAGGCAGATACCTTTGTCAGAAAGGAATAGATCTTATCATTACAGATCTGGTTACAAATGTATTTAATAAATTGGTATAAATAGCAGCTGGGGTTTTGGGAAGATAACTGACAAGTCACCATTTGTTTGTTTTAAGGGTTGGATGTCACGAACGCCAGTTCGATGGGCCCGTGATCTCGCCAATCAATCGGTAAAAGCTGCCACCATGCCAAATTTCTTCAAGGCTTTGGCAATGCCCACAACACTTCTTGATTCTCACTGACTATGCACAATCAGGGTGTAAGAACATTGTACGACACTGTCATCTGCTCCTACAAACCAGTCATCTATTGGTTATATACTCCTGATTATAAATTAATAGAAAACACCCATGTCATTTACATTATTGACCACCAGGTGGCAGTATATGAACACAAAACGTTACATTGATTTTAATGGTTTACATAATGTTTTACTGGAAAATAAAAAGTGTCACAATTGCAAGGCTGTGTTTACATAATAAAACACAATGCTTCTGTTAAAAGGGCATTCGCACCCCTATAACTAAACATTACATACAGCTTAACACCTCCCACCCCCAACTAGCTTTTTGTTATAAATAACTTTTTTCAAAGATGCGTCTAAACTTAGAGAACCGGACACCTTGACGGCAGTTAAATCCCACTGCAGCAGAGGGGGCAGTAATGGCCATCAGTCATTGGTTGACATCAGAGTCCCAGTTGCTGCAGAGGAGAACTCGTGTGGCTCCTTGGGTAACCATTCCTCTCAATCACCATGTTAAAAATATAAATATTTTGTCTTGGGACCAAAATTCCTTTTATTAAACATATTTCTGGCCACCCTTTCTGGAGTACCCCACACCAAAACTGTAGCCCTGATACAGGTATGTAGCCATGTATATTGTTAGTTTGTATGGAACTGGAAAGTTCCGGGTTAATAAACATCATTACAGCCAAAAATGACCTCACATCAACCTTCTCTTTGTCAACCTTGTATTGGAGGCAATTTTGTGACATCATTATTCATGACCATGACCTGTCCCTGACATCATTCCATTTGCTAATATTTCTATGTTCTGGGTTTAAACAGGCCTCCATTGGTCAAAGTTTGGCACTAAAGGACATTGAGGCCTTGACAACTCTGGACTGGGCTGTATATGAACTCACTTAAAGGACAATTATACTCACCTTCCCTCCGCTCCTCTTCCTAAGCCCCTTGCCCATCGGCGACATTGCCAATAGGAAGACACGCTCTGCAAGAGCGTGTCTTCCTATTGGTCTCATCGCGCAAGGAGAGGAGGGGGCGGGTCTCACAGGAGCAATGTGTAAGGTGGTATTGTCAGTTACGTTCCCCCAGTGGCGCTTGTCAGTTACGTTTCCCCAGTGGCGTATCTATGTTAAAACATTTGGGGCACGTGCCCCGAATCTTTGGCAAAGTGTCCCGAATGTTTTAACAAAACTTACCTGAAGAGGTGCCCCGAATCTTCCACTCCCAGTAGTATTTTGCGGCCGCCCCTGCGTTCCTCTGCAATGTCTATGGCTATGCATGGCTTCTTCTTTATGACTGTTCTGGCCTCCAGCTGCTCTGCTCCACACAGGTAGGTGATAGCCCTATTAGGCTATTACTGTCCCCATGTGCAGGACAATACACTCATTAAGTGGATTGCCCTGCATATGGGGTAGGTAATAGCCTACCCCAGTATATTATTACATTGCCAGTTTGCTGTGATTTTGTGATGAAGTGCCCATGTCTAACAGTATGTAATGAAATGGCTACCAGTATGTGACTCCCATGGCTAACAGTATGTAATGAAATGGCTACCAGTATGTGACTCCCATGGCTAACAGTATGTAATGAAATGGCTACCAGTATGTGACTCCCATGGCTAACAGTATGTAATGAAATGGCTACCACTATGTGACTCCCATGGCTAACAGTATGTAATGAAATGGCTACCAGTATGTGACTCCCATGGCTAACAGTATGTAATGAAATGGCTACCAGTATGTGACTCTCTCATGGCTAACATATGTAATGAAACAGCTACCAGTATGTGACTAAATTCCCATGGCTAACATTGTAATGAAATAGCTACCAGTATGTGACTCCCATGGCTAACAGTATGTAATGAAATGGCTACCACTATGTGACTCCCATGGCTAATAGTATGTAAAGAAACTCCCATGGCTACCAGTATGCAATGAAATGGCTACCAATATATAATGAAATGTCCATGGCTATCACTACCAGTATATAATGATATTCCCATGGCTACTAGTATGTGACTAAATTCCCATGCCTACCAGTATGTAATGAAATTCCCATGGCTACCAGTATATAATGAAAATGCCAGTTTGCTATTGGTATATACTGAAATTGCCAGTTTGCTACCAGTATAATGGAACACTGCTCCTCTGTGTCATTAATTTGTGTATCTCTGTCTATTTCTCTCTTTCTATTTATAACTTCTAGCTGTGTATCTATATCTCGGTTCGTCAATGTTTGTCTGTCTGTTTGTCTCTGTTTATCTCTATTAAGTATTTAGTGGGTGTGGCTTAATTAGGATGGAATAGGGGGCATGGCATAATCCCCCCCCACACACACACACACCACAAATACATGTAATAAACTGGTAAAAATAGCAGTTGGGGTTGTAGACAGATACTAGGATTTTATTTTAAGTGTGGACTTAAAACAAACTTTTAAAAAATGTACCATAAATAATACTTGAGTTTACATTTTACATATGAAAATCCCCAACACATGGACCATAAGCATGAGAATTAAGTCCTGTCACCTTTTTAAACACTATGGGTTCCTCTTCCCATACGGGATTTACAGCGTTGCCTTGGGAAGTCTTGGTTTTAAACGCTTTCCTCTTTGTATCAACTGGCAAACCAAACATGTCGACTTCCACATAGGTCCCCACTTTCCTATCTGAAAGGAACTGTCCGGAAATGATCTGAAATAAGGGGGGGGGGGGGGGTTGTTATTAAAACACAAAAGAATCTAATACAAGTTTATTATTATGCAAATTTATCAAACTGGTTTCTAGGCCTCATTCTTGTGGGAGGAGCTTCTTACCCCATCAGCCTTAAAGGGTAACTGAAACATTGTCAGGAATTGCTTTCCTGAGTATTTTTGCAATTTACTTTCATTATTTTTTTACATAGTTTTGAAGATATTTACATTTTATGTGTGATATGGTAACAGCATCACCAGACCCCCTGCACTTCCTGCTTCCTGCTCTGAAACCATGTGACAATCCCTCTTCCCTGTGACTCCTCCTCCTCCATTAAAAAAGACAAAAATGTAAACACCTTACATACTTCCTGCTGTAAACTGTGCTGCCCCCACCCCCTTCACTTCTCCTTTAGTTCCTGTAACTCAATCTCTTCCTGGTTTCTTCTGCTTTCTCCTGTACTGAGCATGTGCCAACCGCAGATTAGAAGGAGGAAGTAGTATTTGTAACCGCAGATTCAGATTTTGATCAGTGATTTCTTGGGCTGTGCAGCACATAGAGAGGTGGTTGATGGCTCATTTTAAAAGGTAGGAACCTGGCCTTTTATTTAAAATGACCACAGTTCTCCTTTAAGAAATCAGAAATATGCAGGCCTATATAATAAAAGATCTTATATAATAAAACATCTTATTGGTTGGGGAAAATTAACACTATTTTTAAAGAAACTTTTATTTATTATATAATTATTTATTATTTATTAACCAAAGATAATGTTCAGTTTTCAATATAATTGTACTGCCTTTCTAACTGCCATTATTGTAAATGTCTGTTAATGACTGTTAATGAAGGTGCAGTTTATAGTCTCGTGTAAGGTAAATGTCCAGTTGGTAATGACCCAACATCTAAAGCTCCCTGTGTTTCCAGCTTCTCCTACTAGAGGGAGTAGTAATCACTTCACAAGAGGCAACAGAACCCAAATAAATGGGCACCTGCATGCTCCATTCCACAAACCCCCATGTGAGATTTAGAGACAATGGGGGAGATTTACCCAGAGCCGCTTTCACTCCTGGCAAATCTCCCTTCCACGATTCAATATTACATTAACCCACATGGGATTTACCGGCTATTAGCGCCGTTTAAATTGCGAGCACCGGATGCGTGGGTGCTTTTCCGTAACCCCCATATACAGAGCTAATATAGAATTAAAGTCGTGCTAACATTAACAAACTGGTTAGAATGTTTTTAACTCCATATTATTGCCCAGCGCCTCTGGGTAAATGAGTAACAATGTATTTACCTTCACGGAAAGTGTGTTTGCCACAATTCCATCTACGGTTGTTTCAGTGAAGGGATCAAAGTGTTTGTCTGGCCGTCTCATAAACTCGGGTTTTAGTCTGTATCCACATTTGCCATTGTTTTCATACATCCCCATATTCAGCTGCATAGATAAATCTGTCAATAAAAACACACTGACAGCTAACAATTCCACAATACTCTTTCAGAAATGGACAAAATGCACAACAAAGTATCATTTTTTATGGTGGCTATAAATATCACATCATACAATATTACATCATACAATATCACATTATACAATATTACATCATACAATATCACATTATACAATATTACATCATACAATATCATATCATCTAATATTACACCATACAATATCAGAATCACGCCAATATCATATCATACAATATCACATCACATACAATATCAAATTATACGCTATATCATACAATATATCATTATACAATATGACATCATAAAATATATCATACAATATCATATTATACAATATAACATCATACAATATTATATCATACAATATCACATCATACAATATATCATTATACAATATGACATCATCCAATATCACATCATACAATATCATATCATACAATATCCCATCACATCCAATATCAAATTATACGATATATCATACAATATCATATCATCTAATATTACACCATACAATATCACATCATACAATATCACATCATATCAAATTATACGCTATACATACAATATCATTATACATATGACATCATAAAATATATCATACAATATCATATTATACAATATAACATCATACAATATTATATCATACAATATCACACCATACAATATAGCATTATACAATATGACATCATCCAATACTACATCATACAATATCACATTATACAATATTACATCATACAATATCACAACATACAATATCATATCATACAATACGACATCATACAATATATCACACAATATGACATCATACAACATATTATATAACATACAACATACAATAAATCATAGAATATCATATTATACAATATGACATCATTCAATATCATATCATACAATATGACATCATACAATTTCATATTATACAATGACATAATAAATATATCATTATACAATATAACATTATACTATATATCACATAATATTACACACCATACAATATATCATACAATATCAAATCATACAATATATCATACACTATATTATATTATACACTATCACATCATACAATATACATAGTGAAGAGAGGCTTGGTTAGAGCTCCCTTGCTCTATAGACAAATACTGTAAGTATTAAGAAAAGAAACTTCTAGGTAATCTCCATGGCACACCATCTGTTTAATTTATTGGACTTTTAAACCATCCCATGAGCTGAGTGCAGAACCTGAGCATCATACGTAGATTAGTTCAGCTTTACTGAGACTTGTTCAGTACAGAGTAGGCAAGCCTGGCCTGCACTGTGGTAGAACTTGGTTTGGGCTCCCACATTATGCAAATAAGCCTCATTATAACTGCTAAAATCCGTTCTGCATGTGGATTCGTGGATTTTCGGAAAAATCGAAAAACTGTGTAAAAACCCATTTTCGGAAAATCCGAGAAGCCATATTCTGGAAAATCCGTGAGTTCCGCGGATTGGCAGATCTCGGAGATCTGCCGTGGAACCAGGTTTGGTTCCACAATCCGGTCCATCTTTAGTTAGTATGCCAATCAGAATTGTTTACAATAAGATTGGAATCTGGAATCTGACGGGAAAAGAATGTGATTGGTTGATATATCAATTGGATTCTTTCTGAAAATTCTGATTGTAACTAATCAGAATAGGATCTTTTTAGAAAGTTCCCCAGACCATTTCCCAGGGCCCTTTACAGCAAGTTACTGTATAATTTTTGCCAAATTTTCGAAAATTCTTTAAAAATTCGAATTTTCTAATATTCGAAATTTCTTGAATTTTCGAAATTTCCAGATTTTTCGAAAATTTTCGAACGCAAAAAAAACCCCGGAAAGCGGAATTCCGTAAAATCCGCGGGATCCGCAATTCATGGATCTCGGAAATCCACCGCGTATCTGGTTTCCGATGCGCGAACTGGCCATCTCTAATTATAATGTATAGAGGTTCACGGTTAAATCACGTTTTAGAATAAAGGAGATGTTTATGCAATATTCCACACATTTTATATTACTTAGAAATGAATTTGCAGTAAATAATGTCTAAAGTGTAAAGTAGTAAAAATGAAATACGGTAATAATTCTAATTATATTTGTGTGTGTTTGTGTGTGTAGGGAGAGGTGCGTCCCCTTGCGCTAAAGTATATTCCTCACACGTGAATAAATCTTTTCATATACCATTAAAATCTCTCATTTCACAATGGATTCTTTTAATTATTTAAGACAAAAAGAGCTAAATGTAGGTCAATACATAAAGCGTACATAAATTACAAAAAGCTTTCTTCAGCCATTTCCGCCTTCATGTCGAGTTAAATTAAATTAAAATGCATTGCACTGCTATAGGGAGAAACAGTCAATTATTTTTATAGGGTGAATTATTTAACCCCTTGTGGTTCTTTGGGTTTCTTGCATTAGCTGTTTACTAGTGAATGTTCCCATTTCAACGTCCCGGATCTCGGCAAAATCCCGAAAAACAGAAAAAGGAACCCATTTTCGATTAGTATCGAACATTCAAGGCTATTTTTCAAGGATTATCGAAAATAGCCTTGAACATTCGATAATCGTCGAATATACGATCAGATACTGTGTTTGAGTTTCCAATCGTATTTTCGAGGATTATCGAACGTTCAAGGCTATTTTCGATAATCCTCGAACGTTCAATATTTATAGAAAGCAGGCTCTGAAGTCCCGAAATCTGAACGATCTGTCTGGATTGGGACGGATCATTCGGATTTCGGAACCGAGGGGATCCGTGTCGGATCCGGGTCTAGTGGAATTCCACACTGAACCCATTAAGTTCTGAATTATAAAGGATGACAATGGTGTTTAAAATGGTGCGATTGGTTGGCTGGTTAATTTTTCTCAATTGTCTTTCCGAACCGATATTGCCAATCTCCCAGCCCGATCTACCATAAGGCTCACTGAATAGATAAGCTCTTACCTATTGTTTGGAAGTTCAGTGCTACCATTTGACATCCTGCATTCCAGAAGACTTGAGGCATGTAATTGGATGAATCTACTCGCGTTCCCTTTGGGTAGATGCGGCTTAGCTGCATTTTGTTATATCTGTAAATTCTTGCTTAGGAAAAATACCTATATATATATATATAAATACTGATTAGTCAAATACATTTCAGATCAATTATATACAGATCAGATTACATAACTAGAACCTTTAACTTTAAAGGGAAAGTTCAGTAAAAAAACAAACTATTCTTTATCTATAGTTAATATAACTAGGTATTTTTAATATTGTCTTCATTTTTTAAAAATTAATTGATTTCATATCCTTTGCTATTCTTTGGTGTGGTCATTAGTGAGCTGCTATTTCAGGTTCTGTAACAGTTCTTCTTCCCAGGATGCACCATTTTCTTGGAATGTTCCTAACTGTTATTTCTACTGATTGGCTGTTGGATGGGTCACACATGCTCAGATCTTTAATGAGAAACTGAATCAATGGACACTATTAAGGATCCTGCAAACAGAAAGTCAGTTCTTTGGAACTATTTATTTATACCCAGAAGAATTAGTGGATGGGCAGATTATGGTAACTGAAAGGAGAAAATAATTCCTTTTTTCTTATTTGTGCTTTAAGGTGTTCATAAAGTCTGATTGCTTTTGTATGTTTTTAGTAAATATAAAAAGGCAACAAACCAATAATCAAGCACATACAAATTGAAGGTCCCATTATAATCTCTTGTTAAATATTGTCCTTCACATTTAGTGGATTACTGACCTACCACATGGTCAGTCAGATGGGATTCTAGGAATCTAGGTTCATTTCAATGGCTGAAGAGTTTCTCCATTGAGAACTCCTTGTATAAACCGGTAAAAGGATACTCAACAAATTCCACTGGAGACTTGGTTAACTGTTCAAGACCTTTGGTTTCCACAAACGAGGACATTTCAAAACTCTTGTTTCGCTCTATAAAAGGGAATAACATTGAATAAATAGAATCAAATTCTCATGCATTAAATGTCATATTGATTTCATAGTGGTTCCAGGTCAAGAGAAAGTAAAGAAGATATTTTACTGTAGCACATCACTGATTACTTGTTGGTCACACTCCCTTTAACCTGCAGGGCAGAATAGCTCATTGAAGAGCTGGTTCTTAAAGTGTCAATGATTAGGGCACTACTGTTCATGACTGAACCCATTGGGTGTGGGACGGAGTCGAAGAAGAGGGAAATAAAATTGCTGTAGCAAAGGTCTCTTGTTACCAGGGATGATGTGGGTGGAATGCAGAGGGGGTTGAAGGGGATTAGTAACAAGTATAGGGAAGACTCCTGCTACAGTTTTGGTTCTCTCCCCATCTCCAACATCTCCAGCAGGTGGTAAACACTTTGTGGTTTTAAGTCAAGAAGGAATTGTTTAAATGGCAACTAAATCCTCAGAACATCACTGAATCAGAAGGTAGAGCACCTTGATTTGACCATGTCTCTGCTCTCTCTCATTTGGTGCCTAGTAGTAAACTATTGCAAAATCTGCAAGTCACACCCACTAGAAGTCTGTAGCCAGTCCTGTTACATTCCAAATTTACACAGTTCTTCAGGGGTTTAGGGGATTTTACAGTTTATTGGTAAGGGGGGGATTAAATGAAGTGTATGCGTAATACACAGAGGGTCCCATTCCCAGGATATTGTCTGCTGTAAAATAAAATTCTAGGAATACAGGACTCACCAGACAAAAGTAGAGATAATTTCCCAGTTTATATTACATAACCATACAGGCCTCTCTGCAATCTGAAACACCCCTATGGAGCCTTGACAGGATAAAGAGAAAGCAGTCCCCCAGTCGGCCATCTTGTCTTTGGATATCTGAATGTAATTTGTATGTACTTAGTCCCTCAGTTATAACAAATCATATATCAGAAGATCCATAAATGTATGATGCAACCTGGTAGGTAGAGAACTATCCCTAATACTAATCTCACATGATAACTTTTGGGGTAGAACAAGTCTTCTAAAGTCCCTAGATGTTGGTCTCCTAATTCAACTTCCCCTTATCCATTATTTCTGTGTGGATATTGTGCGTTATTTGCTAAACATTAATAATAGTTCAAAGGAAGAATTCAATCATGCCTCCTCCTGTATATCCAAAAAGATATTTAACTTGCATGATGTTCACATATGAGCCCCCAACCTGCCAGAGCCTGTTCTAAAGGGAACCCATCTTTATCCAATCAAAAACTTTTATCTCCTTATTAGGAACGTCAGAGCTTAGGATGTACATTGCCTATAGACGTCCTCATTCACTATCCTACATGGAGACACAAGACATGGCCATTTGCAATGGAAATATTTACCCTTGTCTAGTGGAATTGTCTGTTCAGTGCAAACATAGGAGATCTAAATACATAATTTATCTGGAGATGTACAGAGTCTGAGGAAAATTAGATCCTATGAACATATGGAAGGTTTCATAAACTATCTCTTTATGACAGCAAATAGCAAGTTGGCTTTGGTCCATTACTCTTACTAAAGAGCTGTTTTAGCTGGATAGAAAACAGGACACCCGAAGTATAATCATTATCCTGTTATCTACACCAGTGATGGGCAAACAGATCCCTTTCTGATCTTAAAGTCCACCCTCATATGAAAAATTGTGTAAAGGTAAATCACACCCGAAGTGCAAATAGTTACAAATATTAGGCAGAGGAAAGGTAGAGATGAACATGATAACATTATAGTTCTACCTCTCAACTTTCTAATTATTGTGGTTTAGAGGTACCTAGAAATTGAGGGGCGAAGACTTTACCAAAATTGTATTTGAAACTAAAGGCTTCCAAAGGTTTTTAGAGGCTGATGCAATCAGACATTGTGCTATTTCTTTGAAACACCCAATCAGATTTTAGCTTATTCACTGCAGTAAGATAACATCTCATTGGTTTCTGAAGATTGAATAGCTAAATTTTTGAGCCCATTGAGAGCTCAAAATCAGAAATATCTGGTTCCTAAGCCTTCCCGTCCATCTATAAAATCTGAACTATTATTACATATTCATTTGCCTTTTCCATTTGACCAACCAATTCAACTATAACGTAAAGCTGGATTATCCCAAATGTTAAACCCTGTAAAAAGAAGATTGTCTGAGATCTTTTTATTGGATTTTTGAGAGCCTTGAGCATTAAGTTTCTATTTTAAATGTGGATGTTACCATCAATCTCCAGTACGGTTATTTGTTTTAGTTACTACAGCTGCGCATTGCCATTCACGTGGGAATTTATTTCAGGGCGAACACCTGCTTATCCACAGAGAACTGGCATGGACTGCGTTGTTTATTTAAGAAAGAACAGAAACGCGTGTACGGTACACCTGGCTGGCAGGCACGTTTATAAACAACTTCCTGATAACACTGTTACCTACAAATATCCCATTTTCACACATTCCTTCCTGTTGGGTAAAGGAGCGTAGTTTATTATTGAAGGGCAACTATAGGTTAGAAGACACGGTTCAATGTTTTTCCGATCGGATTTTTCTTGAAAACTGCAAAAAGTCTGGTTCTGGTATATGAAGTGTTTTTTTTCAACAGACTGATCGATATCGCCAATCAGTCTATCAAAAACATGGATGTCCTTGACAATCTGATCAATTCGATTGAATCCTGCGAATTAAATCAGAATATCGATTAATTCATCTAAGATTAGTCTGCGATATTTAGCACCGAAACGCTGCCTAATCCATACATGGGCCTACGGTTTTCCAAATGGAATTGATCAGTGGAACAGAGGAGCGTTTTTCTCCCCTGGTTAGATATGGAGTTTTGTTTCCCCTTTTAGTACATGTTTATTGGTTGTCTGGTTGTTTGTTTGATTGGTGGGTTGTTGGTTGGTATCGATATTGTACAGGGCTCTCTTTGTTTGGTAATTATCATGATGCATAAAGGCAACTGGTGGAATCTCCAGACTGGCCAAGAGTAAAGTTTCTCCATATGAGAAGTAATTAAATATTTTTACATTTTTACTCGAATTACGTTACTAGGTTACATATGGTTTTCAAAAATCTAACATACACTTAACTAATATTGTCGGTTACACATGTGAAACATCTTTAAAGGGAAACTTAAAAGCTAAAATGAACTAGATAAAAAAGGTTCTTACTGGGATCACACACCCTCCAATAGTACCGGAATAACTGTGGACTAAGGATATAGACTGAGGACACACAAGCAGATTTTTAGTGCAAACTGATTAATATTTCCATGAATTGGTTGGTCGGCCCAAAATTCTGCTGCATTCTTGCGGAAGGCCATTACTGACCGACAGTGATTCAGCCTGTCCGACAGCACGCTAGTGGCAAACACTCAGCCAGGAGGAACATTGTGTGGTGTGTACCCAGCCATATTATGCAGTAGGTTTCTCCAATCAGAAGCAAAATAGTTGGTGTGACAGACCTGTTCCTGATCCAACACAGACCTACAGATCTGTAACAGCCATGTCAGATCATACACTGTTTGGCTCAACGTGATGAATGGTGCCATTGTTTTATTGATCATGGACTGTATTGGGCGATTTCTTCAAGCTCAGCCAAGCCAGGAAATTCACCAGCAAGGCTAACCTATTATGTAGGCTTCATAGTATCTCAGCTAAACTGTACTTGAATTAAACTACTGATAGGAGCAGGAGTATTTCCAGTTGTAGAGGACAAGATAGTTATATAACACTATTAGAGTGTTTGACAGAAGGGGTGGATGTGAATTGGCCCAAAAAATGTCCTAATGCCACCGAACTGTAGCTCCACCTACTCCCCAGACCTTCAAGACTCCATGTCCTTTAAATCAGATAATCTTGGAGTTATGGGATTGTATCTAATAGAGATCTGCTGGAGTTCATTGGATCTCCATTATTTGTTTCCTTCATATTTGAACAATTACTGGTCGATGAACTTACTTTTGGACGACTCAAAGGACTCGAACTTGACTGGTTGAATGTAGTTTACCAAATTAGACATTTCTTCTGTGGCGCTGGCTTCTTTCCCAGCTGTTCCCTGCAACATAAAACCATTGACATTATATAGTCGCTCTTTGGTTTGATAAATGTTCCATTGCTTAACAAACACACTTTGGTTTGATGGCCTCACTTAGTAAGTGCTCCGTGTTGCCCATACGTGGAAGTCTTGTGATTAGTAAATGTACCCTGCCTTAGAAAGATACCCTTGCCTGTAAATAGAGGCCTTGAGTGATTAGTGGATGACATTTATAGACAGATACCCTGCCCATGCGTGTAGGATTATTAAATGCACTTTCCATAGATGGATACCCTACCCACACATGAAAGCCTTGTGGTAAGTGAATGCACTTTCCATAGATAGATATGCTACCTGTATATGGAGGTCTTATGATTAGTAAATTCACTTTCCATAGATGGATACCCTGCCGATACGAGTAGGTATTGTGATTTTTAAATGCACTTTCCATAGATGGATACCCTGCCCATACGAGTAGGTATTGTGATTTGTAAATGCACTTTCCATAGATGGATACCCTGCCCATATGAGTAGGCATTGTGATTTGTAAATGCACTTTCCATAGATGGATACCCTGCCCATATGTGTAGGTATTGTGATTTGTAAATGCACTTTCCATAGATGGATACCCTGCCCATACGTGTAGGTCTTGTGATTAGTGAATACCCTTCCTGTATATGGAGGCCTTATGATTGGTAAATGCCCTTTCCATAGATAGATACCCTACGCATACGTATAGGTATTGTGATTAGTGAATACCCTTCCTGTATATGGAAGTCTTATGATTGGTAAATGCCCTTTCCATAGATGGATACCCTGCCCTAAATAAAGTCCTGTCCAGAGGGATAATTCATAGACTGATATTACTGTATTACTGTTATATGGATACACTGTCATTGACATGTAATGAGCTAGGCATTGGGTTTTCTAGATCAATGCAGTTAAATGTAACTATCAAACATGAACATTCTATTGTGAAACGTTTACATGGAAGATATTTCAATATCTGTACATGAACCAACGTCTTCCCATCCTGATTAATTCCAATGTAGACTACCGATGACTATTAAACTGGAGAAGATACTGTATAAGAAGAATCATCATTATATTGTCATTGACCCTGTATATTGGGAAAGGGGATTAGACCATGGATTTTTCATTTCATTTTTAGTTATTATTTCTTGTGCCCTCTGTATATTTGTTTATTGGAAAGTCAATACCAAGGGCTTAGTTCGCCAGACAGGATTTTTATTATAAGAAACTTGCCCGTATAAAATTAGGAAGGTGGGTGACATTATAAAGGTTTGTTGCCCTTTTAGTTGTGTTGGAATTTCCAGCCTTTATGCGGATTCTATTCAACTCAATGCAAACTCACACCACCACCTGTGCGATTTGTAATTATGTCCATTCAGTGAATGAAAGGCCTGGGTTTAAACTCTCTGTAATAGAAGAGATGGAGAGTCTAGGCTGTCCTATTTCCCCCCTGAATTTATAAGCTTGGGTGCAGCCTCAGTGCTAATTGGTCAGTATCCGCAATTCGTTGGATCCCTTTATTGTGAGATGGGAAGGGTTTTTTTTCAAGCCGATAAACTTTATACAGTATCTATACAACAATATTTCCTTATTCCTCGGCCTCTCTTCCATGTTGATCAAGGATTCAATGAGGCGTACTTGACAAAGTCCCATATGGTATAGGACTAGCAAGTGAAACAGACGTATTAGATATAAAGTCTCACTGATACTGAATCAAACTGGCAGCCAAGCTACTCGGCTGATTTATTAGCTTCCAAAATCAATCAGATATAGTAAGGCAAGAAATCCAGATTGACATTCACATCAGGATAGCGTCCGGGACCTGACATGTACATTATTCTGCAGAAGGTCAAATACATCCCACAAAATAAAGGTGTGTACAGTGATCCAATCATTCAATGCCATTCCCACCCGAATCTACTAAAGGGCAAGAATTTCAATCACATACTGTCTCAAATCCACAAATAGACTTATTATAGACAGACTTGACCGTCATGGTTAAAGAAGAACTAAACACACATTTTTACAATCCAGAATCTTAACATTTCTCCTCTAAAAACACCAATAAACTGTAAAATAGCAATACAGTAAATAGCATTAAAGTAAATGTTACCACTTGAAGAACTGGATGAAATAACTGTGTGTATGTACAGTGACTGGCAACACCCCTGACCTCAGTCACATGCTCCCTTGCCTATTCTGTCCTGTAAAAGGATAGGCTAGAGGCTATTAGTGGGTGTGACCAATATAACAAGTTCCTGCAGTATCTTAGGACTGAGCATGTGTAAAGAACATAATGGTCAGTGACCACACTGTGTGATACTGGAACACTGGGAAATAAGACACAAACCCCATGTTAGAAAGTTACATTTCTCAACAACCATATTTCTTAACAACCAGGTGAGAGACGGATTGCTGCTTTTATAACAAGGAGATCTGCCTTCTAATTCAATGTTGTTCTGAGACTTTAGTTGTCCTTTAAAATCCTGTCCTAGGTATGGACCTGGCAGTCCCGCTCCCAAAATGCCCATTCCCTGCCCCGGAATGCTTCTAAACATGCCTCCGCCACACTTCCACCACGCCTCACACTGCTAATAGGTCTGTTCTTAGGTATGATGGTTTACAAGGGGAGTCTAAAACCTAATGCTAAATAACATTATAAATACAGTGAAAATACCCAAAAGGAAAAACAAAGCAAAAATACATTAACACTGTCTACATCATTCAGTGAGGCCTTTGGGCAGAAAGTAATAATGAAGTGTAAACACATTCATACACAACCAATTTGTGATTTATTGTGTTCAATGCTGAAATACACACAACATTTTAGAGGTGGTAGAGGTGGTACCTCTTCATCTGGTGTCTCCCGTACAGGAGTAGACAATGTAACTGAATAGGACTAAGCTCCCAGGACCAGGTGATGTTGATTCAGACTTCTGAGTTGCCCTGAAGGCCTTAGGATTAGAAGAGGGGGGAAACTTGCACCAAAGGACTCGGTTATTACCTTATGGGCATTGATATGGGTGTTTCCATATTAGATGAGTTATTTTACCTGCTTTACATTGACCCTAACCAGCTTGCAACCTATAAACCCTACCTAACCCACAAGATGTTCATAAGCAATATAAGTGCAGGAAGGAATTAGCAGAATCTAACATTACAGACACACGGACAAGTTAACGTTGTTTGGCCAATTAACTTTGTTTGGCCAATAAGGATAATTGTATTCTTCTTCAGTGGGTGATTACATTGCATATGAAGTCACTTGTTAATCTAAGAGGTTTCAGGGTGTAGAATTTTGACAACCTTTCATACACACAATAAACTGCTCATTAAAACCTTCCTTCATTTGCTTAACATTTCTATGCAAAGTTAGAACAAAGTCAAGCCTGTCACTTCTAGCCCCTCCTTGTTTTCATGGCACTGACTCAGACATGCTCAGTGTGTACTGCCCAATGAGATAATTTGCTGTAATTAGAGATTTTCCTTTACTTAGCATTATACTTTGGAGTTCATTTAAAAGGCATGAGACACATTGTTTTAATCTCCACTTTCTGGGCAACGAATCACATTAGTTTTACTCTTGGAGTAAGAACAGACCAGATCCCAGTGATGTGCCAAGTGGAATAAGCAAGATCCCTGTATTGTACCATGTAACAGTTTTATAAAACATTTCACCTGCAATTTAGATTTTTTAGCAGCAGATGGCGATCATGCACTGCTGAATTGGTTCTGAAGATATTGTAGATCTTCCAATTGTCTTACTTAAAGCAAGAGATCATTTTCACGTTATAATAAAACAGGTACTTTAAATAACAATGCTTTAACTGTATATTATTGATTTCCCTTGGATATTAAAATAATACGCTTTGAGATGAATTCATTTGTATACTTCACTCATACCAACTGTGATTAATAGAACTTGCCAAGCGTTTGGAAACCTTTAACTACAATTCAATGAAAATATTATCAAAGTGTTTCCTTCTAGTGAAACCAGAAAAGTAATTCACAAAAAATGTGTTTGGAAAGGAATATCTATCTATCTATCTATCTATCTATCTATCTGTCATCTATATATTATCTATCTTTCTATCTATCTATCTTTCTAAACCTATCTATCTATCTATATATCTATCTATCTATCTATCTATCTGTCTGTCTGTCTGTCTGTCATCTATCTATTATCTATCTTTCTATCTATCTGTCTGTCTATCTATCTATATATCTTTCTAAATCTATATATCCAACTACAGTATCTGTCTATCAATCTATCTACCTATAGATAGATTATGTATATCTATCTATCTTTCTATCTATTTACCTGCCTGTCTGTCTGTCTGTCTATCTATCTATCTATCTGTCTGTCTATCTCTTTTATCTGTCTTTCTACATCTATCTATCTATCTATCTATCTATCTATCTATTTATCTGTTGTCTGTCTGTCTGTCTATCCTATCTGTCTTTCTAGATCTATCTATCTATCTATCTATCTATCTATCTATCTATCTATCTATCTATCTGTCTATCTATTTATATATCTTTCTAAATCTATATATCTATCTACAGTATCTGTCTATCAATCTATCTACCTATAGATAGATTATGTCTATCTATCTATTTACCTCTCTGTCTATCTATCATCTATCTATTTATCTATCTATCTATCTATCTATCTATCTATCTATCTATCTATCTATCTATCTATCTATCTATCTATCTATCTATCAGTCTGTCTCTGTCTGTCTGTCTATCTCTTCTATCTGTCTTTCTACATCTATCTATCATCTATATATTATCTATCTTTCTATCTATCTGTCTATCTATCTATCTATCTATCTATCTATCTATATATCTTTCTAAATCTATATATCTATCTACAGTATCTGTCTATCGATCTATCTACCTATAGATAGATTATGTCTATCTATCTATCTATCTATCTATCTATCCATCCATCCATCCATTTACCTATCATTTATCAACCTGTCTGTCTATCTATCTGTCTGTCTCTCTATCTATCCATCTATCATCTATCTATCTATCCATCTATCTATCTATCTATCTATCTATCTATCTATCTGCCTGTCTATCATCTATCTATCTATCTATCTATCTATCTATCATCTATCTCCTATTCTATCTGTCTGTCTATCTATCGGCTATCTATCTATATCTATCTATCTATCTATCTATATCTATCTATCATCTATAGATCTATCTGTCTGTCTACCATTTATCAATCTCGGTCTGTCTGTCTGTCTAGCTATCTCTCTCTATGTATCTATCTATCAATCAATTTATCTGTCTGTCTGTCTGTCTATCTATTTACCTAACTATCTTCATTGACATTCAATCAATTTCTTTCCACCATGAGAAATGTCTATTTCTCTAGCAAAATGTGTCCTGTTAGCAACGTTTAAAGGGCCACTAATCCTCAAAGTTAACTATTTCGCCCCCGAATCAATTATCAAGCATGAATTAAAAGCACGTATACCTTGCTGTTGTTAAACAAATAATAGCTTATGATGTTTTCCTGCCACGGTTCAAATAGAAATATTTTTCCCTAATACAAAAATATTGTTTGTATAATTCAGTGGTTTGACCTCCCTGACCTGTAAGAACATTTTTCTTTGAAGTAAGGTAGGCAGAGTGAGATTCTCATGGTAATCCATCTACAGCTATTTTCTCCTTAATGGTGGCAGAGTTGGAGGAAGGATACCTGACTGGGAGCTTAGTGGGATCACCTGGGATAAATATAAATATAAGGAAAACTAAATCTGGAAATAATGACAAATGGATAGTGTTAGCTGTGAGCAGGATTGTGGAGAAATCATCTTTCTATCCCGATGTCACCATTAGCGTTGCCAACCTCCCTTGCAGATCTCTGGCAAGATACAAATCCGCTCAGTGAATTCTCTAGCCTCCCGTTTCACGCTTGCTAGAGCTGACAAATAACTACGGGCCAACCTCTTTCTGAACCAGCATGAGCATGCACAGTATTAGCATTATGAAGTAAAAGGGAGGCAGAATCTACTTAGTCAACCACAAGTGGGGAGGTGGGTTAAGCCAACTAAAAGCTGATAAGCAAAGTGGCACCATACAGGGCTTTAGGTCAATAGATGGCACAATCATAAATGGTCAACCAATCCTAAGTTACTCCCTTTCGCCCAACGCACACTAGATTAGCCCACACCATACCTTTTACCCTGCTGGTGCAGCAAGGTATAGCAGTATTTCTATTATAATATATACAATATCCACTCTATGTTAAAGAACCCAACAAACTTCGAGATAGGGCCAGATACAGAGAAGTAGAGATGAACAAAACTTTTTCGTTCTGACATCAATTCCGTGGAACCTATTGAATATTCAAACCCAATCGAATCAGAATTTTCAGATTTTCTGAAGCTTAGAAAAATCCGTCAGATCCGCAGATTTTCAAAACCGGGAATTATCACTACGGAGAAGACTCAGCAGTAGTGGGAAATTATACTTCTCTCTTTCATTATCTCTTATCATCAATACCTCAATCCCTCTGCTTCCAATAACCGAGAATTCTATCTTTGCTATATTGGGTTTCAATCCCTTGGAAAGCACATTGCAGCAATCAGTAGAAATATTAGGCTTACTTCATCCATAGATGATTTTTTACAGTCATCGTCCTCTTCCTCATCATCTTCTTCACTTTCAATCTCTGCTTCACCTGTGAAATAAAAGAGATTGAATGTTGAATGTTTCTTGTGCTGGAAAAAATGCAGTTAAATGAAAAAGGGTTTGTCTTATACATTTCGTTGCACAAGTTAGCCTTGTCCACCAACACGCCTTCTCCACCAACACGCCTTCTCCCCCAACACACCAACACACATTCTCCACCAACACGCCTTCTCCACCAACACGCCTTCTCCACCAACCGCCTTCTCCACCAACACGCCTTCTCCACCAACACGCCTTCTCCACCAACAACGCCTTCTCCACCAACACGCCTCTCCCCCAACACACATTCTCCACCACACACATTCTCCACCAACACGCCTTCTCCACCAACACGCCTTGTCCACCAACACGCATTCTCCACCAACACGCATTCTCCACCCACCAACACATTCTCCACCAATTACCTTCTCCAACAACAACGCTTCTCCACCAACACAATTCTCCACCAACACGCCTTCTCCACCACCACGCCTTCTCCCCAACACACACTTCCCACCAACACAGCCTTCTCCACCAACACACATCTCCACCAACACCCTCTCACCAACACGCCTTTCCACAACACAATTCTCACCAACACACCTTCTCCACAACACGCCTTCTCCACCAACACGCCTTCTCACAACACCTTTCACCAACACGCCTTCTCCACCAAACACGCATTCTCCCAACACCACCAACCACAACATTCTCCACCAACACGCCTCTCCACCAACACGCCTTCTCCACCAACACGCCTCTTCACCAAACACGCCTTCTCCACCAACACGCCTTCTCCACCAACACGCCTTCTCCACCAACATGCCTTCTCCACCAACACGCCTTCTCCACCAACACGCCTCTCCACCAACACACATTCTCCCCCAACACACATTCTCCACCAACACACATTCTCCACCAACACAGCCTTCTCCCCAACACGCCTTCTCCACCAAACACGCATCTCCACCAACACGCATTCTCCACCACCAACAACAACTTCTCCACCAAACGCCTCTCCACCAAACACGCCTTCTCCACCAACACACATTCTCCACCAACACGCTTCTCCACAAACACGCTTCTCCACCAACCACCATTCTCCACCAAAACACGCTCCTCCCCAACACACACTCCACCAACACACCTTCTCCACCAACACGCCTTCTCCACCAAAATGCATTCTCCACCAACACGCCTTCTCCACCAACACACATTCTCCACCAACACGCCTTCTCCACCAAAATGCATTCTCCACCAACACGCCTTCTCCACCAACACACATTCTCCACCAACACGCCTTCTCCACCAACACGCCTTCTCCACCAACACGCCTTTCCACCAAAACGCCTTCTCCACCAACACGCATTCTCCACCAACATGCATTCTCCACCAACAGTGCAGGTCAAGAGAAGATAGCTGTGAATTTGTCACCAAATTGGTTTTAACAACAAAATTACTGATTTCAATGTTGACATTTCTCCCTAAAAACAGATTAAATGTTACAAAACAAATAAAATTTCAGCACAAAAATGAAAACTCCACCACAACATTTCTGTTTACATTGTAGAAACTTTGTCACGAAACTGAACTCTAGAGGTGGAATTTCTGGTGTTGATGTAAACAACAGTAGTTTCATCAAAATCAATGGACACAAAACCAGCTCATACAGCTCTGGGCAGAGTTGGCAACATTGGGAAGCCCAGCCACAATACTGCAGAGTAGATTCCATATTACTGATTCCTCATTGAAGGCTGGGAAATTTGCAGTTGGGGTTTGTATCAAAAGAGACAATGGACAGGATAGTTTTTAGGGTGGCCATGCCCTTTTGTTGGTAACAGCAAATCCCAAACACATGATGATGATGTCAGGAAGGCCAATTCCCCAATCAGACCACGGTTTAGGCAAGTACAAGGTTTACGTGGAATATATTGGTTTCCATTATGTGGCATTTCACTTTCCAGCAGGAACATTCTACAGAGCATTAAACACTTTTTACATAACCTTGTTATAATGTCAAGCCACACCGTCAGGGTTAAAAAGGGGCGGGGGGGGTTTCATTGGAAAAATTCAGATTTGCATTTAATTTGTCCTTTTTCTCAATGACCATTATAATTCATATTTCTATAAACACACTAGATTTTATTATTGTAATACACGGTTGCAAAACTGACACACACCCCTCCCCAACAAACTTTCAGGTTTATTCAATAAAAGTTCTTATAGTTAAAAATGGTGCTAATTCTGCCCCAACCAATCAGATGTTAGCTTTCAAATGTTAATTAGTATCTGATGGTTGGGGCAGAATTAGCACAATTTTTGAACTTATATTGAATTCTCCTATTATTATTAAATTATTATTATATACACACTGTATTTATTATTATTGTACACAAACTATCTTTTGTATTATTATGCACACACTATATTTTATTATTATTATTATACACACACAATATTTTATTATTATTTTACACAAACTATATTTTTGTTATTTTATAAACACACTTATTTTTAAATTATAATTATATTATTATTATACACATTCTTATTTTATTATTATTATACACACACTATCCGCCATGTAATAAAAGTTCTTATAGTTAAAAATGGTGCTAATTTGCCCCAACCAATCAGATGTTTATTATCATTAGAAAGCTAACATCTGATTGGTTGGGGCAAAATTAGCACCATTTTTAACTATAAGAACTTTTATTACATGGGCCGGATAGTGTGTGTATAATAATAATAAAATATAGAATGTGTATAATAATAATAATAATTATAATATTAATAAAATATAGTGTGTGTATAAAATAACAAAAATATATGGTTAATGATAAGAACTTTTATAACATAGGCCTGTATATTTTTATTATTTCTGTAATTAAAACTTGTTTTAAGGTGACCGGTACAAATCATACCCAAATTTTATTTATACCAGTGAAGATACCCTATAATTACTGTGCATTTGGCTCTGCATTAAAGCAGTTTTCTCTATTTTCTTGGGTAAGTGGGCTGTAGACCCACCGGGGGATTCCCCTGTTACCCTGTGGTCCAGCCTGACACTGACACTATGAACTGTACTATATTTGTAGATTTGTAAAACAACCCCCACCCCCTTATAAATAAATAAGCCGCATCTCTCCGGGAACTGGGAATCGGACTTGGGAGAAGAACATTTCTTTGCAGAGAGAATGGAGGAAGATGGCTCTCAATGCATACACAATACTCACTGCTGTGCTGGCAGAGAGTGTTTAATCACATTGTGTGGGTGGTTTACGATTCCAGAGATTATAAAACTGAATGATAAATACAGTATAGCGCTATGGCTCTCTCTCCTCAATAAATTCACATGAGCGATTAAGGTTTTTTTTTTTTATAAAAAATGAAACTGAATAGTAAATAAAGCAACGGGGATTTATCTGTGTAGAAAATTCCACATGAGTTGTTTACCATTAGAAAAGGGAATGATAAATACAACAAACTCTAAACCGCCTGCAACAGCAACTACATATTAATTAGCAGTAAGTGGGTTCTACTCTCTGTCCTCAAATTTTAATGGTAAATACAGCACTGAAAATGCTTTTTGTCCAAACAGTCCTGCAATGAGACCTATTTACCAGCAGTTTCAACAGTCTTAGCTACGAGTCCCTGGTCAGTCTGGCTGAAGCATTCCTCAGGGATAATCAACCTTGGACTCAAACCCAACTGAACCAGGAATCTTTTTATTTTCGACCGTGATTTTTAAATGATTGTCCATGATTTTTTACCTCAATTTTCCATATGTTCTATGAAATGTTATTTTTTAAACCGGCAGTTCCAAAATGAAAACTATGTTTGTTTCAAAACCAGGACTCTGGTGTACTCTGATACTCTGTACTCTGATGATTAATGCATTTTTAAAAGGCATTTCCTCGCCCCTAGCCCCAACTGCGAAATGCTAGAGGACTCCATATTTGCCTCTCTCTCTCTTGCCCATTTTACCATCCTTAGCTCCTCTGGGTATTGCCCAGGAGCTTCTCCATATGGCAGGCTGATGACTTCTATGGAAAGGAAACAAGCGGCTGCAGAAGATACAAAACTTGACATTATTCTTGCTTAATTGCTTTCTCTATGTTTAAAAGTGAGTGATGTACCTTATAAATATATCTTGTAGCCATTATTAGTTCTGTGAAATGCCTTGCGGCTGTGATAACTAATTAATGTTCACTGATATTGGCTTTTCTCATTAACTCTATGACTACAACAGGAGATTTCTATGGGGTTCAATGTAAAGGACACCATTTGATTTTATTCATCAAAAATTCTTATAAATCAAAATGAAAGGGAAGAAGTAAAGTAAAATGAAATGGAAGAAATGAGTAGAAATGCGATAGAGGGAAACTTTCAGAATCCTAAGGCCCTAGTCATTTGCTAACAGAATAATTAGAAAGGAGATGAGCCCGGATATCCTGGGAGGATGAGTCTACTAACTAATGGGTGAGTCTACTAATAAAATTGAGTCTACTAATTAATGGGTGAGACTATTAACTAATGGGTGAGTCTACTAACTAATGGGTGAGTCTACCAATTAATGAGTGAGTCTACTAATTATTGAGTGAGTCTTATAGCTAACAGGCAAGTCTACTAACTAATAGGTGAGTTTACAAATTAATGGGTGAGTTTACTAACTAATGGGTAAGTTTATTAAATTATCGGTGAGTCTACTAACTAATGGGCGAGTCTACTAACTAATGGGCGAGTCTACTAACTAATGGGTGAGTCTATTAATTAACTAATTGGTGAGTCTACTAACTAATGGGTAAGTTAATTAAATAACAGGTGAGTCTACTAACTAATGAGTGAGTCTACTAACTAATGAGTGAATCTACTAATTAATGGGTGAGTCTACAAACTAATGGATGAGTCTACTAACAAATGGATGAGTCTACTAACAAATGGGTGAGTCTACTAACAAATGGGTGAGTCTACTAACTAATTGGTGAGTCTACTAACTAATTGGCGAGTCTACTAACTAATGAGTGAGTCTACTAACTAATGGGTAAGTCTACTAACAAATGCGCAGGTCTACTAACTAATGGGTGAATCTGCAAACTAATGGGTGAGTCTACTAACAAATGGGTGAGTCTACTAATTAATGGGTGAATCTACAAACTAATGGGTGAGTCTACTAACTAATGGGTGTATCTACTAACTAATGGGTGAGTCTGCTAACTAATGGGTGTGTCCACTAACTAATTCATGAGTCTACTAACTAATGGGCAAGTCATCTTACTAATGGATTAGTCTACTAACTATAGAAATTGTGGATGTACCACTGAAAACAGTCCAATTCTTATTGAGGTCAGACTCAAAAGCATAGGTTAGACCATGAGACTGATCCCATTCTGACCTACCTACTGATCAATGATTTATTCGGTCACCTTTAAGTTGGGAGAAACTGGTAATCAGATGATATTTCATCTCAACCACTCATTTTCCAGAACCTAGATAATCCAGAATGACAGATTTTGGTAAATCCTTCTGAAATGGTCAGCCACACAGTAAATTTTCTTCTAATCCATATCCAATTCAATGAAAAAATCAGACTCAGGAAAAATATCAGCCCTTGAATACCAAGGGGTAGACAGGACAGCTGAAGGGGTTGCACTTGAAGGAGTTAAGACACTTTCATCAGTAAAGGTGCCCATACAAACTTACCTTTTGGCATTTGTGCAAGAACCACCTGGCCTAATGTTTTAATCTTTTTGGAAGAAGACGTAACATATCTTATTCAAATACACAGTATGTCTATTCTATAAACACATTTTTATTTAGATTCTACCTATTTTTTGACAAAATGGTTTCTTTTTTCTTCTATATCCTCCCATTTCCTTTTCTCCTATTTAGTAAGTTCATCGGTATTCATATGTTGATCTACTTGTCCTTTTCAGTGTCTTTGTCTGTCTGTCCTTGGTTTAAACTCTTTGTACGTTTCCCATGGTGAGAAGTAAAGTTCTCAAACCATGAAGACTTCTATTTTGAATGGTAGCCAGCATTCGCTGAAAGCAGTATTTATAGCGGACATTGTTAAGTATCATGTTGAGTAACAAGTAGTTGAGTATTCAATGTAATTTAACACTTGCTAAAGTGCCTTTGAGAAACAGTTAGGGTGAAATGGTGCTGTGATGGCCACATTTGCATCTGTTATAATGACTGCACAGTTTTGTTTATTTATTTGAACAAAATTCAAGGTTGACAGATGGGCTTGGGGAGGCCTTTTATGAGCGTGTTGGCTTAACTCGCTTAAAATGCACTTAAAGTGGAAAAAATATTTGTTCCATTCACAAGTAAAAGAACATTTAAACAAAAAGAAAATGAGTATTATTGAAAAGCTTGAAAGTCTCATCTAATGGCTTTGTCGGGAAATAACACGCTTTCAAAACAGCCCTAAGACATCTACTAGATTATTGAGTAAACACAAATGTAGAGACATTTATACAAATATTTTCAAAAGGCGATAATGTTAAAACACAGGAAGGCTTTATATATATTTATATCCGAAGGTAACGTATTCTCCTAGCTTTAGATCATTTGATGATATTGTTTATCATTTTAGGGCTGTGTTTACCCAGTAGTGAACTTCTTTGAATATTCCACAAGAACCTAATCTGAAGTTGGAAGTTGGAAGTAGCAACGTCTCTGGTATTAGATACAGATAACAGTGCTCCATGGAGACTCAGTTGCTAAGTCAAGGCTGAAAGCCAGTAAGCAGTGATTGGATAATTTTACATGTGCAGGGTTATAAATGCTCCTCTTGATTATGTCATTGATGGTGTTTCTTTGGTCCTCATTGTGGGACAACCAAATGTTCTAAGATGAGAACCATCCGACCTGAATGCTTCATCTATTTTATTGTGGAACACTATTTTAAGAACAAGGGAGAACCACACTAGCTTGGTGTAATTAAGAGTTAGAAAGGAGACATGACCAGGCAGGTTGGCTGTTATTTTACTGGCACAGATTTCAATGAATAACAAATAAAAACAAGCAAAGTTCCACCCACTTTTTTTCATTGGGAGTCATAATAACCCTAATAATCACCTGTCCAGCATTAAGACTGTAGAAAACAGAATTGCTTGTGGACAACAATAGTGAGGGCTCCTGATAACACTGTATTTGACTATTAACATTCTCTATGTTCCTCTCTCTGCATTAACACTAGTATCTTCCCTTTCTTTCTCTCTTTCACTCGAACAATCACATGGAGCCTCTCACTACATTAGGTTTACTCTTAGTCGCAGTACCTCCAGCCATCATCCTTCTACCTCTACCACAATGTAACATGGAAGCTCATAATGTAGAAGTGGGTCATGGCACATGTATTATTTAAGGACGTAACAAGTAACAAACACCATTACCTAGAAGGGTGGTAATTAATGGCTTTTTAGGATTTCTTATGCAAAGAATTCCTTAAAGGAAACAATAAGTCATCTTCTGTGGCTTCAGTTTGTTTAATGTATGTTTCATTTTAACCATTGAGGAGATATGTGTAACCCATTCAGAGCTTTATGGCCAACTGTTCTGTGTAGTAGGGGGTGGACAATTTAGGACAAGGTCTACATACCCATTAAATCACAAGTAACTATGACCTCAAGCACCAACATTAACATCTTTCATAATACTTCTATGTCTACTGCTTTGCTCAGGCTGATGAAGAGTAATGTAGGTGTCTCTTGGGTACTTTCCTGGACAGTGCATGTTAGGGGGGGGCAGCCATTGCTGTATTTTTTACAAAGAGTGTTGACACAGGGTACGGGAAAGTGAGGGTTAAATTCCCTTAGTATTATTTACATTGCTTGGCTGCACAGTGTGTGGGGCAAGATATCCATCAGGATGATAAAATATTCAACCATTTCTCTTGGCAATGTAAGATATTGATCTGTTTGTTTTCAGAATGACAGGACCTTCTTAAATATAAAGATAAATTAGTCTTCCCTGTGTAGCAATAGATAAGAAAACATCTTTAACTGAACATTTTATAAATGAA
This sequence comes from Hymenochirus boettgeri, assembly GCA_019447015.1. Lineage (NCBI taxonomy): Eukaryota > Metazoa > Chordata > Amphibia > Anura > Pipidae > Hymenochirus > Hymenochirus boettgeri. The sequence continues at coordinate 18,745,445 of CM033473.1, read as the reverse complement.
ATTGAAGGCAGACCCGTAATATAAATAGGGTAAATACCCTCCTTTTAGGCCTGCTGAAAATACATGTATTACTACATTTCCCTATTTATAAAAGGAGGCCATTTTGGATGTGAATATGTTGATATTGGTTAACAAGATATTTCTATTTGTATCCATGATCTAGACTAATCCATCCCGCCCTTCCTGATTAATTACCCATAAACACAGAGATTGTTGTTTCAGTGTACCGTAGTTTAGCTAATTGGGAAATAGGAGATTGTACATGAATGATCCCATGTCACACGTAATGACAAATGTAAATAAGGTTTTAATTCAGTACAGATAATTATCTGCTCTACAAGTAACCTGAATAATTCTAAAACCGCTGCCTGTGCCATAAAGCAAAACCTGCAACGGATTTGAATCTATTAGGCTCCTGCGGGATTTATTGAGAGCATTTGTAACCAGATATTTAATGATAACTTCTCTTCCATTCTGACAAAGGTATCTGCCTCCCTCTGCTCAATGAGAGTTTTATAAGTTTGAGCATGTGCAGTGAAGACAGCAGGGGAAACAGCAGTCAATCATTGGTAACAAGGTATAAAAGGTGCTCAAACCCCACATAAAAGCCATATACTTTTCATGAAACAGTGAGTGGGTTTTGTAAATGAACTCACTTATTATATATATATTATATGATGGTTCGGGTGCTTATGCCCCGAGCCCTCCCCTTAAAAAATAGCACCGATCTCGGTTCATGTCTTATAATTGGATAGAATCATCTCACCATGACAGTTGGGTGGCCCGGGTGCGAGTAGCCCCAGGCCAGTCGCTGGACCAGTGTCATCCATACCAGTGAGTATATAGAAGAGGCGCAGCTACCGGACCACACAAGGACTCTCTCATAAAATTTCAAAGGTTCTTTATTATTGTTTGACGCGTTTCGGGCCACGCACGGCCCTTAATCATAAGCAAGACAATAACAAATGGTAACACACGTTTATATACGCTTATATATGTGTTCATTATCACATGACTAGGAAATGACGTCACTACAGCGTATATAAACGTGTGTGTTACCATTTGTTATTCTTAATACCATTTGTTAATACCATTTGTTATTAAGGGCCGTGCGTGGCCCGAAACGCGTCAAACAATAATAAAGAACCTTTGATATTTTATGACAGATTCCTTGTGTGGTCCGGTAGCTGCACCTCTTCTATATACTTACTGGTAGTCAATCATTGGTTGTGATGTCAGCAGCCACAGCCTTGATTGACAGCATGGAGGGTGGAGCCAGTTTACTGTGCCAGAATGGGGACAATAATTATCCTTAAATGTCTGGTTAGTAATGCAGGTAATAATGTGCTGAATATATCAATTAAGTTTGGGGGCAGGTAACTGACAAGTACTTTTTTGTTTTTGTTTCAAGGGGTGGGCATGCCCTTTAAACTCCACACCCTCTATTGATTTGTTCTTTGCTTTTTGACCATATCCCACGTTACCCACCAGGCCAGGAAAATGAATTCTCCAGGGCTCATTTAATAAGACATGCACATTTTTGCCCATGTTCTTAATCTGCTGCAGCAACCAATCAGATGATATCTTATTACTGCTCTGCTTACGTTAGAAAACAAATCTGCTGAAATCTGATTCGTTGTTACAGGAGCATGGGCAGTATTTTGCATCTCTTATTAAATAAGGCCCAGAGTGCGTTATATGTTGGCACCATACCCCTACAATACCCAATGTTCTCGGGTTCTACAGTATATAAAGAAACACCTTTTAGAGGAACTTCTTCCAAAGTCATTACCATATGTAATAATAATCATTTCTTATCCATTGAGTTTTTGATACATGTCCCACCATCAACCATTAAACATAGGGGGTTCCTGGACCTACTGTATTAAACAGCTGGGATACATCTCAGCATCGAATCTGGTGATAATCTTCCTCTTGGCTTCCAATAAATTAATGTTTCATTATAGGTATGTAGCATTGCTAATTAATAAGATAAAGACATTTCTCCCTCTCCCCAGGAGAATTAGGTAACATGACCAAGGCTACAGAGATCCACACAGGAGTTAAAGCAAATGAGGTCAATGTCCTTAATCACTGTACCTACTGTCACATGTTCTTTGTTCATAGTCTCTCCATACATTTCTGCAGGGGTTACTCACTAATCTAACAAAACCATTAAAGGTGGATTGTCCGTACTATGGACTAGGAAATCTCTCCACATCCTGAATCTCCAAGACATTACATACACTCTCCTTGCTAATGTTAATGTCAATATTATAAATGAAGATCTATTTGGTATTATTAATTCTACCATTCTTTATTATCAATTATGATAATTATTATCTGTTATCTATACAGTATCTATCTGTGTATCTATCTATCTATCTATCTATCTATCTATCTATCTATCTATCTCTGCTATCTATCTATCTATCTATCTATCTCTCTCTCTCTCTCTCTCTCTCTCTCTCTGTCTGTCTGTCTGCCTGTCTGTCTGTCTATCTATCTATCTATCTATCTAACTCTGCTATCTATCTATCTATCTAACTCTGCTATCTATCTATCTATCTAACTCTGCTATCTATCTAACTCTGCTATCTATCTAACTCTGCTATCTATCTATCTATCTATCTATCTATCTATCTATCTATCATATCTATCTATCTATCTATCTATCTATCTAACTCTGCTATCTATCTATCTATCTATCTATCTATTTATCTGTCTGTCTGTCTGTCTCTGTCTATCTATCTATCTATCTATCTATCTATCTATCTATCTATCTATCTATCTATCTGTCTGTCTGTCTGTCTGTCTGTCTGTCTGTCTGTCTGTCTGTCTGTCTATCTAACTCTGCTATCTATCTATCCATCTATCTATCTATCTTCTATATCTAACTCTGCTATCTATCTATCTAAAGTATCTATCTATCTATCTGTCTGTCTGTCTGTCTGTCTGTCTGTCTGTCTGTCTGACTATCTATCTAACTCTGCTATCTATCTATCCATCTATCTATCTATCTTCTATCTATCTATCTATCATCTATAGTTCTATCATCTATCTATCTTCTGTCTATCTAACTCTGCTATCTATCTTCATCTATCTATCAACTATCTATCTATCTTCTATCTATCTAACTCTGCTCATCTATCTATCTATCGTATCTATCTATCGTATCAAATCAAATCAAATCAAAAAAGCTTTATTGGCAGGATCAATTTACATTTTGACATTGCCAAAGCAAACAAATAATAAATAATGAAACATGTTAGTATTAGAGGTTCACGGTAGGGGACATGGGTATCAATGGATAATTAATATAGGACAGTACTATAAGGGTATATTGGGTTTTAGTCTTTAAAGCTAGGTACCACAGTACAGATTTCTGAAAGATGACAGACAGGATCTTAAGATCCTGTCTGCCATCTTTCAAAGATCTGCATATACACGTCCCGAGCGTTCTCCTATGTGAGAACGCTCGGGACTGTGTGTTTCCATCGGCCGCGCTAGACTCCTCATAGGGAGTCTAGCGCGGCCGATGGAAATTTTCGGCCTTTCCCGAACGAGCGTTCGGCGCGACCCGATCGTTTGGCGGCCGCGCGCTCGTTCGGAAACGAACGTACACACTAACATTAAGCCCCGATACCGTCGGATCCGACGGTATCGGGCTTAATCGTTAATGTGTGTACCCAGCTTAAGTCGATTGGGGAAGGATAAAGGGATATTGGGCAAGTAATCCTTGGACATTGATTCATTTATGCTCCTCTCAGTCTGTGACATGCCGTTACATAGTGTGCCCCAATATTTACTGTGGTATCTCTCTATCATCTATCTATCTATCTATCTATCTATCTTCTATCTATCTATCTATCTATCTATCTATCATCTATCTATCTATCTATCTCTCCATCTATCTCTCTATCTCTATTCTATCTATCATCTATCATCTATCTATCTATCTATCTATCTATCTCTCTATATATCTATTATCTATCTATCTATCTATCTATCCATCTATCTCTCTATCTATTATCTATCTATCTCTCCATCTATCTATCCCTCTATCTCTCTATCTATCATCTGTTTGTCTGTCTATCTATAATCTATCTATCTAAATCAAAATAAAAAGAGCTTTATGTGGTAAGACCAATTTACATGTTGACACTGCCAAAGCAAACAATAAATAATAAATCCCGTTATAGAGGGTTCACTGCGGGGGTAATGGGTGTGTATCACATATAATCTCTGAGCAGTTCAGTATAAGCATCTTCCAGTTTCTCACCTGCCCCCGGAGATGAAGGTTCAAATACACTGGACGTGTCACTACAGGTGTTTGATCCTGTTCGGTCGTCATTTCTCTTCCCATTTCTGTCGAACGACTTATGAGATTTTTTTTTACTTGACAGAAATTTTATATTTCAAATCCATGGGGCTGGAAGAGAACTCCGGCATCGAGCTAAAGAAGAATAAATAAGAGGCATGAAATGGTTAATAACGTGACATATTGAGGATCCATTCAGCAAGAGCCTTTGAGGATATTTCAAACCAAACATTGGATTTGGGTTTCAGGGAGCAGTAAAACCTATAAATGGAATAATGAGTCTCTGAGCAGTAGAATACTTGCAACGAGATTCTTCAATTCTATTGGTAGAAAACTTTATAAAGAATCGATATAGTCACCATTTCGCTAACGCAGGACATTGCAATGGCGAAAACCTTACTATCACCTTATTTATAACCCACAACCTTATTGATGTGTCGATGTACGTGACCCTGGACCCCAAAGTGTCCTGGGAAAGCACATATACTGACACCTTCCGGGGACTATTCTCCAGGCTAGATACAACTTGGCGATTCTAAAGTTAAACATCATGCAATGAAATACTTTCCATTTTGTTTAATAATATCATTGCGGTTACGGTGGCGGTGTGTGGCAATATGGCAATATGCAGCGATATGATGTTACGGTGGCGGTGTATGGCAATATGCAGCGATATGATGTTACGGTGGCGGTGTAAGGCAATATGGCAATATGCAGCGATATGATGTTACGGTGGCGGTGTGTGGCAATATGGCAATATGTAGCGATATGATGTTACGGTGGCGGTGTATGGCAATATGGCAATATGCAGCGATATGATGTTACGGTGGGCGGTGTGTGGCAATATGGCAATATGTAGCGATATGATGTTACGGTGGTGTGTATGGCATATGGCAATATGCAGCGATATGATGTTACAGTGGGGGTGTATGGCAATATGGCAATATGCAGACGATATGATGTTTATGGTGCGCGTGTGTGGCAATATGGCAATATGCAGCGATATGATGTTACGGTGTCGGTGTGTGGCAATATGGCAATATGCAGCGATATGATGTTACGGTGGCGGTGTATGGCAATATGGCAATATGCAGCGATATGATGTTATGGTGGTGGTGTGTGGCAATATGGCAATATGCAGCGATATGATGTTACAGTGGGGGTGTATGGCAATATGGCAATATGCAGCGATATGATGTTACGGTGTCGTTGTGTGGCAATATGGCAATATGCAGCGATATGATGTTACGGTGGCGTTGTGTGGCAATATGGCAATATGTAGCGATATGATGTTACGGTGGCGGTGTAGGGCAATATGGCAATATGCAGCGATATGATGTTACAGTGGGGTGTATGCAATATGGCATATGCAGCGATATGTAGTTATGGTGGCGTGTGTGGCAATATGGCAATATGCAGCGATATGATGTTACGGTGTGGTGTGTGGCAATATGGCAATATCAGCGATATGATGTTATGGTGGCGGTGTATGGCAATATGGCATATGCAGCGATATGATGTTATGGTGGTTGTGTGTGGCAATATGGCAATATGCAGCGATATGATGTTACAGTGGGGGTGTATGGCAATATGGCAATATGCAGCGATATAATGTTACGGTGTCGGTGTGTGGCAATATGGAATATCAAGCGATTGATGTTCGGTGGCGGTGTATGGCAATATGGCAATATGCAGCGATATGATGTTACGGTGGCGGTGTATGGCAATATGGCAATATGCAGCGATATGATGTTACGTGTGGCGGTGTATGGCAATATGGCAATATGCAGCGATATGATTTTACGGTGGCGTGTGTGGCAATATGGCAATATGCAGCGATATGATGTTTGGTGGCGGTGTGTGGCAATATGGCAATATGCACGATATGATTGTTACGGTGGCGGTGTGTGGCAATATGGCAATATGCAGCGATATGATGTTACGGTGGCGGTGGTGGCAATATGGCAATGCAGCGATATGATGTTTGTCACAGGGTTATCACCACCTAATAAATTGCTTATGAAGTCCAATTTGTCCAAAGTGGTGTCCACTAGGTCCTACCACAACAATGGATTTAATAGTTAAATGGTATGTCCTCCCTAAAAAAAATCAGGAAACCCATCCCAGCCCCAACCGCCATGTTAGATTACTAAAAAAAGCACCACAACCATACTTAACATTGCTACGCCCGTGGCTACTTCTGCCCGCCCTCTGTTTGCCAGAGGCTGCAAACAAGGGCTGGACCAGCAGCCACGTCTGTGATAGATGAGATGCAGCCAATCACAGACTTGGCTGCCGGCAGTGCAAGCGCAGGGAGAATGTAGTATGTTTGTGCTGCTTTTTTAGTAATCTAACAGACAGTTGTAGGTGGGCAGGGGTGCCCTACACTACAGAAAATAACATTTAAAGGTAGAGGGGAGGCAGGCATGGAGGGATCCAGTGGGAGGGAGGGGGTGGTTGGTAAAGGTCTCCCCAGCACATGTCACAGTACATCCCAGAGACAGGGAGGTGGGCAGAAACCTTTTACACAGGAAGAAAGCTCCTACTCTTCAGTTTCCTGGACTTTGCCCAGACACTACAGGAGAACCATAAGGAGCAGGGATGTAAGGTAAGGATTTTTTTTTAAACTACACAGTGGCACCATTAGTGGGTTAAATTTTAGTTTGTGGGTGGACATGCCCTTTAAAAACAATTTTGAATAAGAAACTCATACTTAACAGTCAGACTGCTGCTCCCAAGCTCGTAAAAGAGCTTGCACAGCTTTAAAAGGGAAAGAAACCCTGGAGAAGATCAGGCAAAGATTTATCACTAGGGTCGTATTGGAAAAGAAATATTGTGCACTGGGACTCAGGGGTTGGTGTAAAGTCACTTTTAGTTTTGGGGATTAATTATGATTAATAACTACTACACAACATTCCAGGGTATTTCCTAAACATTGTGTAGGGTGAATTTGTATTGAAAATATGTATTTTATTATCATTCCATTCTCTTACTGGATTTTTTTCTAGCGGGTCCGAAGAAGTCCGTCTCCAAAGATTTGCTTGCAGTACTCTGCCATCTTGCTTGCTGCTTTGGGCTGGAATCGCATAAAAGAAACATCAATGCTTCATACAATGACTTGGCTTCCACCCATTCAATAAACAAAAAAAATAACAAGGCAAAAAATGAAGCCAGTAGGATTGTATATACCATTTAATCGCTCATTACAATACAAATCATAGATCTTAGTCGTATTTATAAAGGGGGTGGAATCTTTTTTGTACTCCTGAAATGAACAAACATTGCGTGAATTAATGATGAATTGCTGCAAGTAGAATAAGTTACTGAATTTTTGCTGCTTAAAGAAGATTGAAAGTGAAAAATCATCCCCCCTCCCTTAAGCTGTACCCTAAAATGCTAAATCCTCATCCCTGGGTACAACTGGTAGTTAAACCTTCTAGGTGTCCTCGCTACTCTGTTCCAGTCTTGGCTGTGCCCTTTTCCAACCTGGCATTACAACCAATAGGAGGACATACTGCAGGAAACTTGCCCCGCCCATTACTAGCAGAGAGCAGTGTTGAAAGCACCTGGAAGATAGTACCCAATCTACCAGCTGTGCCCCAGGGATGAAGTCTTAACATTCTGGTCCTCATCTTGGCTTCAGCTCAGGAGGTTCCCTTTCATTCTCCTTTTTTTTTAAGCCGATAACTCAGCTTGCACTTTAATAAATATACCCTTTGCCTTTTTATTTGTGATATTTTATTAACTTATTTCAGAGCACCAGAAGTACCAAACTTTGCGTTAATGTGTAAATCATGTGAAAAAAGAAAATCTACTATTCACGTAAATGTTCCAAGGTTACAATGCTCCAAATTCATAAAGAATAAAAGCCATTTCCTTAACCCAGACACTAATGAGGACACTGCTGCCTTAATGTCTCTCTTTACATTGGGTGTACATCATTAAAATATGGTAGAGAAAAAACACGCATTTTGAGATCATTATTCAGGCTATGAATGCAAGGACTGCTGTGAAAAGGAAAGACTAAGGAAAACAATATAACAAATGTATACATTAGGAAAAAGGAGAACAAATGCCATGTGTTTGAGTACCTAGTGGGACCAATTTATCTGCCGGGAATACTGTATCAACATTACCATTTATTGTGTATAAAGACTGAGGCTCAAAAAGCTGTCATTAGTTGAATCTGAAAGTAACGGAGTGTTAGGCATCCACAACAGTGGTCTCTTAAACCCAACAGAGGTCTACATAACCCCAACAGAGATCTACATAACCCAACAGGGTCTACATACCCCACAGAGATCTACATAACCCAACAGAGGTCTACATAACCCAACAGAAGATCTCATAAACCCAACAGAGATCTACATAACCCAACAGAGTCTACATAACCCAACGAGATCTACATAACCCAACAGAGGTCTACTACCCAACAGAGGTCTACATACCCAACAGAGGTCTACATAACCACAGAGATCTACATAACCCAACGAGGTCTACATAACCCACAGAGGTCTACATAACCCAACAGAGGTCTACATAACCCAACAGAGATTCTACATAACCCAACAGAGGTCTACATAACCCAACAGAGGTCGATAACAACATTGGTCTAAATAACCTTACAGAGTGCTAAATAACACAAACAAGGAATACATAACCTTACAAGGTCTACATAACCTTACAGAGGTCTACCTAACCTTACAGAGGTCTACATAACCTTACAGAGGTCAAATAACCCAACGATATTCTACACAACACTGCATAGCATGATACACAGTGAAGCCATGTCAGGTACGATCAATGAATCCTTTTTTGACCAACACTGAATAAATATTTGTACTGCTGACATGATCCAGCTTACACTATAAATCTGTGATTTTTGATTTGTAGAAGGTATGTGATGGTCCTATCATGCTGTAAGCCTGCTTTATATAGCAGGACTGGGCAATAAAGTAAACACCAAAATAGAGAATATTTTTTAAACTGGTAAAGTAAGTGCTAATTATTTAGCTTTAAACAGAATTATGTTTAGAGAAACAAAAATACCATTAAAAGTCCTACATATCCTAAAGTGTCCTGCATTGTCATAGTCGATTCTATTATGCCTAAAGACATTTGGTACCAGGAAGTAGTTTTACCATCAGACATTCCCTGCCCGTCAATTTATTTTGTGATTAGAAATCCTATTTTTCTCCTTAATGGTGGCAAGATTGGAGGAAGGTACCTGCTGGGACTTATGGGATCACCTGGGATAAAATATAAATATAAGGAAAACTAAATCTGGAAATAATGACCAAGGATAGTGTTAGCTGTAGAGCAGAGATTGTGGTAGAAATCATCTTTCTATCCCGATGTCAACCATTAGCGTTGCCACCCCCCTCCCTTGCAGATCTCTGGCAAGATACAAATCCGCTCAGTGATTCCTAAGCCTCCCCTTTCAACGCTTGCTGAGCTGACAAACTACGGGCCAACCTCTTCTGAACATGCGAGCATGCACAGTATTAGCATTATGAGTAAAAGGGAGGCAGAATCTACTTAGTCAACCACAAGTGGGAGGTGGTGTGTAGCCAACTAAAAGCTGATAAGCAAAGTGGCACCATACAGGGCTTTAGGTCAATAGATGGCACAATCATAAATGGTCAACCAACCCTAAGTTACTCCCTTTCGCCCAACGCACACTAGATTAGCCCACACCATACCTTTTACCCTGCTGGTGCACAAGGTATAGCAGTATATTCTAACAAATATACAAATCCACTCTATGTTAAAGAACCCACAAACTTCGAGATAGGGCCAGATCCAGAGAAGAGAGATGAACAAAACTTTTTCGTTCTGACATCATTCCGTGGAACCTATTGATATTCAAACCCAATCGATCAGAATTTCAGATTTTCTGAAGCTTAAAAAATCGTCAGATCCGCAGATTTTCAAACCGGGAATTTATCACTACGGAGAAGACTCAGCAGTAGTGGGAAATTATACTTCTCTCTTTTCATTACTCTTATCATCAATACCTCAATCCCTCTGCTTCCAATAACCGAGAATTCTATCTTTGCTATCTTGGGTTTCATCCTTGAAAGCACATTGCAGCAATCAGTAGAAATATTAGGCTTCACTCATCCATAGATGATTTTTTTACAGTCATCGTCCTCTTCCTCATCATCTTCTTCACTTTCAATCTCTGCTTCACCTGTGAATAAAAAGGATTGAATGTTGAATGTTTCTTGTGCTGGAAAAAAATGGCAAATGAAAAGAGGGTTTTTCTTATACATTTCGTTGCACAAGTTAGCCTTGTCCACCAACACGCCTTCTCCACCACACGCCTTCTCCCCCAACACACCACACACATCTCCCACACACGCCTTCTCCACCAACCACGCCTTCTCTCACCAACACGCTTCTCACCAACACGCCTTCTCCACCAACAGCCTTCCACCAACGCCTTTCCACACAACACGCCTTCTCCACCCAACACCCTTCTCCCCACACCAACACACTTCTCCCCAACACGCTTCTCCACCAACACGCCTGCTCCACCAACACGCCTTCCCACCAACACGCCTTCTCCACCAACGCCTACTCCACCACACGCATTCTCACCAACACCCTTCTCCACCAACACGCCTTCTCCACCACACGCCCTTCTCCCACCAACACATCCCACCAACCAACATTTCTCCACCAACCGCCTTCTCCACCAACACGCCTTCTCCACCAACACGCATTCTCCACCAACACGCATTCTCCACCCACCAACACACATTCTCCACCAATACGCCTTCTCCACCAACACGCCTTCTCCACCAACACATTCTCCACCAACACGCCTTCTCCACAACACGCCTTCTCCACCAACACACTTCTCCCCAACACGCCTTCTCCCCAACACACATTCTCCACCAACACACCTTCTCCACCAACACGCCTTCTCCACCAACACACATTCTCCCACCAACACACCTTCTCCACCAACACGCCTTCTCCACCAACACGCCTTCTCCACCAACACGCCTTTCCACCACACGCCTCTCCACCAACACGCCTCTCCCCCAACACACCAACACACATTCTCCACCAACACGCCTTCTCCACCAACACGCCTTCTCCACCAACACGCCTTCTCCACCAACACGCCTTCTCCACCAACACGCCTTCTCCCAACACGCCTTCTCCACCAACATGCCTTCTCCACCAACACGCCTTCTCCACCACACCCTTCTCCACCAACACACATTCTCCACCAACACACATTCTCCACCAACACCATTCTCCACCAACACGCCTTCTCCACCAACAACGCCTTCTCTCCACCAACACGCTTCTCCACAACACGCATTCTCCACCCACCACACACATTCCACCAATGCCTTCTCACCAACACGCCTTCTCCACCAACACTTCTCCACCAACACGCCTTCTCCACCACACGCCTTCTCCACCAACACACACATTCTCCACCAACCCCTTCTCCCCACACACATTCTCCACCAACACACCTTCTCCACCAACACGCCTTCTTCCACCACACACATTCTCCACCAACACACCTTCTCCACCAACACGCCTTCTCCACCAAGACGCATTCTCCACCAACACACATTCTCCATCCACCAACACACATTCTCCACCAACACGCCTTCTCCACAACACGCCTTCTCCACCAAAATGCATTCTCCACCAACACGCCTTCTCCACCAACACACATTCTCCACCAACACGCCTTCCCACAAATGCATTCTCACCAACACGCCTTTCCACCACACACATTCTCCACCAACACCTTCTCCACCCAACACGCCTTCTCCACCACAACGCCTTTCCACAAAACGCCTTCTCCACCAACACTCCATTCCTCCACCAACATGCATTCTCCACAACAGTGCAGGTCAAGAGAAGATAGCTGTGAATTTGTCACCAAATTGGTTTTAACAACAAAATTACTGATTTCAATGTTGACATTTCTCCCTAAAACAGATTAAATGTTACAAAACAAATAAATTTTCAGCACAAAAATGAAAACTCCACCACAACATTTCTGTTTACATTGTAGAAACTTTGTCACGAAACTGAACTCTAGAGGTGGAATTTCTGGTGTTGATGTAAACAACAGTATTTTCATCAAAATCAATGGACACAAAACCAGCTCATACAGCTCTGGGCAGAGTTGGCAACATTGGGAAGCCCAGCCACAATACTGCAGAGTAGATTCCATATTACTGATTCCTCATTGAAGGCTGGAAATTTGCAGTTGGGGTTTGTATCAAAAGAGACAATGGACAGGATAGTTTTTAGGGTGGCCATGCCCTTTTTGGGGTAACAGCAAATCCCAAACACATGATGATGATGTCAGGAAGGCCAATTCCCCATCAGACCCACGGTTTAGGCAAGTACAAAGGTTTACGTGGAATATATTGGTTTCCATTATGTGGCATTTCACTTTCCAGCAGGAACATTCTACAGAGCATTAAACACTTTTTACATAACCTTGTTATAATGTCCAGCACCCCGTCAGGTTTAAAAAGGGGCGGGGGGGTTTTTTCATTGGAAAAATTCAGATTTGCATTTAATTGTCCTTTTCTCAATGACCATTAAATTCATATTTCTATAAACACACTAGATTTTATTATTGTAATACACGGTTGCAAAAACTGACACACACCCCCCCCCACAAACTTTCAGGTTTATTCAATAAAAGTTCTTATAGTTAAAAATGGTGCTAATTCTGCCCCAACCAATCAGATGTTAGCTTTCAAATGTTAATTAGTATCTGATTGGTTGGGGCAGAATTAGCACAATTTTTGAACTTATATTGAATCTCCCTATTTTTATTATTAATATTATTATTATATACACACTGTATTTTATTATTATTGTACACAAACTATCTTTTGTTATTATTATGCACACACTATATTTTATTATTATTATTATTATACACACACAATATTTTATTATTATTTTACACAACTATATTTTTGTTATTTTAATACCACACTATATTTTATTAATATTATAATATTATTATTATTATACACATTCTATATTTATTATTATTATACACAACCTAATCCGGCCCATGTAATAAAATTTCTTATAGTTAAAAATGGTGCTAATTTTGCCCCAACCAATCAGATGTTATTTATCATTAGAAAGCTAACATCTGATTGGTTGGGGCAAAATTAGCACCATTTTTAACTATAAGAACTTTATTACATGGGCCGGATAGTGTGTGTATAATAATAATACAAAATAGAATGTGTATAATAATAATAATAATTATAATATTAATAAAATATAGTGTGTGTATAAAATAACAAAATATATGGTTAATGATAGAAATTTTATAACATAGGCCTGTATATTTTTATTATTTCTGTAATTAAAACTTGTTTTAAGGTGACCGGTACAAATCATACCCAAATTTTATTTATACCAGTGAAGATACCCTATAATTACTGTGCATTTGGCTCTGCATAAAGCAGTTTTCTCTATTTTCTTGGTAAGTGGGCTGTAGACCCCCGGGGGATTCCCCTGTTACCCTGTGGTCCAGCCTGACACTGCCACTATGAACTGTACTATATTGTAGATTTGTAAAACAACCCCCACCCCCTTATAAATAAATAAGGCGCATCTCTCCGGGAACTGGGAATCGGACTTGGGAGAAGAACATTTCTTTGCAGAAGAATGGAGGAAGATGGCTCTCAATGCATACACAATACTCACTGCTGTGCTGGCAGAGAGTGTTTAATCACATTGTGTGGGTGGTTTTACGATTCCAGAGATTATAAAACTGAATGATAAATACAGTATAGCGCTATGGCTCTCTCTCCTCAATAAATTCACATGAGCGATTAGGTTTTTTTTTTTTATAAAAAATGAAACTGAATAGTAAATAAAGCAACGGGGATTATCTGTGTAGAAAATTCCACATGAGTTTTGTTTACCATTAGAAAGGAATGATAAATACAACAAACTCTAAACCGCCTGCAACAGCAACTACATATTAATTAGCAGTAAGTGGGTTCTACTCTCTGTCCTCAAATTTTATATGTAATACAGCACTGAAAATGCTTTTTGTCCAAACAGTCCGCATGAGAACCTATTTACCAGCGTTTTCAACGTCTTAGCTACGAGTCCCTGGTCAGTCTGGCTGAAGCATTCCTCCGGGATAATCAACCTTGGACTCAAACCCAACTGAACCAGGAATCTTTTTATTTTCGACCGTGATTTTTTAAATGATTGTCCATGATTTTTTACCTCCATTTTCCATATGTTCTAGAAATGTTATTTTTAAACCGCAGTTCCAAAATGAAAACTATGTTTGTTTCAAAACCAGGACTCTGGTGTACTCTGATACTCTGTACTCTGATGATTAATGCATTTTTTAAAAGGCATTTCCTCGCCCCTAGCCCCAACTGCGAATGCTAGAGGACTCCATATTTGCCTCTCTCTCTCTTGCCCATTTTACCATCCTTAGCTCCTCTGGGTATTGCCCAGGAGCTTCTCCATATGGCAGGCTGATGACTTCTATGGAAGGAAACAAGCGGCTGCAGAAGATACAAAACTTGACATTATTCTTGCTTAATTGCTTCTCTATGTTTAAAAGTGAGTGATGTACCTTATAAATATATTCTGTAGCCATTATTAGTTCTGGAATGCCTTGCGGCTGTGATAACTAATTAATGTTCACTGATATGGCTTTTCTCATTAACTCTATGACTACACAGGAGATTTCTATGGGTTCAATGTAAAGGACACCATTTATTTTATTCATCAAAATTCTTATAAATCAAAATGAAAGGGAAGAAAAGTAAAATGAAATGGAAGAAATGATTAGAAATGCGATAGAGGGAACTTTCAGAATCCTAAGGCCCTAGTCATTTGCTAACAAATAATTAGAAGAGATGAGCCCGGATATCCTGGAGGATGAGTCTACTACCTAATGGGTGAGTCTACTAATAAAATTGAGTCTACTAATTAATGGGTGAGACTATTAACTAATGGGTGAGTCTACTAACTAATGTGAGTCTACCAATTAATGAGTGAGTCTACTAATTATTGAGTGAGTCTTATAGCTAGGCAGTCTACTAACTATAGGTGAGTTTACAATTAAGGGTGAGTTTACTAACTAATGGGTAAGTTTATTAAATTATCGGTGAGTCTACTAACTAATGGGCGATCTCTACTACCTAATGGCGAGTCTACTAACTAATGGGTGAGTCTATTAATTAACTAATTGGTGAGTCTACTAACTAATGGGTAAGTTAATTAAATAACAGGTGAGTCTACTACTAATGAGTGAGTCCTACTACTAATGAGTGAATCTACTAATAATGGGTGATCTACAACTAATGGATAGTCTACTAAAATGGATGAGTCTACTAACAAATGGGTGAGTCTACTAACAAATGGGTGAGTCTACTACCTAATTGGTGAGTCTACTAACTAATTGGCGAGTCTACTAACTAATGAGTGAGTCTACTAACTATGGGTAATCTACTAACAATGCGCAGGTCTACTAACTAATGGGTGAATCTGCAAACTAATGGGTGAGCTCTACAAATGGGTGGTCTACTAATTAATGGGTGAATCTACAAACTAATGGGTGAGTCTACTAACTAAGGGTGTATCTACTAACTAATGGTTGAGTCTGCTAACTAATGGGTGTGTCCACTAACTAATTCATGAGTCTACTAACTAATGGGCAAGTCATCTTACAATGGTTAGTCTACTAACTATAGAAATTGTGGATGTACCACTGAAAACAGTCCAATTCTTATTGAGTTCAGACTCAAAAGCATAGGTTAGACCATGAGACTGATCCCATTCTGACCTACCTACTGATCAATGATTTATTCGGTCACCTTTAAGTTGGGGAGAAACTGGTAATCAGATGATATTTCATCTCAACCACTCATTTTCCAGAACTAGATAATCCAGAATGACAGATTTTGGTAAATCCTTCTGAAATGGTCAGCCACACAGTAAATTTTCTTCTAATCCATATCCAATTCAATGAAAAATCAGACTCAGGAAAAATATCAGCCCTTGAATACCAAGGGGTAAACCAGGACAGCTGAAGGGGTTTCACTTGAAGGAGTTAAGACACTTTCATCAGTAAAGGTGCCCATACAAACTTACCTTTTGCATTTGTGCAAGAACCACCTGGCCTAATGTTTTAATCTTTTTGGAAGAAGACGTAACATATCTTTATTCAAATACACAGTATGTCTATTCTATAAACACATTTTTATTTAGATTCTACCTATTTTTTGACAAAATGGTTTCTTTTTTCTTCTATATCCTCCCATTTCCTTTTCTCCTATTTAGTAAGTTCATCGGTATTCATTGTTTGATCTACTTGTCCTTTTCAGTGTCTTTGTCCGTCTGTCCTTGGTTTAAACTCTTTGTACGTTTCCCATGGTGAGAAGTAAAGTTCTCAAACCATGAAGACTTCTATTTTGAATGGTAGCCAGCATTCGCTGAAAGCAGTATTTATAGCGGACATTGTTAGTATCATGTTGAGTACAAGTAGTTGAGTATTCAATGTAATTTAACACTTGCTAAAGTGCCTTTGAAAACAGTTAGGGTGAAATGTGGCTGTGATGGCCACATTTGCATCTGTTATAATGACTGCACAGTTTGTTTTTTATTTGAACAAAATTCAAGGTTGACAGATGGGCTTGGGGAGGCCTTTTTGAGCGTGTTGGCTTAACTCGCTTAAAATGCACTTAAAGTGGAAAAAATTTTGTTCCATTCACAAGTAAAGAAACATTTAACAAAAAGAAAATGAGTATTATTGAAAAGCTTGAAAGTCTCATCTAATGGCTTTGTCGGGAAATAACACGCTTTCAAAACAGCCCTAAGCCATCTACTAGATTATTGAGTAACACAAATGTAGAGACTTTATACAAATATTTTCAAAAGGCGATAATGTTAAAACACAGGAGGCTTTATATATATTTATATCCGAAGGTAACGTATTCTCCTAGCTTTAGATCATTTGATGATATTGTTTATCATTTTAGGGCTGTGTTTACCCAGTAGTGAACTTCTTTGAATATTCCACAAGAACCTAATCTGAATTGGAAGTTGGAAGTAGCAACGTCCTCTGGTATAGATAACAGATAACAGTGCTCCATGGAGACTCAGTTGCTAAGTCAAGGCTGAAAGCCAGTAAGCAGTGATTGATAATTTTACATGTGCAGGGTTTTAAATGCTCCTCTTGATTATGTCATTGATGGTGTTTTCTTTGGTCCTCATTGTGGGACAACCAAATTGTTCTAAGATGAGAACCATCCGACCTGAATGCTTCTCTATTTTATTGTGGAACACTATTTTAAGAACAAGGGAGAACCACACTAGCTTGGTGTAATTAAGAGTTAGAAAGGAGACATGACCAGGCAGGTTGGCTGTTATTTTACTGGCACAGATTTCAATGAATAACAAATAAAAACAAGCAAAGTTCCACCCACTTTTTTTCATTGGAGTCATAATAACCCTAATAATCACCTGTCCAGCATTAAGACTGTAGAAAACAGAATTGCTTGTGGACAACAATAGTGAGGGCTCCTGATAACACTGTATTTGACTATAACATTCTCTATTGTTCCTCTCTCTGCATTAACACTAGTTCTCTTTCCCTTTCTTTCTCTCTTTCACTTCGAACAATCCACTGGAGCCTCTCACTACATTAGGTTTACTCTTAGTCGCAGTACCTCCACCATCATCCTTCTACCTCTACCACAATGTAACATGGAAGCTCATAATGTATAAGTGGGTCATGGCACCATGTATTATTTAAGGACGTAACAAGTAACAAACACCATTACCTAAGAGGGTGGTAATTAATGGCTTTTTAGGATTTCTTATGCAAAAATTCCTTAAAGAAACAATAAGTCACTTCTGTGGCTTCAGTTTGTTTAATGTATGTTTCATTTTAACCATTGAGGATATATGTGTAACCCATTCAGAGCTTTATGGCCAACTGTTCTGTGTAGTAGGGGGTGGACATTTAGGACAAGTCTACATACCCATTAAATCACAAGTAACTATGACCTCAAGCACCAACATTAACATCTTTCATAATACTTCTATGTCTACTGCTTTGCTCAGGCTGATGAAGAGTAATGTAGGTGTCTCTTGGGGTACTTTCCTGGACAGTGCATGTTAGGGGGGGCAGCCATTGCTGATTTTTTAAAAGAGTGTTGACACAGGGTACGGGAAAGTGAGGGTTTAAATTCCCTTAGTATTATTTACATTGCTTGGCTGCACAGTGTGTGGGCAAGAATATCCATCATGATGATAAAATATTCAACCATTTCTCTTGGCAATGTAAGATATGATCTTTTGTTTTCAGAATGACAGGACCTTCTTAAATATAAAGAAATTAGTCTTCCCTGTGTAGCAATAGATAGAAAACATCTTTAACTGAACATTTTATAAATGAAATTGAAGGCAGACCGTATATAAATAGGGTAAATACCCTCCTTTTAGGCCTGCTGAAATACATGTATTACTACTTTCCCTATTTATAAAGAGGCCATTTTGGATGTGAATATGTTGATATTGGTTAACAAGATATTTCTATTGTATCCATGACTAGACTAATCCATCCCGCCCTTCCTGATTATTACCCATAAACACAGAGATTGTTGTTTCAGTGTCCGTAGTTTAGCTAATTGGGAATAGAGATTGTAACATGATGATCCCATGTCACACGTAATGACAAATGTAATAAGGTTTTAATTCAGTACAGTAATTATCTGCTCTCACAGTAACCTGAATAATTCTAAAACCGCTGCCTGTGCCATAAAGCAAAACCTGCAACGGATTTGAATCTATTAGGCTCCTGCGGGATTTATTGAGAGCATTTGTAACCAGATATTTAATGATAACTTCTCTTCCATTCTGACAAGGTATCTGCCTCCCTCTGCTCAATGAGAGTTTTTATAGTTTGAGCATGTGCAGTGAAACAGCAGGGGAAACAGCAGTCAATCATTGGTAACAAGGTATAAAAGGTGCTCAAACCCCACATAAAAGCCATATACTTTTCATGAAACAGTGAGTGGGTTTTGTAAATGAACTCACTTATTATATATATATTATATGAGGGTTCGGGTGCTTATGCCCCGAGCCCTCCCCTTAAAAAATAGCACCGATCTCGGTTCATGTCTTATAATTGGATAGATATCTCACCATGCAGTTGGGTGGCCCGGGTGCGAGTAGCCCCAGGCCAGTCGCTGGACCAGTGTCATCCATACCAGTGAGTATATAGAAGAGCGCAGCTACCGGACCACACAAGGACTCTCTCATAAAATTTCAAGGTTCTTTATTATTGTTTGACGCGTTTCGGGCCACGCACGGCCTTAATCATAAGCAAGACAATAACAAATGGTAACACACGTTTATATACGCTTATATATGTGTTCATTATCACATGACTAGGAAATGACGTCACTACAGCGTATATAAACGTGTGTGTTACCATTTGTTATTCTTAATACCATTTGTTAATACCATTTGTTATTAAGGGCCGTGCGTGGCCCGAACACGCGTCAAACAATAATAAAGAACCTTTGATATTTTATGACAGATTCCTTGTGTGGTCCGGTAGCTGCACCTCTTCTATATACTTACTGGTAGTCATCATTGGTTGTGATGTCAGCAGCCACACCTTGATTGACAGCATGGAGGGTGGAGCCAGTTTACTGTGCCAGAATGGGACAATAATTATCCTTAAATGTCTGGTTAGTAATGCAGGTAATAATGTTGCTGATATATCAATTAAGTTTGGGGGCAGGTAACTGACAAGTACTTTTTTTGTTTTTGTTTCAAGGGGTGGGCATGCCCTTTAAACTCCACACCCTCTATTGATTTGTTCTTTGCTTTTGACCATATCCCACGTTACCCACCAGGCCAGGAAAATGAATTCTCCAGGGCTCATTTAATAAGACATGCACATTTTTGCCCATGTTCTTAATCTGCTGCAGCAACCAATCAGATGATATCTTATTACTGCTCTGCTTACGTTAGAAAACAATCTGCTGAAATCTGATTCGTTGTTACAGGAGCATGGGCAGTATTTTGCATCTCTTATAAATAAGGCCCAGAGTGCGTTATATGTTGGCACCATACCCCTACAATCCCCAATGTTCTCGGGTTCTACAGTATATAAAGAAACACCTTTTAGAGGAACTTCTTCAAAGTCATTACCATATAATAATAATCATTTCTTATCCATTGAGTTTTTGATACATGTCCCACCATCAACCATTAAACATAGGGGGTTCCTGGACCTACTGTATTAAACAGCTGGGATACATCTCAGCATCGAATCTGGTGATAATCTTCCTCTTGGCTTCCATATTAATGTTTCATTATGGTATGTAGCATTGCTAATTAATAAATAAAGACATTTCTCCCTCTCCCCGGAAATTAGGTAACATTGACCAAGGCTACAGAGATCCACACAGGAGTTAAAGCAAATGAGGTCAATGTCCTTAATCACTGTACCTCCTGTCACATGTTCTTTGTTCATAGTCTCTCCATACATTTCTGCGGGGTTACTCACTAATCTAACAAAACCATTAAAGGTGGATTGTCCGTACTATGGACTAGAAATCTCTCCACATCCTGAATCTCCAGACATACATACACTCTCCTTGCTAATGTTAATGTCAATATTATAAATGAAGATCTATTTGGTATTTTAATTCTACCATTCTTTTATCAATTATGATAATTTATTATCTGTTATCTATACAGTATCTATCTGTGTATCTATCTATCTATCTATCTATCTATCTATCTATCTATCTACTCTGCTATCTATCTATCTATCTATCTATCTCTCTCTCTCTCTCTCTCTCTCTCTCTCTGTCTGTCTGTCTGCCTGTCTGTCTGTCTATCTATCTATCTATCTATCTAACTCTGCTATCTATCTATCTATCTAACTCTGCTATCTATCTATCTATCTAACTCTGCTATCTATCTAACTCTGCTATCTATCTAACTCTGCTATCTATCTATCTATCTATCTATCTATATCTATCTACTATCAATCTATCTATCTATCTATCTATCTATCTACTCTGCTATCTATCTATCTATCTTCTATCTTTTATCTGTCTGTCTGTCTGTCTCTGTCTATCTATCTATCTATCTATCTATCTATCTCTTACTATCTATCTATCTATCTGTCCTGTCTGTCTGTCTGTCTGTTTCTGTCTGTCTGTCTGCCTGTCTATCTAACTCTGCTATCTATCTATCCATCTATCTATCTTCTATATCTAACTCTGCTATCTATCTATCTAAAGTATCTATCTATCTATCTGTCTGTCTGTCTGTCTGTCTGTCTGTCTGTCTGTCTGACTATCTATCTAACTCTGCTATCTATCTATCCATCTATCTATCTATCTTCTATATCTAACTCTGCTATCTATCTATCTATCTAAAGTATTTATCTATTTATCTATCTATCTAAAGTATCTATCTAAAGTATCTATCTATCTATCATCTATCTATCTATAGTATCTATCTCTCTATCATCTATCTATCTTCTATCTATCTAACTCTGCTATCTATCTATCTATCTATCTATCTATCTATCTATCTATCTATCTATCTATAGTATCTATCTCTCTATCATCTATCTATCTTCTGTCTATCTAACTCTGCTATCTATCTATCTATCTATCTATCTATCTATCTATCTTCTATCTATCTAACTCTGCTATCTATCTATCTATCGTATCTATCTATCGTATCAAATCAAATCAAATCAAAAAGAGCTTTATTGGCAGGATCAATTTACATTTTGACATTGCCAAAGCAAACAAAATAATAAAATAATGAAACATGTTAGTATTAGAGGTTCACGGTAGGGGGACATGGGTATCAATGGATAATTAATATATGGACCAGGTAACTTAAAGTGTATTGGGTTTTAGTCTTTAAAGCTAGGTACACACAGTACAGATTTCTGAAAGATGACAGACAGGATCTGTAAGATCCTGTCTGCCATCTTTCAAAGATCTGCCATATACACATCCCGAGCGTTCTCCTATGTGAGAACGCTCGGGACTGTGTGTTTCCATCGGCCGCGCTAGACTCCTCTATAGGGAGTCTAGCGCGGCCGATGGAAATTTTCGGCCTTTCCCGAACGAGCGTTCGGCCGACCCGATCGTTTGGCGGCCGCGCGCTCGTTCGGGAAACGAACGTACACACGTAACGATTAAGCCCCGATACCGTCGGATCCGACGGTATCGGGGCTTAATCGTTAATGTGTGTACCCAGCTTAAGTCGATTGGGGAAGGATAAAGGGATAATTGGGCAAGTAATCCTTGGACATTGAGTTCATTTATGCTCCTCTCAGTCTGTGACATGCCGTTACATAGTGTGCCCCAATATTTCTAACTCTGCTATCTCTCTATCATCTATCTATCTATCTATCTATCTATCTATCTATCTATCTATCTATCTATCTATCTATCATCTATCTATCTATCTATCTATCCATCTATCTCTCTATCTATCTATTATCTATCTATCATCTATCATCTATCTATCTATCTATCTATCTATCTCTCTATATATCTATTATCTATCTATCTATCTATCTATCCATCTATCTCTCTATCTATTATCTATCTATCTCTCCATCTATCTATCCCTCTATCTCTCTATCTATCATCTGTTTGTCTGTCTATCTATCTATCTATCTATCTAATCAAATCAAATAAAAAAGAGCTTTATTGGTAAGACCAATTTACATGTTGACACTGCCAAAGCAAACAATAAATAATAAATCCCGTTATAGAGGGTTCACTGTCGGGGGTAATGGGTGTGATATCACATATAATCTCTGAGCAGTTCAGTATAAAGCATCTTCCAGTTTCTCACCTGCCCCCGGAGATGAAGGTTCAAATACACTGGACGTGTCACTACAGGTGTTTGATGCCTGTTCGGTCAGTTTCTTCTTCCCATTTCTGTCAGACGACTTATGAGATTTTTTTTTATTCTTGACCAGAATTTTATATTTCAAATCCATGGGGCTGGGAAGAGGAACTCCGGCATCGAGCTAAAGAAGAAATAAATAAGAGGCATGAAATGGTTAATAACGTGACATATTGAGGATCCATTCAGCAAGAGCCTTTGAGGATATTTCAAACCAAACATTGGATTTGGGTTTCAGGAGAGCAGTAAAACCTATAAATGGAATAATGAGTCTCTGAGCAGTAAGAAATACTTGCAACGAGATTCTTCAATTCTATTGGTAGAAAACTTTATAAAGAATCGATATAGTCACCATTTCGCTAACGCAGGACATTGCAATGGCGAAAATCCTTACTATCACCTTATTTATAAACCACAAACCTTATTGATGTGTCGATGTACGTGACCCTGGACCCCAAAGTGTACTGGGAAAGCACAATATACTGACACCTTCCGGGGAACTATTTCCAGGCTAGATACAACTTGGCGATTCTAAAAGTTTAACATCATGCAATGAAATACTTTCCATTTTGTTTAA
Source organism: Hymenochirus boettgeri (assembly GCA_019447015.1). Classification (NCBI taxonomy): domain Eukaryota; kingdom Metazoa; phylum Chordata; class Amphibia; order Anura; family Pipidae; genus Hymenochirus; species Hymenochirus boettgeri. Next base: position 18,721,587 of record CM033473.1, on the reverse strand, counting down.
TAAATATCATTGCGGTTACGGTGGCGGTGTGTGGCAATATGGCAATATGCAGCGATATGATGTTACGGTGGCGGTGTATGGCAATATGCACGTATGATGGTTACGTGGGCGGTGTGTGGCAATATGGCAATATGTAGCGATATGGGTTAACGGTGGCGGTGTATGGCAATATGGCAATATGCAGCGTTATGAGTTACGGTGGGGGCGGTGTGTGGCATATGGCATATTTAGCGATATGATGTACGGTGGCGGTGTATGGCAATATGGCAATATGCAGCGATATGATGTTATGGTGTGATGGCAATATGGCAATATGCAGCGATATGATGTATGGTGGCGGTGTGTGCAATATGGCAATATGCAGCGATATGATGTTCGGTGTCTGTGTTTGGCAATATGGCAATATGCAGCGATATGATGTTACGGGTGGCGGTGTATGGCAATATGGCAATATGCAGCGATATGATGTTTGTGGGTGGTGTGTGGCATATGGCAATATGCAGCGATATGATGTTCAGTGGGGGGTGTATGGCAATATGGCAAATGCAGCGATATGATGTTACGGGGTGTGGTTGTGGCAATATGGCAATATGCAGCGATATGATGTTACGGTGGCGGTGTGTGGCAATATGGCAATATTGTAGCGATTCGGATGTTACGGTGGCGGTGTATGGCAATATGGCAATATGCCAGCGATATGATGTTACGTGGGGGTGTATGGCAATATGGCAATTGCAGCGATATGATGTTGGTGGCGGTGTGTGGCAATATGGCAATATGCAGCGATATGATGTTACGGTGCGGTGTGTGTGTGGCAATATGGCATATGACGATATGATGTTTATGGTGGCGGTGTATGGCAATATGGCAATATGCAGCGATATGATGTTATGGTGGTGGTGTGTGGCAATATGGCAATATGCAGCGATATGATGTTACAGTGGGGGTGTATGGCAATATGGCAATATGCAGCGATATGATGTTACGGTGTCGGTGTGTGGCAATATGGCAATATGCAGCGATATGATGTTACGGTGGCGGTGTGTGGCAATATGGCAATATGTAGCGATATGATGTTACGGTGGCGGTGTATGGCAATATGGCAATATGCAGCGATATGATGTTACGGTGGCGGGTAATGGCAATATGGCAATATGCAAGCGATATGATGTATGTGGGTGGTGTGTGGCATATGGCAATGCAGCGATATGATGTTCAGTGGGGGGTGTATGGCAATATGGCAATATGCAGCGATATGATGTTACGGGTGTCGGTTTGGCAATATGGCAATATGCAGCGATATGATGTTACGGTGGCGGTGTGTGGCAATATGGCAATATTAGCGATATGATGTTACGGTGGCGGTGTATGGCAATATGGCAATATGCCGCGATATGATGTTACAGTGGGGGTGTATGGCAATATGGCATATGCAGCGATATGATGTTGGGTGGCGGTGTGTGGCAATATGGCAATATGCAGCGATATGATGTTACGGTGTCGGTGTTTTGGCAATATGGCATATGCACGATATGATGTTATGGTGGCGGTGTATGGCAATATGGCAATATGCAGCGATATGATGTTATGGTGGTGGTGTGTGGCAATATGGCAATATGCAGCGATATGATGTTACAGTGGGGGTGTATGGCAATATGGCATATGCAGCGATATTGAGTTACGGGTGTCGGTGTGTGGCAATATGGGCAATATGCAGCGATATGATGTTACGGTGGCGGTGTATGGCAATATGGCAATATGCAGGCGATATATGTTACGGTGGCGGTGTATGGCAATGATGGCAATATGCAGCGATATGATGTTACGGTGGCGGTGTATGGCAATATGGCAATATGCAGCGATATGATTGTTATGGTGGCTTGTGTGCAATATGGCAATTATGCAGCGATATGATGTTTAGGTGGCGGTGTGTGGCAATATGGCAATCATGCAGCGTATTAATTTCCGGTGGCGGTGTGTGGCAATATGGCAATATGCAGCGATATGATGTTACGGTGGCGGTGTGTGGCAATATGGCAATATGCAGCGATATGATGTTTTGTCACAGGGTTATCACCACCTAATAAATTGCTTATGAAGTCCAAATTTGTCCAAAGTGGTGTCCACTAGGTCCTACCACAAACAATGGATTTAATAGTTAAATGGTATGTCCTCCCTAAAAAAATCAGGAAACCCATCCCAGCCCCAACCGCCATGTTAGATTACTAAAAAAAGCAGCACAACCATACTTAACATTGCTCCCGTGGCTACTTCTGCCCGGCCCTCTGTTTGCCAGAGGCTGCAAACAAGGGCTGGACCAGCAGCCACGTCTGTGATTAGATGAGATGCAGCCAATCACAGACGTGGCTGCCGGCAGTGCAGAGCGCAGGGAGAATGTAAGTATGTTTGTGCTGCTTTTTTAGTAATCTAACAGAACAGTTGTAGGTGGGCAGGGGTGCCCTACACTACAGAAAATAACATTTAAAGGTAGAGGGTGAGGCAGGCATGGAGGGATCCAGTGGGAGGGAGGGGGGTGGTTGGTAAAGGTCTCCCCAGCACATGTCACAGTACATCCCAGAGGACAGGGAGGTGGCAGAAACCTTTTACACAGGAAGAAAGCTCCTACTCTTCAGTTTCCTGGACTTTGCCCAGACACTACAGGAGAACCATAAGGAGCAGGGATGTAAGGTAAGGATTTTTTTTTAAACTACACAGTGGCACCAGTAGTGGGTTAAATTTTAGTTTTGGGGTGGACATGCCCTTTAAACAAATTTGAATAAGAAACTCATACTTAACAGTCAGACTGCTGCTCCCAAGCTCGTAAAAGAGCTTGCACAGCTTTAAAAGGGAGAAGAAACCCTGGAGAAGATCAGGCAAAGATTTATCACTAGGGTCGTATTGGAAAAAGGTAAATATTGTGCACTGGGGACTCAGGGGGTTGGTGTAAAGTCACTTTTAGTTTTGGGGGATTAATTATGATTAATAACTACTACACAACATTCCAGGGTATTTCCTAAACATTGTGTAGTGTGAATTTGTATTGAAAATATGTAATTTTATTATCATTCCATTCTCTTACTGGATTTTTTTCTAGCGGGTCCGTCAGAAGTCCGTCTCCAAAGATTTGCTTGCAGTACTCTGCCATCTTTGCTTGCTGCTTTGGGCTGGAATCGCATAAAAGAAACATCAAATGCTTCATACAATGACTTGGCTTCCACCCATTCAATAAACAAAAAAAATAACAAGGCAACAAAAATGAAGCCAGTAGGATTGTATATACCATTTAATCGCTCATTACAATACAAATCATAGATCTATAGTCGTATTTATAAAGGGGGTGGAATCTTTTTTGTACTCCTGAAATGAACAAACATTGCAGTGAATTAATGATGAATTGCTGCAAAGTAGAATAAGTTACTGAATTTTTGCTGCTTAAAGAAGATTGAAAGTGAAAAATCATCCCCCCTCCCTTAAGCTGTACCCTAAAATGCTAAATCCTCATCCCTGGGTGTACAACTGGTAGTTTAAACCTTCTAGGTGTCCTCGCTACTCTGTTCCAGTCTTGGCTGTGCCCTTTTCCAACCTGGCATTACAACCAATAGGAGGACATACTGCAGGAAACTTGCCCCGCCCATTACTAGCAGAGAGCAGTGTTGAAAGCACCTGGAAGATAAGTACCCAATCTACCAGCTGTGCCCCAGGGATGAAGTCTTAACATTCTAGGTCCTCATCTTGGCTTCAGCTCAAGGAGGTTCCCTTTCATTCTCCTTTTTTTTTAGCCGATAACTCAGCTTGCACTTTAATAAATATGACCCTTTGCCCTTTTATTTGTGATATTTTATTAACTTATTTCAGAGCACCAGAAGTACCAAACTTTGCGTTAATGTGTAAATCATGTGAAAAAAGAAAATCTACTATTCACGTAAATGTTCCAAGGTTACAAATGCTCCAAATTCATAAAGAATAAAAGCCATTTCCTTAACCCAGACACTAATGAGGACACTGCTGCCTTAAGTCTCTCTTTTACATTGGTGTACATCATTAAAATATGGTAGAGAATAAACACGCATTTATGAGATCATTATTCAGGCTATGAATGCAAAGGACTGCTGTGAAAAGGAAAGACTAAAGGAAAACAATATAACAAATGTATACATTAGGAAAAAGGAGAACAAATGCCATGTGTTTGAGTATCCTAGTGGGACCAATTTATTCTGCCGGGAGATACTGTATCAACATTACCATTTATTGTGTATAAAAGACTGAGGCTCAAAAAGCTGTCATTAGTTGAATCTGAAAGTAACGGAGTGTTAGGCATCCACAACAGTGGTCTCTATAACCCAACAGAGGTCTACATAACCCAACAGAGATCTACATAACCCAACAGAGGTTACATAAACCAAAACAGAATCACATACAACCCAACAGAGATCTACATAACCCAACAGAGGTCTACATAACCCAACAGAGATCTACATAACCCAACAGAGGTCTACATAACCCAACAGAGTCTACATAACCCAACAGAGGTCTACATAACCCAACAGAGGTCTACATAACCCAACAGAGGTCTGCATAACAACATTGGTCTAAATAACCTTACAGAGTGCTAAATAACACAACAAAGGAATACATAACCTTACAGAGGTCTACATAACCTTACAGAGGTCTACCTAACCTTACAGAGGTCTACATAACCTTACAGAGGTCTAAATAACCCAACAGATATCTACACAACACTGCATAGCATGATACACAGTGAAGCCATGTCAGGTACGATCAATGAATCCTTTTTTGACCAACACTGAATAAATATTTGTACTGCTGACATGATACAGCTTACACTATAAAATCTGTGATTTTTGATTTGTAGAAGGTATGTGATGGTCCTATCATGCTGTAAGCCTGCTTTATATTAGCAGGGACTGGGCAATAAAGTAAACACCAAAAGTAGAGAATATTTTTTAAACTGGTAAAGTAAGTGCTAAATATTTAGCTTTAAACAGAATTATGTTATAGAGAAACAAAAATACCATTAAAAGTCCTACAATATCCTAAAGTGTCCTGCATTGTCATAGTCGATTCTATTATGCCTAAAGACATTTGGTACCAGGAAGTAGTTTTACCATCAGACATTCCCTGCCCGGTCAATTTATTTTGTGATTAGAAATCCATTGCAAAAAAAATGGTGGTTCTTCTGATGTTGTGGTAATGTTTGGCCTGCCATTTTGACCGAATATGCTGAAAAAAATTGACCTATGTGTTCCAAGTTGTGCTTTTAAATCAAATATTAAAACCCCCAATAGATTGGATTTCTGGAGATAGTAAGGAACCTTTGGCCTCCTCCCCTAGGTGTATATACTCTATATTAGTATAGTGAGGTGTAAAGACAGAAGATCCATCTTGTTGGTCTTTTAATCACAATACCATGTTTTATTTTGCTTTGGAAACTAATATACTAATACTAATAAAAAAGGACCAGGCCAGTTCCATTTTAACTTTGTACAGCATATCACTTTGCATAACACTTGGCAAAATGGGAGAAAACTGTTGTGATTTATCTCATTATTACAAAGCCAATATATATAAAAATAATATATATTTTTTTTAAGTACAAAGAATGAGAGAATTTATTTGGTATGGGGCTTAATTGTACATTAATCCAACTTGAGTCTTTTAAGAGTTTGTTCCTTGGAATGTCCCTAACAGTATATCTGTTGTATTCAATAAGATCAACTGGACTTGAGAAAGCCAGTCGGATGACTAGTGAAACGTCTTCAAGAACTAAACTTCAAGTCCAGTTGATCTAATTGAATACAACAGATATACCATGACCTGGATGGATGAATATTACAGATATACCGTGACCTGGATGGATGAATATTACAGATATACCATGACCTGGATGAATGAATATTACAGATATACCATGACCTGGATGGATGAATATTACAGATATACCATGACCTGGATGGATGAATATTACAGATATACCATGACCTGGATGATTGATATTAAAGATATACCATGACCTGGATGAATGAATATTACAGATATACCATGACCTGGATGATGATATTACAGATATACCATGACCTGGATGGATAATATTCCAGATATACCATGACCTGGATGAATGAATATTACAGATATACCATGACCTGGATGGACCTGGATGGGTGAATATTACAGAGATATACCATGACCTGGATGGATGAATATTACAGATATATGACCGGATGGAGAATATACAGATATACCATGACCCGGATGAATGAAATTACGATATATACCATGACCTGGATGAATGAATATTACAGATATACCATGACCTGGATGGATGAATATTACAGATATATCATGACCTGGATGGATGAATATAACAGATATACCATGACCTGGATGGATGAATATTACAGATATATCATGACCTGGATGGACGAATATTACAGATATACCATGACCTGGATGAATGAATATTACAGATATACCATGACCTGGATGGATGAGAACCTTCACAAGCATGTCCCTAACAGTAATTTCTACTGATTGGCTGTTGGATGGGTCAAACATGCTCAGATCTCTACTGAGCAAATGAATCAACCCAGAAACTGAGACCATAATGGACACTACAAGGGGTCCTGCAAACAGGAAGTCGGTATTTTGGAGAAATCACTGGCTACAAGCATGTATTTGTGATAAACTTCCCCTGTGCCTAACTTTATTCAGTTACATCAGTTGCTTACAATGTACTTGAAAGGATTCAATAATGTTTGCCAATATTAACATACAGTGGTTTGCAAAAGTATTCGGCCCGCTTGAAGTTTTCCACATTTTGTCACATAACTGCCATAAACATGAATCAATTTTATTGGAATTCCACGTGAAAGACCAATACAAAGTGGTGTACAGGTGAGAAGTGGAATGAAAATCATACATGATTCGAAACATTTTTAACAAATCAATAACTGCAAAGTGGGGTGTGTGTAATTATTCAGCCCCCTTTGGTCTGAGTGCCCAGTTGCCCAAAGACATTGCCTGATGAGTGCTAATGACTAAATAGAGTGCTCCTGTGTGTAATCTAATGTCAGTACAAATACAGCTGCCCTGTGACGGCCTCAGAGGTTGTCTAAGAGAACCTTGGGAGCAACAACACCATGAAGTCCAAAGAACACACCAGACAGGTCAGGGATAAAGTTATTGAGAAATTTAAAGGAGACTTAGGCTACAAAAAGATTTCCAAAGCCTTGAACATCCCACCGAGCACCGTTCAAGCGATCACTCAGAAATGGAAGGAGTATGGCACAACTGTAAACCTACCAAGACAAGGCCGTCCACCTAAACTCACAGGCCGAACAAGGAGAGCGCTGATCAGAAATGCAGTCAAGAGGCCCATGGTGATTCTGGACGAGCTGCAGAGATCTTCAGCTCAGGTGTAGGAATCTGTCCATAGGACATCTATTAGTCGTGCACTGCACAAAGTTGCCCATTATGGAAGAGTGGCAAGAAGAAAGCCATTGTTAACAGAAAAGCATAAGAAGTCCCATTTGCAGTTTGCCACAAGCCATGTGGGGGACACAGCAAACATGTGGAAGAAGGTGCTCTGGTTAGATGAGACCAAAATGGAACCTTTTGGCCAAAATGCAAAACGCTATGTGTGGCGAAAAACTAACACTGCACATCACCCAGAACACACCATCCCCACTGTCAAATGTGGTGGCAGCAGCATCATGCTCTGGGGGTGCTTCTCTTCAGCAGGGACAGGGAAGATGGTCAGAGTTGGGAAGATGGATGGAGCCAAATACAGGGCAATCTTGGAAGAAAACCTCAGCAAAAGACTTGAGACTGCGGTGGAGGTTCACCTTCCAGCAGGACAACGACCCTAAACATAAAGCCAGGGCAACAATGGAATGGTTTAAAACTAAACATATCCATGTGTTAGAATGGCCCAGTCAAAGTCCAGATCTAAATCCAATGGAGAATCTGTGGCAAGATCTGAAAACTGCTGTTCACAAACGCTGTCCATCTAATCTGACTGAGCTGGAGCTGTTTTGCAAAGAAGAATGGGCAAGGATTTCAGTCTCTAGATGTGCAAAGCTGGTAGAGACATACCCTAAAAGATTGACAGCTGTAATTGCAGCAAAAGGTGGTTCTACAAAGTATTGACTGAATAATTACACACACCCCACTTTGCAGTTATTGATTTGTTAAAAATGTTTGGAATCATGTATGTACACCACTTTGTATTGGTCTTTCACGTGAAATTCCAATAAAATTGATTCATGTTTGTGGCAGTTATGTGACAAAATGTGGAAAACTTCAAGGGGACCGAATACTTTTGCAAACTACTATAACTTGCCTCCACAGCACATGTTCCTTACACTTGGCAGGTGTGAGCTACAGGACCGTCATTGTGGGTGGGGTTGGGAGCATGTTGGGGGCAAGAGTGACCCAGGTGGGGCAGACCAGGGGCGGAGTGACACAGAGAAGCTCAGTTATAAACGAAAGCAACTTTAGTGCAGTCTAGTGCATCTTAATAAACTCCCAAGCAGGGGAGACACGCCCATGAGGCAGGTTAAAAATCCTTCTCAGTACGCGGTGTCTCCATGCAATGTATCTCTATGGTGGAGTACACCTGATTGTCGTTATAGAGACCTATTGAGAGGGAAGCGGCACCAGAGACATTTTGCACCGGGCGCCGCTCCCTTGGCGCTACAGTTCCCGAGGTTAGTATTGCTGAACATTGCTACAATATTACATAATGGACTTATCTGATGAATTTTCAAAGGAAGTTAACAAACTAAGGTCTAAATAATGCTTAATATAACTCAGGAGTTGTGCTTGCGTGTGAGACATAAAAGCCAAACCAAGTTTGACTTGGGGTCATGGAAAATGTGTTTGCCTTTTAAGCATTTCGTTACCACATCAGATGAGGTGGGAGTCTACAGAAAGTTGTTTTGAAATGAAATCCTCCAGGGAAGACAATAACAATCAGTGGCTGCTGAAAAGACTTCCCGGGAGAGTACAGATGGATGAGTAGAATTGTGCAGTGGCTCGGACAAACTTCTTCATGCCCCCAAGTCCTCTAACCTCTCAGATCCTAGAGAGCCCTACTGGAAAATAATGATTGAAATGACAAGAGAGAAAATGGTCCCGAGCGGAAGCAAGTAACCTAGTTTTCCAAGGCGGCTCTTCTGTTAAATATACGTTTAATTGCTGAACAGACGGCTTGGCCCATTGGGCAAGAACACAACAGATGGGCACAGAACAGAATATTATCCAAATAGAATTTAACTCCTCTAGAACTGTAGGGCTTTATACTAAAATGATTGGTAGGATTTGGCAATATGATGGTAAAAATATCAAGAAAATAATTTCACCCTGGTTTTAAAGAGAAATAAATGCTATAAGAGTTAATTAATTTTTTTTTAATTAAACATTATAATGGTCTCATGGCATGGGGAATATTTAGAATTTAGAAATTAAAAGAGAATTATACTCATGCAGTAAGGGATTTCTTTCTGGCTCCTCCCACAGTCAATGCCACTGACAATGCTCCCATCTCTGAGAACATATTTTAATGAAAGAGGGGGAGGAGCTTTTAGTTAGTGCCAGAAACCAGTCAATATAATTTTCTTTTTAATATTAGCATTTCAGTCTCGTTATTCAGAAACATAGCATTGTGATTATAAATGTCTCCAGAGGCTCTAAGAAAATAACTCCCATCAGCCCCTGAGTTCTTAGACTGCTATAGAAATGAGGGGATTTATAGAGGAAGCAATGAAAAAAGAAATGTTATAGTAAGTAAATTCCATGGCAGTAGACACATAAAGGTCCAGTAAGCTATACCATATAGAAAGGGAGCACTTTTATATATGTCTAGGGGAACATTGGTAGATGTCTGAACATACATTAGTCTCAAAATACATTGGAAATTTCCTGAACCAAGGACATGTAACAAGCTAGAGTCTGATCTATACTACAGACAAAAAGTTTATGGGGTTCAATTTATAATTGAACCCCAACTGTACTGTCCAGGATCTACCCAATGGGAAAGAGCGCTTATTGCAGAACTTGACCAGTTGTTAGGCCCTGGGCCAAAAAGGGGGTGGAGCAACAACCATACAATTGTTCTTTAATAGATTCTTGATATACACCATCAAGAGATGACAAGATTTCTTACAGATGCTAATAATAAAAACATTGTGGTTGTATTTATTATGCTTCAAAGGGAAGAAATAATTGCATGTTTATAGAATTCTAGTGACAGATCTAGACATGGATATAAAGCCATTTACAGTTTGGACGTCAGTTTGCTGGTGTTTGTGCAATCACCCTGATATTATGCAGCCATGTAGATAAAGTTCCCTGCTTCTCATTATCACTGCCAGCTTTACAGACAATTTCTGATCCAGAATAGGAGCTGAGAAAATGTTCATTTTTCCTAGATATGTAGGATAGTAAAGGAGATTATCCAGTGGACCCCACAGGTCAATGAGTTCTCCTAATGGTCCATCATTGCCAGTATCGTTCCATAGACCAACAGTTCTCTGCTTTTAATTAGAATGCACAGAGCTGCCAAAGAAATAGTCCCATGTCAAGTTCATTCATTCTGACTTCTAATCCCAGACCAGCAAGCTCACAGGCCGAAAACTTCCAAAAGGCTGGCAAAGGGATAAAGGCTAAAGGAAGTGACAGTGTAGGGTTGGAGAGGGTTAACATGAAAGGATGAAGAAAATAAACCAACATCAATGACTGTCAGATGGTGCCTTAAAGGCAAATAGCCCTGAGTATAACCACAGAAATGTTATGAACCAACAAAAACAATAAAAGGAAAATAAACCTATTTTATTAAAAGCACAATCCAAAATGAGTATTTATTATACAGGAAATAAGTCACACCCCAAATTCATAAACCTGGTTGGCCATCTAATAATAAACCATCCCTTTAAACCACCCCTTTGAATTAGTTCCTCAATTAGCAGATACACTGTATAAAATGGTAATATTCAACTTCAACTCATAGTGCACCAGGAATTCTAGGTACCACCTAATGAACTTATAATAATATAGGCATTAAGTAGAATGAGTGAGCCATTGTAGCGGTTAGAAGGGCATTAGAGAATGGTTTTTATAGTTATATTTGATTATTATTTTCTTTATGCTTGTGAAGGTTCTCATTCATCCAGGTCATGGTATATCTGTAGTATTCAATTAGATCAACTGGACTTGAAATGTAGTTCTTGAAGACGTTTCGCTAGTCATCCGACTGGCTTTAAGCCAGTCGGATGACTAGCGAACGTCTTCAGAACTACATCAAGTCAGTTGATCTAATTGAATACTACAGATATTATTTTCTTTAAAAAAAAGGATAATTTTTGTTTCCATGCAGTCAATCAATGTTGCGTCTCTTGACACCACAACCAATGATTGACTGCTGTTTCCCCTGCTGTCTCTTCTGCACATGCTCAAGTTTATAAAAAGCTCATTGAGCAGAGGGAGGAAGCAGATACCTTTGCCAGAAAGGAATAGAACTTTTCATTGAATAAAGATATTGCAAATTGGTTTCTATTTAAAATAATTCTTAACCAATGTCATTCTTTTTACATTGTTATGTTATGGTGGTGAAAGACACTAAAATCTGATGGTATGATCAGCTGGTCGTACGAACGGATTGCAAAACGGGCAAAACAAATTCAACTGGCCCGATAGAGAAAATGATTAGCCGGTCGTCTATACACGATCCGATAAGTGTGCAATATCGGGATATTCAAAACGTATTGAAGAGAATAAAGCTACAGAGGGAAAGATTTACACCTAATCTGACTCACAAACCAACCAATCTCCTGCCCACAGGGGAGAAAGGATATTAATTTGAAATTCCAATTTATCAAGCAGTGAACGTCATCAGTGCTCAAGGCTACACTTATTCCTTCCCGGTAGAAGCCATAATATCACAATTGCATTCAGCAGACCGTATTCCATTTTCAAAATAGTCACTTGTGGCAAATAACCATTCCCAGAACAATAACAGACCTTGCTGATAGGTGGCTTATTACGGATATGGTATTTGTTATGTGATTCCCCCCATGTCACACAAATGAAATGAATGAGATTAACACAGCCCTGTCTTTGGTTCCCAGAGATACAATTTGCAATAGAGATTTTGGTCCGTTCTACTCACGAATCGACGTGATTTTCAAAGGAAAGAAGGATCGGATACGGTGACGTCTTAAAGGCGCATTCAGCAATGGCTTCTATGACCTCCTGAAGGGAGAAAGAACAATGATGTGTATTGTCCAGTTTAGTTAATATCCGGACTATTTTCCATACTTCCTTCCCCTTAGGGCCACACAACAGTATTAGACATAGTGGACATTGTGATGCATTGAAGGCACTTGTGTGGTCCTGAACTTCGACAGACACCCCAGCCTCTAACAACAATTGCCAATAAATGGCTGTTCTGAGTGACAAACACACACACCAAACACACACAACGATTCTTGGCCAGAACGGCCGTTCGCCGCGTGTAACGTTTGCCCGTCAGGGGTCGTTCCTCACTTGGAAATCCAGCGTGTGTATGAACCTTTAGTGATATTTTCTCAGTGTTACCACAAGTCTTTTAATTCTTTCTGAACAGAGGACATTAGTTTGAGGAAACAAAGACAAATAATGACCTAACTATAATGATTTAATGGGCAACTACCTGGCAAAGTACCTGGAGCAGGGAGGTAGGATTGATTATTCCTACTTCCTAAAATCTTTTTGAGGAGCTACAATTACAATTTCCATCTGCCAGGTTAGTGTCCTGAACTTTACATGCACTATAGTTATCCTTTAATCCATATAGAAACCTTTCAGTTTTTAGTTTTTGTGGCCTGAAGAGTGTAGAGTTCTAAGGCAGGGAAGGACCATCCGTTTTCCAAGGGTCCGAATTAGAAACTGAATGAATATTATTTTCTGAGGAGCATGGTCCGGGCAGAATAAGCCAATGGTTTGGCTGTGGTCCCCAGGCCATACTTTGCCCAGGACTGCTGTAAGGTTTTCTATATTCCCTTTAATCTAGATATGCAGAATACGGCACAGCTAACTTAGAGCTTTTATCCCAAGAAGCATTTCTCATTGGAAAATACCTGAGATGAAAGGAGATTAGGGAATCTACTGTCTATTGTGTACCTTAAATGATATTTCCGTTGTCATGGTGAAACCGTGGGTAATGACTGGCTCTTCTTCTGCTGTCCGTCCCTTCCAGCAATCTAGCTCCACACATCGACAGCCGGCCAAGAGGACTTGACGATACATCTCTACTGAAGAGTTACCAGCTAGCTGCCCAGCTGCAGAGAAGAATGTAATAATAGTCTTTGTATGTTAATATTTCAAGTGGGTTTGTGATGAGATAATTATTTAATACTATAGGAATATATTACAGATCTAAAACATTTATATAAGCGTTCACTTCTTAAAGTCACATTTAATAAATCAATGCTTGCTTTATCAGGGTACCTTTTCACTTAGGGTATTATATTTTGAAATTCATTTTTTTTTCTTGGCAAAATCAGCAATTAACATTTTTATTTTATTGGTAATATCTAGCACTGAAATTCTCTCTACTGCCTCAGCAGATTCATATAGCAGTGAGACATTGGTCACTGACGATGAGGTCACTGGAGCAGTTAGACAATCAACTGGCTGAATTATCGGGGGTGGGGTGGGGGTTGTAGTAGAAAAGCATATAAAATGAGATCTGACCTCTTTGCAATGGGATTTCTATATGTTCAAATAACCCTTGTGGTAAGGAAGCCATTGCATGATCATTTATTCCATTATGGAATTGCCATGCATAGATATATTAGATATATGACAAGTATTAAAAGTTTATTTTTACTGTCGACCCTTTATTCTCCCTGGTATCAGTGCAAAGAGCTCGATCTAAGCAAGTTCTCGTGTATCGTTGTGCTCTCGTGAAAGTCAAAGTAAATTAGAGAGTAACCAGAAGCCACATTAAGCTAAAGTGGTCTAAGTGATGCTCTCTGGGTTTTTTCCTAATGTGCAAAGGAAATACAGTACTTATTATAGTATTATGGAAAATTTCAAAAAGATTTACTGCAGCATTTATAAGATCAGGCAAAGTGGAATAAGTGACGAGATGTCACAAAATTCATATCAATTCTGAATTAAATTCATCTAGAATGAAAAATAGAACAGCAAAAACTACTACAGAGTCCGCTGACTGATAAGTCTAATTTTGTCTGGGTAATTAAGCTGATTAGTTTTATAACAGCGCTGCTATTATCTTAATTAATTCATAGCTTTTTTGCCAAAGTCTAAACTTCTCATGCAAAACTATTGTGTTTGGGTACAGTTGCAAAATATTCCTCCAACTACATTAATCCTCCTGCTGCATTTAATCGCCAGCAGCCATTGATCCTCCTGCAGCTTTTGATTCTGCTGCAGGGCATGAATCTGGGAGTCTTTTGCAAGTGCTTTATCAGAGACACAAAAGTTCTTAATCATAACAAAAAATCCTTTTAAGGAATAATTAACTTTAGACTTTTGGACAATTTTTACGCCTTGCTACCTACAATAAGCCCCTTTAAGTGTTCCTTGTTTGCCGAATGATGGGGTAAACCCCAAGTTAATATTATATAAAACTATAAATTAAACCATGTTTATTTAAGAATTCCAACTCCTATAGACCTCAATAGGGTTTGAGTTGAAAAGTCAGTTTAGTGAAAGTTAAACAAGTTCCATAACAGTGCAAGCGGAACGAAGCACATAGGTTGGGAACATGTCTATATAGGTCAAGTCCCTTAAGGGATCCTTTCAAACAGCCACAACATTTGAGGGACTAAATTAAGCTCCTGCTTTGGTTTCTAAAATGGTTTGACCATTCTTACTTGGATTTAAATTACTCAGCTTTCCGACCTAATAGGCCACATAGGTACGGATATGTAAAATGGATATCCAACGGAAAAAAAAATATTATTGCCTCATATTGAACAATTTGTGGCCAATCATGAGTCAGGGTTAAACACTACAAATGTAGGATACGGTAGGAAAAAATACCTTTTCTTGGTTACTACTAGACCAAATGCCAATGTGTTTACACCAGGTTGAAGACCCAAAACTGTGTATTTCATTCTGAAGGATTTTCATAACCGTAATCGCTCATCTCCATGATTGCAAATGTAATTGACTTTTCAGTTTACCCAACGGGGAGATTACGGAATATGATTCTGCTGGAGAGATCAACATCCAGTGAAATCCTTCGATTTTCTAGGTTATATGAACCATTTGTAGATTTCCCCAGTAAACAGACCTGGTTATATTACAGTATCTACCTTCTAATATGATCTATAAATGGAATACTTTGCAATTAGGAGGAAATAAAATGGCATCTTGACACTGAGTGACCCTACCACCCAAATGTCCTATAACTTAACCTTTTTATTTAGACAAATCAATAATCTTGGATTTAATGTGTTGCGTTATATAGACAGTAGTAAAACCAGTTGTAAGATTTTAGCTGAATAAATTATGGATTTTAAACTACTCAATGTGTTAAAAACCATCAGTCATATGTGATGTAAATATCAGGCTTTAAAGGGCATGACCACCAAAAAAAAAAAAAATGGTCAATTGTCAGTTACCTGCCCCCAACCCCAACTGATACATTATTAGGGAACACATTATTACCTGCATTACTAACCAGATATTTAATGAAAGTTATTTCCCCATTCTGGCAGAGTAAGCCCTCCCTCCATGCTGTCAATCAAGGCTTTGACAACTGATATCATGCCCAATGATTGACAGCTCTTTCACCGAAATCCGAATGTTCCGTCCGAAAACCGGGCAGATCGTTCAGATTTCGGGACAGCATTTTTGATGATTATCGAATGTACAAGTTATTTTAAGTAATAAGAATAAAGGGGTTATTGAACATTCTAGGTTATTTTCGAGGATTACCGGAAATAATTCAATAATATTGAAAATGCTGTCCAAAGTCCCGAAATTACGTTCCGTTTTCGCACTGCATTGGGCTGCAATCTACTTTTTGGAGTGCACGCGATCATAATTTTTTTTGCGCAATCGCATGCACTTGAGCAACACTGGGGAATCGCATTACAAACGTGCGACAAAGCTCAAGATTGCGTGTGCGTTCCGGTGCTTTGTAGTGTGACCTCAGCCTTAGTGGCTATTTATAATATTGCTAATGAGCTTTCTATTGCATGGACACACATTGCAAATTGTGCTAATGATCTAAAGCAACCAATTGTGGGCTTGAGAAAAGACGTCATGGAGCTCCCAATACAGCTTTATTTAATATTAGACCCACAGTGTAGGAATTTACTGGTTACCCAACCCTTCTATGAAGTTAAAAGTATTGCTTGGAAACCCACCCAGAACCCATATACTGTCAAATCTGAAATGACACTATTAATGATTGGTGTTCGCCCCAGACCCACATCCTACTAGTCCCCCCTATCAACGTCAAGCCAATCATTGTTTACGTGAACCATAATTGATAAGTTATTTATTTTGTTGGAATATTTTATATAATGACATGGCTTTAAAGGAATTGTACACTTGCTTCATTTCAATCTATAAATCTATACATGTAAGCAGCACTTACTCTCATGTGTGTGAGAGGGATGCTCAGTAATCCCTATGAGGCAGCATTGGAAGAGGGAACAAATCCCCCAGTGCACATATCCTTTAAATATGAGATAACATATTTTATCACGAACAGGTCTAACTATCATGAATACCTGGGGGTATTTATTATGTGAAGAATAACAAGAAAACAAATTCCCCACTGTACCTATATTTTAGGTGTAAGACAAACAGAGAGAGAGTTCTTTTCGTTAAAAATGGTGCTAATTTTGCCCCAACCAATCAGATCTTATTTAACATTTGAAAACTAACATCTGATTGGTTGGGGCAAAATTAGCACCATTTTTTAACGATAAGAACTTTTATTGAATCTCACTGACAATGTTTCATCACAAACATGTCTAACTAACATGACTTACCCGTGAGGTAGGTATTATGTGAAGAATTAATAAAGTAATGAGACAAAGGTTGAGACATGTCTTCATTTAAATCCAGTTTTTCAGGAGGTACGACTCCATTCTCTTCCCCGTTCAGGTAATTCACAAACCCTTCCACTGATATCTGGCCTGGAACAAACAGAAGGTAACAGTGAGTTGCTTGGTTTGAACTAGACCTCAGGGAATAGTTGGTATTTTTACTAATTCGTTTTTAATGCAGTAAATTTATCACAATTTCTACCCCCATCACAATTAATAGGCACCGTGTTATCATTACAGCTTCCATGAAGGCATTTCTGTTGCTCAATAAATCAAGCCCTAACACCCATCAACATTAATATTATATACTACAGAACAAAGCAATCAATTCATTCAACGCCATTATCATTAGAACCCCTCAGTCAATGTTTAAATAAATGAATGGAAGAATGAATTAACAGCTTGCTCCCCACTGCAAAATACTAACGGGGCAAAGGCATTGACCCAGATGTATCATCATGAAATGTTCCAATATCCCCCCCCCCCCACTAACGGGGCACAGGCATTGATCCAGATGTATCATCATGAAATGTTCCAATATCCCCCCCCCACTAACGGGGCACAGGCATTGACCCAGATGTATCATCATGAATGAAATGTTCCAATATTCCCCCCACTAACGGGGCAAAGGCATTGACCCAGATGTATCATCATGAAATGTTCCAATATTCCCCCCACTAATGGGGAACGAGCATTGACCCAGATGTATCATCATGAAATGTTCCAATATCCCCCCACTAACGGGGAACGGGCATTGACCCAGATGTATCATCATGAAATGTTCCAATATCCCCCCCCCACTAACAGGGAACGGGCATTGACACCAGATGATCATCATGAAATGTTCCATATCCCCCCCCCACTAACAGGGAACGGACATTGACCCAGATGTATCATCATGAAATGTTCCAATATTCCCCCCCCACTAACGGGGCACGGCAGCACTGACCCAGATGTATCATCATGAAATGTTCCAAATCCCCCCCACTAAGGGGCACAGGCATTGACCAGATGTATCATCATGAAATGTTCCAATATTCCCCCCACTAAAGGGAACGGGCATTGACCCAGATGTATCATCATGAATGTTCCAAAATCCTCCCCCCCACTAACAGGAACGGCATGACCACAGATGTATCATCATGAAATGTTCCCATATCCCCCCCCACTAACAGGAACGGGCATTGACCCAGATGTATCATCATGAAATGTTCCAATATCCCCCCCCCCACTAACAGGGAATGGGCATTGACCCAGATGTATCATCATGAAAGTGTCCAATATCCCCCCCCCCCACAACAGGGAACGGGCATGGACCCAGATGTATCATCATGAAATGTTCCAATATTCCCCCCACTAATGGGGAACGAGCATTGACCCAGATGTATCATCATGAAATGTTCCAATATCCCCCCACTAACGGGGAACGGGCATTGACCCAGATGTATCATCATGAAATGTTCCAATATCCCCCCCCCACTAACAGGGAACGGGCATTGACCCAGATGTATCATCATGAAATGTTCCAATATTCCCCCCCCACTAACGGGGCACAGGCACTGACCAAGATGTATCATCATGAAATGTTCCAATATCCCCCCCCACTAGCGGGGCACAGGCATTGACCCAGATGTATCATCATGAAATTTTCCAATATTCCCCCCACTAACGGGGAACGGCATTGACCCAGATGTATCATCATGAAATGTTCCAATACCCCCCCCACTAACGGGGCACAGGCATTGACCCAGATGTATCATCATGAAATGTTCCAATATCCCCTCCCACCACTAACGGGGCACAGGCATTGACCCAGATGTATCATCATGAAATGTTCCAATATTCCCCCCACTAACGGGGAACAGGCATTGACCCAGATGTATCATCATGAAATGTTCCAATATTCCCCCCCCCACTAACAGGGCACAGGCATTGACCCAGAGTACATCATGAAATGTTCCAATATCCCCTCCCACCACTAATGGGGCACAGGCATTGACCCAGATGTATCATCATGAAATGTTCCAATATTCCCCCCACTAACGGGGAACGGGCATTGACCCAGATGTATCATCATGAAATGTTCCAATATCCCCCCCCACTAACGGGGCACAGGCATTGACCCAGATGTATCATCATGAAATGTTCCAATATCCCCTCCCGCCACTAACGGGGCACAGGCATTGACCCAGATGTATCATCATGAAATGTTCCAATATTCCCCCCACTAAGGGGGAACGGGCATTGACCCAGATGTATCATCATGAAATGTTCCAATATTCCCCCCACTAACGGGGAACGGGCATTGACCCAGATGTATCATCATGAAATGTTCCAATATCCCCTCCCACCACTAACGGGGCACAGGCATTGACCCAGATGTATCATCATGAAATGTTCCAATATTCCCCCCACTAACGGGGAACGGGCATTGACCCAGATGTATCATCATGAAATGTTCCAATACCCCCCCACTAACGGGGCACAGGCATTGACCCAGATGTATCATCATGAAATGTTCCAATATCCCCCCCCACCACTAACGGGGCACAGGCATTGACCCAGATGTATCATCATGAAATGTTTCAATATCCCCCCCCCCCACTAACAGGGCACAGGCATTGACCCAGATGTATCATCATGAAATATTCCAATATTCACCACCACCACCACTAACGGGGCACAGGCATTGACCCAGATGTATCATCATGAAATGTTTCAATATCCCCCCCCACTAACAGGGCACAGGCATTGACCCAGATGTATCATCATGAAATATTCCAATATTCATTCATAAACACTCATTCATTCATAGCAATCGATCCCCATTTCTTCTTTTCACAGTGATTAGAAAAATAAAAGCCAGTGTCTGGCTGGTAGCTACAGTTTACCACATTACTATACATTCCCACCGCTCAGTAGACAGTATTACCCTGACCGCAACCCATAATCAGTTTATCTGACTAACAAAAGTGTTTACTGTTCCTTTGTTATTTGTTAACATGGTGGTTTCCATCTCCGTTTTCCCACTTTATAGGTCACAAGAGCTGATTCATGGTTAGTGATTTGATCTTTTGTCGTGAACACGCGGTCCTATAAAATATGATTTTCCGATCACCCGATCACCTGTTCATCTGGTCCAAATGACCATCCAACATTTCCGGCTGACCGACCAATACACAAAAACCAGGGGACCTAGTTTATCAATTCACAATAACTTTGCTGCCATAAATTTCCTCTTGACTGGTACTGGGCTAATCCCCTTTCCATTTCTTAGTGAAACACTGCCCCCTGTGGCCAAAAATGTCACACTTACGAATTCATTTCTTTTGAAATTCTGCACATGTGGGTGGTATCAAATACCAGCTTAATAGGAAAAATATCCACAGCCTTGTAATATTGTGCTAAACACTATTTACTCAGCCCATAAAGAGTTATAACACAAGGAGCGTCATATAAGGATATAATGAAGTGCCTGGGGCAGGGAGGTAGGATTGGCGATCCCTTACCTCTCATTATCATTTCTGTGAGGAGCGCCATTAAAAAGGAAACTAGTTTTGCCAGGCTTCCTTAGTGAACTAATTGAACATGCTAGAAGTTCTCAACGAAATCATATTGGGAGGTAGGAAACATCGAATAATCAACCCCAAATCCCTTTTCCAAGTGCTTTTTAAAAATTTTTAAAAGTAAATTTTTACAGTGTAGTTTAATTTACGGTCCCTGCTATAACCCGTCATTTGGCTGTTTACCAATATCAGTTCCACATCCTTTGTCTGTGTTTTTTTCTGTCGATATTAAATAGATAAATAGACAGAGGAAAAACCATAACAATGATCCAATTCCTGAGGTTTACATAAGAGAAAGTAAATCATCCAGTAAAACCTCTATGGAGCTTCATGTCAATACAGGGGAGGTAACAATACATTATCAGGGAGATTCAATAAAAGTTCTTATCGTTTAAAATGGTGCTAATTTTGCCTCAACCAATCAGATGTTAGCTTTCTAATGTTAATTAAGATCTGATTGGTTGGGGCAAAATTAGCACCATTTTAAACGATAAGAACTTTTATTAAATATCCCTGTATATGTTGGACTTTCTATGCCAGAAATGACATTCTAACAGATTGTAATTGTATACTGTCAATCATTACGGTCAAACCTTACTGTCAATCCATACTGTCAATCATTACTGTCAAACCTTTCTGTCAAACCTTACTGTCAATCATTATTGTCAATCATTACTGTCAAACCTCACTGTCAATCCATACTGTCAATCATTACGGTCAAACCTTACTGTCAATCCATACTGTCAACCTATACTGTCAATCCATACTGTATATTCTGTCAACCCATACTGTCAATCCATACCATCAATCCTTAGTCAACCTATACGGTTTATCCTTACTGTCAATCTTTACTTTCAATATTTTCAGTCCATACTATCAATCCTTACTGTCAACCCATACTGTCAATCGATACTGTTAACCCATACTGTTAATACTGTTAATCCAAAGTGTCAATCCATACTATCAATCAATACTGTCAATCCATATTGTCAATTACTGTCAATTTCTTTTTTGAAGGCGTGTTCCCCATAAAATAACATCAGATCGATTAGAATTACAGTCTGCATTGTTCATGTTGTAAATGGCTATTGTAGCTGGAAATGGAGGTTTTAGAATGTAATCTACACAGTTGTACATAGGGCCGAAAACCAGCAATAATAGTTAGTCCTTTGTTGGAATGTTAACACAGCCTAACAACTTTTATAGACTAGTCGAGTGGCCGTGGGTTCGATTATAGGTTCAAAATGGCCACTTGCAAATGGCCAACAACATTTCTGCAAAATTCTTTTTTTTCATACCAGGTTGCAGCCAGCAAATTCTGCCTATACGGGGTTAACCGTGAAAAGCATTCCATTCCAAGTTTCATTTTAAGCCCTTAAGTGCTTTGAGCTTTTTTAGTGCTGTGAGATTTGGGGAGGGGTTAGGCAAGACACAGGGGATACATTCTCAATCCAGTTTCATTTTACATAAAACTATTTGCGGAGTTTCTATTAGAACAAACATGTGAACCTATATATAAATATAAATGTATAGAGAGAGAGAGACCCAAGTTCCATTCCATATTGATTTAAATTCTATGTTCCCATTTCCCACGCTTGGTGGTTTTTCTAATAACCCCCTTTCACTAAGAGTGATATCACACCCACTTACTAATCGCCTGACACACCAATATGTTATTAAACACCCAATTACCTGCTACGGGAGAACAGAAGTAAAACAAACACCCACAAGCCCCCACCCCCTAAATCCTCAGGCAAACGGTAATTTGAAAATGTGAATTAAAACAAGATCCACCTCTGCTTCCCAAACACATAGAAAAGGATCTTGCTGAAAGGCCAGACCGTATTTCGATTTAAAGTGCAGCCATGCAGTGTCTGACTGGGGCCCACCAAGAAATATAAGACATAGGCCCCCCCGGAAAGAATTAAAGGGCCCAGTCAACACCTCCATTTTTTTCTCTCTCTTATTTACATATTTGTATAACTTCTCCTTGACTAGTCATTTGTTACTCTAACTGACCTTTATATCTAGATTTTAATAATTTTCTCTTTTCTGATTGGTGAGTAGCCTATGGGTTTCCATGGTATCCTGGTGGCCCAGTCCGACTCTGCAGCCGTACAACACGCAGAGAAATAAACTATAACACATAATAGATAATTGTTGTCTGAAACCTGCGTTGAAGCTCCTACTGCCATTGTTTAGCAATTTTTCTTGTTGGGTCCCTATACAATTTTGGAGAGTAATTGGCATTGCTTTCCTGAGCCACCAGAGGTCTCACATTTGCTCCCCTTTCTTTAGTACAGTACAGGCTGCTCGACCACTGCCAAGCAACCTGTCTGTGTGGGGATCATTTGTTTAAACTACGTGAGACGGTCATGGGTTCTAATATGGCTCCCGTCTACTCTAACTTGATCATGGCATGGCAGGAGGAGGACTTTGTCTATAGACTTAACAGGCATTGCTTGGCCTGGTGGAGGTGCATAGACTATGTCTTCCTCCTGTGGAGGGGGGATGCTAGCACCCTCATCAAATTCCATGAGGAGTTAAATGGATTGCACAGAAATATCAAGTACACGTTGCACTCTGACATTCATAAAATCCCGTTTCAGGATGTCACTGTGTTTTTGGAAAATGGGTTTCCCACTGAGCTATTTACTAAAGCTACAGATCACAATCAGTTAGTACTATACAAGAGCGATCATCCAGCACACTTGAAAAAGTCATTACCTGTGAGCCAGTTTAAACGGGTTGATAGGTTGGTAACCAAGTCTCAAAGATGGGATGAGCAACTGGATAATATATATTCCAGATTTACAGAGTGGAAATACCCTAAAGATGTATTGGATGTGGAATTGGTTAAGTCCAGAAGAGTAGGGGATCAGAGAAGGAAGAAACCTGAGGGGGGCAGGATACCCTTTGTCACACAATTTGCCCCAGGCATTGACAGGGTAACCAATATCTTACACAGGCACAGGGGATTATTGGGTTTGGCTTATCCCAATATAAAGGAGTTCAATAGCCCGCCATTAGTACCCTACAAGAAGGGAAAGTCTATTGGGAGTGTACTTACAAATGTGGGGATTAGTAAATCTAACCCCGTACCAGCCACTTTTTTGGGGACTAGGAAAAACAGGATGTTTCCCTGTCTTTCTTGTGCCCAGTGTAACAATGTGAATAAGATTGATGGGATGGTCTCTGCCTTGGCAGGACGGAGACTCTCCATTAGAGGATATCATACATGCAGGTTTGTTGTATACTTACTGCCGTGCGCCTGTAATTTGCTATATGTGAGGGAGACGACCCAACCAATCAAGGGTAGGATCTCCCAGCATAAGTCAGATATCAGACTAAAAAATGTTAAACTACCTGCACCCGAGCATTTTTGTGAACTTAAACATACAGAAAAAGACCTCAAGTTTGAAGTGTTGGAGTCTGGTCCACCACTTGAACGTGGAGGTAACAGGGTCCTTCGCCTCAAACAGAGGGAAGTTTGGTGGGTCAAGAAACTGGGGACATGATTTACATGTATATTTGTAATGTTCCAGGGCAGTTTTGGGGTTGTATAATTATTCATGTTGCTGGTGTTAGCTGGTGTGAGGGGAGGGACCCAGGAGGTGATGATGTAATTTCCTGTTACTACCCTATATATATGTGACTTGTATTGGCATTTGTGTATATGTCTACCTGTTGCTGTGAGGAAGAGGGTTTGCCTCAGCGGGTATGTAATAAAGAAGTATCATTGCATATTGGTGTGCTGTGGAGTCGCATTTTTATATATACTGTATACATATTATATATATACATATATATATAAAACAGAAAGATGAGTAGTAGCCAACGCTCCACAGGTCTTATTCACAAATGTATTTAATTCAACAAAAGTGCATAGTGTAAAAATCAGCAACGTTTCGGCCTTGTTCTATTGGCCTTTATCAAGCTTACAATCTTGTGCAACTAAGAGGGTTTAAATCCCCAACAGGTGATGGGTGGAGGAGTGTAAACCACACCCCTGTGACATCAATAACTTCTCAGACTCAATTTTAAGTTAATTTAAAGTGACAGTGCTTTGGTATTAACTGTGAGCTGTAGAACAATTTTTAGTATTAATATTATAAAAATTATAAAAACAGTGCTAAAAAGTGCTAAGAAGTGCTATGCTTAATACATTGATTAAAATATTAGGTACTCAAAGGAATCAATTGCAGTAAAGTCTAAAAATATATTTCATTTAAGGACGCTCTATAGTATACATGATTAACTAGAGTGGTTGACTGATGTATTCCATAATTGTCTGGCTCAACTTCATATATTAATAAGGCAGTATTTCAAGGTAAGATAAATTAATTAACGTTACTGTTATATCATCGTTCTTCTATAAAGTATTTAAAAGAGCAAAACTCATTGAGTCCATAAGGTGTCAAGGTATTCAACGTTTTGATCCAGAATGTCTCTTTTCTTAGTAGCAAATTTGTCCGTTCCCCCTCTTTTTTGGGGGGGCTCTTTAAATACTTATAGAAGAACGATATCACAATAACGTTAATTAATTTATCTTACCTAGAAATACTGCCTTATTAATAAATGAAGTTGAGCCAGACAATTATGGCTGTAATATTCATTCATCCAGGTGATAATATATCTGTAATATTCATCCATCCAGGTCATGGTATCGTAATATCATCCATCCAGGTCATGGTATATCGTAATATTCATTCATCCAGTCATGGTATATCTGTAATATTCATTCATTCAGGTCATGTATATCTGTAATATTCATTATCCCGGTCATGGTATATGTAATATTCATTCATAGGTCATGGTATATCTGTAATATATTCATCTAGGTCATGGTATATAGTAATATTCATTCATCCAGGTCACGTATATCTGGAATATTCATCATCCAGGTCATGGTATATCTGTAATTTCATTCATCTAGGTCATGGTATATTGTAATATTCACTCATCCAGGTCAGGTATATATGTAATATTCATTCATCCAGGTCACGGTATATCTGTATAGTCATCATCCAGGTCAGGTATATCTGTAATATTCATTCATCCAGGTCAGGTATATCTGTATATTCATATTCAGGTCATGGTATCTGTAATATTCATTCTCAGGTCATGGTATATCTGTAATATTCATTCATCCAGGTCATGGTATATTTGTAATATTCATTATCCAGGTCATGGTATATCTGTAATATTCATTGGTACGGTCATGGTATATCTGTAATATTCATCCATCCAGGTCATGGTATATCTGTAATATTCATTCATCCAGGTCATGGTATATCTGTAATATTCATTCATCCAGGTCATGGTAACATGCATAATATTCATCCATCCAAGTCGGTATATCTTATAATTCATACATCCAAGTCACGAAATATCTATATATTATACATCAGGTCATGGTATATCTGTAATATTCATTCATCCAGGTGATGGTATATCTGTAATATTCATCCATCCAGGTCATGGTATATCTGTAATATTCATTCATCCAGGTTATGGTATATCGTAATATCATTATCCAAGGTCAGGGTATATCTGTAATATTCATCTATCAGGTCATGGTTATCTGTATAATTCATTCATCCAGGTCAGGGTATATCTGTAATATTCATCATCCAGGTTATGGATATCTGTAATATTCATTCATCCAGGTTATGGTATATCTGTAATATTCATTCATCAAGGTCATGGTATATCTGTATATTCATTCATCCAGGTCATGGTATATTGTAATATTCATTCATCCAGGTCATGGTATATCTGTAATATTCATTCATCCAGGCCATGGTATATCTGTATATTATTTCATCCAGGACATGGTATATCTGTAATATTCATTCATCCAGGTCATGGTATATCTGTAATCTTCATCATCCAGGTCATGGTATATCTGTAATATTCATTCATCCAGGTCAGGCTATATCTGTAATATTCATTATTCCAGGTCATGGTATATCTGTAATATTCATTCATCAAGGTCATGGTATATCTGTAATATTCATTCATCCAGGTCATGGTATATTTGTAATATTCATTCATCCAGGTCATGGTATATCTGTAATATTCATTGGTACAGGTCATGGTATATCTGTAATATTCATTCATCCAGGTTATGGTATATCTGTAACATTCATTCATCCAGGTCATGGTATATTTGTAATATTCATTCATCCAGGTCATGGTATATTTGTATATATTCATCATCCAGGTCATGGTATATGTAATATTCATTGGTACAGGTCATGGTATATCTGTAATATTTACTCATTCAAGTCATGGTATGTACAGTATATCTGTAATATTTATTCATCCAGGTCATGGTATATCTGTAATATCCATTCGTCCAGGTCATGGTATATCTGTAATATCCATTCGTCCAGTTATGGTATATCTAATATCATTCATCCAGGTCATGGTATATCTATAATATCCATTCATCCAGGCTCATGGTTATATGTAATATTCATTCATCCAGGTCATGGTATATAGGTGTATATTCATCCATCAGGTCATAGTATATATGTAATATTCATTCATTCAGGTCATGGTATATCTGTAATATTTATTCATCCAGGTCATGGTATATTGTAATATCATTCGTCCGGGTATGGTATATCTGTAATATTCATTCATTCCGGTCATGGTATATCTGTAATTTCATCAATCCAGGTCATGGTATATCTGTAATATTAATCCATCCAGGTCATGGTATATCTGTAATATTCATTATCCAGGTCATGGTATATCTGTAATATTCATTCATCCAGGTCATGGTATATCTGTAATATTCATTGGTACAGGTCATGGTATATCTGTAATATTCATTCATCCAGGTTATGGTATATCTGTAACATGTCATTCATTGAGTCATGGTATATTTGTAATATTATTCATCCAGGTCATGGTTATATTGTAAATTCATCCAGGTCATGGTATATCTGTAATATTCATTGGTACAGGTCATGGTATATCTGTAATATTTACTCATTCAAGTCATGGTATGTACAGTATATCTGTAATATTATTCATCAGGTCATGGTATATCTGTAATATCCATTCGCCAGGTCATGGGTATATCTGTAATATATTCATCCAGGTATGGTAGATCTATAATATCATTCATCCAGGTCATGGTATATCTATTAATATCCATCATCCAGGCTATGGTTTATATGTAATATTCATTCATCCAGGTCATGGTATAGTTGTATTATTCATCCATTTAGGTCATAGTATATCGGATATTCATTCATTAGGTCATGGTATATCTGTAATATTTATTCATCCAGGTCATGGTATATCTGTAATATCCATCGTCAGGGTCATGGTTATATCTGTAATATTCATTCATCCAGGTCATGGTTATATCGTAATATTCATCATCCGGTCATGGTATATTGTAATATTCATTCCATCCGGTCATGGTATATCTGTAATATTCATCATCCAGTCATGGTATATCTGTAGAATATCATTATCCCGGTCTGGTATATGCTGTAATATTCATTCATCCAGGTCATGGATATATCTGTAATATCATCCATCCAGGTCATGGTATATCTGTAATATTCATCCATTCCAGGGTCATGGTAAATATCTGAAAGCATATTCCAAAGGTCATGGTATATCTGTAATATTCATCCATCCAGGTCACGGTATATCTGTAATATTCATCCATCCAGGTCATGGTATATCTGTAATATTCATTCATCCAGGTCATGGTATATCTGTAATATTCATCCATCCAGGTCACGGTATATCTGTAATATTCATCCATCCAGGTCATGGTATATCTATAATATTCATCCATCCATGTCATGGAATATCTGTAATATTCATCCATCCAGGTCCATGAATACTTTAATTGTTATGTTACATCCTGATGCCTCATCCTGAGCTATCCAGAATGTCTTAAGGTCGTTCCTATACCAACATAACTTCCAACATTATTAAACACATATTGCAAGAATGTCTGTAAAAGGCCAGAACAGTTGAGTTTACATAAGAGAAAGTAAATCATCCAGTATAAACCTCTATGGAGCTTCATGTCATAAGGGGATGGTAACAATACATTATCAGGGAGATTCAATAAAAGTTCTATCGTTTAAAATGGTGCTAATTTTGCCTCAACCAATCAGATGTAGCTTTCTAATGTTAATTAAGATCTGATTGGTTGGGGCAAAATTAGCACCATTTTAAACGATAAGAACTTTATAAATATCCCTGTATATGTTGGACTTTCTATGCCAGAAATGACATTTCAAAGATTGTAATTGTATACTGTCAATCATTACGGTTCAAACCTTACATGTCAATCCAACTGTCAATCATTACTGTCAAACCTTTCTGTCAAACCTTACTGTCAATCATTATGTCAATCATTACTGTCAAACCTCACTGTCAAATCCATACTGTCAATCATTACGGTCAAACCTTACTGTCAATCCAACTGTCAACTATACTGCAATCATACTGTATATTCTGTCAACCCATACTGTCAATCCATACCATCAATCTCTAGTCAAACCTATACGGTTTATCCTTACTGTCAATCTTTACTTCAAATATTTTCAGTCCATACTATCAATCCTTACTGTCAACCCATACTGTCAATCGATACTGTTAACCCATACTGTTAATACTGTTAATCCAAAGTGTCAATCCATACTATCAATCAATACTGCAATCCATATGTCAATTACTGTCAATTTTTTTGAAGGCGTGTTCCCCATAAAATAAACATCAGATCGATTAGAATTACAAGTCTGCATTGTTCATGTTGTAAATGGCTATTGTAGCTGGAAATGGAGGTTTTAGAATGTAATCTACACAGTTGTACATAGGGGCGAAAACCAGCAATAATAGTTAGTCCTTTGTTGGAATGTTAAACACAGCCTAACAACTTTTTAGACTAGTCGAGTGGCGGGCCGTGGTCGATTATAGGTTCAAAATGGCCACTTGCAAATGGCCAACAACATTTCTGCAAAATTCTTTTTTTCATACCAGGTTGCAGCCAGCAAATTCTGCTATACGGGGTTAACCGTGAATGAAAAGCATCCATTCCAAGTTTCATTTTAAGCCTTAAGTGCTTTGAGCTTTTTTAGTGCTGTGAGATTTGGGGAGGGGTTAGGCAAGACACAGGGGATACATTCTCAATCCAGTTTCATTTTACATAAAACTATTTGCGGGAGTTTCTATTAGAACAAACATGTGAACCTATATATAAATATAAATGTATAGAGAGAGAAGACCCAAGTTCCATTCCATATTGATTTAAATTCTAGTTCCCATTTCCCACGCTTGGTGGTTTTTCAATAACCCCCTTTCACTAAGAGTGATATCACACCACTACTAATCGCCTGACACACCAATATGTATTAAAACACCAATTACCTGCTACGGGAGAACAGAAGTAAAACAAACACCCACAAGCCCCCACCCCCTAAATCCTCAGGCAAACGGTAATTTGAAAATGTGAATTAAAACAAGATCCACCTCTGCTTCCCAAACACATAGAAAAGGATCTTGCTGAAAAGGCCCAGACCGTATTTCGATTTTAAAGTGCAGCCATGCAGTGTCTGACTGGGGCCCACCAAGAAATATAAGACATAGGCCCACCCGGAAGGAAAGAATTAAAGGGCCCAGTCAACACCTCCATTTTTCTCTCTCTTATTTACATATTTGTATAACTTCTCCTTGACTAGTCATTGTTATCTAACTGACCTTTATATCTAGATTTTAATAATTTTCTTTTCTGATTGGTGAGTAGCCTATGGGTTTCATGGTATCCTGGTGGCCCAGTCCGACTCTGCAGCGTACAAACACGCAGAGAAATAAACTATAAAACAAATAATAGTAATTGTTGTCTGAAACCTGCGTTGAAGCTCCTACTGCCATTGTTAGCAATTTTCTGTTGGGTCCCTATACAATTTTGGAGAGTAATTGGCATTGCTTTCCTGAGCCACCAGAGGTCTCACATTTGCTCCCCTTTCTTTAGTACAGTACAGGCTGCTCGACCACTGCCAAGCAACCTGTCTGTGTGGGGATCATTTGTTTAAACTACGTGAGACGGTCATGGGTTCTAATATGGCTCCGTCTACTCTAACTTGATCATGGCATGGCAGGAGGAGGACTTTGTCTATAGACTTAACAGGCATTGCTTGGCCTGGTGGAGGTGCATAGACTATGTCTTCCTCCTGTGGAGGGGGGATGCTAGCACCCTCATCACAAATTCCATGAGGAGTTAAATGGATTGCACAGAAATATCAAAGACACGTTGCACTCTGACATTCAATAAAATCCCGTTTCAGGATGTCACTGTGTTTTTGGAAAATGGGTTTCCCACTGAGCTATTTACTAAAGCTACAGATCACAATCAGTTAGTACTATACAAGAGCGATCATCCAGCACACTTGAAAAAGTCATTACCTGTGAGCCAGTTTAAACGGGTTGATAGGTTGGTAACCAAGTCTCAAAGATGGGATGAGCAACTGGATAATATAATTCCAGATTTACAGAGTGGAAATACCCTAAAGATGTATTGGATGTGGAATTGGTTAAGTCCAGAAGAGTAGGGGATCAGAGAAGGAAGAAACCTGAGGGGGGCAGGATACCCTTTGTCACACATTTGCCCCAGGCATTGACAGGGTAACCAATATCTTAACAGGACAGGGGATTATTGGGTTTGGCTTATCCCAATATAAAGGAGTTCAATAGCCCGCCATTAGTACCCTACAAGAAGGGAAAGTCTATTGGGAGTGTACTTACAAATGTGGGGATTAGTAAATCTAACCCCGTACCAGCCACTTTTTTGGGGACTAGGAAAAACAGGATGTTTCCCGTCTTTCTTGTGCCCAGTGTAACAATGTGAATAAGATTGATGGGATGGTCTCTGCCTTGGCAGGACGGAGACTCTCCATTAGAGGATATCATACATGCAGGTTTGTTGTATACTTACTGCCGTGCGCCTGTAATTTGCTATATGTGAGGGAGACGAACCACCAACCAATCAAGGGTAGGATCTCCCAGCATAAGTCAGATATCAGACTAAAAAATGGTTAAACTACCTGCACCCGAGCATTTTTGTGAACTTAAACATACAGAAAAAGACCTCAAGTTTGAAGTGTTGGAGTCTGGTCCACCACTTGAACGTGGAGGTAACAGGGTCCTTCGCCTCAAACAGAGGGAAGTTTGGTGGGTCAAGAAACTGGGGACATGATTTAATGTATATTGTAATGTTCCAGGGCGTTTTGGGGTTGTATAATTATTCATGTTGCTGGTGTAGCTGGGTGTGAGGGGAGGGACCCAGGAGGTGATGATTGTAATTTCCTGTTACTACCCTATATATATGTGACTTGTATTGGCATTTGTGTATATGTCTACCTGTTGCTGTGAGGAAGAGGGTTTGCCTCAAGGGGTATGTAATAAAGAAGTATCATTGCATATTGGTGTGCTGTGGAGTCGCATTTTTATATATACTGTATACATATTATATATATACATATATATATAAAACAGAAAGATGAGTAGTAGCCAAGCTCCACAGGTCTTATTCACAAATGTATTTAATTCAACAAAAAGTGCATAGTGTAAAAATCAGCAACGTTTCGGCCTTGTTTATTGGCCTTTATCAAGCTTACAATCTTGTGCAACTAAGAGGGTTTAAACCCCAACAGGTGATGGGTGGAGGAGTGTAAACCACACCCTGTGACATCAATAACTTCTCAGACTCAATTTTAAGTTAATTTAAAGTGACAGTGCTTTGGTATTAACTGTGACGCTGTAGAACAATTTTCTAGATTAATATTATAAAAATTATAAAACAGTGCTAAAAAGTGCTAAGAAGTGCTATGCTTAATACATTGATTAAAAATATAGGTACTCAAAGGAATCAATTGCAGTAAAGTCTAAAAAATATTTCATTTAAGGACGCTCTATAGTATACATGATTAACTAGAGTGGTTGACTGATGTATTCCATAATTGTCTGGCTCAACTTCATATATTAATAAGGCAGTATTTCAAGGTAAGATAAATTAATTAACGTTACTGTTATATCATCGTTCTTCTATAAAGTATTTAAAAGAGCAAAACTCATTGAGTCCATAAGGTGTCAAGGTATTCAACGTTTTGATCCAGAATGTCTCTTTTCTTAGTAGCAAATTTGTCCTGTTTCCCCCTCTTTTTTTGGGGGGGCTCTTTTAAATACTTTATAGAAGAACGATATCACAATAACGTTAATTAATTTATCTTACCTAGAAATACTGCCTTATTAATAAATGAAGTTGAGCCAGACAATTATGGCTGTAATATTCATTCATCCAGGTGATAATATATCTGTAATATTCATCCATCCAGGTCATGGTATATCTGTAATATTCATCCATCCAGGTCATGGTATATCGTAATATTCATTCATCCAGGTCATGGTATATCTGTAATATTCATTCATTCAGGTATGGTATATCTGTAATATTCATTATCCGGTCATGGTATATCTGTAATATTCATTCATCAAGGTCATGGTATATCTGTAATATATTCATCTAGGTCATGGTAT
The DNA here is from genome assembly GCA_019447015.1 of Hymenochirus boettgeri. NCBI lineage: Eukaryota > Metazoa > Chordata > Amphibia > Anura > Pipidae > Hymenochirus > Hymenochirus boettgeri. The sequence continues at coordinate 18,688,355 of CM033473.1, read as the reverse complement.
ATATGTAATATTCATTCATCCAGGTCACGGTATATCTGTAATATTCATTCATCCAGGTCATGGTATATCTGTAATATTCATTCATCTAGGTCATGGTATATATGTAATATTCACTCATCCAGGTCACGGTATATATGTAATATTCATTCATCCAGGTCACGGTATATCTGTAATAGTCATCCATCCAGGTCATGGTATATCTGTAATATTCATTCATCCAGGTCAGGTATATCTGTAATATTCATATTACAGGTCATGGTATCTGTAATATTCATTCATCAAGGTCATGGTATATCTGTAATATTCATTCATCCAGGTCATGGTATATTTGTAATATTCATTCATCCAGGTCATGGTATATCTGTAATATTCATTGGTACGGTCATGGTATATCTGTAATATTCATCCATCCAGGTCATGGTATATCTGTAATATTCATTCATCCAGGTCATGGTATATCTGTAATATTCATTCATCCAGGTCATGGTACATGCATAATATTCATCCATCCAAGTCACGGTATATCTTTAATATTCATACATCCAAGTCACGAAATATCTATAATATTCATACATCCAGGTCATGGTATATCTGTAATATTCATTCATCCAGGTGATGGTATATCTGTAATATTCATCCATCCAGGTCATGGTATATCTGTAATATTCATTCATCCAGGTTATGGTATATCTGTAATACTCATTCATCCAGGTCAGGGTATATCTGTAATATTCATCTATCCAGGTCATGGTATATCTGTAATATTCATTCATCCAGGTCAGGGTATATCTGTAATATTCATTCATCCAGGTTATGGTATATCTGTAATATTCATTCATCCAGGTTATGGTATATCTGTAATATTCATTCATCAAGGTCATGGTATATCTGTAATATTCATTCATCCAGGTCATGGTATATTTGTAATATTCATTCATCCAGGTCATGGTATATCTGTAATATTCATTCATCCAGGCCATGGTATATCTGTAATATTTATTCATCCAGGACATGGTATATCTGTAATATTCATTCATCCAGGTCATGGTATATCTGTAATCTTCATCCATCCAGGTCATGGTATATCTGTAATATTCATTCATCCAGGTCAGGCTATATCTGTAATATTCATTATTCCAGGTCATGGTATATCTGTAATATTCATTCATCAAGGTCATGGTATATCTGTAATATTCATTCACCAGGTCATGGTATATTGTAATATTCATTCATCCAGGTCATGGTATATTGTAATATTCATTGGTACAGTCATGGTATATCTGTAATATCATTCATCCAGGTTATGGTATATCTGTAACATTCATTCATTGAGGTCATGGTATATTTGTAATATTCATTCATCCAGGTCATGGTATATTTGTAATATTCATTCATCCAGGTCATGGTATATCTGTAATATTCATTGGTACAGGTCATGGTATATCTGTAATATTTACTCATTCAAGTCATGGTAGTACAGTATATCTGTAATATTATTCATCCAGGTCATGGTATATCTGTAATATCCATCGTCCAGGTCATGGTATATCTGTAATATCCATTCGTCCAGGTTATGGTATATCTATAATATCCATTCATCCAGGTCATGGTATATCTATAATATCCATTCATCCAGGCTCATGGTTTATATGTAATATTCATTCATCCAGGTCATGGTATAGTTGTATTATTCATCCATTCAGGTCATAGTATATATGTAATATTCATTCATTCAGGTCATGGTATATCTGTAATATTTATTCATCCAGGTCATGGTATATTTGTAATATCCATTCGTCCGGGTCATGGTATATCTGTAATATTCATTCATCCAGGTCATGGTATATCTGTAATATTCATCCATCCAGGTCATGGTATATCTGTAATATTCATCCATCCAGGTCATGGTATATCTGTAATATTCATTCATCCAGCTCATGGTATATCTGTAATATTCATTCATCCAGGTCATGGTATATCTGTAATATTCATTGGTACAGGTCATGGTATATCTGTAATATTCATTCATCCAGGTTATGGTATATCTGTAACATTCATTCATTGAGGTCATGGTATATTTGTAATATTCATTCATCCAGGTCATGGTTATTTGTAATATTCATTCATCCAGGTCATGGTATATCTGTAATATTCATTGGTACAGGTCATGGTATATCTGTAATATTTACTCATTCAAGTCATGGTATGTACAGTATATCTGTAATATTTATTCATCCAGGTCATGGTATATCTGTAATATCCATTCGTCCAGGTCATGGTATATCTGTAATATCCATTCATCCAGGTTATGGTATATCTATAATATCCATTCATCCAGGTCATGGTATATCTATAATATCCATTCATCCAGGCTCATGGTTTATATGTAATATTCATTCATCCAGGTCATGGTATAGTTGTATTATTCATCCATTTAGGTCATAGTATATATGTAATATTCATTCATTCAGGTCATGGTATATCGTAATATTTATTCATCCAGGTCATGGTATATTTGTAATATCCATTCGTCCGGGTCATGGTATATCTGTAATATTCATTCATCCAGGTCATGGTATATCTGTAATATTCATCATCCACGGTCATGGTATATATGTAATATTCATCCATCCAGGTCATGGTATATCTGTAATATTCATTCATCCAGTCATGGTATACTGAATATCATTATCCCGGTCATGGTATATCTGTAAATTCATTCATCCAGGTCATGGTATATCTGTAATTCACCATCCAGGTCATGGTATATCTGTAGAATTCATCCATCCAGGTCATGGTATATCTGTAATACATTATTCCAAGGTCATGGTATATCTGTAATATTCATCCATCCAAGGTCATGGTATATCTGTAATATTCATTCATCCAGGTCATGGTATATCTGTAATATTCATTCATCCAGGTCATGGTATATCTGTAATATTCATCCATCGAGGTCACGGATATATCTGTAATATTCATTCATCCAGGTCATGGTATATCTGTAATGTCATCTCCAGGTCATGGTATATCTGTAATATTCATCCATCCAGGTCATGGTATATCGTAATATTCATTCATCCAGGTCACGGTATATCTGTAATATTCATTCATCCAGGTCATGGTATATCCGTAATATTCATCCATCCAGGTAACGGTACATTGACCCAGATTTTCATCATGAAATGTTCCAATATTCCCCCCACTAAGGGGAACAGGCATTGACCCAGATGTATCCCATGGAATGTTCCAATATTCCCCCCACTAAGGGGAACAGGCATGACCCAGATGATCATCATGAAATGTTTCCAATATCCCCCCCCCCCACTAACGACGGGGCACAGGCAATTGATCCATGACCCAGATGCATCATCATGAAATGTTCCAATATTTCCCCCACTCACAGGGCACAGGCATTGACCCAGAGTGTATTCATCATGAATGTTCCAAATCCCCCCCCCCCACTAAACAGGGGAACGGGCATTGACCCAGATGTACATCATGAAAGGTTCCAATATTCCCCCCCCACTAACATGGGCACAGGCACTTGATCCAGATGTATCATCATGAAATGTTCCAATATTCACCACACCACCACTAAGGGGCACAGGCATTGACCCAGATGTATCATCCTGAAATGTTTCAATATCCCCCCCCCCACTAACAGGGCACAGGCATTGACCCAGATGTTATCATCATGAAATATTCCAATATTCCCACCAACCACCACAACGGGGAACAGGCATTGACCCAGATGTATCATCATGAAAGTTTCAATATCCCCCCCACTAACAGGGCACAGTGCATGCTGACCCATGATGTATCATCATGAAATATTCCAATATTCATTCAGAAACACCATGTCATCATAGCACATCGATCCCCCATTTCTTCTTTTCACAGTGATTAGAAAAATAAAAGCCAGTGTCTGGCTGGTAGCTACAGTTACCACATTACTATACATTCCCACGTCAGTAGACAGTATTACCCTGACCCAACCCATAATCAGTTATCTGATAACAAAAGTGTTTACTTGTCCTTTGTTATTTGTTAACATGGTGGGTTCCATCTCCGTTTTCCCACTTATATGGTCACAAGAGCTGATTCAGGTTAGTGATTTGATCTTTTGTCCGTGAACACGCTGGGCATAAATATGATTTTCCGATCACCCGATCACCTGTTCATCTGGTCAAATGACCATCCAACATTTCCGGTGAACCGACCAATACACAAAAACAGGGACCTAGTTATCAATTCACAATAACTTTGCTGCCATAAATTTCATCTGACTGGTACTGGCTAATCCCCTTCCATCTTAGGAGAAACATGCCCCTGTGGCCAAAATGTCACACTTACGAATTCATTTCTTTGAAATCTGCACAGTGGGTGGTGCAAATACCAGCTTAATAGGAAAAAATCCACAGCCGTTAATATGTGCTAAACACTATTATCTCAGCCCATAAAGAGTTATAAAACAAGGAGCGTCATATAAGGATATAATGAAGTGCCTGGGGCAGGGAGAGGAGTTGGCGATCCCTTACCTCATTATCATTTCTGTGAGGAGCGCCATTAAAAGGAAATAGTTTTGCCAGCTTCCTTAGTGAACTAATTGAACATGCTAGAAGTTCTCCACGAAATCATATTGGGAGGGTAGGAAACATCGAATAATCAACCCCAAATCCCTTTTCCAAGTGCTTTTTAAAATTTTAAAAGTAAATTTTACAGTGTAGTTTAATTACGGTCCCTGCTATAACCCGTCATTTGCCTGTTACCAATATCAGTTTCCACATCCTTTGTCTTGTTTTTTTCTGTCGATATTAAATAGATAAATAGACAGAGGAAAAACACTAACAATGATCCAATTCCTGAGGTTTACATAAGAGAAAGTAAATCATCCAGTAAAACCTCTATGGAGCTTCATGTCAATACAGGGGATGGTAACAATACATTATCAGGGAGATTCAATAAAAGTTCTATCGTTTAAAATGGTGCTAATTTTGCCTCAACCAATCAGATGTTGCTTTCTAATGTAATTAAGATCTGATTGTTGGGGCAAAATTAGCACCATTTTAAACGATAGAACTTTATAAATATCCCTGTATATGTTGGACTTTCTATGCCAGAAATGACATTCTAACAGATTGTAATTGTATACGTCAATCATTACGGTCAAACCTTACTGTCATCCATACTGTCAATCATTACTGTCAAACCTTTCTGCAACACCTTACTGCATCATTATTGTCAATCATTACTGTCAACCTCACTGTCAATCCATACTGTCAATCATTACGGTCAAACCTACTGTCAATCCATACTGTCAACCTATACTGTCAATCCATACTGTATATTCTGTCAACCCATACGTCAATCCATACCATCAATCCTTAGTCAACCTATACGGTTTATCCTTACTGTCAATCTTACTTTCAATATTTTCAGTCCATACTATCAATCCTTACTGTCAACCCATACTGTCAATCGATACGTTAACCCATACTGTTAATACTGTTTAATCCAAAGTGTCAATCATACTATCAATCAATACTGTCAATCCATATGTCAATTACGTCAATTTCTTTTTGAAGGCGTGTTCCCCATAAAATAACATCAGATCGATTAGAATTACAGTCTGCATTGTTCATGTTGTAAATGGCTATTGTAGCTGGAAATGGAGGTTTTAGAATGTAATCTACACAGTTTGTACATAGGGCCGAAAACCAGCAATAATAGTTAGTCCTTTGTTGGAAGTTAACACAGCCTAACAACTTTTATGACTAGTCGAGTGGCCGTGGGTTCGATTATAGGTTCAAAATGGCCACTTGCAAATGGCCAACAACATTTCTGCAAATTCTTTTTTTTCATACCAGGTTGCAGCAGCAAATTCTGCTATACGGGGTTAACCTGATGAAAGCATTCCATTCCAAGTTTCATTTTAACCCTAAGTGCTTTGAGCTTTTTTAGTGCTGTGAGATTTGGGGAGGGTTAGGCAAGACACAGGGGATACATTCCAATCCAGTTCATTTTACATAAACTATTTGCGGAGTTTCTATTAGAACAAACATGTGACCTATATATAAATATAAATGTATGAGAGAGAGAGACCCACAGTTCCTTCCATATTGATTTAAATTCTATGTTCCCATTTCCACGCTTGGTGGTTTTTCTAATAACCCCCTTTCACTAAGAGTGATATCACACCCACTTACTAATCGCCTGACACACCAATATATGTTATAAACACCCAATTACCTGCTACGGGAGAACAGAAGTAAAACAAACCCCCACAAGCCCCCACCCCCTAAATCCTCAGGCAACGGTAATTTGAAAATGTGAAAATTAAAACAAGATCCACCTCTGCTTCCCAAACACATAAAAAGGATCTTGCTGAAAGGCCAGACCGTATTTCGATTTAAAGTGCAGCCATGCAGTGTCTGACTGGGGCCCACCAAGAAATATAAGACATAGGCCCCCCCGGAAAAGATTAAAGGGCCCAGTCAACACCTCCATTTTTTCTCTCTCTTATTTACATATTTGTATAACTTCTCCTTGACTAGATCATTGTTACTCTAACTGACCTTTATATCTAGATTTTAATAATTTCTCTTTTCTGATTGGTGAGTAAGCCTTAGGGTTTCCATGGTATCCTGTGGCCCAGTCCGACTCTGCAGCCTACAACACGCAGAGAAATAAACTAAACACATAATAGATAATTGTTGTCTGAAACCGCGTTGAAGCTCCTACTGCCATTTTAGCATTTTCTTGTTGGGTCCCTATACAATTTTGGAGAGTAATTGGCATTGCTTCCTGAGCCACCAGAGGGTCTCACATTGCTCCCCTTTCTTAGTACAGTAACAGGCTGCTCGACCATGCCAAGCAACCTGTCGTTGTGGGGATCATTTGTTTAAACTACGTGAGACGTCATGGGTTCTAATATGGCTCCCGTCTACTCTAACTTGATCATGGCATGGCAGGAGGAGGACTTTGTCTATAGACTTAACAGGCATTGCTTGGCCTGGTGGAGGTGCATAGACTATGTCTTCCTCTGTGGAGGGGGGATGCTAGCACCCTCATCAAATTCCTGAGGAGTTAAATGGATTGCACAGAAATATCAAGGACACGTTGCACTCTGACATTCATAAAATCCCGTTCAGGATGTCACTGTGTTTTTGGAAAATGGGTTTCCCACTGAGCTATTTACTAAAGCTACAGATCACAATCAGTTAGTACTATACAAGAGCGATATCAGCACACTTGAAAAGTCATTACTGTGAGCCAGTTTAAACGGGTTGATAGTTGGTAACCAAGTCTCAAAGATGGGATGAGCAACTGGATAATATATATTCCAGATTACAGAGTGGAAATACCCTAAGAGTATTGGGTGGAATTGGTTAAGTCCAGAAGAGTAGGGATCAGAGAAGGAAGAACCTGAGGGGGGCAGGATACCCTTTGTCACAATTTGCCCAGGCATTTGACAGGGTAACCAATATCTTACACAGGCACAGGGGATTATTGGGTTTGGCTTATCCCAATATAAAGGAGTTCAATAGCCCGCATTAGTACCCTACAAGAAGGGAAAGTCTATTGGGAGTGTACTTACAAGATGGGGATTAGTAAATCTAACCCCGTACCAGCCACCTTTTTTGGGGACTAGGAAAAACAGGATGTTTCCCTGTCTTTCTTGTGCCCAGTGTAAAAAATGTGAATAAGATTGATGGGATGGTCTCTGCCTTGGCAGGACGGAGACTCTCCATTAGAGGATATCATACATGCAGGTTTGTTATACTTACTGCGTGCGCCTGTAATTTGCTATATGTGAGGGAGAGACCCAACCAATCAAGGGTAGGGATCTCCCAGCATAAGTCAGATATCAGACTAAAAAATGTTAAAACTACCTGCACCCGAGCATTTTTGTGAACTTAAAATACAGAAAAAGACTCAAGTTTGAAGTGTTGGAGTCTGGTCCACCACTTGAACGTGGAGGTAACAGGGTCCTTCGCCTCAAAACAGAGGGAAGTTTTGGTGGGTCAAGAAACTGGGGACATGATTAAGTATATTTGTAATGTTCCAGGGCAGTTTTGGGGTTGTATAATATCATGTTGCTGGTGTTAGCTGGTGTGAGGGGAGGGACCCAGAGGGGATGATGTAATTTCCTGTTACTACCCTATATATATGTGACTTGTATTGGCATTTGTGTATATGTCTACCTGTTGCTGTGAGAGAGGGTTTGCCTCAGCGGGTATGTAATAAAGAAGTATCATTGCATATTGGTGTGTGTGGAGTCGCATTTTTATATATAATGTATACATATTAATATATACATATATATATAAAACAGAAAGATGAGTAGTAGCCACTCGCCACAGGTCTTATTCACAAATGTATTAATTCAACAAAAGTGCATAGTGTAAAAATCAGCAACGTTTCGGCCTTGTTCTATTGGGCCTTTATCAAGCTTACAATCTTGTGCAAACTAAGAGGTTTAAATCCCCAACAGGATGGGGGGAGGAGTGTAAACCACACCCCTGTGACATCAATAACTTCTCAGACTCAATTTTAAGTTAATTTAAAGTGACAGTGCTTTGGTATTAACTGTGAGCTTGTAGAACAATTTTAGTATTAATATTATAAAAATTAAAAAAACAGTGCTAAAAGTGCTAAGAGTGCTATGCTTACACATTGATTAAAATATTAGGTACTCAAAGGAATCAATTGCAGTAAAGTCTAAAAATATTTTTCATTTAAGGACGCTCTATAGTATACATGATTAACTAGAGTGGTTGGATGATGTATTCCATAATGTCTGGCTCAACTTCATTATTAATAAGGCAGTTTTCAAGGTAAGATAAATTAATTAACGTTACTGTTATATCATCGTTCTTCTATAAAGTATTTAAAAGAGCAAAACTCATTGAGTCCATAAGGTGTCAAGGTATTCAAACGTTTTGATCCAGAATGTCTCTTTTCTTAGTAGCAAATTTGTCCTGTTTCCCCCTCTTTTTTTGGGGGGGCTCTTTTAAATACTTTATAGAAGAACGATATCACAATAACGTTAATTAATTTATCTTACCTAGAAATACTGCCTTATTAATAAATGAAGTTGAGCCAGACAATTATGGCTGTAATATTCATCATCCAGGTGATAATATATCTGTAATATTCATCCATCCAGGTCATGGTATATCGTTAATATCATCCATCCAGGTCATGGTATATCGTAATATTATTCATCAGGTCATGGTATATCTGTAATTATCAATTCATTCAGTCATGGTATATCTGTAAATTCATCATCCAGGTCATGGTATATTCTGAATATTCATTCATCAGGTCATGGTATATCTGTAATATTCTTCATCTCGGTCATGGTATATATTAATATTCATTCATCCAGGTCACGGTATATCTGTAATATTCATTCATCCAGGTCATGGTAATCTGTATATTCATTCATCTAGGTCATGGTATATATGTAATATTCACTCATCCAGGTCACGGTATATATGTAATATTCATTCATCCAGGTCACGGTATATCTGTAATAGTCATCCATCCAGGTCATGGTATATCTGTAATATTCATTCATCCAGGTCAGGCTATATCTGTAATATTCATTATTCCAGGTCATGGTATATCTGTAATATTCATTCATCAAGGTCATGGTATATCTGTAATATTCATTCATCCAGGTCATGGTATATTTGTAATATTCATTCATCCAGGTCATGGTATATCTGTAATATTCAGTGGTACAGGTCCTGGTATATCTGTAATATCATCCATCCAGGTCATGGTAATCTGTATATTCATCATCCAGGTCATGGTATATCTGTAATATTCATTCATCCAGGTCATGGTACATGCATAATATTCATCCATCCAAGTCACGGTATATCTTTAATATTCATACATCCAAGTCACGAAATATCTATAATATTCATACATCCAGGTCATGGTATATCTGTAATATTCATTCATCCAGGTGATGGTATATCTGTAATATTCATCCATCCAGGTCATGGTATATCTGTAATATTCATTCATCCAGGTTATGGTATATCTGTAATACTCATTCATCCAGGTCAGGTATATCTGTAATATTATCTATCCAGGTCATGGTATATCTGTAATATTCTTCATCAGGTCAGGGTATATCTGTAATATTCATTCATCCAGGTTATGGTATATCGTAATATTCATTCATCCAGGTTATGGTATATCTGTAATATTCATTCATCAAGGTCATGGTATAGTAATATTCATTCATTCAGGTTCATGGTATATTTGTATATTCATTCATCCAGGTCATGGTTATCTGTAATATCATTCATCAGGCCATGGTATATCTGTAATATTATTCATCCAGGACATGGTATATCTGTTAAATTCATTCATCCAGGTCATGGTTATATCTGTAATCTTCATCCATCCAGGTCATGGTATATTGTAATATTCATTATCCAGGTCAGGCTATATCTGTAATTCATTATTCCAGGTCATGGTAATTGTAATATTCATTCATCAAGGTCATGGTATATCTGTAATATTCATTCACAGGTCAGGTATATTTGTAATATCATTCATCAGGTCATGGTATATCTGTAATATTCATTGGTACAGGTCATGGTATATCTGTAATATTCATTCATCCAGGTTATGGTATATCTGTAACATTCATTCATCCAGGTCATGGATATTGTAATATCATTATCCAGGTCATGGTATATTTGTAATATTCATTCATCCAGGTCATGGTATATCTGTAATATTCATTGGTACAGGTCATGGTTATATCTGTAATATTTACTATTCAAGTCATGGTATGTACAGTATCTGTAATATTTATTCATCCAGGTCATGGATATACTGTAATATCCATTCGTCCAGGTCATGGTATATCTGAATATCCATTCGTCCAGGTTATGGTATATCTATAATATCCCATTCTCCAGGTCATGGTATATCTATAATATCCATTCATCCAGCTCATGGTTTATATGTAATATTCATTCATCCAGGTCATGGTTATAGTTGTATTATTCACCATCAGGTCATAGTATATAGTAATATCATCATTCAGGTCATGGTATATCTGTAATATTTATTCATCCAGGTATGGTATATTGTAATACCATTCGTCCGGGTCATGGTTATCTGTAAATATTCATTCATCCCGGTCAGGTATCTGTAATATTCATCATCCAGTCATGTATATCTGTAATATTCATCCATCCAGGTCATGGTATATCTGTAATATTATTCATCCAGTATGGTATATCTGTATATTCATTCATCCAGGTCATGGTATATCTGTAATATTCATGGTACAGGTCATGGTATATCTGTAATATTCATTCATCCAGGTTATGGTATATCGTAACATTCATTCATTGAGGTCATGGTATATTGTAATATCATATCCAGGTCATGGTATATTTGTAATATTCATTCATCCAGGTCATGGATATCTGTAATATTCATTGGTACAGGTCATGGTATATCTGTAATATTTACTCATTCAAGTCATGGTATGTACAGTATATCTGTAATATTTATTCATCCAGGTCATGGTATATCTGTAATATCCATTCGTCCAGGTCATGGTATATCTGTAATATCCATTCATCCAGGTTATGGTATTCTATAATCCATTCATCCAGGTCATGGTATATCATAATATCCATTATCCAGGCTCATGGTTTATATGTAATATTCATTCATCCAGGTCATGGTATAGTTGTATTTATCAATTCAGGTCATAGTATATATGTATATTCATTCATTCAGGTCATGGTATATCTGTAATATTTATTCATCCAGGTCATGGTATATTTGTAATATCCATTCGTCCGGGTCATGGTATATCTGTAATATTCATTCATCCAGGTCATGGTATATCTGTAATATTCATCCATCCAGGTCATGGTATATCTGTAATATTCATCCCTCCAGGTCATGGTATATCTGTAATATTCATTCATCCAGTCATGGTATATATCTGTAATATTCATTCATCCAGGTCATGGATATATGTAATTTCATTCATCCAGGTCATGGTATATCTGTAATATTCACCATCCAGGTCATGGTATATCTGTAGAATTCATCCATCAGGTCATGGTATATCGTAATATTCATTCATCCAGGTCATGGTATATCTGTAATATTCATCACCAGGTCATGGTATATCTGTAATATTCATTCATCCAGGTCATGGTATATTGTAATATTCATTCATCCAGGTCATGGTATATCTGTAATATTCATCCATCGAGGTCACGGTATATCTGTAATTTCATTATCCGGTCATGGTATATCTGTAATGTTCATTCATCCAGTAGGATATCTGTAATATTCATCCATCCAGGTCATGGTATATCTGTAATATTCATTTCATCCAGGTCACGGTATATCTGTAATATTCATTCATCCAGGTCATGGTATATCCGTAATATTCATCCATCCAGGTCACGGTATATCTGTAATATTCATCCATCCAGGTCATGGTATATCTATAATATTCATCCATGCAGGTCATGGTATATCTGTAATATTCGTCTGGGTCATGGTATATTTGTTTTTTATTCAATCAGGTCATGGCACAGTATATCTCTGGAGTTTCACTATTCATTCCTACTGGATTTCTCAATTCAGAATGACTTATTCTTGTTGAGAAATCCAGTCGGGTGACTAGAGAAACATCTTCAAGGACTAAAGTCCAGTTGATCTAACTGAATACCACAGATATACCATGACTAGAGATGGATTTTATAAAACAATATATGGTTAGTAAACAATACATTCAAGGGTTAGCGAAAACGAGATATACATTTGAGTTCGAATAGTTTGAGTTTGCCTGATGAAGTTTATTTTTAACGAAACGCGTTGCATGCTATGATGACTTTTTTGGGTTATATATACTTGTTATTGTGTATTAGCCTTTTCTGGGTGTTTTTGGTTTATATATATGCTATGGTGTTTGTATTTATTTTTCCTGTTTCCAGTCATAAGATCCCAGCTGTAGGTGCTTCGACCCTCCCCCTTTGATTGCGGAGCCTTCGGTGTCTTCCCTGCAATTTTCCTGTGATCGGACCAGTGCCGACCCTCGTGACTGGATTAGTGCGAGCGCCGGGTGAACAACAGTGAGGATTGTGGTGGTGGTGATCGATCTTAGAGACTAAGGACTATACCCATTTTTTTATATCTGTTACCATTTGCATGTATTGTTTCTATGTGTGTGGATACCACTTGTATTGGTTTTACTATTGTTGTGACCCAGACTGTCTAAGGAACATTCTTATATATATATTTATTTTTAGCAATAAATATTATTCTAGATTGGCTATTACTCTGCTATTTCCTATTATTAGTAGTGTTTTTATTGGGTATTTTTCCCAGTTGTTGGACTGTGTGTGGGACCCACGCAGTCACTAGCAGGTAGCCTGTTAACCGTGTACGGTTCGTTTTTCTTTAGTAGAGTATCAGCCCAAACTTGGGTTCGGTTTTGTGTCCATCACTAACCATGACCTAGATGAATGAGAACCTCCCAAAACTTACCTCAAGTAAACTTCAAGTCCAGTTGATCTAACTGAATACCACAGATACTTCTTCATGAACCATCAAATTTGACTTTTACTACATACACTGGGTTATGATACGGTGACTCAATGGACACTCTTTTCTCAAGGAGATATTAATGATACTAGATTGTATTGAAGGCCGTACAATAGCTAAACATTTCCTGGTTCTATGTCTGATCATCTAACAGGTGAACTGTCAGGCGCTACACAAGCGAAGCTTTGACAGCTCACCATTTGTGTATTCGGACACCCAGGATTGTTTATTTAGTTGCATTATTATTGGTTGTTTATGGTCCATCTAGACAATTATCTAACATGTGTAAGGGTCTTCAATCTCACATCATCCAATGGCAGGGAAAGAATTTTCCTATTAATACGTTAAATGTTCCTCTTGGACTTTGTTCACCACACTTGCTACTCATAGTTAGATTCTGTAGCAATGTAAAAATGCATTAATAATCATTCCAGATTGCAGGATCCACCATAGTTAATGAGTTTTATTATCAAACAGCTAATTGGAGTTGACATTTCGTTTTGTTGCTTGAAATGAACCCACTGTAAATCATTTTAACAGCCCTTGGTTATGAAAACTTGAAATGATCTGCCTGGTACTAGGAGAAGTTCATAACATTACAGCGACTACAGACTACGTCCAATTACAGCTAAAGGTATTGACACTAATGGCCAATCGGAATGAAATGATTCAGAATCTGACAGCATCACATTTAACAAACACAATTTAAAGAAGAAAGAAAATGTTGTGATTTAAAGAAATTGGTACTAAATAAACAAGAACCACAGCAGCTAGTCCTCAGCAAGGTGAGACCTCCCCATAAAGGAAAACTAAAGTCAATATATACAATACTCAGTAGAGTAGCGTACAAACACCGCGGCGAGGATATTACTGAACAAGGAACCTTACATATGCTGCATTTTACTCGGGCAAAATGTTGAGAGCTGACCTCTGATCTTTTCAGCCCGAGCAAGTTTCATTGTCTGTACTGGCCTCCAAAAAGGTTAAAGAGATGGGCAACTACACTGATAAAAGTAATGAAGAGAGATTTTTGTTTTCCCTTGCAGGGGATATGATAACCCTACACAAATTTGTTACAGGGAACTACGGCCAATTAGCAGGGGATCTTTTCTATCATACTATAGAAGGGGAACAAAAGACTAGAGGCCACCACTATAGACTTAAGGAAAAGTAATTTTAGTAAATGGATCCTGACAGTGAGGGTAGTAAGGTTAGGAAATGTTCTACCAGATAATGTAGTGTCAGCGGAATCTCTTATTCTGTGATTGGATGTTTTCCTGTTGAGGTTGGTGTACTGGGGGCATGTACTGGGCGGTAGAGAAAATTGTGTGTGGGTTTGGGGATGCTCCACTGCATATGCCAGAGTCCTCTAAGAGGAGCAGGAAGTGGTAGGCATGGATGACACACAGAGAGGCTTCTACTCTTCATTTTTTTGGACTTGCAGGCCCTGCAGGACAACCATAAGGAGCAGAACAGAAAGGTAATTACACAGTGGGATAAACTTAAGTTGAGGGGTGGACATGCCCTTTAAGAAAGAGTTGTAATTTTAGGCACAGATCCACCTACTTTCCAGACACCAGAGTCACTAATCAGAAGACACCTGTGTCACCATTTAGAAGATACCAGAGTCACCAATCAGAAGACACCTGTGTCACCATTTAGAAGATATCCAAAATACTAATAAGAAGATACCAGAGTCACCAATCAGAAGATACCAGAGTCACCAATCAGAAGATACCAGAGTCACCAATCAGAAGATACCAGAGTCACCAATCAGAAGATACCAGAATCACCAATCAGAAGATACCAGAGTCCCCATTTAGAAGATTTCCAAGTTACTAATCACAAGATACCAGAATCACCAATTAGAAGATACCAGAGTCCCCATTTAGAAGATTTCCAAGTTACTAATCATAAGATACCAGAGTCACCAATTAAAAGATACCAGTCAACGATCAGAATATACCCAAGCTTTGCTTGACGGGTCATTTAAAAGACAAATGGTTGGTTTTCAACGTCTGACCTGACATTTTCCCACCCCCCTATGACAAATTAAATCTGGGTACAGATGATCTGGTCCTACAAGAGATTCCATATCAGATAATTAACACATACTGCAAATAAATCAATTTGCTTATTGTTCCATCCCTCCTGCGTTATGGTGGAGTTTAATTTATATAATTAATAGTTTAATTCATTTTCAACCTTTACTTGCCTTTTAATATATTATTTCCATTCTATTTCAAATAAACTCTGCCCCATAATAACATTCATCCATCCCTATATCCTCCTTTATTTGTTGCTTTATACAAAATCAAACTACTTGAATGTATTTTAAAGGGGAAATTTAATCCTTTTGAAAACCTGCTCAGAGATTACTGCCAGTATTTCTCAGCACCTGTATCAGATCAAACGCCACAATACAAATCAACCACTCAGCAATCCGGTATCAGGCGATTTCATCTACAGCACCAAGTGAAATGCAAGATGGGAAAAAAGCAAAAGATGAGGGCTGCTTCTCTTAACATTATACCCATTGAGATTTTATAATACAGATCGTTTTATGCTGGTGACTGGAGAGGGTGACATTTTAATGCAGAAAGCTGCCATACTGCTTGCCCAAGTTCATCCATTCTCTTGCAGAAGAATGCAATCTATCCTTGATCAATAACTGTGCTGTTTATAATACATGTCCTTCCCTGACAAAATGTGTACTTACTTTCCTCACCCCCCCAACACCCAAGACCGCAATAAGGACGAGTCTCCTCTAGCGCATCTTGCGATCCAATTGTGCTAGTGGGGGACCGACCCGCGACACATGATATGTATGCACGGCTGTTTCAGCCCCGTGTATGGGCCCTTGATTGGGGGGCTCGTTGATGACCCGCCTGGCGGATTAGGCCACAAGCCCTGGACGAATGACCTTTTTGCCCGTCAAAGTGCCCATACACGGCACAATGGTTGGCATGCATCACGAGTCAGCCCCGCGACCGCACGCGTGTAAGCACCTTTAGTTCAGAGAAGCGAAGTTCAGTAAACTGTAGCTCACAGGAGAATAGAAAGATAAACACACATTCATTTATTTAATTGGATTTGTTTTGATTCCCCCATCTTATTTCATTACCAAGCATGTGCCCAATGACACAATGGGGAAATATAACGTGTTTACAATTCTGCTTATCCTCTTCCTATGTAAAATATGGTTTAATTAATTTCCTATCAGCTTTTTAATTTTATTAAGCCATCTGCCCGTAGCAGGTGCTTTAATAGTCATGTGATAAATGGAATCTCATTCATTAAATCTTCTGTTCAATTTACAAGGTCTTCCGAAATATCTTCATCCAAAAATAGGCAAAGGGCAAGTAAAGGTCATTAAGAAATAACAGATTATGCAATAGATTTAACATTGTATCACCATCTCCTGATTTCACCCGATTTACTGGAAATCTCCCCTTTCATAGTGTTTTTGCCTTAAAGGAGTATGAAAAGCTAAATACGCTGCTCACCATTAAAGGGCGGTTACTATCCCCTCTCCTTGCTCAGTGAGATCAGACATGCTCAATGTCAGAGATGGAAATGAGAAGGGGGAGAGGAGGGGGGGTGTAATGTAAGGTTTTATTAAATTCAAACAGGTATATCTTTAGAAGACACCATTTTAGTTTGTGCCTTACCACCCTTTCCAAAGCATGGACCTTAAATGCCCTATAGCATCTTATCAATGAACCCATATTTAGGGGTCAAGGTAAACTTCCATAATTGTCCTTCTGCTGAGTTTTATTTACCCAACTGTCTAATCCATGAATAATTACCTTCCTCTCTGGTCCTCACTTGCTAGTCTGCCCATAGCCTGACCTCTACCTAGGCAGGCCAGCTTGGCTATGGATCAATCCCATCTGCAGGCACCATAAGGTTGAATTTAAGTAAAATGTCAATAATTTCTATTATCAAATAAATAAACATTGCATTTTATACAGTAAGAAACTCTATGAGGCCGTTTCTCTTGTCTACATGTCAGGACGCCTGGTGCATTTTATTCTGTTTTCAGCCTTGATCATTCAAATCGGCTTTTGAAAAGTCTCCAGGTACCTGTCTAACGCTGACATCTACCATCTGACACAGTTCACGGTATTCTGACAGTGTAATCCAAAGGGTGGAAGGAGACTGAATGTGAATTAGAAACAGGAACACTGGCAGACCCAAGTGGTTCTCTCCCTAGGGCTCGGCTACTTGCTTGGAGCTAAGTGGACACGGACTTTACATTTCAGGCGGTGAACCAGCAGTTACCTTGAATCTCCCACGTGCACTGATAAATAACAAAGAATACAACAGCAACGTAGATATAGTATTATGGAAAGCTAATTGCAAGTAATGTATCTATACGATTTTCTCATCTCAAGGTTCTAAATCAGGATCTCCCTGGCAACCCCGTGACCAAATAGTTGTCCGTCAGCGCATCACTCAATTGTCCACTGATGTCATTAAGGTGTAAGGTGCCCTAAATGTAAGAACCTTGTCAAATAACCAAATTGCTATTTTTGCCTTCACAATAAAAAGTGACCTAAGAGAAAATGACGTTGACCAATAATAAAATCTAGTAGACCATTCTACCAATACATGGTCTTTTCTGGCCTTTTTAGGGCCTTAACTAAGTCTCCCTTGGGGCTCCCTTCCTAACTCCCCCCACCCCTCAACCACCTCTTGTATTATTCATTCATCCAGGTCACGGTATATCTGTAATATTCATTCATCCAGGTCACGGTACATCTGTAACATTCATTCATCCTGGTCATGGTATATCTGTAATATACATTCATACAAGTCATGTTATATATGTAATATTCATCCATCCAGGTCATGGTATATCTGTAATATTCATCCATCCAGGTCATGGTATATCTGTAATATTCATCCATCCAGGTCATGGTATATCTATAATTTCATTCATCACAGTCATGGTTATCTGTAATATTCATTATCCAGGTCATGGTATCTGTAAATTCATCATCCAGGTCATGGTATATCTGTAATATCATTCATCGAGGTCATGGTATATCTGTAATATTCAATTATCCGGGTCACGATATATCTGTAATATTCATTCATCCAGGTCACGGTATATCTGTAATATTCATCCATCCAGTGGTATATCTGTAATATTCATTCATACAGGTCATGGTATATCTGTAATATTCATTCATCAACGTCATGGTATATCTGTAATATTCATTTATCCAGGTCATGGTATATCTGTAATATTTATCCATCCAGGTCATGGTATATCTGTAATATTCATCCATCCAGTGGTATATCTGTAATATTCATATCCCGGGGTAAGATATTATCTGTAATATTCATTCATCCAGGTCATGGTATATCTGTAATATTCATTCATCCAGGTCATAGTATATCTGTAATATTCTTTCATCCAGGACATGATATATCTGTAATATTCATTCATCTAGGTCATGATAGATCTGTAATATTCATTCATCCAGGTCATGGTATATCTGTAATATTCATCCATCCAGGTCATGGTATATCTGTAATATTCATCCATCCAGGTCATGGTATATCTGTAATATTCATTCACCGTGGTATTCTGTATATTCATTCATCAGGTCATGGATATCTGAATATAATTCATCCAGGTCATGGTATATCTGTAATATTCATTCATCCAGGTCACGGTATATCTGTAATATTCATCCATCCAGGTCACGGTATATCTGTAATATTCATTCATACAGGTCATGGTATATCTGCAATATTCATTCATCTAGGTCACGATATATCTGTAATATTCATTCATCCAGGTCACGGTATATCTGTAATATTCATCCATCCAGGTCACGGTATATCTGTAATATTCATTCATACAGGTCATGGTATATCTGTATATTCATTCATCAGGTCATGGTATATCTGAATATTTATTATCCAGGTGATGGTATATCTGTAATATTCATCCATCAGGTCTGGTATATCTGTAATTTCATCATCCCTGGTATATCTGGAATATCAGCATCAGGTATGTATATCTGAATATTCATTCATCCAGGTCATGTATATCTGTAATATTTACATCAGGTCATGATTATCTGTAATATCATTCATCTAGGTCATGATATATCTGTAATATTCATCATCAGGTCATGGTATATCTGTAATATTCATCCATCCAGGTCATGGTATATCTGTAATATTCATCCATCCAGGTCATGGTATATCTGTAATATTCATCCATCCAGGGTTGGTATATCTGTAATATTCATTCATACAGGTCACGTATATCGTAAATTATTCATCCAGGTCACGGTATATCTGTAATATTCATCCATCCAGGTCACGGTATATCTGTAATATTCATCATCCGGTACGTATATCTGTAATATTATTCTATAGGTCGGTATATCTGTATATTCATTCATCCAGGTCACGGTATATCTGTAATATTCATTCATCCAGGTCATGGTATATCTGTAATATTCATTTATCCAGGTCATGGTACATCTGTAATATTCATCTATCCAGGTCATGGTATATCTGTAATATTCATTCATCCAGGTCATGGTACATCTGTAATATTCATTCATCCAGGTCATTGTATATCTGTAATATTCATTCATCCAGGTCACTGTATATCTGTAATATTAATTCATCCAGGTCATGGTATATCTGTAATATTCATCCATCCAGGTCATGGTATATCTGTAATATCATCCATCCAGGTCATGGTATATCTGTAATATTCATCCATCCAGTGGTATATCTGTAACATTCATCCATCCAGTGGTATATCTGTAATATTCATTCATCCGGTCATGATATATCGTAATATTCATTCATCCAGGTCATGGTATATCTGTAATATTCATTCATCCAGGTCATGGTAGTAATCTGTAATATTCATCATCCAGGTCATGGTATATCTGTAATTTCATTCATCTAGGTCATGGTATATCTGTAATATTCATCCATCCAGGTCATGGTATATCTTAATATTCATATCATCCAGGTATGATAATCTGTAATATTCATTCATCAGGTCATGGTATATCGTAATATTCATTCATCCAGGTCATGGTATATCTGTAATATTCATTCATACAGGTCATGGTATTTGTAATATTTATCCATAGGTCATGGTATATCTGTAATATTCATTCATCCAGGTCATGGTAATCTGTAATATTCATCCATCAGGTCATGGTATATCTGTAATATTCATTCATCCAGGTCATGGTATGAAATTCATCATCCAGGTCATGGTATATCTGTAATATTCATCCATCCAGGTCATGGTATATCTGTAATAGTCACTCATCCAGGTCATGGTATATCTGTAATATTCATTATCCAGGTCATGGTATATCTGTAATATTCAGCATCCAGGTCATGGTATATCGTGATATTTCATTCATAAGGTCATGGTATATCTGTAATATTCATCCATCCAGGTCAGGTATATCTGTATATTCATTCATCCAGGTCATGGTATATATGTAATATCATTCATCCAGGTCTGGTATATCTGTATATTCATCCATCCAGGTCATGGTATATCTGTAATATTCATTCATCCAGGTCATGATATATATGTAATATTCATCTATCCAGGTCATGGTATATCTGTAATATTCATTCATCCAGGTCATGGTATATCTGTAATATTCATTCATACAGGTCATGGTATGTATGTAATATTCATTCATCAAGGTCATGGTATATCTGTAATATTTATCCATCCAGGTCATGGTATATCTGTAATATTCATCCATCCAGTGTAATCTGTATATTCATTCTCCAGGTCATGGTATATCTGTAATATCATTCATCCAGGTCATAGTATATCTGTAATATTCATTCATCAGGTCAGATATATCTGGAATTTCATTATCTAGGTCATGATATTGTAATATTTCATTCATCCAGGTCATGGTATATCTGTAATATTCATCCATCCGGTCATGGTATATCTGTAATATTCATCCATCCAGGTCATGGTATATCTGTAATATTCATCATTCCAGTGGTATATCTGTAATATTCATTCATACAGGTACGGTATATCTGTAATATTCATTCATCCAGGTCACGGTATATCTGTAATATCATCCATCCAGGTCAAGGTTATATGTAATATTCATCCATCCATGGTCACGGTATATCTGTAATATTCATTCATATCAGGTCACGGTATATCTGTAAATATTCATTCATAGTCAGGTTATATCTGTAATATTCATTCATCCAGGTCATGGTATATCTGTAATATTCATTATCAGGTCATGGTAATCTGTAAATTCATCTATCAGGTCATGGGATATCTGTAATATTCATTCATCCAGGTCATGATATATCTGTAATATTCATTCATCCAGGTCATGGTACATCTGTAATATTCATTCATCCAGGTCATTGGTATATCGTAATATTCATTCTCCGGTCACGGTCATGTATATCTGTAATATTAATCATCAGTATGGTTATTTAATATTCATCCATCCAGGTCATGGTATATCTGTAATATTCATCATCCAGGTCATGGTATATCTGTAATATTCATCCATCCAGGCTGGTATAGCTGTAACATTATCCATCCAGTGGTATATCTGAATATTCATTCATCCAGGTCATGATTATCTGTAATATTCATTCTCCAGGTCATGGTATATCTGTTAATATTCATTCATCCAGGTCATGGTATATCTGGAATATTCATTAATCCAGGTCATGGTATATCTGTAATATTCATTCCTCTAGGTCATGGTATATCTGTAATATTCATCATCCAGGTCATGGTATATCTGTAATATTCATTCATCCAGGTCATGATATATCTGTAATATCATCATCCAGGTCATGGTATATCTGTAATATTCATTCATCAGTATGATATCTGTAATATTCATTCATACAGGTCTAGGTAGTATGTAATATTTATCCATCCAGGTCATGGTATACTGTAATATCATTCATCCAGGTCATGGTATATCTGTAATATTCATCCCTCTAGGTCATGGTATATCTGTAATATTCATTCATCCAGGTCATGGTATATCTGTAATATTCATTCATCCAGGTCATGGTATATGTAATATTCATTCATCCGGTCATGGTATATCTGTAATATCTCATCCAGGTCAATGTGTATGTTGTATATCTGTAATATTCATCATCCAGGTATGGATATCTGAATATTCACATCCAGGTCATGGTAATCTGTAATATTCATTATCCAGGTCATGGTATACGTAATATCATCCATCCAGGTCATGGTATATCTGTATATTCATTCATCCAGGTCAGGTATATTGTAATATTCATCATCCAGGTCATGGTATATCTGAATATTCATCCATAGGTCATGGTATATCTGTAATATTCATTCATCCAGGTCATGATATATATGTAATATCATCTTCCAGGTCATGGTATATCTGTAATATTCATTCATCCAGGTCATGGTATCTGTAATATTCATTCATACAGGTCATGGTATGTATGTAATATTATCATCCAGGTCATGGTATATCTGTAATATTCATTCATCCAGGTCATGTATATCTGTAATATTCATCCATACAGGTCTGATAATATCTGTAATATTCATTCATCCAGGTCATGGATATATCTGTAATATTCATTCATCCAGGTCATGGTATATCTGTAATATTCATTCATCCAGGTATGGTAATCTGTAATATTCATTCATCTAGGTCATGGTATTCTGTAAATTCATCCATCCAGGTCATGGTATATCTGTAATTTCATTCATCCAGGTCATGATATATCTGATATTCATCATCAGGTATGGATATCTGTATATTCATTCATCCAGGTCATGGTATATCTGTAATATCATTCATACCAGGTCATGGTATGTATGTAATATTTATCCATTCAGGTCATGGTATATCGTAATATATTCATTCATCCGTCATGGTATATCTGTAATATTCATCCATCCAGGTCTGGTATATCTGTAATATTCATTCATCAGGTATGATTCTGTAATATTCATCATCCAGGTCATGGTATATCTGTAATATTCATCATCCAGGTCATGGTATATCTGTAATATCACTATCCAGGTCATGGTATATCTGTAATATTCATTCATCCAGGTCATGGTATATCTGTAATATTCACCATCCAGGTCATGGATATATCTGTAATATTCATTCATCCAGGTCATGGTAATATCTGTAATATTCATCCATCCAGGTCATGGTATATCTGTAATATTCATTCATCCAGGTCATGGTATATGTAATATTCATTCATCCAGGTCATGGTATATCTGTAATATTCACCATCCAGGTCATGGATATCTGTAATATTATCACCAGGTCAGGTACTGTAATATTCATCCATCCAGTGGTATATCTGATATTCATTCATACGGTCACGGTTATATCTGTAATATTCATTCATCCAGGTCAGTATATCGTAATATTCACATCCAGGTCACGGTATTCTGTAATATTCATCCATCCAGGTCACGGTATATCTGTAATATTCATTCATATAGGTCACGGATATCTGTAATATTCATTCATCCAGGTCACGGTATATCTGTAATATTCATTCATCCAGGTCAGGTATATCTGTAATATCATTTATCCAGGTCATGTAATCTGTAATATTCATCTATCAGGTCATGGTATATCTGTATATTTCATTCATCCAGGTCATGGATATCTGTAATATTCATTCATCCAGGTCATGGTACATTCTGTATATTATTCATTCAACCAGGTCATGTATATCTGTAATATTCATTCATCCAGGTCAGTATATTTGTAATATTCATTCATCCAGGTCATGGTATCTGTAATATTCATCATCCAGGTCAATGGTATATCTGTAATATTCATCATCCAGGTCATGGTATATCTGTAATATTCAATCATCCGTGGTAGATCTGTAATATTCCTTCATCCAGGTCATGATATATCTGTAATATCATTCATCCAGGTCATGGTATATCTGTAAATATTCTCATCCAGGTCATGGTATATCTGTAATATTCATTCATCCAGGTCATGGTATATCTGTAATATTCATTCATCCAGGTCATGGTATATCTGTAATATTCACCATTCAAGGTCATGGTATATCTGTAAATTATTCATCCAGGTCATGATATCTGAATATTCATCCATCCAGGTCATGGTATATCTGTAATATTCATTCATCCAGGTCATGGTATATCTGTAATATTCATTCATACAGGTTATGGTATTGTATGTAATATTTATCATCCAGGTCATGGTATATCTGTAATATTCCTTCATCCAGGTCATGGTTATCTGTAATATTCATCATCAGGTCATGGTATATCTGTAATATCATCATCAGGTCATGGTATATCTGAATTCATTCATCCAGGTATGGTATATCTGTAATATTCATTCATCAGGTCATGGTATATCTGTAATATCATCATCCAGGTCATGGTATATCTGTAATATTCATTCATCCAGGTCATGGTATATCTGTAATATTCAGCATTCCAGGTCATGGTATATCTGTATATTCATTCATCCAGGTCATGGTATATCTGTAATATTCATCCATCAGGTCTGGTATATCTGTAATATTATTATCCAGGTAGGTATAATGTAATATTCATTCATCAGGTCCGGTATACTAATATTCATCCATCAGGTCATGGTATATCTGTAATATTCATTATCCAGGTCATGATATATTGAATATTCATCATCCAGGTCATGGTATATCTGTAATATTCATTCATCCAGGTCATGGTATATCGTAATATTCATTCATCAGGTCATGGTATTGTTGTAATATTCATTCATCAGGTCATGGTATATCTGTAATATTCATTATCCTAGGTAGCATGGTAATCTGTATATTTATCCATCCGGTCATGGTATATCTGTAATATTCATCATCCAGAGTCATGGTATATCTGTAATATTCATTCATCAAGGTCATGGTATATCTGTATATCATTATCCAGGTCATGTATATCTGTAATATTCATTCCTCAGGTCATGATAATCTGTAATATTCATTCATCTAGGTCATGAATATCTGTAATTCATTCATCCAGGTCATGGTATCTGTAATATCATCATCCAGGTCATGGTATATCGTAATATTCATCTCCAGGTCAGGTATATCTGTAATATTCATCACAGTGGTATATCTGTAATTCATCATACAGGTCACGGTTATATCTGTAATATTATCAATCCAGGTCAGGTATATCTGTAATATTATCCATCCAGGTCAGGTATATCTGTAATATTATCCATCCAGGTCAGGTATATCTGTAATATTCATTCTATAGGTCAGTAGTATATCTGTAATATTCATTCATCCAGGTCACGGTTATATCTGTAATATTCATTCATCCAGGTCATGTATATCGTATATATTTATCAGGTCATGGTAATCTGTAATATCATCTATCCAGGTCTGGTATATCTTGTAATATTCATTCATCCAGGTCATGTATTATCTGTATTATTCATCATCAGGTCATGGGAATCTGTAATATTCCTTCATCAGGTCATTGATTCTTAATATTCATTCATCCAGGTCACTGTATATCTGTAAGATTAATTCATCAGGTCCTGGTATATCTGTAATCATTCATCCATCCAGGTCTGGATATTCTGTAATTTTATCATCCAGGTCATCATGGTATATCTGTAATATTCATCCATCCAGGTCATGGTATATCTGTAATATTCATCATCCAGTGGTATATCTGTTACATTCATCCATCCAGTGGTATACTGTAATATTCATTCATCCAGGTCATGGATATATCTGTAATATCATCATCAGGTCATGGTTATATCTGTAATATTCATTCATCCAGGTCATGGTATATCTGTAATATTCATCCTCATGTCATGGTAATCTGTAATATCATTCATCAGGTCATGGTATATCTGTAATATTCATCCATCCAGGTCATGGTATATCTGTAATATTCATTCATCCAGGTCATGATAATCTGTAATATTCATACATCCAGGTCATGGTATATCTGTAATATCATTCATCCAGGTCATGGTATATCTGTAATATTCATTCATACAGGTCATGGTATATGTAATATTTATCCATCCAGGTTCATGGTATATCTGTAATATTCATTCATCCAGGTCATGGTATATCGTAATATCATCAGCTAGGTCATGGTATCTGTAATATTCATTCATCCAGGTCATGGTAATCTGTAATATTCACTCATCCAGGTCATGGTATATCTGTAATATTATTCATCCAGGTCATGGTATATCGTACAGTATACCAGTCATGGGTATCTGTAATATCATCATCCAGGTCATGGTATATCTGTAATTTCCATCCAGGTCATGGTATATCTGTAATATTCATTCATCCAGGTCATGGTATATCTGTATATTCACCTCCAGTGTCATGGTTATCTGTAATTTATTCATCCAGGTCATGGTATATATGTAATATCATTCATACAGGTCATGGTTATCTGTAATATTCATCATCCAGGTCATGGTATATCTGTAATATTCATTCATCCAGGTCATGATATAATGTAATATTCATCATCCAGGTCATGTATATCGTAATATTCATTCATCCAGGTCATGGTATATCTGTAATATTCATTCATCAGGTCATGGATGTAGTAATATTATCAATCCAGGTCATGGTATATCTGTAATATTCATTCATCCAGGTCATGATATATCTGTAATATTCATCCATCCAGGTCATGATATATCTGTAATATTGATTCATCCAGGTCATGGTATATCTGTAATAATTATCCATCCAGGTCATGGTATATCTGTAATATTCATCCATCCAGGTCATGGTATATCTGTAATATTCATTTATCCAAGTATGATCTGTAATATTCATTCTCCAGGTCATGCGTATATCTGTAATATTCATCCATCCAGGTCATGGTATATCTGTAATATTCATTCATCCAGGTCATGGTATATCTGTAATATTCATTCATCCAGGTCATGGTTCATCTGTAATATCATCATCCAGGTCATGGTATATCTGTAATATTCATTCATCCAGGCATGGTTATATCTGTATATTCATCCATCCAGGTCATGGTATATCTGTAATATTCATCATCCAGGTCATGTATATCTGTAAAATTCATCATCCAGGTCATGGTATATCTGTAATTTCATTCATCCAGGTCATGGTATATCTGTAATATTTTATTCATCCAGGTCATGGTATATCTGTTATATTCATTCATCCCTGGTCACGGGTATATCTGTATATATTCATCCATCCAGGTCACGGTATATCTGTAAATTCATTCATCCAGTCATGGTATATCTGTAAATATTCATTCATCCAGGTCACGGTATATCTGTAATATTCATCCTCAAGGTCATGGTATATCTGTAATATTCATCATCCAGGTTCATGGTATATCTGTAATATCATCATCCAGGTCATGGTATATCTGTAATACTCATCCATCAGGTTCTGGTATATCTGTAATATTCATTCATCCAGGTCATGGTATATCTGTAATATTAATTCATCCAGGTCATGGTATATCTGTAATATTAATTCATCCAGGTCATGGTATATCTGTAATATTCATTCATCCAGGTCATGGTATATCTGTAATATTAATTCATCCAGGTCATGGTATATCTGTAATATTCATTTATCCAGGTCACGGTATATCTGTAATAATCATTCATCCAGATCATGGTATATCTGTAATATTCATCCATCCAGGTCATGATATATCTGTAATATTCATCCATACAGTGGTATATCTGGGATATTCAATTAGATCAACTGGACTTTAGTTTAGTTCTTGAAGGCGTTTCAGTCATCCATCTGAATCTCATTCAAAGTGACTTGTACAAGAATCTGTAGACAATAAACACTTTCTTGCATTTACTGCGAATAGATTCTTGTCATTCTGAATTGAGAGATCCAGTTGGGTGACTATCTTAATGTCTTTAAGAACTAAACATCAAGTATGGTAGATCTAAATGAATTCTTAGAGATAAAAAGGGAGATGCAATATGCCTTGCTAAGGAAAACAAACACTAGCCGATATACTATTCGGTTAGCATGGGTTTTGCCCTCACTTTGCATTGCCGGAGTCATTTTCAAAGATTTTTGCAGAATGCTTATAGAGCTAGATTACAGATCAAACACAAATCATCCCTTAGCTTGAATGCAAAGATATCCATATTGGCTTTTAAAGGGTCTACAACAGGTCAGATGTGATATTAAAGACTTTTCTCAAAGGCTGTAAATGAGAAGGGATTCCCGGCATATAAGCCACTCACAAACTTTCAAAACTGATTTAACCCAATTCTAAATATCCCTGGCACTTTTCTAAAGACTTTTGCACTGACCTTTAGATGCCAAAACACTGTTAGGCTCATATTTCTCGATCAGCTGTTGGACTTGTTCCTGCTTCAGTGGTGGGTAGAGAATTTCATTTAATCGGGGGTCTCGTTGTTTGGAGTTGATAAATTCCGTCATCTGGTCAACAGTGAGATCTGATTTACTAGTAGTACCACTGCAACGAGATTATAACAATAATAAACCATGATGGCGTGTGTTTGGCTTCAGTCTGATTGATCTACTGAGCAATGTTCATACTGTACATACTAAATATATTTAGCTTTATAAGACTTTGGTAGGAGGAAATCACAATGAAATGAAAATTTCTAAAATGTCTAAATATTATAACAAAATTTATCACCAGAAACTGGATTCCAGACAGTTATCAATCTATCTTATTGGACTTCAATCTGCTAATGAGTTTCTACCCATAGATCTGCTTGAGGGCACTGCTGATAGGGCTATGGCTCTCTTCAGGTCTGGTATGGATCGAAACGTGTCCTGCGCCAAGCACTTTCTGCTCTTTTAATCTTGCCTCACCCTCAGTACACCGGACAGTCTAGGTAGCAGTTCCAGTAAGTAGGGTTGTAAACCCATGCATAGTGCATTGATGTGTATAATGACTTAAATAGTACCCTATACATAAGGCTTGCTTTTAAGTGTTTTTATTGTTTCTCTGTCCCTAATGTGATTATTAATTAAGGACTTTTTTTTACTGCATATAAGCTAAGCAGTGTAGACAGTGATTCTTTCCTTCTCTTTTTAAATATCACATCTCCAGAAACTGGATTCCAGGCAGTTACCAATCTATCTTATCGGACAAACTTAAAAAATAAATTTGCCTCAATCTGCTAATGATGTTCAGGACGGAATAGCTCTTCTACCTATGAGAGCTATGGCTCTCTTCAAGTCTGCAAGGCTTACTCTTTTTCAAGTGTTGGGTTGACACATTTGAAAAAAACAATCCAACAAAATTTTTTTGGGGATTTGTAACAAATCCAAGATTGGTAGACTCGTAATCCCTCTATATCCATATTCTCAGAATAGATTGCCAATAAAAGACCAGGTTAAAGGGCATATCCAGCCCCAAAACCTACTTTTGGTTACAAGGTAGGTGCCCCTTGCCCACCCCCAACCGACAAAATATTTTTGCAAAATAATGCTCCCATGGTTACTTACGGACCATTCTCTCCCTGAGTTATTTTGGCGGTTGGGGTGGGAAGGGGGCACCTACCAAGTATAGTTTTGGGGGTGGACTGTGGACATGCCCCTTAAAGAATGGCTTTCATTAATTCCTATGTAAGTGATCATCATACTGTTTTAGATAAGAGAAAGGCATAAACGATTAAAGAGGAGAAGAAAGGTTTTCTCTAGTTGAGAATAACATTGTTACAGAGGTGTGCATGAGCTATATGTGAGCTTCTCACAATCATGGCACTGACTTCAAGCTAGCCGCCAGAAGTGCTTAGAGACAGTGACGAGGAACTAGAGGACTTTAAGTTAAGACTTTAAGGTAAGGAGCGGCTGCGAGTGGATCGCGGTAAGGTAAGTTCCAGGTCCCCCGAGCATCCTATTATTCACAGGGAGGTGAGAATAAGCATTCTCACCTCCCTGTGAATAATAGAAACGAATGGCACAGAGTTATTTTTGGGGGTTTAGTGTTCCTTTAAGTCAATGTTAACATCTGATTTATTAGATGAAATTTTAAATTGAAATTCCAAAAGTGAATTTTTCAAACAAGGACTCGTCCATATAAATCTTGAAAGCTAATTTTCAAACGTGTCTTGGGTGAAATACAATTTTACTGCATTGTTGTTTATAATAAACAACACACATTATTAAGTACAATGATTACACTTATTAACTGTGTTTTAATAAGAAACACATTTTGACTTTTGTGTAAAACTGTGTTGTATTGATTCAATCATAAAATTCTGATATAGTCTGGTTTTGCCCAGAATCTGAGCTAATTGCCTTAGTTTGGACACCATGGAGTATTTCCCTCTTCTCAATATAACAAGGGGACAAATAGACACTGTTGTAACCAAGCTTAGAAAGACAATAGGAGGTGACCATTCTTTCTCCTCCATGCGAGAACGAACGTATTAAACTATCTATTTCGGAAAGGCTTCTCTGGTACCATTGGTTTGTCAGAACAGACCAAGACTTTCTCATCTGAAAAGCTAGTTTGGTATAACAGAAAGGTAAGTAGGTCAATGTTTCTAAACTCTATAATTGCTGTCAGACATCTCAAACCTTGTGTTAATAATTCAACAAGATTTCAAATACGCCCACAAAGAAGAGCAGTTAATGAATGGAGGAAATGTACTTTATATGTATGTATATATACATATTAATAAACGTTGAAGTCCGTTAGCAAGCAGGGGGTACTGACCCATTAAAATACCTATAGTGACCAGATAGGATATAGGGTTAGCAGACAAACAAAATTGAGGGTTGCACTCAAGATAAATGAAATGTATTAATACGTGATCAACATCAATACACAAAACATTTCAGGGGGTAATAGGTATCCTCACCTGAGGAAGGGGTCACATATTACCCCCCGAAACGTTGTGTACACATATTGATATGTGTATTGGTCACATATTAAAGCATTTAATTTATCTTGGAGTGTGACCCTCATTTTGTTTATCTTCTATATACTACTGTCCATGGAGGGTTGGATGTCATAGGAGTAAGCACCCAGAAGTTGGACAAGAGTGCATTGGACCTGTTATTTACTTAGGACATAGGATTCCCTTTATGTGGTTTAAAGTGTTTTTATGTGATAATAAATATGTAACTACAGTATATATCTCTTTGTTTAAGAACTGTCCCTGCCCCAGAGACATCTGTAGTTTGTGCACTAAAAAGTGACATAGCCAATTTGGTAAATGTAGCACATGATTTTTTTGTAGCGAGGCGCCATGCCCATGAGGCAGATTAACTTAGGTGCGATCCAGGGCTTGGGGCTCTGCATCTATAGAAAACACTCTGCGTGCCAGTCCACCTCACAGCACCGCTGGCTGGGAATAGGATATTAAGGGGGCAATACATACAATATAGCATCCTACTATACATTGGTAATTGATAGGCTATAATAATAATTGTCAGGAAAGTGTGTAGTGACTTGGTAAGAATGGGTTAACTATTGGTATTAGTTCCTGCAAAGGACCAATAAAAATGTCATTCCTATTGTTTATATTACGATTAGTGAAGCATTGAACCAGATCTTCTTTTCCAGACAATGTGGGGCCGAACCGTGTATCTGGAATTCTCTTCAGCTAGGGGTCTGGTGGGTACCCTAAGAGGTCATTTTAAGGACAACCATACATGTAAAATAAATGTATTTCGGCATTGGAATATGTAAGACAGAAAGCAATATTATATTTGTGAATGGAAAGTAAGGCCCATCAAAATGATACCCTACATGGAGACCTTATTTCCTTACCAAGGCGAGTTATTAATATCTTGGGAAATATGGATTACACACAGGTCATGTTTGGTATTGGAGAAATTGATAATTAATACAGGAGAGGAATATGTGATCAATATCCCAATACAATGTACATATCTACATTTATATGGAATCTGCCTAACTGAGGGGGAATGAATGCTTTTGGCTAGTCGTAAATCTGGGCATTCCTAGACACTCCCACCTCCTGCATACCCAGCAGGGGGGTGGTTCATCAAATGGTTTAAAAATCCTTGTAGCCCCTATAACTTTGTTCATACTGAGGGGACATGCTAAAACCGTGTGTATGGACCCGATGTTTCTTCCCACCCCGGGGTACAGGACTTCTTCTAGTGAGTAGGGTCTGTGAATATTTTTATCCTTTTTATTTTCTATAACTGTTGTACCTATTGTATGTCATTTTATTGTAACACCATTTTCTTTTATGTTTGTATTATATGCACTGTCCACCTTTTGGAATATTAAATCTAAAATTTAATAGGTTTTGTCTTTGATGCTCTAAAAGAACTCAGTTAGCCTCTGATAAGTTTATATGTGGTTGAATGAAAGTGTAAATGGTAATTAACTCTGTGACTGCTTGTGAAGGACTGATGCTAATTAACCAGTTAGTTGCTGGAGTGAATGGTGTAGTGTTAACCATTTAGCTGCCAGGACAGGGGTGTGCATAGTCAGTGAGAGTCAAGAGTGTTTTTGGGGCTTCTTTAAGGCCATAACTTAAAGTGGTGGCAGCGAGTACCGATTGATTGGTCAGATCACATGCCCAGCGAACTGGCGTTCATGACAATAATGATAGGTTATAATAATAAAGATAGTTTATAATAATAATGATAGGTTATAATAATAATGATAGGTTATAATAATAATAATAATATACTGGTTGTATTCAGTTAGATCAACTGGACTTAAAGTTTAGTTCTTGAAGACGTTTCGCTAGTCATCTGACTGGCTTTCTCAATTCAGAATGACTTGTACAAGAATCTGTTGGCAATTATGTACCCTGGAAAGTCCCAATTAGCATATCACAGCCCGGTGTTAGGGACATTATGAATGCAAAGCGTGATTGTATTGTGGCTAAGTGGTGTTATAGGAATGCCCAGGGTAAGGTGTTAAAATGATAGATTATAATAATAATGATAGGTTATAATAATAATTGATTATAGTAATAGTGATAGGTTATAATAATAATAATAATTGATTATAGTAATAGTGATAGGTTATAATAATAATGATAGGTTATAATAATAAAGGTTGTTTATAGTAATAGTGATGGGTTATAACAACAAAGATTGGTTATAATAATAGGTTATAATAATAAGGGTTGGTTATAGTAATAATGATAGGTTATAATAATAACGGTTGGTTATAGTAATAGTGATAGGTTATAATAATAATGATAGGCTATAATAATAATGGTTGGTTATAGTAATAGTGATAGGTTATAATAATATCGGTTGGTTATAGTAATAGTGAGAGGTTATAATAATAAAGTGTGTTCCTGGGTAACAATTGGGTAATATTGTGTTCTATTTGTAACAGACCCGTTGACTCCATCCATAGAATTCCAAATTGAAGGGGAAGAAAGGGAAAGGTAAGTCAGCGAGTCATTCCCCAGCTATCAAGGTAAGTAACTCTGAACTACAAATGAATTTATATTAATGAAATAGAAAATAACACGAAGGGTCTACTTACAGCTCTGCAAAAATGCTGTCAATCTCTGGCCGGGGACACAGGTTATTTAAGAAGATCTTGTAAACCTCTGGAGTGAAGTCATCTTGAGGGATTGAATCACTCTGTGAAGAGAACAATAGATACTATGAGATTACAGTGTTATTATTACCGTATTTACAATATACAGTATTGCCACCACTGATACACAAAAATAGAAGAACAGAAACACAGAAAAACTTTTAAATGCCACCTTTTGGCAGACAGGTGGCGGCACGATAACTGGGTGTGGCTTCATCAGGGAACATAGGTGTGGCTTGTGAAGGTGGGTGTGGTGGGCTGACACTAATTGGTGGACTGGAGGACTGACTAAACACCGATTGGAGGACTGGTGCTGAAATGCAGTATTGCAGGAAGAAGTTTTTTTTTTT
The DNA here is from genome assembly GCA_019447015.1 of Hymenochirus boettgeri. NCBI lineage: Eukaryota > Metazoa > Chordata > Amphibia > Anura > Pipidae > Hymenochirus > Hymenochirus boettgeri. The sequence goes on along the minus strand of CM033473.1, from coordinate 18,653,789 downwards.
AAACTGCCGCCTTTTAAGTGCTCTGCAGGAGCGCGCCCTGAGCAAATGTTTTAGTTTGCTTCATGGTAGGAGCACCCCTGCCACTCCCTGAATGTCTAGTTTATTCTACTGTTAATTTCAGGGCAACCACTTAGGCTAAGGCCACACTGTAACAAGCTCATGTGCGCACAGAAGCGCAATCAGCCAGTGATATCCAATTGGAGCGCATGCGATTGTGCAAAAATTGCAGATCGCATGCGCTACAATTTACGAATCGCAACACAGCACTCCCTAGTGTACTAGTGTGTGGTTGTAATTGGAACGCGCTTAAAAGTTCTTCAGTGTGGCCTAGCCCTTTATGCATCTTCTCCATTACAATAGGCCTCTGTACAATTAACACTGCACTCATTTCTTTGAAAAACAGTTAAAGGACAATTATACTCACCTTCCCTCCGCTCCAGATCTTCATGTAGTAACTTTTACCCAGGGTGAGGACCTGAACCGCTAGGTCCTCACCCCGGGATTCACGAAACCTTCAGCAGCGTGTTGCAGCAACGCTGCTCTTGTAGGCTCCGCCCCCTCCTCCCCGTCGGCGACGAGGCCAATAGGAAGGCAAGCAAGACCGAAAATTTCCATCGGCCATGCTAGACTCCCTATAGAGGAGTCTAGCACGGCTGATGGAAACACACAGTCCCAAGCGTTCTCCCTATGATGTTCATACGGAGAACGCTTGGGACTGTGTGTATGCAGATCTTTGAAAGGTGGCAGACAGGATCTTGCAGATCCTGTCTGTCATCTTTCAGAAATCTGTACTGTGTGTACCTAGCTTAACACTACACTAGGTCAACTTATCCCTCAAATCCACCAAATCTGTAATTCTATGAGAGGTAGGAACACGTATTTCTACCTCCTGTTTGGTTTTAATTCAATTCCAAAGAAATTTGCTTTAGAAGTTTTGCATCAAGTTTTCAGTCTCACTGCCTGATTTCAATGGGAGAGAATAAACGAGCAATTTTACACCAGGGGAATAATTTTCTTTTCTGACTCCCAATTTATAACAATATTTTTTATTAAAATCAAGCAACCAAACCATACAAGCTCCTACCTAAAGGATTATACAGTAGATCAGGGAGGGGAAAGTTGTTTTCAGTGTCTAGTAGAGATGGCTGAACCTCAGTAAAAGTTCGGTAGTTTGGAAATCAACCAATTATAGTCTATGGAAGTCTAATAGTTCGGAAAGTTTGGATAAATAACTGATAAAATAAAAATGGTAACTTACTGTAAATGGCTGTAGCACCTGGGAAATGGTCTGGGGACCATGCACCTGTCTTGTTCAAACACTTCCATCCCCAAGATCAGGCAATTGTTGAGGTTTTCCGCATGCTACATTTGAGGGTTGTAGGCCAATTCGAGGGTTACCGAACGCTGCATTCGAGGGTTACCAAAATTGGCAGGTACATTGGAGGGTTACTGAAAACCAATGCTACATTGATGGGTTACCGAACGCTGCATTCGAGGGTTACCGAAATCGACCGCTACATTCAAGGGTTACCGAAAACAAGCGCTACATTGGTGGGTTACCGAACGCTGCATTCGAGGGTTACTGAACGCTGCATTCGAGGGTTACCGAAATCGACCGCTACATTCGAGGGTTACCAAAAACGACCGCTACATTCGAGGGTTACCAAAAACGACCGCTACATTCGAGGGCTACCGAAATCGACCGCTACATTCGAGGGTTACCGAACACTACATTTGAGGGCTACCGAAATCGACCGCTACATTCGAGAGTTACCGAAATCGACCGCTACATTTGAGGGTTACCGAAATCGACCACTATATTTGAGGGTTACCGAAAACGACCACTGCATTCGAGGGATACCGACCGCTACATTCGGGGGTTACCAAACGCTACATTCGAGGGCTACCGAAATCGACCACTACATTCAAGGGTTACCGAACGCTACATTCGAGGGTTATCGAAATCGGCCGATACATTTGAGGGTTACCGAAAACGACCACTACATTCGAGGGCTACCAAAATCGACCGCTACATTTGAGGGTTACCGAAAACTAATGCTACATTCGAGGGTTACCGAACGCTGCATTCGAGGGTTACTGAACGCTGCATTCGAGGGTTACCAAAATTGGCAGGTACATTGGAGGGTTACTGAAAACGAATGCTACATTGATGGGTTACCGAACGCTGCATTCGAGGGTTACCGAAATCGACCGCTACATTTGAGGGTTACCGAAATCGACCGCTACATTCGAGGGTTACCAAAAATGACCGCTACATTCGAGGGCTACCGAAATCGATTGAAAACGAATTTTTTTAATCGGGTTATTGAAAACGAATTCTAGGGTTAGAATACAGCTCGCAAATTCAATAATTATCAAAAATACAGCCGCGACTTTGGAAAACGAACTCATTCGAGCCATCCCTAGTATTAAGGTGTCATTTAAGCCTCGTATGTATTAAAATTAAACTTAAATAATATTTTCCCCTTTATTAAATAGTGGACATTTTCGGGTAATTGGGATATTTCCACAGCAGCCCTTCAGCGAGTGCTGTACGAACCATACAGTATTAATTCAGCATTATTTGAGCAATCTTTCCGGTGAGCATCTAAATGAATTCAACATTCAACAATTCGCATTTCTCTATTAAAAATGTAATTAAAAAGGAAAAAAAAAATCTCCTTTACCAATAAGAGAGAAGAGAGAAGAAGACATTTTTCTTGTAAGAGAAAATGTTTGTAGCCATTTCCATGACAGATGTTTAGTGATCACCACACCATCTGTTGGGGGTTCTGAGTATCGGAAAAACTCGAAATGTCAAAAGTGAGAAAGTAAGAGAATTGAGATGAATTTTTAATTAATTACTTCCCATCTAAAAAAAAACTTATTATAAAAACAGTGGCGGCGCAAGTCAACCATCGCCGAGTAACGTGATTTAATTTATTGCTTATCTGCTTGTGTACCCTTTGGGAAATCATGTTAAATATAAAGGAAAAAGAGTTTTCCAAAGTTATTTCTATGGTAACTGCATCGCACGAACCCGTGAAAGTAAAATCACGTGAATCTCTCACAAACAAATTGGAATATCCAGGTAATTGACACAACGTTAGATACATCAGATACATTAAACACTCTGATTAATAGCTTGGAACCTGCAGATTAAAACCACATATCTGTCTTTACATTAAAATGATTATTTCAGCAAGAAACCCCCCCTGGGTTTACTCTCTTTGCCTTTTAGTGCAGTAAGGTAGAAGGGGGGAGCAGGGGTGTCTCTAGGGATTTTGCCACCTGAGGCAAACCCAGATTGCCGCCTATGTGTGGGTGTGGTTTGTGTGTGGGTGTGGCTTGTGTGTGGGCGTGGCTTTGACGTGGGAGTGCGGCTAGCCATTTTGTCATTTTGAACTTGGCACCATTTATTACATACACATATTACACCATAATAACAGAAGAATAAACAATTTTGCCCAAAATAACCTGCCCATACAGCGAGAACAGACGGTAAAGGTCCCATACAGTGAGAACAGATAGTAAAGGTCCCATACAGTGAGAACAGACAGTAAAGGTCCCATACAGCGAGAACAGACAGTAAAGGTTATTCATTCATACAGGTCATGGATATGATGAATATTCTATACCAGGTCATGGTAATCGTAGATATTCATTCATCTCAGGTCATGGATATCTGTAATATTCATTCCTACAGGTCATGGTATTATGTAATATTCATTCATCCAAGTCATGGATATCGGTAATATTTATCAATCAGGTCATGGTATAATCGGTAATATTCATTCCATCCAGTGGTATATCTGTATATATTCATTCATCCAGGTCATGGTATATCTGTAATATTCATTCATCCCAGGTCATAGTATATCTGTAATATTCATTCAGGTCATGTATATCTGTAATATTCATTCATCTAGGTATGATATATCTGTAATATTCATTCATCCAGGTCATGGTATATCTGTAATATTCATCCATCCAGGTCATGGTATATCTGTAATATTATCTCATCCAGGTCAGGTATATCTGTTAATATCATCCATCAGTGGTATATCTGTAATATTCATTTCATACAGGTCATATGGTATATCTGTAATATTCATTCATCCAGGTCAGGTATATCTGTAATATTCATCATCCAGGTCACGGTATATCGTAATATTCATCCATCCAGGTCAGTGTATATCGTGTTAATTTTATTCATCATAGGTCAGGTATATCTGTAATATCATTCATCCAGGTCAGGTATATCTGTATATTCATTATCCAGGTCATGGTATATCTGTAATATCATTCTATCCAGGTCATGGTATATCTGTAATATTCATTCATCCAGGTCATGGTATATCTGTAATATTCATTCATCCCGGTCATGATATATCTGTAATATTCATTCATCCAGGTCATGGTATCATCTGTAATATTCATTAATCCCGGTCTGTATATCTGTAATATCATTACCAGTATATACGAATATCACAGGTCATGGATTATCTGTAATATTCAACATCCAGGTCATGGTATTCTGTAATATCATCCATCCAGGTCAGGTATATCTGTAATATTCATCCATCCAGTGGTGATATCTGTAAATTCATTCATCCCGTGGTATTATCTGTAATATCATTCATCCAGGTCATGATATCTTGTAATTATTCATTATCCGGTCATGGTATATCTGTAATATTCATTCATTCAGGTCATGGTATATCTGTGAATATTCATTATCCAGGTCATGGTATATCTGTAATATCATTCATCCTAGGTCTGGTATATCGTAATATTATCATCCAGGTCTGGTATATCTGTAATATTCATTCATCCAGGTCATGTATATCTGTAATATTCATCCATCCAGGTCATGGTAATCTGTAATATTCATCATCCAGGTCATGGTATATCTGTAATATTCAGTCATATCCAGGTCCTGGTATTAGTAATATTCATTACATCCAGGTCCATGTATATCTGTAATATTCATTTATCCATGGTCATGGTATATCTGTAATATTCATCATCAGGTCATGGTATCTGTAATATTCATTCTCCAGGCATGGTATATCTGTAATATCATTCATCCAGTCATGGTATACTGTAATTTCATTCATCCGGTCATGGTATATCGTAATATCATCATCCAGGTATGGATATTCTGTATATTCATTCATCCGGTCTGGTATATCTGTAATATTCATCCATCCAGGTACATGGATATCGTGTAATATTCATTCATCCAGGTCATGGTATATATTGTAATATTCATCATCCAGGTCATGGTAATACTGTAATATCATCATCCAGGTCAGGATATTGTAATATTCATTCATCCAGGTCATGGTATATCTTGTAATTTCAATCCATCCAGGTCATGGTAATCTGTAATATTCATTCATCCAGGTCATGGTATATCTATGTAATATCATTCTATCCAGGTCATGGTATATCTGTAATATTCATTCATCCAGGTCATGGTATATCTGTAATATTCATCATACAGGTCATGGTATTTGTAGATTTATCCATCCAGTCATGGATATCGTAATATTCACATCCAGGTCATGATATATCTGTAATATTCATATTCCATCCAGGTCATGTATATCTGTATATATTCATTTCAGCCAGGTCATGGTATATCTGTAATATCATTCATCCAGGTCATGGTATATCTGTAATATTCATTCATCCAGGTCATGGTATATCTGTAATATTCATTCATCAGGTCATGGTATTCGTAATATTAATCCATCAGGTCATGTATATCTGTAAATTCATTAATCCCAGGTCATGATATCTGTAATATCATCATCCAGGTCATGTATATTGAATATTCATTCATCCAGGTCATGGTATATCTGTAATATTCATTCATCAGGTCATGGTATTATAAGATTTATCATCCAGGTCAGGATATCTGTAATATCATTCATCCAGGTCATGGTATATCTGTAATATTACATCATCTAGGTCATGGTAATATCTGTAATATTTCATTCATCCAGGTCATGGTATATCGTGTAATATCATTCATCCAGGTCATGGTATATCTGTAATATTCATTATCCAGGTCATGGTATATCGGTAATATCATTACCAGGTCATGGTATATCTGTAATATTCATTCATCCAGGTCATGGTATATCTGTAATATTCACATCCAGGTCATGGTTATCTGTAATATTCATTCATCCAGGTCATGGTATATCTGTAATATCATCTCTCCAGGTCATGGTATATCTGTAATAGTCATCTCAGGTCTGATATATGTATATTCATTCATCCAGGTCATGGTTATCTGTATATTCATCATCAGGTCATGGTATATCTGTAATATTCATCCATCCAGGTCATGGTATTATCTGTAATATTCATCCATCCAGTGTATCTGTAATATTCATATTACAGGTCAGGTATATCTGTAATATTCATTCATCCAGGTCAGGTATATCTGTAATATTCATCCATCCAGGTCAGGTATATCTGTAATATTATCCCTCCAGGTCAGGTATATCTGTAATATTATTCATATAGGTCAGTATATCTGTAATATTCATTCATCCAGGTCAGGTATATCTGTAAATTCATTCATCCAGGTCATGGTATATCTGTAATATTCATTTATCCAGGCATGGTATATCTGTAATATTCATCTATCCCAGGTCCTGGTTATATCTGTAATATTCATCATCCAGGTCATGTATATCTGTAATATTCATTCATCCAGGTCTGGTATCATGTATATATTCATCATCCAGGTCTGTATATCTGTAATATTCATTCATCCAGGTCACTGATATCTGTAATATCATTATCCTAGGTCATGGTAATCTGGTAATATTCATCCATCCAGGTCATGTATATCTGTAATATTCATCCATCCACAGGGTCATGGGTATATCTGTAATATTCATTCATCAAGTGGTATATCTGTAATATTCATCATCCAGGTCATGAATATCTGTATATATTCATTCATCCAGGTCATGGTATATCTGTAATATTCATTCATCCAGGGTTCATGGTATATCGTAATATTCATCATCCAGGTCATGGTATATCTGTAATATTCATTCATCAGGTCATGGTATATTCGTAATATTTCACCATCAGGTCATGGTATATCTGTAATATTCATCATCCAGGTCCATTGATATATCTGTAATATCATCATCCAGGTCATGGTATATCTGTAATATTCATTCATCCAGGTCATGGTATATCGTAATATTCATCATCAGTCATGGTATGTAGTATTTATCCATCCAGGTCATGGTATATCTGTAAATTCATTCATCCAGGTCATGGTATATCTGTAATATTCATCATCAGGTCATGGTATCTGTAATATTCATTATCCAGGTCATGGTATATCTGTAATATTCATTCATCCAGGTCCATGGTTATATCTGTAATATTCATTCATCCAGGTCATGGATATCTGTAATATCACATCCAGGTCATGGTATATCTGTAATATTCATTCATCAGGTCATGTATATCTGTAATATTCCCCATCCAGGTCATGGTATATCTGAATATTCATTCATCCAGGTCATGGTATATCTGTAATATTCATCCATCAGGTCATGGTATATCTGTAATATTCATTCATCCAGGTCATGGTATATATGTAATATTCATTCATCAGGTCATGGTATATCTAATATCACCATCAGGTATGGTATCTGTAATATTCATTCATCCAGGTCATGATATATATGGAATATTCATTATCCAGGTCATGGTATATCTGTAATATTCTCATCCAGGTCAGGTATATCTGTATATTCATTCATACAGGTCATGGTATTAGTAATATTCATTCATCCAGGTCATGGTATATCTGTAATATTCATTATCCAGGTATGGTATATTGTAATATTCATCCATCCAGGTCATGGTATATCTTGTAATATCATCCATCCAGTGGTATATATCTGTAATATTCATCATCCAGGTCATGGTATATCTGTAATATTCATTCATCCAGGTCATGTATATCTGTAATATTCATCCTCAGGTCATGATATCTGTAAATTCATTATCAGTCATGATATATCTAATATTCATTCATCCAGGTCATGTATATCTGTAATATTCATCCATCAGGTCATGGTATATCTGTAATATTCATCATCCAGGTCATTGGTATATCTGTAATATTCATCCATCAGTGGATATCTGTAATATTCATATCAAGGTCCGGTTATATCGTAATATTCATATCCAGGTCCAGGTATATCTGTAATATTCATCTATCCAGGTCAGGTGTATATCTGTAATATTAATCCATCCGGTCACGGTATAATCTGTAATATTCATTCATCATAGGTACGTTAATCTGTAATATTCATTCATCAGGTCACGGTATATCTGTAATATTCATTCATCAGGTCTGGTATATTGTTAATTTCATTTATCCAGGTCATGGTATATCTGTTAATATTCATCCTCCAGGTCATGGTATATCTGTAATATCATTCATCCAGGTCATGTATATCTGTAATATTCATTCATCCAGGGCATGGTAATCTGTATAATCAGTCATTAATCCCGTCATTGATATCTGTAATATTCATTCATCCAGGTCAGATATCGTAATATTAATCATCCAGGTCATGGATATATGTAATATTCATCCATCCAGGTCCTGGATATCTGTAATTTCATCATCCAGGTCATGGTATATCTGTAATATTCATCATCCAGGTCAGGTATCTGTAATATTATCATCAGGGTATATACGTAACATTCATCCATCCAGTGGTATATCTGTAATATCATTCATCCAGGTCATGATATATCGTAATATTCATTCATCCAGGTCATGTTATCTGTAATATTCATTCATCGGTCATGGTATATCTGTAATATTCATTCATCCAGGTCATGGTATATCTGTAATATTCATTCATCCAGGTCATGGTATATCTGTATATCATCCATCCAGGTCATGGTATATCTGTAATATTCATTCATCCAGGTCATGATATATTCGTAATATTCATCCATCCAGGTCATGGATATCGTAATATTCATTCATCCAGGTCATGTATATCTGTAATATTCATCATACAGGTATGGTACTGAGTAATTCATCCAGGTCAATATCTGTAATATTCATCATCAGGTCATGGTATATCTGATAAATTCATCCATCAGGTCATGGTATATGTAATATTCACTCATCCAGGTCATGGTATATCTGTAATATTCATTCATCCAGGTCATGGTATATCTATACTATTCATCACCGGTCATGGTATATCGTAACATAGGTCATCTCATCCAGGTCATGGTATATCTGTTATAATATTCATTCATCCAGGTCATGGTATTATTGTAAATTCACATCCAGGTCATGGTATATCTGTAATATTCATTCATCCAGGTCATGGTATATCTGTAATATTCATTCAATCCAGGTATGGTATATCGTAATTTCTTCATCCAGGTCGGTATATATGTATATCATTCAACAGGCATGGATATCTGAATATTCATCCATCCAGGTCATGGTATATCTGTAATTTTCATTCATTCCAGGTCATGATATAATGAATATTCATCTATCCAGGTCATGGTATATCTGTAATATTCATTATCCAGGTCATGGTATACTGTAATATTCATCATACAGGTCATGGTATGTATGTATATTTTATCAATCCAGGTCTGGTATATCTGTAATATTCATTCATCCAGGTCATGATATATCGGTAATATTCATCCATCCAGGTCATGATATATCTTAATATTGATTCATCCAGTCATGGTAATCTGTAATATTATCCATCCAGGTCATGGTATATCTGTATATCATTCACCTCCAGGTAATGATCATCGTAATATTTCATTTATCCAAGTCATGGTATATCTGTAATATTCATTCATCCAGGTCATGGTATATCTGTATATTCACCATCCAGGTCATGGTATATCTGTAATATCATTCATCCAGGTCATGGTATATCTGTAATATTCATTCATCCAGGTCATGGTTCATCTGTAATATTCATCATCCAGGTCATGGTATATCTGTAATATTCATTCATCAGGTCATGGTATATCTGTAAATTCATCCATCCAGGTCATGGTATATCTGTAATATTCATTCATCCAGGTCATGGATATCTGTAAAATCATTCCATCCAGGTCATGGTATATCTGTAATATTTACATCCAGGTCATGGTATATCTGTAATATTTATTCATCCAGGTCATGGTATATCTGTTATATTCATTCATCTGGTCACGGTATATCTGTAATATTCATCCATCCAGGTCACGGTATATCTGTATATTCATTCATCCAGGTCATGGTATATCTGTTATATTCATTCATCCAGGTCACTGGTAATCTGTAATATTCATCCATCCAGGTCATGGTATATCTGTAATATTCATTCATCCAGGTCACGGTATATCTGTAATATTCATCCATCCAGGTCATGGTAATCTGATACTCATCCATCCAGTCATGGTATATCTGTAATATTCATTCATCCAGGTTCATGGTATATCTGAATATATTCATCCAGGTCATGGTATATGTAATATTCATTCATCCAGGTCATGGTATATCTGTAATATTAATTATCCAGTCATGGTATACTGTAATATTCATTCATCCAGGTCATGGTATATCTGTAATATTAATTCATCCAGGGTCATGGTATATCTGTAATATTCATTTATCCAGGTCACGTATATCTGTAATAATCATTCATCCAGATCATGGTTATCTGTAATATTCATCCACGTCAGGTCTGATATATCTGTAATATTCATCCATACAGTGGTATATCTGGGATATTCAATTAGATCAACTGGACTTTAGTTTAGTTCTTGAAGGCGTTTCAGTCATCCATCTGAATCTCATTCAAAGTGACTTGTACAAGAATCTGTAGACAATAAACACTTTCTTGCATTTACTGCGAATAGATTTGTCATTCTGAATTGAGAGATCCAGTTGGGTGACTATCTTAATGGTCTTAAGAACTAAACATCAAGTATGGTAGATCTAATGAATTCTTAGAGATAAAAAGGGAGATGCAATATGCCTTGCTAAGGAAAACAAACACTAGCCGATATACTATTCGGTTAGCATGGGTTTTTGCCCTCACTTTGCATTGCCGGAGTCATTTTCAAAGATTTTTGCAGAATGCTATAGAGCTAGATTACAGATCAAACACAAATCATCCTTAGCTTGAATGCAAAGATATCCATAGGCTTTTAAAGGGTCTACAACAGGTCAGATGTGATATTAAAGACTTTTCTCAAAGGCTGTAAATGAGAAGGGATTCCCGGCATATAAGCCACTCACAAACTTCAAAACTGATTTAACCCAATTCTAAATATCATCCTGGCACTTTCTAAAGACTTTTGCACTGACCTTTAGATGCCAAAACACTGTTAGGCTCATATTTCTCGATCAGTGTTGGACTTGTTCCTGCTTCGTGGTGGGTAGAGAATTCATTTAATCGGGGGTCTCGTTGTTTGGAGTTGATAAATTCCGTCATCTGGTCAACAGTGAGATCTGATTTATAGGTAGTACCACTGCAACGAGATATAACAATAATAAACACATGATGGCGTGTGTTTGGCTTCAGTCTGATTGATCTACTGAGCAATTTCATACTGTACATACTAAATATATTTAGCTTTATAAGACTTTGGTAGGAGGAAATCACAATGAAATGAAAATTTCTAAAATGTCTAAATATTATAACAAAATATCACCAGAAACTGGATTCCAGACAGTTATCAATCTATCTTATTGGACTTCAATCTTGCTAATGAGTTTCTACCCATAGATCTGCTTGAGGGCACTGCTGATAGGGCTATGGCTCTCTTCAGGTTTGGTATGGATCGGAAACGTGTCCTGGCCAAGCACTTTCTGCTCTTTTAATTGCCTCACCTCAGTACACGGACAGTCTAGGTAGCAGTTCCAGTAAGTAGGGTTGTAAACCCATGCATAGTGCATTGATGTGTATAAAGACTTAAATAGTACCTATAATAGGCTTCTTTAAGTGTTTTTATTGTTTCCTGTCCCTAATGTGATTATTAATTAAGGACTTTTTTTATGCATATAAGCAGCAGTGTAGACAGTGATTCTTTCCTTCTTTTTAAATATCACATCTCAGAAAAGATTCCAGGCAGTTACCAATCTATCTTATCGGACAAACTTAAAAATAAATTTGCCTCAATCTGCTAATGATGTTCAGGACGGAATAGCTCTTCTACCTATGAGAGCTATGGCTCTTCAAGTCTGCAAGGCTTACTCTTTTCAAGGTTGGGTTGACACATTGAAAAAAACAATCCAACAAAATTTTTTGGGATTTGTAACAAATCCAGATTGGTAGACTCGTAATCCCTCTATTATCCATATTCTCAGAATAGATTGCCAATAAAAGACCAGGTTTTAAAGGGCATATCCAGCCCCAAAAACACTACTTTTGGTTACAAGGTAGGTGCCCCTTGCCCACCCCCAAACGACAAATATTTTGCAAAATAATGCCTCCCATGGTTACTTACGGACATTCTCTCCCTGAGTTATTTTGGCGGTTGGGGTGGGAAGGGGGCCCTACCAAGTATAGTTTGGGGGGGGCTGTGGACATGCCCCTTAAAGAATGGCTTTCATTAATTCCTATGTAGTGATCATCATACTGTTTAGATAAGAGAAAGGCATAAACGATTAAAGAGGAGAAGAAAGGTTTTCTCTAGTGAGAATAACATTGTTACAGAGGTGTGCATGACGCTATATGTGAGCTTCTCACAATCATGGCACTGACTTCAAGCTAGCCGCCGCAGAAGTGCTAGAGACAGTGACGAGGAACTAGAGGACTTTAAGTTAAGACTTTAAGGTAAGGAGCGGCTGCGAGTGGATCGCGGTAAGGTAAGTTCCAGGTCCCCGAGCATCTAATATTCACGGGAGGTGAGAATAAGCATTCTCACCTCCCTGTGAATAATAGAAACGAATGGCACAGAGTTATTTTTGGGGGTTTAGTGTTCTTAAGTCAATGTTAACATCTGATTATTAGATGAAAATTTAAATGAAATTCCAAAGTGAATTTTTTCAAACAAGGACTCGTCCATATAATCTTGAAAGCTAATTTTCAAACGTGTCTTGGGTGAAATACAATTTTACTGCATGTTGTTTTAATAAACAACACACATTATAAGTACAATGATTACACTTATTAACTGTGTTTTATAAGAAACACATTTGACTTTTGTGTAAAACTGTGTGTATGATTCAATCATAAAATTCTGATATAGTCTGGTTTTGCCCAGAATCTGAGCTAATTGCCTTAGTTTGGACACCATGGAGTATTTCCCTCTTCTCAAATAACAGGGGACAAATAGACCTTGTAACCAAGCTTAGAAAGACAATAGGAGGTGACCATTCTTCTCCTCCATGCGAGAACGAACGTATTAAACTATCTATTTCGGAAAGGCTTCTCTGGTACCATTGGTTTGTCAGAACAGACCAAGACTTTCTCATCTGAAAAGCTAGTTTGGTATAACAGAAAGGTAAGTAGGTCAATGTTTCAAAATCTATAATTGCTGTCAGACATCTCAAACCTTGTTAATAATTCAACAAGATTTCAAATACGCCCACAAGAAGAGCAGTTAATGAATGGAGGAAATGTACTTTATATGTATGTATATATACATATTAATAAACGTTGAAGTCCGTTAGCAAGCAGGGGGTACTGACCCATTAAAATACCTATAGTGACCGATAGGATATAGGGTTAGCAGACAAACAAAATTGAGGGTTGCACTCAAGATAAATGAAATGTATTAATACGTGATCAACATCAATACACAAACATTTCAGGGGGTAATAGGTATCCTCACCTGAGGAAGGGGTCAATAATTACCCCCGAAACGTTGTTGTGTAACAATATGATATGTGTATTGGTCACATATTAAGCATTTAATTTATCTTGGAGTGTGACCCTCATTTTGTTTATCTTCTATATACTACTGTCCATGGAGGGTTGGATGTCATAGGAGTAAGCACCAGAAGTTGGACAAGAGCATTGGACTGTTATTTACTTAGGACATAGGATTCCCTTTATGTGGTTTAAAGTGTTTTTATGTGATAATAAATATGTAACTACAGTAATATCTCTTTGTTTAAGAACTGTCCTGCCCCAGAGACATCTTGTAGTTTGTGCAATAAAAGTGACATAGCCAATTTGGTAAATGTAAGCACATGATTTTTTTGTAGCGAGGCGCCATGCCCATGAGGCAGATACTTAGGTGCGATCCAGGGCTTGGGGCTCGCATCTATAGAAAACACTCTGCGTGCCACCACCTCACAGCACCGCTGGCTGGGAATAGGATATTAAAGGGGCAATAATCAATATAGATCCTACTATACATTGGTAATTGATAGGCTATAATAATAATTGTCAGGAAAGTGTGTAGTGACTTGGTAAGAATGGGTTAACTATTGGTATTAGTTCTGCAAAGGACCAATAAAAATGTCATTCCTATTGTTTATATTACGATTAGTGAAGCTTGAACCAGATCTTCTTTTTCAGACAATGTGGGGCCGAACCGTGTATCTGGAATTCTCTTCAGCTAGGGGTTCTGGTGGGTACCCTAAGAGGTCATTTTTTAGGACAACCATACATTAAAATAAATGTATTCGGCATTGGAATATGTAAGACGAAAGAAAGCAATATTATATTTGTGAATGGAAAGTAAGGCCCATCAAAATGATACCCTACATGGAGACCTTATTTCCTTACCAAGGCGAGTTATTAATATCTTGGGAAATATGGATTACACACAGGTCATGTTTGGTATGGAGAAATTGATAATTAATACAGGAGAGGAATATGTGATCAATATCCCAACAATGTACTATACTAATTTATATGGAATCTGCCTAACTGAGGGGGAATGAATGCTTTTGGCTAGTCGTAATCTGGGCATTCTAGACACTCCCACCTCCTGATACCCAGCAGGGGGGTGGTTCATCAAATGGTTTTAAAAATCCTTGTAGCCCCTATAACGTGTCTCTACTGAGGGGACATGCTAAAACGTTGGTATGGACCCGATGTTTCTTCCCACCCCGGGGTACAGGACTCTTCTAGTGAGTAGGGTCGTGAATATTTTTATCCTTTTTATTTTCTATAACTGTTGTACCTATTGTATGTCATTTATTGTAACACCATTTTCTTTTATGTTTGTATTATATGCACTGTCCACCTTTTGGAATATTAAATCTAAAATTTAATAGTTTTGTCTTTGATGCTCTAAAAGAACTCAGTTAGCTCTGATAAGTTTATATGTGGTTGAATGAAAGTGTAAATGGTAATTAACTCTGTGACTGTGTGAAGGACTGATGCTAATTAACCAGTTAGTTGCTGGAGTGAATAGGTGTAGTGTTAACCATTTAGCTGCCAGGACAGGGGTGTGCATAGTCAGTGAGAGTCAAGAGTGTTTTGGGGCTTCTTAAGGCCATAACTTAAAGTGGTGGCGAGAGAGTACCGATTGATTGGTCAGATCACATGCCCAGCGAACTGGCGTTCATGACAATAATGATAGGTATAATAATAAAGATAGTTTATAATAAAATGATAGGTTATAATATAATGATAGGTATAATAATAATAATAATATACTGGTTGTATTCAGTTGATCAACTGGACTTAAAGTTTAGTTCTTGAAGACGTTTCGCTAGTCATCTGACTGGCTTTCTCAATTCAGAATGACTTGTACAAGGATTGTTGGCATTATGTACCCTGGAAAGTCCCAATTAGCATATCACAGCCCGGGTTTAGGGACATATGAATGCAAAGCGTGATTGTATTGTTGCTAAGTGTGTGTTATAGGAATGCCCAGGGTAAGGTGTTAAAATGTAGATTATAATAATAATGATAGGTTATAATAATATTGATTATAGTAATAGTGATAGGTTATAATAATAATAATAATTGATTTAGTAATAGTGATAGGTTATAATAATAATGATAGGTTATAATAATAAAGGTGGTTATAGTAATAGAGATGGGTTATAACAACAAAGATGGTTATAATAGGTTATAATAATAAGGGTTGGTTATAGTAATAATGTAAGGTTATAAATAACGGTTGTATAGTAATAGTGAGGTCTAATAATAAGAAGAATTAATAATAACGGTTGATAGTATAGTGATAGGTTATATAATAATGATAGGTTATAAAATAGATTAGTTTTATAGATGTGATAGGTTATAATAATAATGATAGGTTATAATAATGATTGGTTATAGTAATAGTAATAGGTTAATAATAATGATTGGTTATAGTAATAGTGATAGGTTATAATAATAATGTTAGGTTATAATAATTGATTATAGTAATAGTGATAGGTTATAATAATAATAACTGATTATAGTAATAGTGATAGGTTATAATAATAATGATTGGTTATAGTAATAGTGATAGGTTATAATAATAATGATAGCTTATAATATAAGTGTTTAGTGTGAGGTTATAACACCAATGATTGTTATAATAATAATAGATTAGTTATAGTGATAGGTATAATAAAATATAGCTTTAATAATAGGTGGTTATAGTAATAAGGATAGGTTATAATAATAACGGTTGGTTATAGATAGTGATAGGTATATAATAATGATAGGCTATAATAAAATGTTGTTGGTTATAGTAATAGTGATAGGTTTATAATATCGGTTGGTTATAGTAATAGTGAGAGGTATAATAATAAAGTGTGTCCTGGGACAATTGGGTAATATTGTGTTCTATTTGTAACAGACCGTTGACTCCATCCATAGAATTCAAATTGAAGGGAAGAAAGGGAAAGGTAAGTCAGCGAGTCATTCCCCAGCTATCAAGGTAAGTAACTCTGAACTACAAATGAATTTATATTAATGAAATAGGAAATAACACGAAGGGTCTACTTACAGCTCTGCAAAAATGCTGTCAATCTCTGGCCGGGGACACAGGTTATTTAAGAAGATCTTGTAAACCTCTGGAGTGAAGTCATCTTGAGGGATTGAATCACTCTGTGAAGAGAACAATAGATACTATGAGATTACAGTGTTATATTACCGTATTTACAATATACAGTATGCCACACCTGATACACAAAATAGAAGAACAGAAAACAGAAAAACTTTTAAATGCCACCTTTTGGCAGACAGGTGGCGGCACGATAACTGGGTGTGGCTTCAACAGGGAACATAGGTGTGGCTGTGAGGTGGGTGTGGTGGGCTGACACTAATTGGTGGACTGGAGAGGACTGACTAAACACCGATTGGAGGACTGGTGCTGAAATGCAGTATTGCAGGAAGAAGTTTTTTTTTTTTAAACTGCGCCTTTTAAGTGCTCTGCAGGAGGCGCCCCGAGCAAATGTTTTAGTTTGCTTCATGGTAGGAGCACCCCTGCCACCCCTGAATGTTAGTTTATTCTACTGTTAATTTCAGGGCAACACTAGGCTAAGGCCACACTGTAACAAGCTCATGTGCGCACAGAAGCGCAATCAGCCATGATATCCAATGGAGCGCATGCGGTTGTGCAAAAATTGCAGATCGCAGCGCTACAATTTACGAATCGCAACACAGCACTCCCTAGTGTACTAGTGTGTGGTTTGTAATGGAACGCGCCTTAAAAGTGCTTCAGTGTGGCCTAGCCTTATGCATCTTCTCCATACAATAGGCCTCTGTACAATTAACACTGCAATCATTTCTTTGAAAAACAGTTAAAGGACAATTATACTCACCTTCCCTCCGCCTCCAGATCTTCATGTAGTAACTTTTACCCAGGGTGAGGACCTGAACCGCTAGGTCCTCACCCCGGGATTCACGAAAACCTTCAGCAGCGTGTTGCAGCAAGCTGCTCTTGTAGGCTCCGCCCCCTCCTCCCCGTCGGCGACGAGGCCAATAGAAGGCAAGCAAGACCGAAAATTTCCATCGGCCATGCTAGACTCCCTATAGGGAGTCTAGCACGGCTGATGGAAACACAGTCCCAAGCGTTCTCCCTATGTGTTCATACGGAGAACGCTTGGGATGTGTGTATGCAGATCTTTGAAAGGTGGCAGACAGGATCTTGCAGATCCTGTCTGTCATCTTTCAGAAATCTGTACTGTGTGTACCTAGTTAACACACACTAGGTCCATTATCCCTCAAATCCACCAAATCTGATTCTATGAGAGGTAGGAACACGTATTTCACACTCCTGTTTGGTTTAATTCAATTCCAAGAAATTTGCTTTAGAAGTTTTGCATCAAGTTTTCAGTCTCACTGCCTGATTTCAATGGGAGAGAATAAACGAGCAAATTTACACCAGGGGAATAATTTTCTTTCTGACTCCAATTTATAACAATATTTTTTATTAAAATCAAGCAACCAAACCAACAAGCTCTACCTAAAGGATTATACAGTAGATCAGGGAGGGGAAAGTTGTTTCAGGTGAGTAGAGATGGCTGAACCTCAGTAAAAGTTCGGTAGTTTGGAAATCAACCAATTATAGTCTATGGAAGTCTAATAGTTCGGAAAGTTTGGATAAATAACTGATAAAATAAATGGTAACTTACTGTAAATGGCTGTAGCACCTGGAAATGGTCTGGGGACCATGCACCTGTCTTGTTCAAACACTTCCATCCCCAAGATCAGGCAATTGTTGAGGTTTTCCGCATGCTACATTTGAGGGTTGTAGGCCAATTCGAGGGTTACGAACGCTGCATTCGAGGTTACCAAATTGGGCAGGTACATTGGAGGGTTACTGAAAACCAATGCTACATGATGGGGGTACCGAACGCTGCATTCGAGGGTTACCGAAATCGACCGCTACATTCAAGGGTTACCGAAAACAAGCGCTACATTGGTGGGTTACCGAACGCTGCATTCGGGGTTACTGAAGCGCATTCGAGGGTTACCGAAATCGACCGCTACATTCGAGGGTTACCAAAAACGACCGCTACATTCGAGGGTTACAAAAACGACCGCTACATTCGAGGGCTACCGAAATCGACCGCTACATTCGAGGGTTACCGAACACTACATTTGAGGGCTACCGAAATCGACCGCTACATTCGGAGAGTTACCGAAATCGACCGCTACATTTGAGGGTTACCGAAATCGACCACTATTTGAGGGTTACCGAAAACGACCACTGCATTCGAGGGATACCGACCGCTACATCGGGGGTTACCAAACGCTACATCGAGGGCTACCGAAACGACCACTACATTCAAGGGTTACCGAACGCTACATTCGAGGGTTATCGAAATCGGCCGATACATTGAGGTTACCGAAAACGACCACTACATTCGAGGGCTACCAAAATCGACCGCTACATTTGAGGGTTACCGAAACTAATGCTACATTCGAGGGTTACCGAAAGCTGCATTCGAGGGTTACTGAACGCTGCATCGAGGGTTACCAAAATTGGCAGGTACATTGGAGGGTTACTGAAAACGAATGCTACATTGATGGGTTACCGAACGCTGCATGAGGGTTACCGAAATCGACCGCTACATTTGAGGGTACCGAATCGACCGTACATTCGAGGGTTACCAAAAATGACCGCTACATTCGAGGGCTACCGAAAATCGATTGAAACGAATTTTTTAATCGGGTTATTGAAAACGAATCTAGGGTTAGAATACAGCTCGCAAATTCAATAATTATCAAAAATACAGCCGCGACTTTGGAAAACGAACTCATTCGAGCCATCCCTAGTATTAAGGTGTCATTTAGCCTGTATGTATTAAAATTAAACTAAATAATATTTTCCCTTTATTAAATAGTGGACATTTTCGGGTAATTGGGATATTTCCACAGCAGCCCTTCAGCGAGTGCTGTACGAACCACAGTATTAATTCAGCATTATTTGAGCAATCTTTCCGGTGGCATATTAATGAATTCAACATTCAACAATTCGCATTCTCTATTAAAAATGTAATTAAAAGGAAAAAAAAAATCTCCTTTACCAATAAGAGAGAAGAGAGAAGAAGACATTTTTCTTGTAAGAGAAAAATGTTTGTAGCATTTCCATGACAGATGTTTTAGTGATCACCACACCATCTGTTGGGGTTCTGAGTATCGGAAAAACTCGAAATGTCAAAAGTGAGAAAGTAAGAGATTGAGATGAATTTTAATTAATTACTTCCCATCTATAAAAAAACTTATTATAAAAACAGTGGCGGCGCAAGTCAACCATCGCCGAGTAACGTGATTTAATTATTTGCTTATCTGCTGGTACCCTTTGGGAAATCATGTTAAATATAAAGGAAAAAGAGTTTTCCAAAGTTATTTCTATGGTAACTGCATCGCACGAACCGTGAAAGTAAAATCACGTGAATCTCTCACAAACAAATTGGAATATCCAGGTAATTGACACAACGTTAGATACATCAGATACATTAAACACTCTGATTAATAGCTTGGAACCTGCAGATTTAAAACCACATATCTGTCTTTACATAAAATGATTATTTCAGCAAGAAACCCCCCCTGGGTTTACTCTCTTTGCCTTTAGTGCAGTAAGGTAGAAGGGGGGAGCAGGGGTGTCTTAGGGATTTTGCCACCTGAGGCAAACCCAGATTGCCGCCTATGTGTGGGTGGTGGTTTGGTGTGGTGTGGCTTGTGTGTGGGCGTGGCTTTGACGTGGGAGTGCGGTAGCCATTTTGTCATTTTGAACTGGCACCATTTATTACATAACATATTACACCATAATAACAGAAGAATAAACAATTTGCCCAAATAACCTGCCCCCATGTCAAGGTTTCTTTAATAGGGCTCTAACTTACCTAACTAGTTAACCTAGCCTAACCTAACAAACTATCTAAAGCTAATTAACCATATGAAAGTCTTTTAACAATATCTAACACATGTACAGTGAGAACAGACAGTAAAGGTCCCATACAGTGTGAACAGACAGTAAAGGTCCCATACAGTGGAGAACACGACAGTAATGGTCCCATACAGTGAGAACAGACCGTAATGGTCCCATACAGTGAGAACAGATAGCAATGGTCCCATTCAGTGAGAACAGACAGTAATGGTCCCATACAGTGAGAACAGACAGTAAAGGTCCATACAGCGAGAACAGACAGGAAAGGTCCCATAACGGAGAACAGATAAAGGTCCAAACAGCGAGAACAGACAGTAAAGGTCCCATACAGCGAGAACAGACAGTAAAGGTCCCATACAGCGAGAACAGATGGTAAAGGTCCCATACAGTGAGAACAGACGGTAAAGGTCCCATACAATGAGAGCAGACAGTGAAGGTCCCATACAGTGAGAACAGACAGTAAAGGTCCACACAGTAAGGACAGTATGGTCCCATACAGTGAGAAAGCAGAAGGTCCCACACAGTAAGGACAGTAATGGTCCCATACAGTGAGAACAGAAGTAAAGGTCCCATACAGTGAGAACAGACAGTAAAGGTCCCATAAATGAGAGCAGACAGTGAAGGTCCCATACAGTGAGAACAGACAGTAAAGGTCCCACACAGTAAGGACAGTTATGGTCCCATACAGTGAGAACAGACAGTAAAGGTCCCACACAGTAAGGACAGTAATGGTCCCATACAGTGAGAACAGACAGTAAAGGTCCCATACAGTGAGAACAGACAGTAAAGGTCCCATACAATGAGAACAGACAGTAAAGGTCCCATACAGCGAGAACAGACAGTAAAGGTCCCATACGGTGAGAACAAATAGTAAAGGTCCCATACAGTGAGAACAAATAGTAAAGGTCCCATACAGTGAGAACAGACCGTAATGGCCCTTACAGTGAGAACAGACGGTAAAGGTCCCAACAGTGAGAACAGACCGTAATGGTCCCATACAGCGAGAACAGACGGTAAAGGTCCCAACAGTGAGAACAGACCGTAATGGTCCCATACAGTGAGAACAGACCGTAATGGTCCATACAGCGAGAACAGACGGTAAAGGTCCCATACAGTGAGAGACAGTAGTAAGGTCCCATACAGTGAGAACAGACAGTAAAGGTCCCATACAGCGAGAACAGACAGTAAAGGTCCCAATACAGCGAGAACAGACGTGAAACAGACAGAACAGAAAAGCCGCAAAGGTCCCATACAGCGAGGGAGAACAGACAGTAAAGGTCCCATACAGCGAGAACAGACAGAAGGTCCCCATACAGCGAGAACAGACAGTAAAGGTCCC
>CM033473.1:18579997-18631472 GCA_019447015.1 Hymenochirus boettgeri | reverse complement strand
ACTGTATGGGACCTTCACTGTCTGCTCTCATTGTATGGGACCTTTACCGTCTGTTCTCACTGTATGGGACCTTTACCATCTGTTCTCGCTGTATGGGACCTTTACTGTCTGTTCTCGCTGTATGGGACCTTTACTGTCTGTTCTCGCTGTGGAGAAACAGACAGTAAAGGTCCCATACAGCGAGAACAGACAGGAAAGGTCCCATACAGCGAGAACAGCAGTAAAGGTCCCAAAAAAGCGAGAACAGACAGTAAAGGTCCCATACAGCGAGAACAGACAGTAAAGGTCCCATACAGCGAGAACAGATGGTAAAGGTCCCATACAGTGAGAACAGACGGTAAAGGTCCCATACAATGAGAGCAGACAGTGAAGGTCCACTACAGTGAGAACAGACAGTAAAGGTCCCCCACAGTAAGGACAGTTATGGTCCCATACAGTGAGAAACGACAGTAAAGGTCCCACACAGTAAGGACAGTAATGGTCCATACAGTGAGACAGACAGTAAAGGTCCATAAGTGAGAACAGACAGTAAAGGTCCCACAATGAGAGCAGACAGTGAGGCCCATACAGTGAGAACAGACAGTAAAGGTCCCAACAAGTAAGGACAGTTATGGTCCATACAGTGTGAGAACAGACAAGTAAAGGTCCCACACAGTAAGGACAGTAATGGTCCATACATACGTGAGAACAGACAGTAAAAGGTCCCATACAGTGAGAACAGACAGTAAAGGTCCATACAAGAGAACAGACAGTAAGGTCCCATACAGCGAGAAAAAGACAGTAAAGGTCCCATACGTGAGAAACAATAGTAAAGGTCCCATACAGTGAGAACAAATGTAAAGGTCCCATACAGTGAAAACGACGTAAGGCCCTTACAGTGAGAACAGACGGTAAAGGTCCCATACAGTGAGAACAGACCGTAATGGTCCCATACAGCGAGAACAGACGGTAAAGGTCCCAACAGTGAGAACAGACCGTAATGGTCCCATACAGTGAGAACAGACCGTAATGGTCCCATACAGCGAGAACAGACGGTAAGTCCCATACAGTGAGAACAGATAGTAAAGGTCCCATACAGTGAGAACAGACAGTAAAGGTCCCATACAGCGAGACAGACAGAAGCCCATACAGGAACAAGTAAAGGTCCCATACAGCGAGAAACAGACGTAAAGGTCCCATACAGCGGAAACAGACAGTAGAAGGTCCCATACAGCGAGAACAGCAGTAAAGGTCCACAGCGAGAACAGACAGTAAGGCCCATACAGCGAGAACAGACAGTAAAGGTCCCATACAGCGAGAACAGACAGTAAAGGTCCCATACAGCGAGAACAGACAGTAAAGGTCCCATACAGCGAGAACGACAGTAAAGGTCCCATACAGCGAGAACAGACAGTAAAGGTCCCATACAGCGAGAACGACAGCAATGGTCCATACAGCGAGAAACAGACAGTAATGGTCCCATACAGTGAGAACAGACCGAAGGTCCCATAAGCGAGAACAGACAGTAAAGGTCCCATACAGTGAGAACAGACAGTAAAGGTCCCATACAGCGAGAACAGACAGCAAGGTCCCATACAGCGAGAACAGATAGTAATGGTCCCATACAGTGAGAACAGACCGTAATGGTCCCATACAGCGAGAACAGACGGTAAAGGTCCCATACAGCGGGAGAACAGATAGTAAAGGTCCCATACAGTGAGAACAGACAGTAAAGGGCCATACAGCGAGAACAGACAGTAAAGGTCCCATAAAGGAGAGAACAGATAGTAAAGGTCCCATACAGTGAGAACAGACAGTAAAGGTCCCATACAGCGGAGAACAGACAGTAAAGGTCCTATACAGCGAGAACAGACAGTAAGGTCCCATACAGCGAGAACAGACAGTAAGGTCCATACAGCGAGAACAGACGCAATGGTCCCATACAGCGAGAACAGACAGTAATGGTCCCATACAGTGAGAACAGACCGTAAAGGTCCCATACGGTGAGAACAAATAGTAAAGGTTCATACAGTGAGAACAGACCGTAATGGTCCCATCAGTGAGAACAGACCATATGGTCCCATACAGCGAGAACCGATGGTAAAGGTCCCATACAGCGAGAAAAGATAGTAAAGGTCCCATACAGTGAGAACAGACAGTAAAGGTCCCATACAGTGAGAAAGACAGTAAAGGTCCATACAGTGAGAACTGATGGTAAAGGTCTTCTCTCCATTATTTCTTCCTGCATTCTATATCCTCTATCTCTCATACTCTCCTGCAGTCTCTATCCTCCATCTCCCAACATTTTCCTCTCCTACAGACTCTTCTCTCTCTCTCTTCTGCAGACTCTATCCTCTATCTTCAAATGCTTTTTGCAGTCCTATCTTTACCATAATGGCTCGCTTCTTTTGCATCTATATCTCTATCTCTCACATCCTCTTGTTTTAGCAATCTTATCTTCGTGTAGTCTATATCTCTCTCACATTCTCTCTTTTCTGCAGTCTCTATATTTTCCTCTCTTCTTCTCTCCTGCAGTCTATCCTTTATCACATACTGTCACCTCTCTTCTGTAGTTTATATGCTCTATCTCTCACATTCTTCTCTCCTGCAGTTTCTATTCTTTCTCTGACATTCTTTCTTCTTGCAGTCCCTATTTTTTACCTTTTATCTGTCACATTCTCTCTGCCACAGTGTGAGTTTGACTGGAAACTTACAAGTTTGCCCACAGTGTGACCAGTACATGCTAATTGAATGGTACATACCAGGAGGGCACTTAGAATATAAAAGGGAGCAGGGGGCACTTGGGATGTGGAAGGAGCAGAAGGAGGAATTTGGGATGTGGAAGGCAGCAGGAGGGCACTTGCAATGTGGAAGACAGCAGGAGGGCACTTGGAATATAAAAGATAGCAGGAGGGCACTTGGAATATGAAAGGTAGCAGCAGGAGGGCACTTAGAATGTAGAAGAAAGCAGCAAGGAGCACTTGGCATAGAAATGTAAGCAGTAGGGTTCTTGGAAAATATAAAAGGCAGGAGGGCATTTGGAATGTGGAAGGGAACAGGAGGCCACTTGGAATATAAAAAGTAAGCAGTAGGGTTCTTGGAAATATAAAAGGGATCAGTAGGGTACTTGGAATATAGAAGGGAGCGGCAGGAGGGCATTTGGAATGTGGAAGGCAGCTGAGGGCAATGGAATGTGGAAGGCAGCTGGAGGGCACTTGGAATATAAAAGTTAGCAGGAGGGCACATTAGAATGTAGAAGAGAGCAGCAGAGGGGCACTTGGAAAAGAAAAGGGAGCCGAAGGGCACTTGGAATGTGGAAGGGAAAAGCAGGAGAGATTTGGAAAGTGGAAGGCAGCAGGTGGACACTTGGAATATAAAAGGGAGCAGGGGGGATGCTTAGAATGCAGATGAGCAGGAGGGCACTTGGATGGAGATAGACATGGAGTTAAAGAGAGATTAGAAATAGAGTAAACTACCTTCTAATTGCAACATTTCACATAAGTTCTAGCCGGTCAGACACCCCATTGCTTGGAGCAACCAAACTCATGACAACTTGTCGGGCAGCACCGCAATCAGCACTTCCGCAAATGTGTGTCCCAGACCCGACAGCACCAGCCCCCACCCACTGACAGGGAACAAGCACAGGGAGGAGTCGTTGTCTGCTATGCCAGTAATGTCCTCACCTGGTGATTAGCATGAGTTACTGGTCAACAGCCTTTCAACCGGTCAAACATGTGACATTTCTACAGTCCCAATGCCCAAGGTTTTCTACTGCTGCCAAAAGTTGGTCTGGATAATGAAGGATGGAGAAGGTGGCAGTGTGGGGTGGCAAGGAGGGAGAAGTGTCCTGGGGCTCTCTGACGCAAAATGGGAGGGAGATTAGGACGGGAACGGGACAAGGGGAACGACTCCAGGCCCACAGCGCATCATGTGTGAATAGACTTTATGGGCACTTCTTGTGCTCGTGCGTGATATCCTCCCTTCTCACGACGCCTCTGGTGAACGCGCTGCGCCGGGCGGTAGCACCGTAAGCAGAAGCTAAAAAAAAAAATTTCTGGGACACAAAAATGCCGCTTCTTTGAGCCTGAGACATGATGCCGCTCTGATCATTGTCTCAATTTGGCTCATTAGCGAGACGGCCCTGGGGGGGAGATCTACCCTGAGACACACTTGTTCCGGGGAAATCCTTCCGCATTCAATATCGCGTTGGCGCGCGTGGGTAAACCCCAAAACCCGCGTTATGATTTTAATTCCCGGCTGCTAGCGCAAATTAGCGCAAAGGTGATATTAAATTGCCAGCACTGGATCCGGGTGGGTCTTTTGTGTAAACGCGCATCCGGCGCTAAAATGGAGTTAAAGTCGCGCTACAAAATAGCAAACCGCTTAGCGTGACTTTAACTCCATATTATTGCCCAGCAGCTTGGAAAAATGCCACAAGATGTCTGATTGGAGAAATTATTTTTCTCCCACTGAGCATGTCTGAGCTCACTGATCCTGATCTTTGGTTAAAAATCAAATACCAAGACATGTGATACGCATTTTAATCCGCATTTTCTTTACTATAAACCTATAAAAAATATCATGTAGTGTGGCGTTCTCCTTTCATTGAGATACTTACTCTGCCAGAAGGAAGACTACAGGACTCCAGTGCTGTTTCCACTCGTTTCTATCAGCAGAGAATAGTCGGGGGAAACTGCAATAATCAAATGAGAGTCGATGTTAGGATGTGTGCAATAAACGGGAATATGGCAATTCATGCCAATTTAAAGACTAATTTACATTAGTACAGATACTGTAAGTGTTGAAACTGACAAAAAAACAAAAATTTTGCTGTTTCGGTTCGGAATTATTATTTAAAAATGAATAAAAATTTTTATAGAAAAAGTTGTCCAGCACCGCAGAATTGCATATGTGCTGTGCAGTGGAGGATTCAATCTAAGTTACCAAAAGGTTATTGTGCCTTTACCACCCAAGGGTCTCTGGGATTGTATCTTAATCAGAAAGCAAGTACCAGGGGTCCCACTTCTATTCCCTCTACAAACAAAATCTTATATCCACTAAATTCCCTCCCAGCCAATGACAATGCACCCAGTCACTTTCTAAGGAGGGGAACAGCAGTGGGGTTCGGCCGGAGACCAATACATGATGTCTTATTAAGCAATTATTACACCTACAGGGAAATTTGCGTTATCACTCTTGACTTCAATTTATCACTTGACTGTATAAAATAACAAAGTACAAATTACCAAAAATAAACATTTTAGGCCAAACTCAACATTCTCCATTTTTAATTACAAATTCAAGGTGTACACATACTGAAAATACTGAATTAAAAATTACTTTGCCTGTCTTAATCTATAATTGAATACACTTACTCTGAGGTGTGTGTGTGTTGCTGCGTGCCTTAAATCAAGCACGTTTTGATCAGAGCATTACCCCCCTCCCTCTTTTAACCACTCCCATTCCATTGACCTGACTTTTTCCCCACAAACACACTGTACAGAGCATACAGCATTCCAACAATTTTCAAAACTGTCACCATTCCAGCTACAGCAAAACTACTCATAGAGGAATGGTTTATGTAATAAGGCACTTGATTGACAGCTGAAATGTAAGATGTTTTAGATTAGATATCTAAAGAATAGGGGACAGATTAAAAAAACAAATGATACAGTGATAGGTTGGGAAGAATTTAGTTCCAGTAATGATTTGTAATATACAATATTCCGAGGCCTGACCAATGGAAGATGCACTCTACAGAAAACCAGGCCTTTCAAGAGCCAGGTCCCAGACTGAGGAAGGGGGTGGGGCAAGAGTGAAACCAAGGGGGAGCTTGACTTAAGTTTTAGGTGTCCAGATGAGGAGAAAGTTGCACAGAAGGACCACTAACTATGGAGAGACTGTATAAACAGATTTCTCAATGAGTTGTAGTGAAACAGCAACCGGACGTAATAACATATCGCAAGGTAAGGTGCATAGTTATTCGGTCTGTTTAACTTAATCCATTAACCTACTTTCCCTTTTCCGGATTATCAGCATCAAATTGCCACTTATTTTTAACAGAGATTCGCCCTCGGGGTTGACCTGCAGTTTCAGTTTCAATCTAAAAAAAATGAAAACAAGATTCATTAGACAGTAATCGAAAAATAATACATCGTCAAATATTCAACTTAGTATATAGTTACAATTTAAACCTGTTCAAACCAATGTTTATTATTTTTCCAAAAATAGCAGAGAATTGTCTCCAAAATATGCCAAAGTTAAGCTACCCATACACAGGCAGATGTTCATCTGAGGATTTCTGATCAACCACAACAAACCAGAACCAGTTGAAGTTCCTCATCTTGTGCCGCCAATCTTTCTGTGTTTTTTTCTTTGAATCTGTTGGACACGAAGACTTGAAGATGTGGCCGGTCAGGTCCAATCTACAGTTTCAGATAAACAGCTCAATATGTTGGACGTTTGATTGAAAGACGCCATACACGTTATCGATATTTTGAGCAATTGATCGAATTAGCCGATTCGCTCGAAATATCCATCCGTGTATGGGGGCCTAACTGCCGTGTCAGATTGACTCATATTGTTTTCAGAGATGAATCTGACCAGGGCTCACTATTAATTACTTTCACCTAATGGAATGGAAACTAATAGACACGTCTAATTTACCTACATCTTAAGGTTTCCAATCTAGATACAGTTTTGCGGACATGGTTTTTCCGACGTATACAGCTGATCCTGTGTTTTAGAGGGAATTATCTCAACATGGATTAATGTGGGTCTACTGGCCATGTGAGAATACCCAGTGGGTATCTTTACGGTCACTGATTCTGGGCTTGTGCAGTTTGCCCCATGAATTTCTATTGTTTTTTTCAACTTAAAAAAAATAAAAAAAAACCAAAAGGCTGCGGCAAGACTCAAATATGCGCATCGGGGCAAAACCAGAAAACATTTAATGATTCACTGACGATGTTTCTTAGATTTCATAATATGACTAAAAGAGACATTTACCTTCAGCTATTCTGGCTAAAGTGTCCTTGTATTATTAACAGTTCTCCAGTTTGAGGAGATGTAAATTGAACCTACTATAAAAGGTGCTCAGAATGCACAAGAAGATTAGACATTCAGTGTTGATTTAAAATAAGTGGGTTTGCAATGCGTTAAACTTTATATCAAGGATGATTACTTCTATTATACCTTTATTTAATAATATGAGTATATACTTCATATGTGTTAAACCACAAACTGGAGGGTTCCCTTGTCTCTCCTTTCTTGCATTCCGGGGGCTCGGAATTCAACAGTTTTTACAGGATTTTGTTTCTTGGGCAACCATTTCCATACAGATATGGATACGAGAACTAATGATCAGAGGAGTACAGTACACATTATACCAGTTTGCATTCCAAAACCTTAATTGTGTGTAGATTAATGTTGTTTCATAATTGCAAAATTAATAGTTTCCTTCTTAACAACACAAACAGTAGTTTAGCCACCTGGAACAAGGGTTGACCAATTCTACTGTACGGGAGTTGTATTTCCCTACACAGGGGATATTAAATACCATCATGTTTGGATCCAATATTTTTAGCTGCTTCTAAAAAAAACGTCTACTACAGCATGAGGAAATGTCAAGGATAAATAGCTGATTGCAGCACTGAGTCCTGAGTTCGATTCCACCCTTGGACACATCTGCAAGGAGTTTGTAGTGTTCTCCCTGTGCTTGCGTGGGTTTCCTTGGGGCACTCCGGTTTCCCCCCACAATCATAAAGACATACTGATAGGTTGTATGTGTCAAATAAATGTGCTTAGATTGTAAGATCTTCAGGGCAGGGCCAGATGTGAATGTATACATGGAATTGTACAGCGCTACGGGATGTTGGCGCTATATAAACCACAATAATGATAGTTACATTGAATCGACTTTTACTTTGGAATCCATTTAAAGGTTTTGGTCCACACTGTATTCTGGCCAATTAATCATTGTAAATAAGTTTTAAACATGCTTACTAGGGTATATTATGATTAAAGATGAAAAACGATCCAAACTATGGTTTGGCCCAACCAATCAGATGTTACCTACTGTATCAACCGATGGTAGCAAACATCTAATTGGTTGGGCAAAGTTTAGCATCATTTTAACGACTGTCAGGGTATGTAAGAGAGTTTCAGTGCATTGTAACTGGAGTTTGCTTTTTTGCAAATCTTTACGCCAGCTATCTGCTGGCTTAGAGATTATGTTTTAATAAGTCTTTAAAGTACATTGGTTGTGGTAGGTTGGCGACACAAATTTTGCGTAATGTCGCAACTGCCGTTAGTTGGGTTCAAAGTCGTGTTAACACTTGGTAAATTGGTTAACGTGACTTTAAGACACAAATAGCCCATAATGGCTCTCGGTACATAGGCCTGCAATGATTGTGTGCAATATGATCACACATTAACCAATCATATTTAAAAAAATATTTAAATATAATTGGGTAATGTGTGATCATATGATTGCAAGCATTGAATTTGGCCTACAGCAATACTACGTATATCAAGAGCTGCAAGCCCCCAAGGAACTCAGAAGTCATAATGGGAGAAGGTGTCGCCAGCGTTGGTGTGTCACTGGCGGCCACAGGTGACATCACCTGGCATTGGTGACACAAGTGTTGGTGTTGTGGGCAATCTCAGCGAGAGAGACGCTGGAGACCTGAAAAGATTCTTTTTAGGACCAGGGGTGCTTCCGCGATTCGAGCTGTGGAACCCCCTGTCAGAAAGGCTCTTATTAGAGACACATGGGCTCTTTTACTTTTAAAAGCCAATAGGGGTCCCAGTTTCGAGCTGTAGGATCCTCAACAAAGGCACTTGTCAGTGCCACTAGGACGCTTCTAAGTGCCGCAAGGGAATTTATAGGTGCTGGAGGGGGGGTGCCGGTTTGAGCTGCGGGACCCCTTAAGCCCCAAAAGGCACTTGTTAGAGCCAAATGGGCTCTTCCAAGGGCCAGTAGGGCACTTATAAGTGACAGGGAGAGGGGGTACTGGTTTCAAAGCGGGACCCCTTAAGCCCCAAAAGGCCCTTCCCAGGGCCACAACGTCTTCTAAGGACCCCGAAGGGGGTCTCGGGTTCAGCTGCAGGACCCCTGAACGTCCGGCTGCAGAACTTTCGGCCATTTGAGGATTACCAAAAATGGCCCAGGGAAAACCTTTTGTTTTTTTTGTGTTTACGCAGGGACGTGTTCCCAGACCATTTTCAGGTCCCAGAGCCATTTACCGTACGTTACCATTGCTATTTTACCTTTATTTATGCGGATCTATGCAGTTTTTATATCCCATTGACTTTAATGGGTTGGAATGCAGATTTTCGAAAATCTGCAAATCCACAGGCAGAAGGGATTTTAGCAGTTTTCGCCCATCTCTAATGCGTATTGATTCTGGGGAAGTTGGTTGAGTTGTTAACTGTATAATATGTGTTATAGCTGCAATAGCTATCATTTGGATTCCATGTGAACACTGATAGCTTATATCTCATCACATCCTTAACATTGTCTGGGACCACGTCTCCAAGCAGAATTGATGAATTAAGTTGTGCCCCCAATTACTGTGTGCCATGAGACAGTAGCAGATAATAGCAAATATTTTACCAGCATCCACCGATTAGTTTCCATCAATTGATCAAAATAACCTGACGAAGTTGCTAAAACTGGAATTCCGTTATGGGCCGAGCCAATTAAACGTAACAGTTCTGTCTCTATATTTTAAATCTCAGACCTATACAATGTAAGTACAAATTCGCTCAAACACTCTGAACCTCACAAAGGGAAGACTATAGAATATTTCCTTTCATTTCCCAATCTTTCTAAATGCTGACACAGGAATGATATTATAATCGTGTTGTAAAAATCTAAATTCAAACTAAAACAGGAAAGAGAGACATTAACCTGCACCCCCCAGAATGTGGGTTCAGTCTGAGCAGAGGGATTGCAGACATTTTACACATGTTTGCGTTTCGAAGGTGATTATGGGTTAAATGAAAATCGCCTGTCATGTTAATTGTGTCCTCTTTATTATGCGCTTCTATAGACTGTGTGCTTGTGGATTTTGATAAAAAAGGAGATCACGTGCGGTATAAAACCGCAACAAAATACAGCGCACACAGTGTGTGTGTATATAAAAGTAAACCACCCACCGAAATCCCAAACTAACTGGATCTTAAAATGTTTTCGTCTCCTTTTCAGGCTTTGAGCTTTTTTCCAAGCTTGCACATGCTCAGACGAAGCAGCTAAGGGGAATAGCATTCAGTCATTAGTGTGAAGTCATTTGTTACATCCATGACGGAACAGTGTTAACCGATATTACTTATGTATTTATTTATGTTGGAACAACACTTACACCTTTGGGTGACAACCTATCCAGAATGGGCCAGTGATTATGCGTAGCTATTGCTGTATTCAGGTATGTCATAGAATAGGTTAATATGTAGATTTGGGGAGGATGCTAAATATAAATGTTTCTTTAGTTTGGGGGTGAACTGCCCCTTTAGGTGATAAAAACCCAATAAATCAGGTCTTTGTTTTTAAGTTGGGGGGTTATGTGCTTTTCTTTGCTTTTCAACAATTGCTTTTAACCGATCAATTAGTAAAAAGTGGAAAACTGTGTAACGTGTGGGGATATAGTTCTGCTGTAACCAGCTATTAAGTTCCACAAAGAATCAATAAAATCCATCTCAGCTGCATTCGCTCATTACACACAGGTATGTCTTCTCAGCTGCTTGAGTTGAACAAAATGCCTACACTAGCAATGTATTTATGTAGCTTTACTCCCCATTGACACTGTAGTGAAAAAGGGTTGAGTACAATAATGAAAAGTCCTAGCAATGGGTTGCGCAATGACGTTCAGAGGGACATTATGATGGATCACAGTCTGCAAGTTCCAACAGAAGCAGAGCCAATTGGTATTTCCAGTAATCAGCTTCATTGTCTAATCCACAGCTTGTTTGGCTTCCTGACTTATATCCATTTGCATCGATGAACTTTACAACGTTAACACACAGCGTCGGCGTAAGAACGTTAATCTGCTACAGTCCTGTCCAAGGACACCCCACCCTGGAACATATTCCCTCCGACATACTGCGCCTGTATACTATGTAGCCCTTTCATTTCCCTAAATGCATTACCGGGAAGAACTAAAATATCTAAGATTCAATAAAAGTTCTTATCGTTAAAAATTGTGCTTATTTTGCCTCAACCAATCAGATCTTATTTAACATCTATTGGTTGGGGCACAATTAGCATCATTTTAATGATAGAACTGTAACCAATAATACATGGTATTGGTATATATGGGCTGTGGGTGCCTTATATAATCTTCATTTTATGCCTTTACGTTGGATTTTCTGTGATCTTGTCCAAAATTATACAAATTAGCCTGTTGTGTGTTTACTGACACGTGTAATGGGGCCCACGTAGGTGCCAGCGTGACTGACCTCTGTGGTTTTACACAGTTGGTGGTGGCAGATGGGGGGGCATCCCTGTAAATGCTCAATCTATGCCCGGTTCATTTTAATATTGGATTAATAAAGAGGTGTAAAGATCTCTGGCAAAAAATATAGGCCTTACACCATGGTTAATATCTGGTTCATTTTAAATAAAACAATAGCTGACCAATTCATCCAACATTCGTGCTGTTTGTTTCCCATCATGCCACTGTATTGAAAGGAAGGCTGTTGCTTGCAGCTGTGTCTTGTTACTGTCTTTAAAAAACAATATCTTAACATGTAAGCTAGCAAATAGCAAAGTCTGATATATTTAGATTTTATATTTAGATTTAGATGTATTTGTTTCATTTCCATAGATATGCCATTCTTGCCTTGGCAGGATGTTCCAGAAGACCTTTCAGACCTTTCCCACTTTATTTAAGAACCTGAATGCCTTTGAGTCCAAGTACTAAAATTGTCCTAGTTACTTAGAAAACAAAGACTGAAATGGATTTTTTTCCCGAACTCATGAAGGTCCTGACCCTTTGTTGTATATGGAGGTCCCTAACACCTGACTGTTATATGGAGGTTCCTGGCCCTTTGTTGTTATATGGAGGTCCCTAACACCTGACTGTTATATGGAGGTTCCTGGCCCTTTGTTGTTATGGAGGTCCCTAACACCTGACTGTTATATGGAGGTTCCTGGCCCTTTGTTGTTATATGGAGGTCCTAACACCTGACTGTATATGAGTGATTGAGATCTTGTACAAGTACCGGTAATTGTGAAATGAGAAATCCAGTTGATCTACCTGAATACCACAGATATATCATAACATGGGAACCTTCATAAACATCTGATCAACTGGTTCATGGACACAGCATCTCGACCAGATTTCAAGCTGAAATTTAAGGAATAGTTCACACAAAAAGTGAACTATTCCTTTAAAGCAGTGATTGAAAACCGGGAGGTAAAGGACCTATTCCTTACCTTTCATTCTTCAATCACTTCACCAGGATCCAGGACCGAAGGTAAGTTTAATACCTCACGTACAATCCATCGCGACTGCCGACTGCTTCCTGGTTTAGTTGCACTATAGCGGCATGCCGGATCCTGGTGAAGTGATTGAAGAATGAAAGGTAAGGAATAGGTCCTTTACCTCCCAGTCTTCAATCACTGCTTTAAAGGAATAGTTAACTTTAGAATGTTTATGAAGGTTCCCATGTTATGATATATCTGTGGTATTCAGGTAGATCAACTGGATTTCTCATTTCACAATACACGGTACTTGTACAAGAATCTCAATCATCATATAACAATCAGGGTTTAGGGACCTCCATATAACAACAAAGGGCCAGAACCTCTTATAACACGCAGGGGTCAGGGACCTCCATATACAACAAGGGCCAGGAACCTCCATATAACAGCAAGGGGTCAGGAACCTCGTATAACAGCAAGGGGTCAGGGACCTCCATATACCAACAAAGGGTCAGGAACCTCCACATAACAGCAAGGTTTCAGGACTCCATATAACAGCAAGGGGTCCAGTACCTCCATATACAGCAAGGGGTCCAGTACCTCCATATAACAGCAAGGGGCCAGGGACTCCATATAACAACAAGGGCCAGGAACCTCCATATAACAGCAAGGGGTCAGGGACCTCCATATACCAACAAAGGGGCAGGAACCTCCACATAACAGCAAGGTGTCAGGGACCTCATATAAACAGCAAGGGGTCCGGTACCTCCATATAACAGCAAGGGGTCCGGGAACTCCATATTACAGCAAGGGGTCATGATCTCCATATAACAGCAAGGGGTCCATGATCTCCATATAACAGCAAGGGGTCCATGATCTCCATATAACAGCAAGGGGTCCATGATCTCCATATAACAGCAAGGGGTCAGGGACCTCCAGATAAGCAAGTGTCAGGGACCCTCCATATAATAGCAAGATGTCAGGGACCTACCATCTATAATAGCAAGGTGGTCAGGGACTCCTCCATATAACAGCAAGGGGTCAGGGACACCTCCATATAATAGCAAGATGTCAGGGACCTCCGTATAACAGCAAGGGTCAGGGACCTCCATATAAAACAAACTGTCTGGGACCTCAATAAAACAGCAAGGGGTCAGGGACCTCCTGAATGCAAGTGTCAATGCATTGAGGCTAAGAGGTGGTATCAAAACTGCCCAGGGTAAGAGCATCAAAACAGCATTGTACATGCGCAGACTATTGGCGTCAACCCCCTCTCTATTCAGACTTGGTGTATTTATTTTGAAATAAATGGCCTCCTGACCCCTCTTTGAATCAATCCTTTCCTTACCAACATACAGCGAGAACAGACAGTAAAGGTCCCATACAGCGAGAACAGACAGTAGAGGTTCCATACAGCGAGAACAGACAGTAAAGGTCCCATACAGCGAGAACAGACAGTAAAGGTCCCATACAGCGAGAACAGACAGTAAAGGTCCCATACAGCGAGAACAGACAGTCTGGAAACTTACAAGTTTGCCCACAGTGTGACCAGTACATGCTAATTGAATGGTACATACCAGGAGGGCACTTAGAATATAAAAGGGAGCAGGAGGGCACTTGGAATGTGGAAGGGAGCAGAAGGAGGGAATTTGGGATGTGGAAGGCAGCAGGAGGGCACTTGGAATATAAAAGATAGCAGGAGGGCACTTGGAATATGAAAGGTAGCAGCAGGAGGGCACTTAGAATGTAGAAGAAAGCAGCAAGGAGCACTTGGCATAGAAATGTAAGCAGTAGGGTTCTTGGAAAATATAAAAGGCAGGAGGGCATTTGGAGCCTGAGACATGATGCCGCTCTGCATCATTGTCTCAATTTGGCTCATTAGCGAGACGGCCCTGGGGGGGAGATCTACCCTGAGACACCATTGTTCCGGGGAAATCTCCCTTCCGCAATTCAATATCGCGTTGGCGCGCGTGGGTAAACCCCAAAACCCGCGTTATGATTTTAATTCCCGGCTGCTAGCGCAAATTAGCGCAAAGGTGATATTAAATTGCCAGCACTGGATCCGCGGGTGTCTTTTGTGTAACCCGCGCATCCGGCGCTAAAATGGAGTTAAAGTCGCGCTACACAATAGCAAACCGCTTAGCGTGACTTTAACTCCATATTATTGCCCAGCAGCTCTGGAAAAATGAGCCACAAGATGTCTGATTGGAGAAATTATTTTTCTCCCACTGAGCATGTCTGAGCTCACTGATCCTGATCTTTGGTTAAAAATCAAATACCAAGACATGTGATACGTCATTTTAATCCGCATTTTCTTTACTATAAACCATAAAAAATATCATGTAGTGTGGCGTTCTCCTTTCATTGAGATACTTACTCTGCCAGAAGGAAGACTACAGGACTCCAGTGCTGTTTCCACTCGTTTCCTATCAGCAGAGAATAGTCGGGAAATACTGCAATAATCAAATGAGAGTCGATGTTAGGATGTGTGCAATAAACACTGGAATGGCAAATTCATGCCAAATTTAAAGACTAATTTACTATTAGTACAGATATCGGTAAGTTTGAAACTGACAAAAAAACAAAATTTTGCTGTTTCGGTTCGGAATTTAATTTAAAAATCTGAATAAAAATTTTTATAGAAAAATGTTGTCCAGCACCGCAGAATTGCATATGTGCTGTGCAGTGGAGGATTCAATCTAAGTTACCTAAAAGGTTATTGTGCCTTTACCACCCAAGGGTCTCTGGGATTGTATCTTAATCAGCAAAGCAAGTACCAGGGGTCCCACTTCTATTCCCTCTACAAACAAAACTCTTATATCCACTAAATTCCCTCCCAGCCAATGACAATGCACCCAGTCACTTTCTAAGGATGGGGAAACAGCAGTGGGGTTCCGGGGAGACCAATACATGATGTCTTATTAAGCAATTATTACACCCTACAGGGAAATTTGCGTTATCACTCTTGACTTCAATTTATCACTTGACCTGATAAAATAACAAAGTACAACTTACCAAAAATAAACATTTTAGGCCAAACTCAACATTCTCCATTTTTAATTACAAATTCAAAGGTACACTATACTGAAAAATACTGAAAATTAAAAATTACTTTGCCTCGTCTTAATCTATAATTGAATACACTTACTCTGAGGTGTGTGTGTGTTGCTGCGTGCCTTAAATCAAGCACGTTTTGATCAGAAGCATTACCCCCCTCCCTCTTTTAACCACTCCCACTTCCATCTGACCTGACTTTTTCCCCACAAACCAACTGTACAGAGCATACAGCATTCCAACAATTTTCAAAACTGTCACCATTCCAGCTACAGCAAAACTACTCATAGAGGAATGGTTTATGATAATAAGGCACTTGATTGACAGCTGAAATGTAAGATGTTTTAGATTAGATATCTAAAGAAATAGGGGACAGATTAAAAAAACAAATGATACAGTGATAGTTGGGAAGAATTATAGTTTCCAGTAATGATTTGTAATATTACAATATTCCGAGGCCTGACCAATGGAAAGATGCACTCTACAGAAAACCAGGCCTTTCAAGAGCCAGGTCCCAGACTGAGGAAGGGGGTGGGGCAAGAGTGAAACCAAGGGGGAGCTTGACTTAAGTTTTAGGTGTCCAGATGGAGAAAGATTGCACAGAAGGACACACTAACTATGGAGAGACTGTATAAACAGATTTCTCAATGAGTTGTAGTGAAACAAGCAACCGGACGTAATAACATATCGCAAGGTAAGGTGCATAGTTATTCGGTCTGTTTAACTTAATCCATTAACCTACTTTCCCTTTTCCCGGATTATTCAGCATCAAATTGCCACTTACTTTTTAACAGAGATTCGCCCTTCGGGGTTGACCTGCAGTTTCAGTTTCGTATATCTAAAAAAAAATGAAAACAAGATTCATTATGACAGTAATCGAAAAATAATACATCGTCAAATATTCAACTTAGTATATAGTTACAATTTAAACCTGTTCAAACCAAATGTTTATTATTTTTCCAAAAATAGCAGAGAATTGTCTCCAAAATATGCCAAAGTTAAGCTACCCATACACAGGCAGATGTTCATCTGATTGGATTTCTGATCAACCACAACAAACCAGAACCAGTTGAAGTTCCTCATCTTGTGCCGCCAATCTTTCTGTGTTTTTTTCTTTGAAATCTGTTGGACACGAAGACTTGAAGATGTGGCCGGTCAGGTCCAATCTACAGTTTTCAGATAAACAGCTCAATATTGTTGGACGTTTGATTGAAAGACGCCATACACGTTATCGATATTTTGAGCATTTTGATCGAATTAGCCGATTCGCTCGAAATATCCATCCCGTGTATGGGGGCCTAACTGCCGTTGTCAGATTGACTCATTATTGTTTTCAGAGATGAATCTGACCAGGGCTCACTATTAATTACTTTCACCTAATGGAATGGAAACTAATAGACACGTCTAATTTACCTACATCTTAAGGTTTCCAAAATACTCAGATACAGTTTTGCGGACATGGTTTCCGTTACGTATACAGCTGATCCTGTTAGTTTAGAGGGAATTATCTCAACATGGATTAATGTGGGTCTACTGGCCATGTGAGATACCCAGTGGGTATCTTTACGGTCACTGATTCTGGGCTTGTGCAGTTTGCCCCATGAACTTTCTATTGTTTTTTTCAACTTAAAAAAAATAAAAAAAACCAAAAGGCTGCGGCACGACTCAAATATGCGCATCGGGGCAAAACCAGAAACATTTTAATGATTCACTGACGATGTTTCTTAGATTTCATAATATGACTAAAAGAGACATTTACCTTCAGCTATTCTGGCTAAAGTGTCCTTGTTATTAAACAGTTCTCCAGTGTTGAGGAGATGTAAATTGAACCTACTATAAAAGGTGCTCAGAATGCACAAGAAGATTAGACATTCAGTGTTGATTTAAAATAAGTGGGTTTGCAATGCGTTAAACTTTATATCAAGGGATGATTACTTCTATTATACACTTTATTTAAAATAATATAGAGTATATACTTCATATGTGTTAACCCATCAAACTGGAGGGTTCCCTTGTCTCTCCTTTTCTTGCATTCCGGGGGCTCGGAATTCAACAGTTTTTACAGGATTTTGTTTCTTGGGCAAACCATTTCCATACAGATATGGATACAGACTAATGATCAGAGGAGTACAGTACACATTATACCAGTTTGCATTCCAAAACCTTAATTGTGTAGAACTTAATGTTGTTTCATAATTGCAAAATTAATAGTTTCCTTCTTAACAACCACAAACAGATAGTTTAGCCACCTGGAACAAGGGTTGACCAATTCTACTGTACGGGAGTTGTATTTCCCTACATCAAGGTGATATTAAATACCATCATGTTTGGATCCAATATTTTTAGCTGCTTCTAAAAAAAACGTCTACTACAGCATGAGGAAATGTCAAGGATAAATAGCTGATTGCAGCACTGAGTCCTGAGTTCGATTCCACCCTTGGACACATCTGCAAGGAGTTTGTATGTTCTCCCTGTGCTTGCGTGGGTTTCCTTGGGGCACTCCGGTTTCCCCCCACAATCATAAAGACATACTGATAGGTTGTATGTGTCAAATAAATGTGCTTAGATTGTAAGATCTTCAGGGCAGGGCCAGATGTGAATGTATACATGGAATTGTACAGCGCTACGGAAGATGTTGGCGCTATATAAATCCACAATAATGATAGTTACATTTGAACTGACTTTTACTTTGGAATCCATTGTAAAGGTTTTGGTCCACACTGTATTCTGGTCCAATTAATCATTGTAAATAAGTTTTAAACATGCTTTACTAGGGTATATTTATGATTAAAGATGAAAAACGATCCAAACTATGGTTTGGCCCAACCAATCAGATGTTACCTACTGTATCAATCCGATGGTAGCAAACATCTAATTGGTTGGGGCAAAGTTAGCATCATTTTTAACGACTGTCAGGGCTATGTACAGAGAGTTTCAGTGCATTGTAACTGGAGTTTGCTTTTTGCAAATCTTTAACGCCAGCTATCTGCTGGCATTAGAGATTATGTTTTAATAAGTCTTTAAAAGTACATTGGTTGTGGTAGGTGTGCGACACAAATTTTGCGTAATGTCGCAACTGCCGTTAGTTGGGTCTTAAAGTCGTGTTAACACTTGGTAAATTGGTTAACGTGACTTTAAGACACAAATAGCCCATAATGGCTCTCGGTACATAGGCCTGCAATGATTGTGTGCAATCATATGATCACACATTAACCAATCATATTTAAATAAAATATTTAAATATAATTGGGTAATGTGTGATCATATGATTGCAAGCATTGAATTTGGTCCTACAGCAATACTACGTATATCAAGAGCTGCAAGCCCCCAAGGAACTCAGAAGTCATAATGGGAGAAGGTGTCGCCAGCGTTGGTGCTGTCACTGGCGGCCACAGTGACATCACCTGGCATTGGTGACACAAGTGTTGGTGTTGTGGGCAATCTCAGCGAAGTAGACGCTGGAGACCTGAAAAGATTCTTTTTAGGACCAGGGGTGCTTCCGGATTCGAGCTGTGGGACCCCCCCTGTCAGAAAGGCTCTTATTAGAGACACATGGGCTCTTTTAAAAGCCAATAGGGGTCCCAGTTTCGAGCTGTAGGATCCTCAACAAAGGCACTTGTCAGTGCCACTAGGACGCTTCTAAGTGCCGCAAGGGAATTTATAGGTGCCGTGGAGGGGGTGCCGGTTTGAGCTGCGGGACCCCTTAAGCCCCAAAAGGCACTTGTTAGAGCCAAATGGGCTCTTCCAAGGGCCAGTAGGGCACTTATAAGTGACAGGGAGAGGGGTACTGGTTTCAAAGCGGGACCCCTTAAGCCCCAAAAGGCCCTTCCCAGGGCCACAACGGTCCTTCTAAGGACCCAGAAGGGGGTCTCGGGTTCAGCTGCAGGACCCCTGAACGTCCGGCTGCAGAACTTTCGGCCATTTGAGGATTACCAAAAATGGCCCAGGGAAAACCTTCTGTTTTTTTGGTGTTCTTACCGCAGGGACGTGTTCCCCAGACCATTTCCCAGGTCCCAGAGCCATTTACCGTACGTTACCATTGCTATTTTACCTTATATTTATGCGGATCTATGCAGATTTTTTAATCCCATTGACTTTAATGGGTTGGAATGCAGATTTTTCGAAAATCTGCAAATCCACAGGCAGAAGGGATTTTAGCAGTTTCGCCCATCTCTAATGCGTATTGATTCTGGGGAAGTCTGGTTGAGTTGTTAACTGTAATAATTGTTTATAGCTGCAATAGCTATCATTTGGATTCCATGTGAACACTGATAGCTTATATCTCATCACATCCTTAACATTGTCTGGGACCACGTCTCCAAGCAGAATTGATGAATTAAGTTGTGCCCCCAATTCACTGTGTGCCATGAGACAGTAGCAGATAATAGCAAATATTTTACCAGCATCCACCGATTAGTTTCCATCAATTGATCAAAATAACCTGACGAAGTTGCTAAAACTGGAATTTCCGTTATGGGCCGAGCCAATTAAACGTACCAGTTCTGTCTCTATATTTTAAATCTCAGACCTATACAATGTAAGTACAAATTTCGCTCAAACACTCTGAACCTCACAAAGGGAAGACTATAGAATATTTCCCTTTCATTTCCCAATCTTTCTAAATGCTGACACAGGGAATATTACTAATCGTGGTTGTAAAAATCTAAATTCAAACTAAAACAGGAAAGAGAGACATTAACCTGCACCCCCCAGAATGTTGGGTTCAGTCTGAGCAGAGGGATTGCAGACACTTTTACACATGTTTGCGTTTCGAAGGTGATTATGGGTAAAATGAAAATCGCATGTCATGTTAATTGTGTCCTCTTTATTATGCGCTTCTATAGACTGTGTGCTGTGTGTGATTTTGATAAAAAAGGAGATCACGTGCGGTATAAAACCGCAACAAAATACAGCGCACACAGTGTGTGTGTATATAAAAGTAAACCACCCACCGAAATCCCAAACTAACTGGATCTTAAAATGTTTTCGTCTCCTTTTCAGGCTTTGAGCTTTTTTCCAAGCTTGCACATGCTCAGACGAAGCAGCTAGGGGAATAGCATTCAGTCATTAGCTGTGAAGTCATTTGTTACATCCATGACGGAACAGCTGTTAACCGGATTTACTTATGTATTGTTTTATTTGTGAGACAAACTTACCCTTTAAAAAGAGGTGACAACCTATCCAGAATGGGCCAGTGATTATGCGTAGCTATTGCTGTCTACAGGTATGTCATAGAATAGGTTAATATTGTAGATTTGGGGAGGATGCTAAATATAAATGTTGCTTTTAGTTTGGGGGTGAACTTGCCCCTTTAGGTGATACAAACCCAATAAATCAGGTCTTTTGTTTTAAGTTGGGGGTTATGTGCTTTTTCTTTGCTTTTCCAACAATTGCTTTCTTAACCGTATCAATTAGTAAAGAAGGATGGAAAACTGTGTAACGTGTGGGGATTTATAGTTCTGCTGTAACCAGCTATTAAGTTCCACAAAGAATCAATAAAATCCATCTCAGCTGCATTCGCTCATTACACACAGGTTATGTCTTCTCAGCTGCTTGAGTTGAACAAAATGCCTACACTAGCAATGTATTTATGTAGCTTTACTTCCCCATTGACACTGTAGTGTAAAAAGGGTTGAGTACAATAATGAAAAGTCCTAGCAATGGGTTGCGCAATGACGTTCAGAGGGACATTATGATGGATCACAGTCTGCAAGTTCCAACAGAAGCAGAGCCAATTGGTATTTCCAGTAATCAAGCTTCATTGTCTAATCCACAGCTTGTTTGGCTCCTCTGACTTATATCCATTTGCATCGATGAACTTTACAACGTTAACACACAGCGTCGGCGTAAGAACGTTAATCTGCTACAGTCCTTGTCCAAGGACACCCCACCCTGGAACATTATTCCCTCCTGACATACTGCGCCTGTATACTATGTAGCCCTTTCATTTCCCTAAATGCATTACCGGGAAGAACTAAAATATCTAAGATTCAATAAAAGTTCTTATCGTTAAAAATTGTGCTTATTTTGCCTCAACCAATCAGATCTTATTTAACATCTTATTGGTTGGGGCACAATTAGCATCATTTTTAATGATAAGAACTGTAACCAATAATACCATTGGTATTGGTATATATGGGCTGTGGTGCCTTATATAATCTTCATTTTATGCCTTTACGTTGGATTTTCTGTGATCTTGTCCAAAATTATACAAATTAGCCTGTTGTGTGTTTTACTGACACGTGTAATGGGGCCCACGTAGGTGCCAGCGTGACTGACCTCTGTGGTTTTACACAGTTGGTGGTGGCAGATGGGGGGGCATCCCTGTAAATGCTCAATCTATGCCCGGTTCATTTTAATATTGGATTAATAAAGAGGTGTAAAGATCTCTGGCAAAAAATATAGGCCTTACACCATGGTTAATATCTGGTTCATTTTAAATAAAACAATAGCTGACCAATTCATCCAACATTCGTGCTTGTGTTTTCCCATCATGCCACTGTATTGAAAGGAAGGCTGTTGCTTGCAGCTGTGTCTTGTTCTACTGTCTTTAAAAAACATATCTTAACATGTAAGCTAGCAAATAGCAAAGTCTGATATATTTAGATTTT
Organism: Hymenochirus boettgeri; assembly: GCA_019447015.1. Taxonomy (NCBI): domain Eukaryota; kingdom Metazoa; phylum Chordata; class Amphibia; order Anura; family Pipidae; genus Hymenochirus; species Hymenochirus boettgeri. The sequence continues at coordinate 18,609,404 of CM033473.1, read as the reverse complement.
TATATTTAGATTTAGATGTATTTGTTTCATTCTCCATAGATATGCCATTCTTGCCTTGGCAGGATGTTCCAGAAGACCTTTCAGACCTTTCCCAACTTTATTTAAGAACCTGAATGCCTTTGAGTCCAAGTAACTAAAATTGTCCTAGTTACTTAGAAAACAAAGACTGAAATGGATTTTTTTCCCGAACTCTATGAAGGTCCCTGACCCTTTGTTGTTATATGGAGGTCCCTAACACCTGACTGTTATATGGAGGTTCCTGGCCCTTTGTTGTTATATGGAGGTCCCTAACACCTGACTGTTATATGGAGGTTCCTGGCCCTTTGTTGTTATATGGAGGTCCCTAACACCTGACTGTTATATGGAGGTTCCTGGCCCTTTGTTGTTATATGGAGGTCCCTAACACCTGACTGTTATATGATGATTGAGATTCTTGTACAAGTACCGGTAATTGTGAAATGAGAAATCCAGTTGATCTACCTGAATACCACAGATATATCATAACATGGGAACCTTCATAAACATTCTGATCAACTGGTTCATGGACACAGCATCTCGACCAGATTTCAAGCTGAAATTTAAAGGAATAGTTCACACAAAAAGTGAACTATTCCTTTAAAGCAGTGATTGAAAACCGGGAGGTAAAGGACCTATTCCTTACCTTTCATTCTTCAATCACTTCACCAGGATCCAGGACCGAAGGTAAGTTTAATTACCTCACGTACAATCCATCGCGACTGCCGACTGCTTCCTGGTTTAGTTGCACTATAGCGCGCATGCCTGGATCCTGGTGAAGTGATTGAAGAATGAAAGGTAAGGAATAGGTCCTTTACCTCCCAGTCTTCAATCACTGCTTTAAAGGAATAGTTAACTTTAGAATGTTTATGAAGGTTCCCATGTTATGATATATCTGTGGTATTCAGGTAGATCAACTGGATTTCTCATTTCACAATTACCGGTACTTGTACAAGAATCTCAATCATCATATAACAGTCGGTGTTAGGGACCTCCATATAACAACAAAGGGCCAGGAACCTCTGTATAACAGCAAGGGGTCAGGGACCTCCATATAACAACAAAGGGCCAGGAACCTCCATATAACAGCAAGGGGTCAGGAACCTCCGTATAACAGCAAGGGGTCAGGGACCTCCATATACCAACAAAGGGTCAGGAACCTCCACATAACAGCAAGGTGTCAGGGACCTCCATATAACAGCAAGGGGTCCAGTACCTCCATATAACAGCAAGGGGTCCAGTACCTCCATATAACAGCAAGGGGCCAGGGACCTCCATATAACAACAAAGGGCCAGGAACCTCCATATAACAGCAAGGGGTCAGGGACCTCCATATACCAACAAAGGGTCAGGAACCTCCACATAACAGCAAGGTGTCAGGGACCTCCATATAACAGCAAGGGGTCCGGTACCTCCATATAACAGCAAGGGGTCCGGGAACTCCATATTACAGCAAGGGGTCCATGATCTCCATATAACAGCAAGGGGTCCATGATCTCCATATAACAGCAAAGTGTCAGGGACCTCCATATAATAGCAAGATGTCAGGGACCTCCATATAATAGCAAGGGGTCAGGGACCTCCATATAACAGCAAGGGGTCAGGGACCTCCATATAATAGCAAGATGTCAGGGACCTCCGTATAACAGCAAGGGGTCAGGGACCTCCATATAAAACAAACTGTCTGGGACCTCAATAAAACAGCAAGGGGTCAGGGACCTCCTGAATGCAAGGTGTCAATGCATTGAGGCTAAGAGGTATTATCAAAACTGCCCAGGGTAAGGCATCAAAACAGCATTGTACATGGCAGACTATTGGCGTCAACCCCCCTCTCTATTCAGACTTGGTGTATTTATTTTGAAATAAATGGCCTCCTTGACACCTCTTTTGAATCAATCCTTTTCCTTTACCAAGATGTTGACATTACAATCTTCAAACGTATGTCTTTTTCCCTTAAGATGCAGGTACAGGACTTGAGGAATTGTTTCTTCTGTGCTGGGCCATACGGTGGTGCAGCTGCTGTATTGTCTCCCCTAAATACAAATCAGTGCACTCTTAAATTGATAAGCTGTCTATCGATATTAAGGGAAAAAACATTTTCATCCAATTTGATCAAAGTCAAAAATATCGACTGCTGCATTAAATACCACACACATGATATTGACAGAAAGGTTTCATCATAAAAGCTACAAATCCCCTTTGCAATTGCTGAACAACCAATAGCTTCACCTTGTCTTACAATCCTATTGTCTATATTTAAATTCCTTTTTTATGGCAAACTTCACCTTAAAAGACAAAACAATCAATTGTGATGACATCATTTCCTTTGAGTGTTGAATGCCGTTTCCAAATATTGCAGGAAAAAGCTGTTTATAAAGTGACATCTAATTTAGACGTAAACTATAACGGCTTAAAAAAAAAAAAAAAAAAAAAAACAACACAAGAAAACGAGAATCGTTTACAATTTGTATGAAATCTACTTACGCTTTTTCCAGAAATGCGTCTCTGGACATGTTCTGTGCCAGTAAGTTTGTTGCCAGACTGAATACTTCATCCGTCCACTCCTAAGTAGATATAAAACAAACGTGCGTTAGTGGAATTACAGAAGGCAGATCATGCTAAGCTTGATTTATCCCCGTAGCCAACCAAATATTTTAGTAGGTTGCGAGGGAAATAGGGAAATACAAACACGATCGTTTGTAAATACTGGTCCCACCTGGACTGGTTTGTTTCCTATATATTTGAAGATGTTCAATTAGAGACTCTCAAAGAAAACTGTAAATATTCTAAGTGCCCATGTGGGGCCCTATAGTACAGGAACCTCTTGAAAATGTTCCTACGCACTTCATTTAAACAAACACTATTAGTGGTACCAGACACTCACGTGTCATTGCCAGACATATGAAAATGTCATTTCACAGAACATTCTACAGGATATAATATATGACATTCCGTGTGTTGTGTATTTCAAAGTAGGTCTGGAATTATTTCTATTTATTTATTAATGTTTCAAGCTCAGATAAACAGTGCCGTTTTACAATTTATCCTGTGGATATCAGAATTAGATTGTTATAATATTATATAATAACATCTCCGACTACCCACAGACAGTATGAAGCAATATTTTACTCTATTTACTAATTTAAATAATGACTTATTTCAATCTATAAATCTATACATGTAAGCAGCACTTACTCTGATGTGTTTGTGTTGCTGCATGACTTCAATCCAGTACTTGTTTTGCTCAAGCTTTGTCCCTCAGTTTCCCAGCCCCCTACCAGACTATCCGACTCTCTGTGAAGTCAAGCATGCCCAGTAATCCCTAGAAGCCCGCATTGGGAGAGGGAATTTCCCACCATTCAGTTCACATACCAATTACCACCATTCCAGTTACAGCAAAACTATATATAACAGAAGAGTCTATGATACTAAGGCACTTGATTGACAGCTGAAATGTAAGATGTTTCAGATGTGATAGTTGGGAAGAATTATAGTTTCCAATAATGGGCAATTTACAAAAAACCCATTTCCAAGTGTACATATCCTTTAAAAATATATGTGAGATGTTTGTTTTTATGTTGGCCTTAAATGCTTGGAATGGCGAATATCCCGGTATCGTACGATCTCATACAGGATCTGACAATCATAGGATATTGGATCATAGGATATTGGAATGTTTTGCAATTTTAGAATCGGACCGGTTGATTTTTTTGGGGGGGGGGCAATCCAATCGTATGATCAGTGGATCGTACGACCCAACTGTAGGGTCTCTGGCTACCATAACTGTAGAAGTAAAAGTCAGATGCTGATTGGTTGATATGATTGACAGAAACAGCTGAATGGCTGCTGGAATCAGATCCTTTTTAGCAATGTCAGAGTTAAAAGGGGCAGCAACACTAAAATGCACTGTCAATTCAATCTTATACTGTTATACACATAAAAGTATAATCCTTGTACGGTTGTATCCACTGTATGCTTCTATACAGTCCAGAAAAGAATGATCTATTTTCCTTCATAGCTTGAGGCTCCCAATGGAAAATGAAAGATCTAATGGATATGCAAATATGCAAAAAAATAGCCTCATTTTAATATATAAATGAATACATGTAAGTAGCCCTTAATCTATGGTATGTGTTGCCTTCAGTCCAGTTCTTGTTTTGCTCAGGCTCAATATCTGACTATCTGAGAGGTCAAGCATGCTCAGTAATCACTTTGAGGAAGCACTGGAATAATTTTCCATCATGCAATTCACAAATACCAACTGTCACCATTTCAGGTACAGGAAAACTGGTTCAAATTGTAAGTATACCTAATGGAATAGGGGACAGATCAACATCAACACATTTTCCAGTTTAGATACCCTTTCTCTGTATACGGTAGCAGGAACAAAGACAGATATGTAATAGATCGCATATGGCTTTCAAGGAGGTGTGGGTGGCTTCCATGCCACCGTTTGGGATAAGGGTTTAGAAAAGGATATTTTCAGCACACGCTGTTATTTCTTTTGACTGGTTGGATGTATCCATTCAGCGCGAGGAACAAACAAGGAGGGAGAAGTAATCGCATGTGACGCTTGGTTGAAAGACACATTTTGGTTGCCATGTTCATTTGCAGAGCTAATTGAAAAGGAAAGAATAGACCTTGATTTATTATTTCAAACCATTCTACGTTTGCAGCTTCTGTTGGAACATTCCTGACATCATTTATTGGGCCCTATTTACCCTGCACAATAAAAGGCTGTTCCATGGAAAATCAATGGCGATTTATTAACGGGAAACCCACAAATGACGTCCCTGTTCTCCCCGAAACCGGATCTGTAATTCATGTCTGTGTCAATAAAGGATTTCGTTCGCATTCCCGAGCCCATAGACAGGTAGATTTTATTCGACAGGAAAGCATCTAAAAAATAATTCACATTTGGACATGGGCAATTTAGCATGTAAACAGCAAACAGGAACTACCACGAGTAACTGAACAAACAGCTGGAAAGATGTCACCCTCGAACCTTCCTCGTTAATCATTGCTTAGGTATATAGTGGATATTTACAAAATAATAACAAAAGGATTAGGGATGGCCGGTTTGCGGATCCAAACCCGGACCCGCCGCGGATTTATCCCGTTCGCGAACGGCGGATTTTTCCGGATTTTCCGCCTTCCGAATTTCCGATTCGCGGATTTTTCGTATTTTCGAAAATTTTCGAAATTACGAGTTTTCACGTATTTTCGAAAATTTTCGAAAATACGAGAAAACATGTAATTTCTAAAATTTTCGAAAATACAAGGATTTCTCTTATTTTCATTAATACGTATTTTCGAAAATTTTCGAAATTACGAGGATTACTCGTATTTTTGAAAATACATATTTTCGAAAATACGTGAAAACTCGTAATTTCGAAAATTTTCGAAAATACGAAAAATCTCGTAATTTCGAGGGTATTTTTTAATTTTAATGGTCCGCTCGCGGATTTTCGAATTTTTTCGAAAATTCGCGGATCCTCAAGCGGACCGGATTTTGCGAAGTTCGGACATCTCTACCCAGGATGTCTATTGGACAGGGAGCATTTGTTTTGTTTATGGTGGTTTCTTAACCCCTTGGGCACCAAAACAATTTGTTACAGAATAAATTTCAACTACAATGAAAGAATCACTTGTCAGTTACTTGCCCCTAATTCAATTCCAACCAATACATTCAGTACATTATAAGAAGTATGACTAACCAGATATTTAAGGATAATTACTGTCCCCATTCTGGCAAAGGAAGTCGGCTCCTCCCTCCAAGCAGTCAATCAAGATTGTGACTGCTGAAATTGTAACTGATGACTTGCTGCGTTTTCCCCTGTTGACTCCTCTGCACATGCTCAAGCTCATAAAAAGCTCATCAAGCAGAGGGAGGAGGCAGCAACCTCTGCCACAAAGGAGAGAATGGGGTCAAATAAATGACAAGTGACCAGTTTTAAGGGTGGACAATATAAATGTGAACAAATAGAACTATAACTCTGCCTTTACTGAAATGCCACCTCAGGTACATTTAAAACAAACCACAGAAAATATAATATGCACTGAGATTACCTGAAAATAAAAGAAAATATCACAATTGATTTGATTGTAGACACTGCTCTACCACCTTTTCCCATGCTCCTCTGTTTCTCAAAGCACCTCTCTGTGAGCAAAAACTTGATTTGGCACCAGTTCTGTATACTTAAACGGAGCTTCCATTGGAAATTGGGCCATGGGAAACGGCATTCAAATTTAATACTTACTGTATATTAAATTAGGTCCTTATTACATAGGAAGCCACCCGGACACAATTTATTTTAAGACTATATATAATTGACACAAGAGGTAGAGAGTACCCAAGAGACTACATTAAGGAAACAGAAAATCATTGTTAAATATCTGTCCATATGGAGTTCATCACATCACAAACAGCAACACCAATCTTCCAACGTGTTTTCCTCTCAAGCTAATTAGATAGGCAGTTTACCATTTCATATTACATACAAAGTTAATCGCTGCTTACAGGAACCACAGAGAGGAAGCTGTGACCTTGAAAGCTCCAAACTCTTACAATTTTTAAAATGAGCAACCTTGGCTTTTAAAGGAACATTGGACTTTAGCATGCAACCTTTTAAATCAGAGCAAAGTGAGAGTTACAAGTGTTTGTGTCCAACTCAAGCTGCTCTTCGCCCTGTGTGAGAGATAGAAATACTGGCTCCATCCCATATTATTATCATGGTTTTGTAAAGAGCTCCTATGTATTTGATGAATCCCTGATGAAGCTGTAATGATTTAAACAGCGAAACGCGTTGGAACTAAATCACAGGCCATCATCAAGTGGATTACACCTTACCGCAATACCACCAAGATTTATAGGGGCCACACTATCAAAGAGGTTCAACTACAACAAACTGCTAATGGACTGTTTCTGCAAGGTTTTTACCGATTTTTATTGTTTTTAAAGATCCACCCTAAAACAAAACTTTTTTCATAGTGTAGTGACCTCCTACACTATGCGGGTAAGTTTCTTACCTTCTCTCCTGGCTCCTGTTTGTTCTATTGAAGAATGGGAGGTAAGGCACAGCTCCTTTACCTCCTGTTCTTCAATAGAACTGGATTCCCAAAATTCGATATTATTAGTGGAGATACCCTTTACATTTTTTCCCCTTTTCCCCTAATCCATCCCCCTGAGCGCAAGCAAGAAACTCTTGAGGATTCTGTAAATTAACAAATAAGATAAGAAAACCAATGGCACCAAAATCACAGCTGAACCATGGCCACAATCAACAAACTAAACAAAATTTAAACCAAAACGTGAATACTTTAAGAAACAGTTTAATGTCATATCCCCGTCTGACATGCCCCTTTATGCCACATCCCTGCCACGCCTCACCCCACTGCCACCCCCACCCGCAGATCCATGCAGAGCAGGGTTGGACATCACTGGTATAATGTAAGATTATTTCAAGCCATCTTGCTGTTTTACAACCTACTTTGCCCTTGTGCCTAAAAATGGAGACTAATATACTTATAATCTACCCCTGCTGTGGATCCAAATGGGATCAAACTGTAAATAATAGGTTTATTATATTATTATAACCAGGAAATACCGCACACACCTGTAGGAAGAGTCGAACCCCAGGCAGCTGTACACTGAACTCTGCTAGTTGGCACTTAGAGCCGCACCAGAAATAAGCCACACCAGCAGCGTAAACATCCCTTCCGCGTCTGGAAGATCAAGCTTAGAAAGTACTGGCCGTGGGGGAAGGGGATGTTGCGTCTGAAGGTAACAGAGGGTAACATATGCAGGGTAAGTGTAAAAAAATGTCTGGCGTCTGTGTATGCAGGACAGGGGGTGATGGGAAAGATGGGGGAGTGGCGGGGAGTGGCAGGGAGTGACAATTTCAATGATTGTGCAAGAGACGGGGTGTGTGTGTTAAAGGCATAAGAGCAGCAGGGGGGACTGCTAGCACAGAGCTATTAAACATGAAGGGTGATGCCTTCCAATTAAGGGGGAAAGGGGTAAATTATAATAGATAATGTTACTGCAAATTATACGGCTACCAGAAGTCTAGATTGTAAAATAGATTGTAAGCTCTACGGGGGCAGGGACCTCCTTTCCTCTTGTGGCAAAGCTCTAGCACTTCTATTAATATAATTTATATGCTGAACTATCTGTGTATTTATCCCCTTTGTATGACTTTATTGTATTTTGTTACTGTACAGCACTGCGTTCCCATGTGATGCTTTATAAATAAACTATACATATATACAAGTCACCTCAGAGTTCCATGCCCTTTATAAAAGCACTTGGTCTGCGGCCTCATGCTTTTATATGGACACAACTCCTCGGTGACTTCTAATATCTTTATAATTTACAATAGGAGATACATTATCTCTTATAATACTCAGGTACTCAGTCTGTGTCCTTGTACCTTTATATAGACACAGAACTCCTCAGTGACTTCTAATATCCTTATAATATACAGTAGGGGGTACATTATCTACTATATAATACACAATAAGGGGTTTATTATTCCTTATATGCTTTACCCACAACCACTGTGTCTGTGGAATACATTCAGTTATGTATTTTGCTTATACCGTATGTCTGTTTTCTTGGTTGCCTGACACTGATGTTGTGTGAGTGTAGTTATCAGATTACTCTTTTTACAAAGTTAATGACATAAAGTGCTTAGAAAATGGAATGTTATATTTCCAAACCTTCTGCTTCCTTCTCCATTACAGTTTTCTCTAAAAGGAAGTTTATTAAAGATCAAATCAATGTATTTTATTAGATGTTTATTCATGTGCTTGATCTCATTTAATTTTTCTTTAAATTATAATAAACAATTTGATGACAAAGGGTCCAAGTATGGCAAGACAGAATTACATTCTAATTTCTACATATTTAAAGGGCATGTTCACCCTTTAAACAAAAAACTGGTGACTTGTGAGTTATTTGCCTGCAACCTCAACTACCATTTTTATCAGTTTATTACATGTATTTGTAACCAGATCTATAATGATAAGATCTTTTCTGTTCTGGCAAAGGTATCTGCCCCTTTTCTCTGCTCAATAAGCTTTTTTATTAGTTTGAGCATGTGCGGTAGAGGCAGCAGAGGAAACAGCAGTCAATCATTAGTTGTGATGTCATCAGTCACATCCTTGATTGACTACATGGAGGGGACAGAATGGCGCCAATCATTTTATTAATTAAATATCTGGTTAACAATACATCTAATAAAGTGCTGAATATATCAGTTGGGTTTGTGGGCAGATAACAAACAAGTGACCAGTATTTTTGTTTTAAGGTTAGACATTCCCTTTAAAGTTTAATTTGCATTTTTATCATAATTTGTAAAATGAGTATTACTAATAGGGATGTCTCAAACCTTGTTTCAGGTCAAATCTACCATTTTAATTGGTCAAAACTACTAACAAAATTTTAACTTGAACTAGAGTTTCCTATACAAAATTCTGTACTTTCGTCATTTCTCAGAAAGATTTAAAAAAAAAATATAAACAAAGTTTTATAAACCTCTTGTTTTTTGTTTAATTTTTTTAACGTTTGTATTTTTTTTTAACAATTCAGCTTCATTCTTAAAACTATTTACAGAATTTAATGATGACCAAACATATACACAATATTTACGGCAGTAGACATGCCACACTAATTACAAGGCTTTGTTTTACCAAAGATTAATATTCTTAATTAAACTTTAATGATTGTTGGTTGAAGCTCTTTCTTGTGTATGTTTAATTTACAAGTAGAAGTTACCCCTTGGGCCAAATATGGACTAGGAATAACTTTATTATAGGCGAGTGTTCTGGTGTAATTTAATTGGTGTAATGGCTCTGTCTGTCTGTTTGATTGGTAGACAAAATTTAAACCTTGATAATTAAAAATGCATAAAACCCAGGGCAAGGTCATGGCTTGTTAAGTGGAATAGAACAGATTGTTAATTTAGTCCTCAGCTCAATTACCCTCTGGATGCAAGTGAATATCAATTCTATATAAAATGTAAAACACTATTCCTTCTTAAAGGGGAAGTTTAGTGAAAGAGAAAAGAAAGAGAAAATAATTGTTTACTGTGGTCAGTAATGAGCTGTTATTTCCAGTTCTGTAACAGACCTTCTTTCCAGGAAGCACCACTTCCTTTGAATGTGAACTTAAAGGAAGCAAGCAGTGCCAGGCGGCAACAGCCAGAGCCAGCATGGTATTGTCTTGTATAAAGAGAGGTATAGATTCAAGGGAGGAAAAAGTTATTCTCCCTCTTTATAAAGCATTGGTAAGGCCTCATTTGGAATATGCAGTGCAATTTTGGAATCCTGTGTACACAAATTACATCAATGAAATGAAAAGGGTTCAGAGAAGTGCAACTAAATTAATAAGGGGATTGGGGGAGCTTGAATATGTATGTAACTTATGAAAGGGTTTGTCACTGTGAGAACGGTAAAGCTATGGAACGGTCTTCCAGTGGACGTTGTAATGGCAGGTTCATTGGTCAGTTTAATAAAAAGCTGGATGAGTTTCTGCAAACAAGGAATGTTACAAGTTACTGGTATTGATACATAAAGTAGAGTTGATCCAGGGAAATTTCCGATTGCCACTTGGATTCAGGAAGGAATTTTTTCCCCCTTCATAAATTTGGTGGGGTTTTTTGCCTTCCTCTGGATCAACAGTTAGGCAGGAAATGAGGATATTGCTAGATGGGTTGGACTAGATGGACGTATGTCTTTATTCAACCTCAAATACTATACTATACTATACTAATACTGTACTATAGTGTACTATACTATACTATACTATACTATACTAATGTTCCCAACAGTAATTTCTACTTTTTGGCTGTTGGATGGGTCAAACATGGTCAGATCTTTACTGATTGGCTTGTGGGCTGAGAGAAGGGGCAGGACAGGAATGGACACTGTAAGGGGTTATACATATAGGAAGTCAGAGCTTTGGCGGCATTTATTTTTGCATTCAAAAATTACTAAATGGACAGATAAAGTTAAAGGACAAATATACTGCGATGTATAAATTAAAAAAAATTAAAAATTAAAGGGCATGTCCATCCCTAAAACTATACTTTAACCCATTACTGGCCCTACTAAGTAGTTTACAAAAATCCTTACCTTACATCTCTGCTCCAAATGGTTCTAAAGCAATGCTTGTCCAAAGTCCAGGAAAGTGAAGTGAAGGAGGTGTCTGTGAGCCATCTGGTCCTTGCTGATTCCTCAACCTCGACAAGGAATGTGACATGCTGCCCTCCCTCCCTTCATCATGATCCATCTTCTTCGGCCGTTGCACCTAGCGTGAAAACATTTGGTTACAAGGTAGGTGCACCCTTCCCACCCCCAACTGCCGAAATATTTTTGCAAAATAATGCTCCCATCGTTACTTCAGCCACATCTGTGATTGGCTGCGTCTTAGCCAATCACAGACACGGCTGCGAGTCCAGCCCCTGCTTGCAGCTTCCGCAAGCAGGGAGCTGGATTAGAGACGTCGCGAGAGAGAATGATCCGGAAGTAACCATGGGAGCATTATTTTGCAAAAAATTTTTCTGCGGTTGGGGGTGGGTAAGGGGCACCTACCTTGTAACCAAAAGTAGGTTTTGGGGCTGGACATGCCCTTTAACTTTTTAAAAATAAAGAGTACGTGGGTCAGGGAGGTAGGATTGATTATTCTCACCTCCCAATATTGTTTTGTTGAGGGGATACAGCATGTAGAGTTTTCGTTTGTGAGGTTAGTGCCCTGGGCCGAACTGTATTAAAGATAGTGATGAAGCACTTAAGAAGACTGGCAGAAAAAAGTGCTGCCACTTTTCATTGAAATTATATTGGACCGTAGGAAGTCCTTGGCCCAAGTACTTTTAATTTTAACAGTTTCTGAAAAACTGAAAAACTTTATAAGCACTTTTTTTCATAAAAGCAAATGTGTTTGTTCTGAAATTACCCTTTAAGGGTACAGAGGAGAGGGGAATATCTTAGGCTAGGGGTGGGCAATTAACTTCCAGAGGGGGGCCGCATGAGGGCGGGACCAACAGGTTCAACTCAATTCTCATTATAGAGATTGTAAAACTGGATTTCATGAAAAGATTAAATTAATACATAAGGTTCATTGGGTTTTTTTTTTTGAATAACTACAATTTTCAATATTAAAGTAATAATAATATTTTTATAGTAATATTTTTAGTCATTTTTTTTATAAAATAAACTTAATAAAAATAAATGAATTATCCAGCCTGAGACAATCAATATTAAGATTTTTTGGGGGGTACAGGTCTAGTATTGAGGGGCCAGTCAGGGGCAGCCAACGGGCGGCATGTAGTCCCAGGGCCTTACTTTGCCCAGGTCTGTATTAGGCCACGGTCAGTTTTGCCTGTCTGTGTATTGGATAATTTATGATTAACTTCGTATGTCTCCATTATTTGAACACCTTGTACAAGACCTTTAGAAAAACTCTTGGCAGATGAGTTGAAACATGAATTATCCCACCAGCCCTTCCAATTCCTGAAACAATGTTCTGATCATTAATTCTGCCAGCGGACATCACAAACTCCCAAAAGCCTTAGCTTGTTCGTCAATCATAATTACAATAAATCTGCGTTTCTACACTGGCCTGGGAAAAGGTTAAAGTCAACAAAGTCACCAAGGATTAGTATATGATAAATTATGAAACAGCTTGATGTAAGATAAAAGGGCAACTCAACAAATTAGCCATGTTTCTTTGGAAACTTCTCAGATTGCTGACAATGGCATTAAAGTAAATGAGCAATTCAGTGTTGAAGCCAAGCTTGACTTATATATAGCATCAGTTTCAAACAGCAGGTAGCAATAGCTGAATGACTATTTGCAAACAGTCTTTAATCCCCCCCCATATAAATATCTATACTTACCTTTTCTACCGCCCCAAATCTCAAGACCTCCGCCCCAACACTGTAATGCTTACTCAACTTACAGATGTTCCTGAAGCCCGATCTTTAGTATAGTGTTTTGTGCCCACTTCTTCCAAAGTCCACGCCTCCCCTTAAAGGGGAGGAGGCTTGGTCAGCAGCAGTTAATCCTTGACCCTTGAACGACAGTTATGGCCATGATTGACTTCTGCTACATGGAAGAAGACAGATGAGAAGGAGAAGAAAAGGGGCATCAAAAATGATCCTAAAGACCAGGCTTTAGGAATGTCAACCAGATGAATTGCCTTCTTGGGGTTTGATGGTGAAGATGGGGGCAGATATAACCTTTAAGGCTACCTAAATGTAGATTTACAGACTAATGGTCCTTTCTTCATATCAAGATCCACTTTTTAAAGATTTACAACAATTATCATCAATGATAATATTTTATACTAGACTGTCCCCCTGTATCATTTTGGGTTATAAGACAACTTTGGGGTGGATGTTTCTTCATTAAGTGCGGTCAGTTGCCATAAAACACAGTTATTAATAGCAGAACAAAAGCTTCTAAGATCAGATAAAATATAAAACCAACCCAACAGCCTAGATCGATGCTTTAATCTTCTCAGTATTTCATAGTTGCAGCCCTAAGCCCCAAACTCTGATTAGGCCAGCAGGAGAGAATTAATCTGTGCATGCTCCATCTTGGTCTGTTGCCTGCCTATTGGATAGAGTGGCACTGCTGATTTATCAGGAGCAGATGTCTGTAAATGTGCAGCTTTCAGAAGAATTATTACACTAAGCCATGGAGCTCGAAGTGTCATATAGAGACTTTAAGGGTATACAATGGAAAATTAGTTTTTTTAAATTGCCCATTATTTGAAACTATATAATTCTTCCCAACCACCAATGTACCAATTTTTGTTGATCTGTCCCCTATTTCATTCAAGCTGAAACATCTTAAATTTCAGCTGTCAATCAAGTGCCTTATTAACAAACTCTTCTGCATTGTGCAGTTTTGCTGTGACTGGAATGCTTACAGTTGGTATGTGTAAGTTGCATGCTGGGAAAGTAGTGATTGCTGAGTATGCTTGCCCTCACAGATAGTCTTGTCTGATAAAGGGGGGTGTTGTTTAAGTGTAAGAGGAGGATCCTGAGTCTGAGCAAAACAAGATAAAATAGGGCTGTTGTACATCCATATTAAAGTGCAACTAGAGACCAAAAACACAATCCATACAACCTATAGAATTCTAATTGCATATTGGCTATGTCTCCATAAGGTTGCTGCTTCAAAGAGACTGCCATGAACCTTGGATAAATAAAAAGCAATTAGTTCAATAAGTTGGGCAAATTATTTTAAGCCTAGGCACCACGTCAAGGTTGTTTTTATAAGTAACCTTGACGTGGTGACTGGGCTTAAATATTTTGGCAAACTTATTGAACTAATTGTTTTTATTTATCCAGGGTTTATGGCAGGCTTTTCGAAGCAGCAACCTTAGGCTGGGTACAGTCGAAGGGATATTTTATCCCGACCGAGCGTTCACTACAAGCGACTGCTCGGCCGGGACAAATGACTGTCGGTCACGGCAAGAGTGGTCGCGGCCCACAGCTAGCGCGACCGATGGTGCGGTCCCATAGGGAACCATGCGATCGGCTGTGATTTACTAGCATGCCCAATTGCCAGTTCATCCGATCCGGAGGAACGGACGACCGACAGATTTTTTTGGTTCAATCAACTGATACACGGAAGTATCGGTTGACTGAGCCGAAAAATCTGCAGGAGTGTACCCAGCCTTATGGAGATATAGCCAATATGCAATTAGTATTGTTTGTGCACTAGAATTCTATTGTCTGAGGAAGTCCTGGGTTGAACAGTAACACACACCTCAGAGTGAATTATATTTATTTATAGATGTGAGGCAAAGCCATTTTTTAGTATATATACCTTTCATACCTTTTAAAATCTTTAAAGGAGAACTAAACCCAATTTTTTATACTCCAGAATCTGAAAACAAACCCTCTAAAAACCCCAATAAGCTATAAAATCCCACTCCAGTAAATTGTATTAAAGTATATGCAAGCCTGTTAAAAACTGGATGAAGTGTCTGTGTGTATGTGCAGTGTCAGACCACACCTCCTGACCTCAGTCACATGCTTCCTTGCTTTATCTGTCCTGTAAAAGGATTGGCTAGAGATTATTTATGGGTGTGACCAACTGTAACAAGTTCCTGCCATAGGTAAGGACTGAGCATGTGTAAAGAACATAATGGTCGTTGACCAAACTGTGTGATACTAGAATGCTGGGAAGTAAAGCACAAACCATATGTTATTTAGGTAAATTTTCCAGCGCCTGTATCAAAATGAGAGGTAAGACACAGATTACTGGTTTTATATCAAGGTGTTCTGCCTTCTGGTTCAGTGTTGTTCTGTGGCTTTAGTTGTCCTTTAAGGCAAGAGAACTCTTGATCCACGCACAATATGCAAAATTCCATCCAAACAAAATTACCTAGAAAGCATTTCTGTTCAGTGGCTTTTACAGTTACATAAGAGTTAAGGCCACACTGTCTAACATCAGGAATATTTTCTTCCTGTCCATCATCATCTATAGGATCTTATACTGGCACTCCAATTTGGTGACCGTTTTGTGGATCATTTATATAATTGGTATATAGATGATATCAGGTCAGTGGGCTGAAGGATTATGTTTCCATTTGACCTTCCATTTGCTGACTCACCATATCCATTGATTTCTGTCTCTGTAAAAAGGTTTAATACGTTGCCAGCGCTGATTAAGTATTTATAGTTTTTCACAAGTCATTAAAGAAAAAGCCAACCCTTCCATTTCTCAAATAATGAATTCATTGGCTGCTACTGAAATACTGTTCATTTAAAACAAAGCATTATATAGAAAAGGAAACCATTCATTCTCTGTGTCTAACAGTTTGTGTAATTTAAGTCTAACAAATTCAACCCTTTCATGCAAAACCCAACATCTTCAACCCAACAGAAGAAAAGCCACATTTACCAACGTGGACCATGTCCACACACCCTTACACCAAACACACACACACACTGGCATAAATAGGAATCACTGGGCCCCCAGCAAAACTATGATGGGGCCCCTATCCTTGCTTCATCCACAGTCATTTTATGGGAGGAGGCTATATCTGTCATAGGAAAAATAAAAAGATGGGGCCCCCTTGCTGTAACTCTGGGTGTTCTGTCTCTCCAAGAAGATATCCAAGTATCTTTCCAATGGGTTTTGCCATCACACAGAGCTTTCCTCAACTTAACTGCCCTCACGGTGAACATGCTGCCACCAGGTCTAAAGACTGTTCACTGTGTGATAAAATATCTCCTGCTACCAGACTGTAATGGCCACTAACACATCATCAGGCAATGTTCTCTATAATAGATGTACGTTGAGGTGAGCATTTCAATGTAAAACTGGTGTCTGCAGCTAGTAGGAACTGTGCCCATAAACAGTTTTGTAAGATACAGTACCTTGGCAATTTCTTCTTGAAATGCTACCAAGTTCAAATATGAGATGTTAACCAGGTCTGGTCCATAGACAATTGTAAACATACGAAATTCCAGACGTCCCCCAAAGTTTCCAACTTCCAACTGTTCTCGTAATTTGGGATCCTGGAAGGAATATGAAAAGAACATTGTGTTAATAAAGGGTCACAATACTCACTGAACCCACGTTACATGATATTAAACTACAATTTAATTTAATAGAAGTAAAATTTTTAATCTGTGCCTGCTTTGACAGTAAATTATTAATGTTTAGTGAGTGTTCTTTATTTCCCCTCACCCTCCATTACTCACTGCCTTCTTGATGTGTCAGTGACACTTATAAGTTCTGCACAGCCTCACCATGGACACTGCTCTGCTTACACATCTCCCCCCCTCTTCCTTCATTTCTCTGCTGATTCTCTTTTGCAGAGAGTTTGCAGCCAAAGAAGCCAGTAAGCGGTCAGATGAAATATATTTTGGTTAGAGTGACAGTGTAAATGCTGTGATTTTAAATGATGATTTCTCAAGATCTACAGCTCAGATTTAAAACCTGAACAAGTTTTGGAGTACCGTAGATGGGCTCTTGCTCTCTCTAAAGGTATCGTTTTTGAAAACTCAAAAAAAAAAATTTGCAACAAAGATACCCGTTAAAATAATATTATATTCTATCGCTTATTAAAAATGATTAGCATTATCCGCAATGCCTTTTGTCATTTCAACGTAATTTGAATGAATTGGCATTTTTTCTACTGCAGCTAATAAAGAACTATTCCCACCTCTCACACAAAAGAAAAGCAAAGCAGATAAAGTTCTTGGTGGATTTTAGTATCTAGTTCTCCTTTTGCGGTTTTGGTATAATAACCTTCCCATGTAACATGTTTCCCTGATATTTCTGGGCTTTAAGAGGCATGGAGGTAATACATTCAGGATTGGTTGATAAAGCTAGAGATTGATGATTTTTTTAATATGTCTGACTTTGAAGAAAACATTAAGGGAGATTCAATAAAAGTTCTTATCGGTTAAAAATGGTGCTAATTTTGCCCCAAACAATCAGATCTTATTTAACATTTGAAAGCTAACATCTGATTGGTTGGGGCAAAATTAGCACCATTTTTAACGATAACTTTTATTGAATAACCCTGATTGATTTTAAATCATGAAAAAGAACTTTCTAGTTTAATAAATCCTGAGCTATGACAGCATGGGGAAAAAAACTTGTTCTTGTTCTTCATGTCATTCACAGCAAGGCTAATCATCAGTGTAGATGGCAAATTATGCAAATGGTTGCTGATTGGATAGATCTTTTCCATAATGTAATAGCTTTAGGATGTCTCCAACCCTAGGACCAATGGCACGTAAAATGATAATCTCTGTAAAACTTTGCTAAACCCCCAAAATCTTGGTTTTATAGTAGGGCTGCGATTGGTCATTTCTAGCTCTGCCAGCACTATTACCCAATGGAGTACAGATGATGGGTAATATCAGGGTAGTCAACTCAAGAAATAATAGTGGTAGGAAGGCTGGATGCTGTGGAAATGCTTCTTTCAACACCATGACATGTATCTCTTACCCTAGTTCCCTACTACCCTCATTATTTGTCTCGAGATTAATTGGGTACACAGTGGTGGAAACGCATCTTCCTCATTATTGTACATTTAAGTAAATTATTGCTGATCTGGTGACGCAGAGGGAAAGAGATCCGTCCTAGGTACTAATGATGCTTGATAGTAATAGAAGGTTTTGTAATTTTATCTTTTGCACATTTTAATGAGAATCAAGTGAAGACTTCTCCATTCATCAACCCACGGAACATAATAATATTGGGAGGTAGAAAGTACTAATTCTACCTCCCAGTCCCGGGTACTTTTCATTTTAACTTTTTTTGAAAAATCTTTATACGCACTCTATAACCAGATTATATAGCATTATAACCAGAATCTACCTTGTTGCTCCTCTCATTGAGTCCTGTTATAGATGCATTTATGTACCTTTGTTTTTCTTCTATTACTGTTTTATTAATAACAATTCATGTTTTTATAACATTTCATGGGGAATTATTCAATAAATTGAGATATTAAAACTACTGTTTTTAAAGTCATTTAAGACAGTCTCACTGCCCAATGAGATACAATATAAAAAAATGCACAAATAGGAGTTTAAAAGACGGCAGTAAATGGTTTATTTACCCTGTGAAGGAGGAGTCAACCCAAAAATATTAAAAGGACAGGACAGTGGATTAAAATGTTTTATATCCTTCATGAATTCAATAAAATATTTCCCTACTGAAAACTAGGGATGGCATAGAACTCGAACTCGAACTCGAGTTCGAACGGACCCGGACTTCTCGAACTATCTCGGATGCGGACTTTCGATATTTCCCGGACTTTCGATGATTTATTGAATGTTCGAATGTTCGAATCCGCGAGTAAAATGTACATGGTATCTAGGCGCGAACATCGAATCTGCGAGTAAAGTCTCCATTAAAGCCTATAGGCGAGCATCGAATCTGCATGTAAAATGTCCATGTTACCTCGAACGTTCGAACGCGTGAGAGTAAAATCGATTTTACGAAAGTCCTGGATATTGGAACATGTTCCCCAGACCATTTCCCAGGTCCCACAGCCATTTACATTAAGATACCATTAATATTTTAGTTGTATTTGACTCGAACTTTTCAAACTATTTGCCTCCCATAGACTTTAATGGGTCCGTTTTCGAACTTTCGAACTTTCGAACTTTTACAATAGTTCGAAAGTTCGAAAACGGACCGAACTTTCAATAGTTCGACCATCTCTACTGAAAACCTTTCCTATTTTTTTGAAACTTCTTTTATTTATTACAGAATGCAAAATAGAAGCGCAACCATGTAACATATTTTAAAAAAGGAAACAAGAATTGAAATATTCTGATCTGTTACTATATACAGGAAATCAGAGATAAAGTTGCATTTATTATACAGAAAGAGGTTTTACTACATTAATATAAGAAACAATTCTATAGATATTAAAGAGTAACTAGAAAAAGAACCAAAAGGGGCTGGGTAGATTAGGGTAAAGGATAATTGGGCATGATTTATGGAAAGTATACATTTGTAGCATTCAAACAGTGAGCAAAATACATCACATCTGAAGTTAAATGTCTTAGAGTGTCCAGTCCTACTGGTAGATGCATTGCCATTTGGTTTTACAATGGAGTTCAGTCTCTAAGGAACTATTCCGGGCAGCACCATTTAATATAAACTAGGCATATGTAGGGTATAGCCTTGTAAATAATTTAATGTAAATTTCCTTCCCAGGTTTAGCTGTAGGAGGGTGAAAAATTCTTAGTGTAGAATAAAGCTTCATGCAGGAGTATTAGTTGATATTGAGACCAGGATTCCATTTCAGATAAACCTAGGATGCATAACTTTGGTTCTAATGGGATCTGCTTACCCATTACCTTAGATCATCCAAAGTTCCAAAAAGCGCACAATGGCACACCGCTGTTGGCTCCTTGGCCAGACAAGTTGGTAGGTACAATCCTCTCTCCTACTTCCGGGGCTTTAACATCCAATCAAGGAAAAAAGTAGAGGAACACACTACTATGGTGAATACTTCTTTATTTGTGCAAAAACAACAGCATACAACGTTTCGGGACTCTAGGTCCCTTCCTCAGGTATCCCATTACCCATTACCTTAGATAAGATTGTAGTTACCCAAAATCTGGAGACCGTGGGGCAAGTCCATAAATCAGACAGGGGTTTATGACACCTGATACAATGGAGCAAATGACAGGGGGATGTCCAATCTAGGCTGTGTGGGGCTAAATACACCTGGTGGAGAATATAAAAGTGTATCAATTTATTATTTGCTGCCTGTGATACCCTAAGGTGCAATTCCCAGTCCCCGAGGGGAAACACCTGATCAACCTGGTATATCCGAGGTGCCAACATCTAAATTGATCCCCAGGAGATGAGAATATATCTTGCAGACCAATCGTCTCTCCCTACGCTAAGTTTACAATTCGGATAATCTGTGAAATTCGGAGAGGAGACAAAACTGCAATGGAACAAAAACCGCAACAGAATGAAAATGAATCAAGTAAGTTGTATCGTCGTCTAAGGTCAACAATTTGTCACTGAGAGCATCACATTGCTGCACCTACACCTGTAGCTTTCTACTATAGCGTTTGGTGTAATTTACCTATATAACTTTCTTTTTATTTAAAAGGTGAAAATGTCAAATAGAAAAAAAGAGAAAACAAAAAATCGGAAATGTCTTGCCAGGAATCACTGAGAAGGACCAGCAGAGACGTGTTCCATCACTTGAATGGGCGATGTTTCCAGGATAAATAGTACATGCATGGATAATTCATCATAAAAAAACTATTAGGTGCCCATACATGCAAAGATTTATCCAAATAGCATTATATTGGTAGGATACTTAGGTTTAACTAGATAGGCATGTGTCTTTATTCAAACTCTACTACTATGTTGCTAACAGGAGTTACTTTTTCTAGATGTTTAAAACGAGAGCAGGTGCTATTATCTAGCAAGGTACATCGTTTTTAAGGTTGGATCAAAGAGTTTGGAAAGAGTTTAAAAGACAAAACAAAACATGGCCCCGGTGAACTTATAAAGCAAGGAATGAATTCTTAAATTCCCATTAGTCTCTATGTATTTATGTCTTACAGAATAAAGTCCGTTCCTGGTTCCCTATTAGAATCTTTACTGGTGTAAAAGGAATCCAATCTTTCAGTAACTGGGACTAGAAATAGATTTATTTTATTTATCAGATCTGAGTATTGTGCTGATATTTATTTACGTTCCTTGGTAGAGATGAATGAAACACAAACCATCATATTCTGACAGCTGACAAATGACTTGTGTAAACAAAACTTAATGAAAATGAATCTATCCAATCTGTTCTTCCGAGCAAGCCCAACAATGGCACCAACAGGAATAAGCCTCCGGCTGACATCATTCGTAAAGGTGTAAAATGACGGGGAGAGAAATATTTTAACTGTAGATGTGTCTCTAGCAAAACCTGTCAGATTTAGAATAGATCAAATGGTGTAAAGTCCCTAGTGAGATGGGGCCTTTAAATCCTAACTGACCTTTTATCTTTCTAACACGATGCACAGGAACATCTTTCTCTCAGCGATTTAAATGTCAGTTTCTGTAGTGGACTCTAGGGGGCCATGATATAAAAGGTACGTGATATAAATAGCTGGTTAATAATTAGATTTCAATATGATGTGTTTATGTAAAATTTCAAAAACATGTCATGTTTATTAAAGAAGAAAACAAATCTTATAATTAATTAAGTTCAGATATGTCCCATGAAATGGGGACCTGAACGGCTTTATTTTTAATTTTTTAAATACCTTATAACCTGATGCTCCCTTTCCTTATGTTTCACAAAGCCTTTTGCTGACAGTGATGTAAGCATTATACAAGCCTATGGTCCACATATTAATTTGGCTCGCAGGGAGGTGTTACCAGAAGCAGAGGAGCTTGGGAAGAAGAGCAGAAGTTGTGCTCCAAATTTTTTTAGTCAACTAATAGCATTTCTAAGGTTTATGATATAACCGTTTGGATCTTATAACAGGAAATCACCTGAACTTAATTTATTTATTTTTTTAAAGGAGAAGGAAAGTCTTATAGAAAAAAAAAAGGTTGCTGATGCTCTTTATTTTCACCAACCAATCAGATGTTAGCTATTTACTGCGACAGCTAGATAACATTTTATTGGTTACTGGGAAGCACGGTGTCTCAGTGGCTAGCACTGATACCTTGCAGCGCTGAAGTCCCGAGTTCGAATAATAATAATTACTGGAGATATAACATAAAATGCAATAAAATAAAATAGAAATCTTTATAAAAACTGATATCACAAAAGGAAGCTTCTATTCACTCAAATTTCCCAATAACATGCTGTATAAAAGTCTAGCTCACCGAGCTAACAGAATGTGATCAATCTCTGTAAAATACTAAAGCCATTTAGAGACTAATGCAATCTAAACCGACAAATCTCTCTGTAAAAAGATGAACATTTGCTTCCATACAAGTTACATAAACTCTCATTCTCTTTAATCTGCAGCTTATAATAAATAAACTATAAAATGCAATTGTGAATTTCAACATTTTTCTTTTGCTTTCGAAGTTTATACGAGACGTCAATGGATATTAATAGAGATGGGAGAAAAAGACAAGGGGAGAAATCTAAAATCAAATCATGTTATTGTTAAGATTACTACAGAATTCCTTGTGAAGACATCAATGTGACCTTCCGGCATCATTGCCCCCAAATCCAATGGACCAGGACTGACATTTGAACCTTTCTGGCTAATACAATAATACTTAGATTGTAAGCTCTTCGGGACAAGGACCTCATTCTTAATGTGTCAAGGCATGCTGCACTTCTATCAATTTATCCATAATTTATATATATGTTTTTAACCCGTGTATGAAATTGTATTTAATTTCTATCTATCTGTTAATGGCTTGCACATATCCCCTTGTTTGTATACTCTGTATTTTATAATGTACAGCGCTGCGTATCCAAGTGGCGCTTTATATAAAATTATGTATAAAATTATACATACATACAATGCAGTTCTCTGAAACTAATTTATAGCCATAGCAAATGTCCAAGAAGATTTGACAAATTAAAAACCACTTAAGACACTTCAGAGACACAGAGTTTTGTCACCCGTCCCTTATTTTTTAATAAATCGGTAACAGTTGAAAATAAAATACTACAGATCTATATATAGTTTACAAAAACGATATTTTGTTATTGTAACACTTTAATAGTAATGCACAATATAGGAAAACTTCTTGTTTTACACAGAAGAGCCAATTCCTCGGGTCAGGACTCAGCCGTGTATCTGCATCTTAAGGATAAAGGACATACCTTTGAAGATTGTAATGTTAACATATTGGCGAAGGAATGTGACTGGTTCAAGAGAGGTGTTAAGGAGGCCATTTATGTGAAAATAAAGAAACCAAGCCTAAATAGAGGTGGGGGGGTTCGACACCAACTGTCTGCCATATACAATGCTGTTTTAATACCTTACTCTGGGCGTTCCTATAACACCTCTTAGCCACTATCCAATCACACCCTTAACACCTGGCTGTGATATGCTAATTGGGATTTTCCAGGGTACATAATTGCCACAGATTCTTGTACTAGTCATTCTGAATTGAGAAAGCCAGTCGGATGACTAGCGAAACGTCTTCAAGAACTACATTTCAAGTCCAGTTGATCTAATTGAATACAACAGATATATTCTTGTTTTACAGTTTTATGTTTTTATTACAATCCTTGTGCTATTGTGACACCAATATAAAGTATTTTTTATACTAATAAATTGAAAACATTAATACAGTCTAGGTATTATAACTTGGAATTTTTATATATGTGTGGTCTCTGTACAAGTGCCATAGGCAGTTTCACAACAAGCCTAAGATGATGTTGTCAAACCAAAGTTATAGGCTTGTAAAGTCTCTCCTCCTACTCTGTCACTGTGTCTCATGTGTAATACACTTTTTTTTAGTTACATGCTTGCAATCAATTGCTGTGCTTTTCTATACTTATATACTTTTTAGGCTTGTGGCTAACTTTAAAAATGGAAATTTGTGGCAAGGCTTATTATGCTTTGTCCCAGTAGTAGGATACATGGGGGCATAGGCGAGAGTAGTAGTTTATACTGCTGTTTGGATAGACTGCAGCTAGACGCATAATCCTAGACTCATTTTAAAGGTAGAAAAGTGAGCTATTTTTAATAAAGAGTACTTATAGGGAGAGCACAGTTCCCCTTTAATATAATATTACAAAACTATGCAGCCAGTGAGGTACCTTGATGTCTAGTTTACAGCAATCTTGCAGAGATTTGCCATCAAATATTCTAGGCTGCAAGTTTTCTTAAACTTGAAAGAGTTGGAACATTGAACTAAGTTTAACTACAAACTGAACAAACCTTTTCAAAACATAGTGAGATACAAAACTTATTGTATGATGATATATTATGAAAGGCATCCATTTCATGTGTAAACAAGATGGAGTCGACTGCACAAAATGGAGACTTCCAAAACCTTATGAGACTGAAACCTATTAAAGCTACATAGTCCACTAAAAAGTAGAATGCTATCTTTGCAAGTACCTGAAATGAATCCCCCTTTTTAATTACCAAAAAAAAGATATACAAGCTTTACTGTACTAAAATTGAGTTCTCCATCTTAGAAAAATGTGCTTTAATATGGTAAACAGATGTCAACTGTGAATTGTCTTCACTACAACAAATATCAAAGTCAGCTTCAAATATTCCGTCTGTCACACATGATCAAGCAATGTAAGACTACAGGCTTACGATCAAAGGACGGTCTTAGCCGTCTATCGTAGAAATCAATATATACTGTTTCTCTACAGCGATAAACAGTGAAAGGTTTATTTCTCTGGTCGGTTCAGTGGTAATCCTTTCTCATGGAGTAAGGAAAGACTTTGCTAGTGAATCAAACCCAATGAAAGAAAGGGATTTCTTAGATTTCTTTATAACCAAAGAAGTGACTTTGATGGTAAGAGTTGTTTATAAAGTTACCGACCCATTAACTCATCAACATCACTTGAAAAATAATTTAAGGAGAACTAAATGTAAAAACTTATCTGGCACCCTGCATTGTTGTTATGGAGAAACATAGTTCTTACCTTCATAAATGGTCAGAGTATAGCCAGAGTATGCAGGTTGGGAAGGGATGTTGACCCATTTCCCATGCTCCTCTGGTCACTGGGTAGCAGGAGAGGGCTAGCAACACATGAAGTCCACCATCTTCTGCTGCTGGCCCAGTGTTTACATGTGTGATGTCACTTCTGAAGCCCTGTGGAGAAGCACTGACCATCTACTAAGATAAGTAACTCTTAAAAATGTTAATATTGGAAAGTTTAAACAAATGTTTCCACTTTGGGCCACAATTTCTGGATTTCCATCCGAATATTTTTATTCCTTTTAGAAATTGTAGGGTTCGTTTTTTTTTTATTTTCCACCCAATTTAATATTTCTTCAGTAGTCATTAGCACGCATAATAAGGTCTGTATTCCTTATGGAAGTTCTAATCAACTTCTACACACCTGATGGTACATTCTTTTCCCTTTTCATTGACCAATAAGATTTTTCAGGGCTGTTGACAAATCTCAATTATGACTGGATAAAGGTTTGAACTCACTGCCCACTAAATAGGAATAAAAATAAAATAATTGCAGTTTGAATTCCAGAATTATTTTCAAATCTAATTTTCGCATTTTCAGTTTTCTAATATTCATTTTATTCTATAAGTTCTTGAGTTTCGAAAATTGACAGATCCCTGGATTTTCCAAGCCGGCAGTTCTGAAATGAAACCAGGACTCATCACTAGTCATGATTGGGTTTGGAAATCCAAAAGTTCGGTGTGAACTAAATCAGAACTTTCAGATTTGGTAACTTCAATATTTTTGATACTTTTCGATAATTCTGAGTACAGAGGGTTATCGAAACTACTTTTGAAAGTACAATCATAAACTATTTTCGAGTTTCCAATCGTACTTTCAAGGATTACCGAACATACAAGGCTACTTTCGATAACCCTTGAAAATGGCCTTGTATGTTCAGTAACCCTCCAAAGTAAATGTAGGTGTCCCACTCACCATTTTACAGGTGCCTGAGCCAATTACTGTAAGTTACTGTGCTTTTACTACCCTTTATTTACTCAGATTTTGTTTTCCCATTGACTCGGTTTTCAGATTTTCCGAAAACTCGCTGGTTTGAACATCTCTAGTTAAGAGTAGAGATGGACAGAAGGTGACATTTCATCACTGTATTTTTATTTCAAAATCTTAAACCATTTCTTTAACATAAACACTGTGTTGCTAGGTGAGTTACGGAATGAGGAACATGTGCCCATGAAATCCATTCAATGTGAACCTAACCATCTTGGTGGTGTCTTTAAATAAAGGATACACTATAAAATGCTGTGTTAGAAGGTACTGTATATTTATAATGTGTAAAGAGAAATAATATTTACTGACGAGAAATGGTGCCAAGTTTGGGCAGGAATTTCGTTTTGTGTGGGTTTCCTTGAACAATAGCTGGAAGTCAGCGTGTGGAGAATCCCTGATGTGATTTCTAAAAATATCACACGCTTACTGCACAATGTACATGCAATGTGCACGTTTATGGTTTGCACTAATGATGGCATTGTTATCTGGG
Organism: Hymenochirus boettgeri; assembly: GCA_019447015.1. NCBI lineage: Eukaryota > Metazoa > Chordata > Amphibia > Anura > Pipidae > Hymenochirus > Hymenochirus boettgeri. The sequence goes on along the minus strand of CM033473.1, from coordinate 18,582,753 downwards.
CAATGGCTGCGGGCAATCCAACCCCCGTATTAAACAATATGTAGCCAGGGAATTTTTTAAAATTGCCCATTACTAGAATCTATAATTCTTCCTTACTATCACTGTACCATTTTTTTGTTGATCTGCCCCCTGCGCCATTTTGTATTTCAGCTGTCAATCAAGTGCCTTATTATAATAAACTCTTCTGTTATGTATACAGTAGTTTTGCTGTAGCTGGAATGGTGACTGTTGGTATGTGAGCTGCATGGTGGGAAATTCTCTCTCTCAATGTTGCCTCATAGGAATTACTGAGCGTGCTTGCCCCCACAGAGAGTTTGGCAGGGGGCTGGAGGATTGAAGGACCGAAGCTTAAACATAACAAGTCTTGCATCAACACAAACACACCAGAGTAATTGTGGCATACATGTATTTAAGACTCGAGGGTGCCGTGTGTTACTCAGACCCCCCCCCGGGCTGTTTTCACACAGTGAAAGAGAAGGGCTGTAGATTCCCTTATCTTCTCTGTCAGGACTTCACACAGCAGAGAGGAGGAGGGACTTCCTGTCTCCCTCACACACTAAGGGAGTCTGAGGCTGTGATCACCAGTGGCACTGTGCAGGAGAAGCCTTAGGAATGTCACATGTCAGCCTCCCACCCATTAACTTTCTGGTCAGTCATTTCTTTATATCTTGGGCTGTGGAGCACATAGAGAGGTGGTTGATGGCTCGTTTTAAAGGTAGGGAACTGGCATTTAAACTCAACTTGTTTGGAGACCACAGTTTCCCTTTAAAATGTTGCACAACCATGCAATCATTTTCTATTGCTAAACTGCAGTTTTCATCACCTCCAGAAAGCCCTAAAAAGAGATACTTGTAAACAGGGGACAAAATACACATTATGAGTCATTTATCTAAGATACTTTCATGGCTAGTTCTTCCCTTAAATTCGGTTCCTGGGAAGTTCAGAATGACACATGAACAGCAAAAAGCACAAGGATGAAAGTGCATTCTGTCCCAACCAATGGGTGCAGACATCTTGAAAAGTCCAATAAGGAATGAAACTGAGGGTCGCACTCCAAAATAATGTTACGTTTATTTATAACCACACATAACACAATGTTTCGGGTGTTACATGCCCCCTTCTTCAGGTGATCACCTAACCCACGAAACGTTATAAACAGGCATAAACAATGCTCCTTTCGCTATTCAATATCACGTTTGCGAATGTGGGTAAATCCCGGTAACTGATTTACCCACTGAGGGATTTTAATGCAAGCGTCGGGTGCGCAGGTGATTTTTGCGTAACCCACGCATCCGATGCTAATATGGTAGCAAACCGTTTAGATCGACTTTAACTCCATATATTTGCCCAGCGAGTCTGGGTAAATCGGCCCCAAAAACTTTTATTGAATCTCCCTGCTGGTGTATGGATTTTAATAATTACATACAGTTGAATAGAACATATATATATTATATATAATAATGACTATTGCTAATTTAATCAGTAATTTATGGGTTATATGTTAAGAAAAATGAGAATCATAGTTCTCATAATGCTTAAGCCAGTGTGTAATACGTAGTGTTTTTTATTTCCAAGGTTACGATTCTGTTTGAGTGACATCATTCACTGATTGAAATGGAAAGTTTCCTGAGCAATTTCCTGGTTTATTTTATAATTATTTTAACTTAAGAAAATCCAACGACAAATGGCAGGAGCGGCATTGTAATTAACGAAAGGAATGAAAACTTTCTAGGCGTTTCCATGAAACGTGAGAAGATTCTAAATATTCCAAAACACATTCTAATTCCGAGGCCCCTATTTCTAAACACACAATTTGTTTCTAGACGGCTAATGTAAACGTGTACCGAGATCAAAACGCTTCATATTTTTAATGCCGCGGAGGGAAATTTAGTCCTGCGGCTTTTTTTTCTGTAAAATAAAATTAGATCCCGAGATAAATGGTGAATCCAAAAGAAGATGCATGAAAAGGTAATTCCTTCAGAGAGCTTCAAGCTAGGAAAAACGTTGTATATTAATGTTTAATCTCACACTGGTGCAATGCGATCCCAATGCCCAAATAAACAGTAAAGACAAGACTTACATTAAAATGTGAATAGTTTAGAACCAATTTCATCTTTCAACTAACGTTACCCAATGGGATTCCATTCCACTGAGGAGTAAAGTCGTACATGGACCAACTTGCCCGATCACTAGACTCTCGCTAGACTAGAATCGAGGCAGTGTCAAGGCATTGATGGTTACATACTTGGCACAGCATTGATAGGTTCAAAAGTAGTTTGGCTTATATAATGGCTGATAGTACAAAAGACTCATGACTGAATATTTCATTTGCTAGTTGTGAAAGGGGAACTGATGGGGAATTTTTAGGTAGAACCATACAAATGTATGCTACTGAGGACCCTTGCTGACTGGAGCTAATCTCTGCAGCCTCCGTCTCGTGCTTCCCACTCGACATGTCACATGTGATAGTGACGACCAGTGCACCAGAATGTAATGACTAGAGATGGGCTAGAACTCGAACCCGAGCCAAACTATTCGAGTTCGAACGGACTCGGACTTATCGAACTATCCCGAACCCAGATTTCTTGGACTTTTGTTATTTTCCGGACTTTTGATAATTATCAAATGTTCGAACGTTCGAGGCCCGCGAATATGAGAGTAAAATGTCTATTGTTCCAATATGTGAGTAAACATTGAATGAATGAATACGCGAGTAAAATGTCTATTATACCAATACGCAAGTAAATATCGAATTA
>CM033473.1:18279298-18579882 GCA_019447015.1 Hymenochirus boettgeri | reverse complement strand
TATCGAATTAACGAATATGTGAGTAAAATGTCTATTATACCAATACGGGAGTAAATATCGAATTAACGAATATGCGAGTAAAATGTCTATTATACCAATACGCAAGTAAATTCGAAATTAAGTGAATATGCAAGTAAAATGTATTACTACCAATACGCGAGTAAAATTCGAATTAACGAATATGCGAGTAAATATCAATTGAACGAAATAAGTGAGTAAAATGTCATTATACCAATAAGGAAAAAATATCGAATTAAGAATATGCGATGTAAAATGTCTATTATACCAATACGCGAGTAATATCGAATTTTGAATACACAAGTAAAAGTCTATTATACCATACGCAAGAAATATCGAATTAACGAATAGCGAGTAAAATGTCTATTATACCAATACGCGAGTAGTAAATACGAATTAAGAATATGCAAGTAAAATGTCTATTATACCAATACGCGAGTAAATATCGAATTAACGAATATGAAGGTAAAATGTCTATTATACCAATACGCGAGTAAATATCGATTAACGAATATGGTGAGTAAAATGTCTATTATACCAATACGCGAGTAAATATCAAATTAATGAATATGCGAGGAGTAAAATGTCTATTATACCAATATGCGAGTAAATATTGAATAACGAATATGTGAGTAAAATGTCATTATACCAATACGAGAGTAAATATCAAATTAATGAATATCGAGTAAAATGTCTATTATACCAATATGCGAGTAAATATTGAATTAACGAATATGAGGTAAAATGTCTATTTACCAATACGAGAGTAAATATGAATATCGAATATGCAAGTTAAATGTCTATTATACCATACGCGAGTAAATATCGAATTAACGAATATGAGGGTAAAATGTCTATTATACCAATACGCGAGTAAATATCGAATTAACAAATATGTGGAGAAAATGTCTATTATACCAATACGCGAGTAAATATCGAATTAAACGAATATGAGGGTAAAATGTCTATTATAACAATCGCGAGGCTAGGTAAATATCGAATTAACGAATATGTGAGTAAAATGTCTATTATACCAATACGCCAATACGCAAGTAAATATCGAATTAACGAATATGCAAGTAAAATGTCTATTATACCAATAAAGGGAGTAAATATCGAATTAACGAATATGCAAGTAAATATCGAATTAACGAATATGTGAGTAAAATATTTATTATACCAATACGTGAATAAATATCGAATTAATGAATATGTAAAATGTCTATTATACCAATACGCGAGTAAATATCGAATTAATGAATATGCAAGTAAAATGTCTATTATACCAATACGCGAGTAAATATCGAATTAACGAATATGCGAGTAAATATCAAATTGACGAATAAGTGAGTAAAATGTCTATTATACCAATAAGCGAATAAATATCGAATTAACGAATATGCGAGTAAAATGTCTATTATACCAATACGCGAGTAAATATCGAATTCTTGAATACACAAGTAAAATGTCTATTATACCAATACGCAAGTAAATATCGAATTAACGAATACGCGAGTAAAATGTCTATTATACCAATACGCGAGTAAATACCGAATTAACGAATATGCAAGTAAAATGTCTATTATACCAATACGCGAGTAAATATCGAATTAACGAATATGAAGGTAAAATGTCTATTATACCAATACGCGAGTAAATATCGAATTAACGAATATGTGAGTAAAATGTCTATTATACCAATACGCGAGTAAATATCAAATTAATGAATATGCGAGTAAAATGTCTATTATACCAATATGCGAGTAAATATTGAATTAACGAATATGTGAGTAAAATGTCTATTATACCAATACGAGAGGGTTAAAAAAAAAAAGTTTTATCCAAATTAATGAATATGCGAGTAAAAGGTCTATTATCCAAATGCGAGTAATATTGAATTAACGAATATGAGGGTAAAATGTCATTTATACCAATACGAGAGTAAAATATGAATTATCGAATATGCAAGTAAAGTCTATTTACCAATACGCGAGTAAATATCGTTAAGAATATAGGGTAAAATGTCTATTATACCAATACCGAGTAAATATCGAATAACAAATATGTAGTAAAATTCTATTATACCAATACGCGAGTAAATATCGAATTAACAATATGAGGGTAAATGTCTATTATACCAATACGCGAGTAAATATCGAATTAACGAATATGCGTGAAATGTCTATTATACCAATACGCGAGTAAATATCAATTAATGAATATGCGAGTAAAATGTCTATTATACCAATATGCAGTAAATATCGAATTAACGAATACGCGAGTAAAATGTCTATTATACCATAACGCGAGTAAATATCGAATTAACGAATAGCGAGTAAAATGTCTATTATACCATATGCGAGTAATATTGAATTAACGAATATGAGGGTAAATGTATTATACCATACGCGAGTAAATATCGAATTAACGAATTGTGAGTAATGTCTATTATACCATACGAGAGTAAATATCAAATTAATGAATATGCGAGTAAAATGTCTATTAACCATATGCGAGTAAATATTGAATTAACGAATAGAGGGTAAAATGTCTATTATACCAATACGCGAGTAAATAATATCGAATTAACAAATATGTGAGTAAATGTCTATTATACCAATACGCGAGTAAATTCAAATTAATGAATATGCGAGTAAAATGTCTATTATACCAATATGCGAGTAAATTGGAATTAACGAATATGCAAGTAAATGTCTATATACCAATACGCGAGTAAATATGAATTAACAATATGAGTGGTAAAATGTCTATTATACCAATACCGAGTAATATCGAATTAACGAATACCGAGTAAAATGTCTATTATACCAAATCGCGAGTAAATATGAATTAACGAATATGAGTAAAATGTCTATTATACCAATACGCGAGTAAATATCGAATTAACGAATATGTGAGTAAAATGTCTATTATCCCAATACGAGAGTAAATATCAAATTAATGAATATGCGAGTAAAATGTCTATAATACCAATACGCGAGTAAATATCGAATTAACGAATATGGGGTAAAATGTCTATTATACCAATCGCCGAGTAAATATCGAATTAACAAATATGTGAGTAAATGTCTATTATACCAATACGCGAGTAAATATCAATTAATGAAAATGCGAGTAAAATGTCATATAACCAATATGCAGTAAATATTGAATTAACGAATATGAGGGTAAAATGTCTATTATACCAATACGCGAGTAAATATCGAATTAACGAATACGCGAGTAAAATGTCTATTATACCAATACGAGAGTAAATATCGAATTATCGAATATGCAAGTAAAATGTCTATTATACCAATACGCGAGTAAATATCGAATTAACGAATATGAGGGTAAAATGTCTATTATACCAATATGGGAGTAAATAACGAATTAACAAATATGAGGGTAAAATGTCTATTATACCAATACGCGAGTAAATATCGAATTAACGAATATGTGAGTAAAATGTCTATTATACCAATACGCGAGTAAATATCGAATTAACGAATACGTGAGTAAAATGTCTATTATACCAATATGGGAGTAAATATCGAATTAACGAATATGTGAGTAAAATGTCTATTATACCAATATGCGAGTAAATATCGAATTCTCGAATACGTGAGTAAAATGTCTATTATACCAATATGGGAGTAAATATCGAATTAACGAATATATAAGTAAAATGTCTATTATACCAATATGGGAGTAAATATCGAATTAACGAATATGCGAGTAAAATGTCTATTATACCAATACGCGAGTAAATATCGAATTCTCAAATCCGCGAGTCGTTCATGGGATAATTATCGAATTATTCGAGCTTATCAAACTATTTGACACCCATTGCTCATGGAAAATATTGCCATTTCACCATGTAAAACTACCCAGTCTTGTCCATGAGCAAACTGAGCTTTTATTATCTTCTGGATGAATAAATGCTTCAGTAGGGGAACTACTGATCTCCATCTAAGCACCTTTCCTACAGCAATTAATCATTTTAAGAAGAAATAGAAAAACTCTATAGTAACACTCACTGACAGTTAAAATCCCTGTAAACCATTTTATGTCTATTTCTTTGACACTAAGATCATTTCATGGTTAATAAGAATCCCTGGTGCAGTTTTTCTGTCTACTGAGGTGTCTTTTCCTTTCATATCCTCAGACATCATCAAACAGGGACTTTGTTCAAACACTTTGATCTGAGAAGGTTCCCACTGCTCAGAAATGGTCATTGGTACCAACAGAGATACAAAAGCTGGGAGTTTAATTAGGATCTGAGCCTTGACTTTCTGACAATTTCCCCCGTAATTGGTAGGTAGACACCTGGCATAGCGCAAGATCAGAAGTAGCGTGATGGCTCCAAGAAAGATTTTAATGGGAGAAAACCGACTAAAGCTGTTCTATGTTTTATAAAAGAAATATGCAATGTGTCTGTGTAGCTCATATATATTATTTTGCTGTTGCTTACTACTGTATATTCACTGTCTCCCCATGTGGCGCTTTATTAATAAACTATACATAATAATAATAATACATATGCACGTATACAGTAGGTACCTTGTAAGTTTGACAAATCAGAGGACACATATTTAAAGACACCAGCAGAAATGCTGAGTTAACGTTAATGCAGTTTAAAAAATGGCAGCCACACTTATTCATATACTGTAACATATACATTCATTCATATACCGTAACATGTACATTAATTAATATACTGTAACATGTACATTCATTCATATACTGTAACATATACATTCATTCATATACTGTAACATATACACTCATTCATATACTGTAACATATACATTCATTCATATACTGTAAAATGTACATTCATTCATATACTGTAACATGTACATTCATTCATAAACTGTAACATACTTTCATTCATATACTGTAACATATACACCCATTCATATACTGTAACATATACACTCATGCATATACTGTAACATATACACTCATGCATATACTGTAACATATACACTCATGCATATACTGTAACATATACACTCATGCATATACTGTAACATATACACTCATGCATATACTGTAACATATACACTCATGCATATACTGTAACATATACACCCATCCTTATGCTGTAACATATACACTCATTCATATTAATATGAATTAATTCATATTAATAACATATACACTCATTTATACACTGTAACATATACACTCATTCACATACTGTAACATATACACTCATTCTTATACTGTAACATATACACTCAATATTTTACAGTATAAGAATGAGTGTACGTGTTACAGTATATGAATGAGTGTATGTTACAGTATAAGAATGTGTAAATGTTACAGTATATGAATGAGTGTATATGTTACAGTATAAGATGAGTGTATATGTTACAGTGTATAAATGAGTGTATATGTTACAGTATAAGAATGAGTGTATATGTTACAGTATATGAATGAAGGTATATGTTACCGTATATGAATGAGTGTATATGTTACAGTATAAGAATGAGTGTACGTGTTACAGTATTGAATGAGTGTATGTTACGTATAAGAATGTGTAAATGTTACAGTATATGAATGAGTGTATATGTTACAGTTAAGAATGAGTGTATATGTTACAGTGTATAAATGAGTGTATATGTTACAGTATAAGAATGAGTGTATATGTTACAGTATGTGAATGAGTGTATATGTTACAGTGTATAAATGAGTGTATATGTTATTAATATGAATTAATTCATATTAATATGAATGAGTGTATATGTTACAGCATAAGGATGAGTGTATATGTTACAGTATATGCATGAGTGTATATGTTACAGTATATGCATGAGTGTATATGTTACAGTATATGCATGAGTGTATATGTTACAGTATATGCATGAGTGTATATGTTACAGTATATGCATGGTGTATGTTACATAGTGATGAGTGTATAGTTCAGTATATGAATGGGTGTATATGTTACAGTATATGAATGAAAGTATGTTACAGTTTATGAATGAATGTACATGTTACAGTATATGAATGAATGTACATTTTACAGTATATGAATGAGTATATATGTTACAGTATATGAATGAATGTATATGTTACAGTATATGAATGAGTGTATATGTTACAGTATATGAATGAAGTATATGTTACGTATATTAGATAATGTTAAGTAATTAATTATGTACATGTTACGGTATATGAATGAATGTATATGTTACAGTATATGAATAAGTGTGGCTGCCATTTTTTAAACTGCATTAACGTTAACTCAGCATTTCGCTGGTGTCTTTAAATATGTGTCCTCTGATTTGTCAAACTTACAAGGTACCTACTGTATACGTGCATATGTATTATTATATTATGTATAGTTTATTAAAAAGCGCCACATGGGGAGACAGTGAATATACAGTAGTAAGCAACAGCAAAATAATATATATGAGCTACAAGACACATTGCATATTTCTTTTATAAACAGGAACAGCTTTAGTCGGTTTTCTCCCTTAAAATCTTTCTTGGAGCCATCACGCTACTTCTGATCTTGCGCTATGCCAGGTGTCTACCTACCAATTACGGGGGAAATTGTCAGAAAGTCAAGGCTCAGATCCTAATTAAACTCCCAGCTTTTGTATCTCTGTTGGTACCAATGACCATTTCTGAGCAGTGGGAACCTTCTCAGATCAAAGTGTTTGAACAAAGTCCCTGTTTGATGATGTCTGAGGATATGAAAGGAAAAGACACCTCAGTAGACAGAAAAACTGCACCAGGGATTCTTATTAACCATGAAATGATCTTAGTGTCAAAGAAATAGACATAAAATGGTTTACAGGGATTTTAACTGTCAGTGAGTGTTACTATAGAGTTTTTCTATTTCTTCTTAAAATGATTAATTGCTGTAGGAAGGTGCTTAGATGGAGATCAGTAGTTCCCCTACTGAAGCATTTATTCATCCAGAATAATAAAAGCTCAGTTTGCTCATGGACAAGACTGGGTAGTTTTACATGGTGAAATGGCAATATTTCCATGAGCAATGGGTGTCAAATAGTTTGATAAGCTCGAATAATTCGATAATTATCCCAGAACGACTCGCGGATTTGAGAATTCGATATTTACTCGCTATTGGTATAATAGACATTTTACTCGCATATTCGTTAATTCGATATTTACTCCCATATTGGTATAATAGACATTTTACTTAATATTCGTTAATTCGATATTACTCCCATATTTGTATAATAGACATTTTACTCACGTATTCGAGAATTCGATATTTACTCGCATATTGGTATAATAGACATTTTACTCACATATTCGTTAATTCGATATTTCCCATATTGGTATAATAGACATTTTATCTCACGTATTCGTTTAATTCGATATTTACTCGCGTATTGGTATAATGACATTTTACTCACATATTCGTTAATTCGATATTACTCGCGTATTGGTATAATAGACATTTTACCCTCATATTTGTTAATTCGTTATTTACTCCCATATTGGTATAATAGACATTTTACCCTCATATTCGTTAATTCGATATTTACTCGCGTATTGGTATAATAGACTTTTACTTGCATATTCGATATTCGATATTACTACTCTCGTATTGGTTATAATAGACATTTTACTCGCGTATTCGTTAATTCGATATTTACTCCGCGTATTGGTATATAGACATTTTACCCTCATATTCGTTATTCAATATTTACTCGCATATTGGTTAATAGACATTTTACTCGCATATTCATTAATTTGATATTTACTCGCGTATTGGTATAATAGACATTTTACTCACATATTTGTTAATTCGATATTTACTCGCGTATTGGTATAATAGACATTTTACCTCATATTCGTTAATTCGATATTTACTCGCGTATTGTGTATAATAGACATTTTACTCGCATATTCATTAATTTGATATTTACTCTCGTATTGGTATAATAGACATTTTACTCACTATTCGTTAATTCGATATTTACTCGCGTATTGGTATAATACATTTTACCCTCATATTCGTTAATTCAATATTTACTCGCATATTGGTATAATAGACATTTACTCGCGTATTCGTTAATTCGATATTTACTCTACGCTTATTGGTATAATAGACATTTTACCCTCATATTCGTTAATTCAATATTTACTCGCGTATTGGTATATAAGACATTTTACTTGCATATTCGTTAATTCAATATTTACTCCGCATATTGGTATAATAGACATTTTACTCGCATATCATTAATTTGATATTTACTCGCGTATTGTATATATAGACATTTTACTCACATATTTGTTTAATTCGATATTTACTCGCGTATTGGTATAATAGACATTTTACCCTCATATTCGTTAATTCAATATTTACTACTCGCATATTGGTATATAGACATTTTACTCGCATATTCATTAATTTGATATTACTCTCGTATTGGTATAATAGACATTTTACTCACATATTCGTTAATTCGTATTTACTCGCGTATTGGTATAATAGACTTTACCCTCATATTCGTTAATTCAATATTTACTCGCATATGGTATAATAGACATTTTACATCGCGTATTCGTTAATTCGATATTTACTCGCGTATTGGTATAATAGACATTTACTCGCGTATTCGTTAATTCGATATTTACTCGCATATTGGTATAATAGACATTTTACTCGCAATTCATTAATTGATATTTACTCGCGTATTGGTATAATAGACATTTCACTCGCATATTCGTTAATTCGATATTTACTCGCGTATTGGTATAAAGACATTTACCCTCATATTCGTTAATTCGATATTTACTCGCGTATTGGTATAATAGACATTTTACTCACATATTTGTTAATTCGATATTTACTCGCGTATTGGTATAATAGACATTTTACCCTCATATTCGTTAATTCGATATTTACTCGCGTATTGGTATAATAGACATTTTACTTGCATATTCGATAATTCAATATTTACTCTCGTATTGGTATAATAGACATTTTACCCTCATATTCGTTAATTCAATATTTACTCGCATATTGGTATAATAGACATTTTACTCGCATATCATTAATTTGATATTTACTCTCGTATTGGTATAATAGACATTTTACTCACATATTCGTTATTCAATATTACTCGCATATTGGTATAATAGACATTTTACTCGCATATTCATTAATTTGATATTTACTCGCGTATTGGATAATAGACATTTTACTCACATATTCGTTAATTCGATATTTACTCGCGTATTGGTATAATAGACATTTACCTTCATATTCGTTAATTCGATATTTACTCGCTATTGGTATAATAGACATTTTTCTGCATATTCGTTAATTCGGTATTTACTCGCGTATTGGTATAATAGACATTTATACTCGCGTATTCGTTAATTCGATATTTACTTGCGTATTGGTATAATGACATTTTACTTGTGTATTCAAGAATTCATATTTACTCGCGTATTGGTATAATAGACATTTTACTCGCATATTCGTTAATTCGATATTTATTCGCTTATTGGTATAATAGACATTTTACTCACTTATTCGTCAATTTGATATTACTCTCCGCATATTCGTTAATTCGATATTACTCGCTATTGGTATAATAGACATTTTACTTGCATATTCATTAATTCGATATTTACTCGCGTATGGTATAATAGACATTTTACATATTCATTAATTCGATATTTATTCACGTATTGGTATAATAAATATTTTACTCACATATTCGTTAATTCGATATTTACTTGCATATCGTTAATTCGATATTTACTCCCTTTATTGGTATAATAGACATTTTACTGCATATTCGTATTCGTAATTCGATATTTACTTGCGTATTGGCGTATTGGTATAATAGACATTTTACTCACATATTCGTTAATTCGATATTCACTACCGTATTGGTATAATAGACATTTTACTCGCATATTCGTTAATTCGATATTTACTTGCGTATTGGTATAATAGACATTTTACTCGCATATTCGTTAATTCGATATTTACTCCCGTATTGGTATAATAGACATTTTACTCACATATTCGTTAATTCGATATTCACTACCGTATTGGTATAATAGACATTTTACTCGCATATTCGTTAATTCGATATTTACTTGCGTATTGGTATAATAGACATTTTACTCGCGTATTCATTCATTCAATGTTTACTCACATATTGGAACAATAGACATTTTACTCTCATATTCGCGGGCCTCGAACGTTCGAACATTGATAATTATAAAGTCCGGAAAAACAAAAGTCCAAGAAATCTGGGTTCGGGATAGTTCGATAAGTCCGAGTCCGTTCGAACTACCGAATAGTGTTGGCTCGGGTTCGAGTTCTAGCCCATCTCTAGTCATTACATCTGGTGCACTGGTCGTCACTATCACATGTGACATGTCGAGTGGAAGCACGAGACGGAGGCTGCAGATTAGCTCCAGTCAGCAAGGGTCCTCAGTAGCATACATTTTATGGTTCTACCTAAAAATTCCCCATCAGTTCCCTTTCACACACTAGCAAATGAAATATTCAGTCATGAGTTCTTGTCTATCAGCCATTATAAGCAAACTACTTTGAACCTATCATGCTGTGCCAAGTATGTAACCATCAATGCCTTGACACTGCCTCGATTCTAGTCTAGCGAGAGTCTAGTGAATCGGGCAAGTTGGTCCATGTACGACTTTCTCCTCAGTGGAATGGAATCCCATTGGGTAACGTTAGTTGAAAGATGAAATTGTTCTAAACTATTCACATTTTAATGTAAGTCTTGTCTTTACTGTTTATTTGGGGCATTGGGATCGCATTGCACCAGTGTGAGATTAACATTAATATACAACGTTTTTCCTAGCTTGAAGCTCTCTGAAGGAATTACCTTTTCATGCATCTTCTTTGGATTCACCATTTATCTCGGGATCTAATTTTATTTTACAGAAAAAAAAGCCGCAGGACTAAATTTCCTCGCGGCATTAAAATATGAAGCTTTTGATCTCGGTACACGTTTACATAGCCGTCTAGAAACAAATTGTGTGTTTAGAAATAGGGGCCTCGGAATTAGAATGTGTTTTTGGAATATTAATCTTCTCACGTTTCATGGAAACGCCTAGAAGTTTTCATTCCTTTCGTTAATTACAATGCCGCTCCTGCCATTTGTCGTTGATTTTCTTAAGTTAAATAATTATAAAATAAACCAGGAAATTGCTCAGGAAACTTTCCATTTCAATCAGTGAATGATGTCACTCAAAACAGAATCGTAACCTTGGAAATAAAAAACACTACGTTATTACACACTGGCTTAAGCATTATGAGAACTATGATTCTCATTTTTCTAACATAAACCCATAAATTACTGATTAATTAGCAATAGTCATTATTATATATAATATATATATGTTCTATTCAACTGTATGTAATTATTAAAATCCATACACCAGCAGGGAGATTCAATAAAAGTTTTTGGGGCCGATTTACCCAGACTCGCTGGGCAAATATATGGATTAAGTCGATCTAAACGGTTTGCTACATATTAGCATCGGATGCGTGGGTTACGCAAAAATCACCTGCGCACACCGACGCTTCATTAAAATCCCTCAGTGGGTAAATCAGTTACCGGATTTACCCCATTCGCAAACGTGATATTGAATAGCGAAAGGAGCATTGTTTATGCCTGTTTTATACGTTTCGTGGGTTAGGTGATCACCTGAAGAAGGGGGCATGTAACACCCGAAACATTGTGTTATGTGTGGTTATAAATAAACGTAACATTATTTTGGAGTGCGACCCTCAGTTTCATTCCTTATGGACTTTCAAGATGTCTGCACCCATTGGTTGGGACAGAATGCACTTTCATCCTTGTGCTTTTGCTGTTCATGTGTCATTCTGAACTTCCCAGGAACCGAATTTAAGGGAAGAACTAGCCATGAAAGTATCTTAGATAAATGACTCATAATGTGTATTTTGTCCCCTGTTTACAAGTATCTCTTTTTAGGGCTTTTCTGAGGTGATGAAAACTGCAGTTTAGCAATAGAAAATGATTGCATGGTGTGCAACATTTTAAAGGGAAACTGTGGTCTCCAAACAGTTGAGTTTAAATGCCAGTTCCCCTACCTTTAAAACGAGCCATCAACCACCTCTCTATGTGCTCCACAGCCCAAGATATAAAAGAAATGACTGACCAGAAAGTTAATGGGTGGGAGGCTGACATGGACATTCCTAAGGCTTCTCTGCACAGTGCCACTGGTGATCACAGCCTCAGACTCCCTTAGTGTGTGAGGGAGACAGGAAGTCCCTCCTCCTCTCTGCTGTGTGAAGTCCTGACAGAGAAGTATAGGGAATCTACAGCCCTTCTCTTTCACTGTGTGAAAACAGCCCGGGGGGGGGGTTGAGTAACACACGGCACCCTCGAGTCTTAAATACATGATGCCACAATTACTCTGGTGGTTTGTGTTGATGCAAGACTTGTTATGTTAAGCTTCGGTCCTTCAATCCTCCAGCCCCGCCAAACTCTCTGTGGGGGCAAGCACGCTCAGTAATCCTATGAGGCAACATTGAGAGAGAGAATTTCCCACCATGCAGCTCACATACACACAGTCACCATTCCAGCTACAGCAAAACTACTGTATACATAACAGAAGAGTTTATTATAATAAGGCACTTGATTGACAGCTGAAATACAAAATGGCGCAGGGGGCAGATCAACAAAAAAAGGTACAGTGATAGTAAGGAAGAATTATAGATTCTAGTAATGGGCAATTTTAAAAATTCCCTGGCTACATATTGTTTAATACGGGGTTGGATTGCCCGCAGCCATTGCCCAGATACACATGCCATCATTAGTGCAAACCATAAACGTGCACATTGCATGTACATTGTGCAGTAAGCGTGTGATATTAGAAATCACATCAGGGATTCTCCACACGCTGACTTCCAGCTATTGTTCAAGGAAACCCACACAAAACGAAATTCCTGCCCAAACTTGGCACCATTTCTCGTCAGTAAATATTATTTCTCTTTACACATTATAAATATACAGTACCTTCTAACACAGCATTTTATAGTGTACCTTTATTTAAAGACACCACCAAGATGGTTAGGTTCACATTGAATGGATTTCATGGGCACATGTTCCTCATTCCGTAACTCACCTAGCAACACAGTGTTTATGTTAAGAAATGGTTTAAGATTTTGAAATAAAAATACAGTGATGAAATGTCACTTCTGTCCATCTCTACTCTAACTAGAGATGTTCAAACCAGCGAGTTTCGGAAAATCTGAAAACCGAGTCAATGGGAAAACAAAATCTGAGTAAATAAAGGGTAGTAAAGCCCAGTAACTTACAGTAATTGGCTCAGGCACCTGTAAAATGGTGAGTGGGACACCTACATTTCTTTGGAGGGTTACTGAACATACAAGGCCATTTTCAAGGGTTATCGAAAGTAGCCTTGTTGTTCGGTAATCCTTGAAAGTACGATGGAAACTCGAAAATAGTTTATGATGTACTTTCAAAAGTAGTTTCGATAACCCTGTACTCAGAATTATCGAAAAGTATCAAAAATATTGAAGTTACCAAATCTGAAAGTTCTGATTTAGTTCACACCGAACTTTTGGATTTCCAAACCCAATCATGACTAGTGATATCCTGTTTTCATCAGAACTGCGGCTTGGAAAATCCAGGATCTCGTCTTTCGAAACTCAAGAACTTATAGAATAAAATGAATATAGAAAACTGAAAATGCGAAAATTAGATTTGAAATATTCTGGAATTCAAACTGCAATTATTTTATTTTTATTCCTATTTAGTGGGCAGTGAGTTCAAACCTTTATCCAGTCATAATTGAGATTTGTCAACAGCCCTGAAAAATCTTATTGGTCAATGAAAAGGGAAAAGAATGTACCATCAGGTGTGTAGAAGTTGATTAGAACTTCCATAAGGAATACAGACCTTATTATGCGTGCTAATGACTACTGAAGAAATATTAAATTGGGTGGAAAATAAAAAAAAAACGAACCCTACAATTTCTAAAAGGAATAAAATATTCGGATGGAATCCAGAAATTGTGGCCCAAAGTGGAAACATTTGTTTAAACTTTCCAATATTAACATTTTTAAGAGTTACTTATCTAGTAGATGGTCAGTGCTTCCCACAGGGCTCAGAGTGACATCACATGTAACACTGGGCCACAGCAGAAGATGGTGGACTTCATGTGTGCTAGCCCTCTCTGCTACCGCTGACCAGAGGAGCATGGGAAATGGTCAACATCCCTTCCCAACCTGCATACTCTGGCTATACTCTGACCATTTATGAAGGTAAGAACTATGTTTCTCCATAACAACAATGCAGGGTGCCAGATAAGTTTTTACATTAGTTCTCCTTAAATATTTTTTCAAGTGATGTTGATGAGTTATGGGTCGGTAACTTTATAAACAAACTCTTACCATCAAAGTCACTTCTTTGGTTATAAAGAAATCAAGAAATCCCTTTCTTTCATTGGGTTGATTCACTAGCAAAGTCTTTCCTTACTCTCATGAGAAGGATTACCACTGAACCGACCAGAGAAATAAACCTTCACTGTTATCGCTGTAGAGAAACAGTATATATTGATTTCTACGATAGACGGCTAAGACCGTCCTTTGATCGTAAGCCTGTAGTCTTACATTGCTGATCATGTGTGACAGACGGAATATTTGAAGCTGACTTTGATATTTGTTGTAGTGAAGACAATTCACAGTTGACATCTGTTTACCATATTAAAGCACATTTTTCTAGATGGAGAACTCAATTTTAGTACAGTAAGCTTGTATATCTTTTTTTTGAATTAAAAAGGGGGATTCATTTCAGGTACTTGCAAAGATAGCATTCTACTTTTTAGTGGACTATGGAGCTTTAATGGTTTCAGTCTCATAAGTTTTGGAAGTCTCCATTTTGTGCAGTCGACTCCATCTTGTTTACACATGAAATGGATGCCTTTCATAATATATCACATACAATAAGTTTTGTATCTCACTATGTTTTGAAAAGGTTTGTTCAGTTTGTAGTTAAACTTAGTTCAATGTTCCAACTCTTTCAAGTTTAAGAAAACTTGCAGCCTAGAATATTTGATGGCAAATCTCTGCAAGATTGCTGTAAACTAACATCAAGGTACCTCACTGGCTGCATAGTTTTGTATATATTATATTAAGGGAACTGTGTCTCTCCCTATAAGTACTCTTATTAAAAATAGCTCACTTTCTACCTTTAAAATGAGTCTGGATATGCTCTAGTCTGCTGCAGTCTATCCAAACAGCAGTATAAACTACTACTCTCGCCTATGCCCCCATTTTCCTACTACTGGGACAAAGCATAATAAGCCTTGCCACAAATTTCCATTTTTAAAGTTAGCCACAAGCCTAAAAAGTATATAAGTATACCTCCTTCTGCGGGAAAAGCAAAACTAAAGGGAAGGTGAGTGGGCAGGCCCACTTATCCCGGACTGTGGTGTGCACGTTTCTAGCTGGAGTTGTCGGTGGGTGTGGGGTCCCCACGCATTAAGGCATTTGCTGGTCTATGGGCAAAATCTGATTGCTAAAAGTGGTTGTGAACCTAATAAAAAATGGGAGTATCAACATGAGACACAGGGGATAAGCAGAGTAGAGGGAAGTCTACTCTTACAAGCACTTATACATTTGGTTGAGCTCTAAAGCGATCTTACTCCTTAGGCTTGTTGTGAAACTTGCTCTATGTGGCACTTGTATCAGTTAGACCCACTACGTTATATTCAAGGTCTCAATTCCACGAATGTCATTACTATGATAGGCCTATGACTGTTATTTTTTTTATTAATGTTTCATTACCCTCTATGGTATATAAAACCATAACTTATTTGCTATGTCGGTTGTGCCGTAATCTATATATGCATTGCACACCTAGTAGATGCCAAGAACCTTATATCTGTTTGTATTCATTAGATCAACTGACTTGAAATGTAGTTCTTGAACGTTTTCCGTCCCGAGAGTCGCTTCTCACTTCGCCGAATGACTAGCATATCAAGAATCTGTGGCAATTATTAATATGAATAATTCATATTAATATGAATGAGTGTATAGTTACAGCATAAGGATGGTGGTATAGTCAGTATATGCAGAGTGTTATGTTTACAGTATATGCACACTCATTCATATACTGTAACATATACATTCATTCATATACTGTAATATGTATAATCATTTGTATACTGTAACATGTACACTCATTTGTATACTGTAACATATACACTCATTTATATACTGTAACATATACACTTAATTATATACTGTAACGTATACACTCATTCATATACTGCAACATATACACTAATTTGTATACTGTAACATATACACTCAGACTGCTGCAAACTGTGATCTCCATGAGTAGCTGACTGCCCAACCAACAGTACAAGAGACTTATCTTGGATTGGTCAGTTTACCTCTCAATCTTGACTATGGGTGAACCACAAGTGAAAGGAGGTGACAGTGTGTGGTCACATGTCATTGTTACATCACATAGTCTGCTGCTCCTCATGATTGACAGTTCTATCCTCCTATCACAGCAACAACAGATCAAAATAAAGCAAAGCATTGTACTGCCCTGAACAAACTTTAATATTTGGAAGGAGTGCAATTAACTTGATTCACTCGATTCTCTATCAGATGGCAGCACACAGGTTAATTAACTTAAACAATTTAGAAAAACGTTTTTTTCCCCAGATCCTTATACACAAGTATACAGGGGTGTTTTTGACACCTGAACAACTTTTATATGCCGCCTATCGGCAGACAGGTGGTGGCACATAGTGGGCATGGTGGGCTGACTAACACTGATTGGTGGACTGGAGGGCTGACTAATCACTGATTGGTTGACAGGTGCTCAAATGCAGTATTTAACTGCCGCCTTTTAAGTGTTCCACAGGAGCGAGCCCTTAGCAAATGTTTCAGTTTGCTTCATGGTAGAGGCATCCCTGTAAGTATACCAAGTCTCCTGAAATTTGTCCCAGCTGTTTGGAAGTTATATAGATTTACATAACTATTTTAAAGATCTGGGAGCAGATGTCCTCACCAATCGGAACAGACCTGCTTTGGCTGATTAGGTAGTTTTTTGTTAACATTCACCCTTTTCAAATTTCCACTCCAGGAATGTGCTTGGTCTCATCATGTTATTGTATTAACAAAACTGTAGCTCCTTCTATGGTTAAAAGATGTTCATGGGCCTTTAAAGGACAACTAAAGTCTCATTAAAAAAGTATTTCACTCCCAATGAAACAAGAAGCCAAACCGCTAACTTTTTTGAAGTTCTAAAATACTTCCCTAAAAATGGACACAATTGGTGCTGATCCTTCTCTTTATCTGAATTCCTTCTGTTGTTCCTTCAGGCCCCTTGTTCTGTTGAGTGCCCTCGTGTTTTCAGACCTGGGCACACGTCTAAATGGTGCACACAGAATAATCTGTAGGAGCGTAGATACTGTGTAGTGCACATAATTTTTCATTACAAATCAGAGAGAGTGTCGCCAGCCTCTAGTTTATAAGAAGTGTACCGTTAAAATGTTAATGTGGCCATTATTTTTATGTGGCCTGTCTTTTGTGATGGTGTGTGAAGTTACAATTATTTTATTAGATACGGCAATTTTAAAAATTATACAATGTGTGTTATTGTTGATACTACTAAGATGAAGGATTGACAAAGAGTGTAACTTTTAGCGAAAGGTGTTTTATGGATCTAATTAAAAGCAAGGACTGCACACTTTCCCTAGTAAATGTTAAAAACCGTCCTGACCTTTACAGGTACAAAAGGGGTTGGTCACTGTGCGGTAGCACTTAATGCCAAGAACTTATGTATAATTAGCTCGTCAGAAGTAAATTATAACCTGAATAATTCAAACACCTGCATTAAAATGACTTCCTTTGATTACTTGCTGAATCTGGGTCCTGAGGTTAAGAATAAAGTCTACATTTAGTATCAAATGTAAAATGTAGAAAAAAATTGAAAATGTAGGTTATTATTTACAATAGAAAAGCTATACATACACACACAATCTCAAATCATCAGAAATATAAGTACAATATTTTTCCGGAAAAGACTGAAGACTGCTTCCTGGTTCTCCTAATTATCAGCTGTCAATCATGCGTGACAGTTAAAGGGTATGAGATAATCAATCTGAAACATCTTACATTTTAGCACTTCTGTAAGCAGTTTTGCTGTAGCTGGAATGGTTTGACAGTTGGTGTGCTGTATGCAGTATTGACAGTTGGTATGCTGTATACTGTATTGACAGTTGGTATGTGGGAAAATAGTCAGGTCAGTAGTCAGAGCCTGAGCAAAACAAGTACTGTATTGAAGTCGTGCAGCAACACACACACACCTCAGAGTAAGTGCTACTTACATGTATTTATTTATAGATTAAGATGATGCAAAGTCATTTTTCCCAATATACATACAGTTTAAGGGTCATACATAGTACAGTCAAACTTCCTCTTCTTCTCCAAAAAATGTCCATTCCATTTCTATAAAATGTGATACCTAATATGATAAGCTGGTATTAGCCACTCTGATTTGTACATTTTAACAGTAAACACCAACACGTAACATATAAAGCCCTGTGTCAACTGAATTAAAATAAATTACAAACACCACCAGCTTTTGAAAACGTTCCTGTGAGACTGACAATTACTTTAATCTTCGATTCTTTGATTTATCTGCATATGTAAACGTTATTGTGAATAAAACATCTAAGAGCTTTGCTAATAATAAATCTTTCATGTGCTTCTCTACCATTCAAAAACTTCCAAATCTATTACCCACTCGGCTCTGATAAAGAATGAAGTTTATGCCGGAGGGCACATGGCAACTCACAGAGATATTCGTTGTGACCTTCTTCTTATGTAAATTTACAGCCTCAGTGTTACAATTGTGTCTATCAATATTCCTTACTTTCCCTTTGGTTTTTTTTCCAGTTTTGGAGATGTGCTCTGTGATTAAAGTAAAGACTTCAGATTTCAAGGTGATGGTGCAGATTTTTCTAAATCTCCCTTACCCAGCCACAATGTATTTCAAAATTACAATGTTCCATCACTGTGAAATTTAAAGGACAAGTCCAAACCCCAAGTTCAATTCATATCTATCAACAACCCCCCAAAAACCTCAAGACCACAATATTTAAAGGGACACTATACTGAAAAAATTACTTTGCCTCATCTTAATCTATAATTGAATACATGTAAGTGTGTTGCTGCATGCCTTCAATCCAGCATACAATTTGTTTAGGAGCAGTATCCCCCCTCCTTCTTTTAACCACTCCCACTTCCATCCGACCTGACTTTTTCCCACAAACCAACTGTCAAGCCTGCACACATCATACAGCATTCCAACTGTCAAAACTCTGACACCATTCCAACTACAGTAAAACTACTCACAGAAGAATAGTTTTTGAGAGCAAGGAACTTGATTGACAGCTGAAATATAAGAAGTTTTAGATTGGATATCTCAAGAAATAGCCATCATGCCCTTTGACTGATGGCTGCTACCAGGAAGAACCATGAAGATGATTACCAGAGTTAGCGATGATCATGACAGGGACATCGATAACACAGAGAGAAATGATCACGTTCTTGGGGTTTTGGGGGTCCTGCTTCTAGAAGGTAACTGGACTTTCAGGAGGGACTTGCCCTTTAATAGTTACCCCTTCTCTGGTCTTCAGAACCATGCTGTTTGTAATGGAGACTACCTGTTTCCACAAGAGCACACCACAGACTTTTATAAAGATGGCTTCTTCCACGCACCAAGTGGAGGTGTTTGAAAAAACATACAAATTTTAAATGTATAAATAGTAAAACAAACATTTCAAAAGGCAGTAGTAGGAGGAAGGTTTTTCATTACTTTTTTCTAAGTCCAAGGCAATGCTTTATTGACGAATCTCTGGTGTTAAGTGAGTCATAATTGTATCCTTGAGATCTTGAAAGGTCACTTTAGTCTATGCACAAAATTGTCAATTGTTGGCTGGAATGAATAAGGAGATCTAATGACTTTAAGTGCAGCTTTTCAATGGCCTTAAATATGCAACACTTGTGTATATACCAGAGCAACCTATCAGGACCATCTATACCGAAATGTAATAGGTAAAGTATTATTTTATTTAGTGATATATTGTTCAATTAATAAAACTAATGAGGGATAATTAACACTCCTATTGCCTTTGATGACCCTTCCTTCTACATATTTTATTGTCCTTACAAAATGGACTCTCTAATTCCTCCATGACACTTTTTATAAATTCACACAATCTCTGGATTCGATTCATTATTTATAGTAAACAAAAACTGGCAAATGAATGTTCTACATAGAAACCGGAAGTGAGGATAAAGGCAAATATATGTATGTGTACATTGTATTTGCTTTTCTATATTTATAGGTCTATCACTGCCCTTGTCAGAATCTGAATGAACTTTGTGTTGTCCCTGTTTTCATATGGGATTTTCTCCAGCGATTTGTAAGATCAAAATGTGCAACTTCTTACCTGGGGTCTCAGTAACAACCAATCCGATGTTAGCTTTTATACTGCTCTACTCAGTTAGATAACATTTAATTGGCTGATGCTGATTAGTAGCACAGGGATCTTTTGCAGAAGCCTAAATTGCACAATGGGTGGTATAAGGCTTGTAAGGTGTATGTGCACCGTATAAATTCTAGGGATTCAGACATCCGAGGGGTTTCTTTCCAACTGGTGGGTTCATTTAATTAAGATACTAAACAACTGTTTTCCATTATAGAAAGTTTAACTGGGAAGGCACTTTTTTTATTACTATGACTAGAGTCAATAGAGTTTCTCCTTATTCATAATTGTTTAATGGCAACTACTTCTTACAAACCTGAGGGTAAGCTATAGGCGAGAAATTCGCC
This sequence comes from Hymenochirus boettgeri, assembly GCA_019447015.1. NCBI lineage: Eukaryota > Metazoa > Chordata > Amphibia > Anura > Pipidae > Hymenochirus > Hymenochirus boettgeri. The sequence goes on along the minus strand of CM033473.1, from coordinate 18,558,970 downwards.
CCAACGTATTCCAACCAATTCTTTGTCTTTGGTGGGTAAAAATTTACCTCTTTGGTAAAATCCAACTTCTGAAGAAGTTCCCTTTTATTAGACGGTACAAGCACTACATTGACGATGTAATTATTGATTGGAGTGGAAAATACACAGAGGTAGATCTCCTGTTTGCCATTAAAAATAATCTCAATTTACTCTGGATTTTCGGGGTACTTCTCATGATTCATTTTGCTCCTTCACATCCTGGACACTGATGTTAAAAATGTTTACATTTTCCAGTAGAAATTTCACTGTTGGCATCAAAAACTGCAGTTTTGACCCCCCCAAAAAAATTCAGGTTAAAGCTATGGTACATAAGGACACAAAATAAATATTTTTCTGCTGCAAACCACTAGGCCATAAAACCCATGCAGCACAATGTAATATCAGTTTACCACATGCAAAACATGATGTGTTATATACAAAACATTGCTATGTAGCGTGAAACTTCTTACTTTCTCCAGAAAGGAGAAAGTAAGAAGGGCACTTTACCTTCTGGGCTCCCAGGATGCATTGCGTTAAGTATCTTATTGATATTGCATCTCCTCACTAGTGATGGACCCAAACCCCAATTGGGGCCAAACTTTATGTACAAATGTATTGTTCTGTAACCCTCAAATGTATTGTTCTGTAACCCTCAAAAGTATTGTTCTGTAACCCTCAAAAGTATTGTTCGGTAACCCTCAAAAGTATTGTTCTGTAACCCTCAAATGTATTGTTCTGTAACCCTCAAAAATATTGTTCGGTAACCGTCAAATGTATTGTTCTGTAACCCTCAAATGTATTGTTCTGTAACCCTCAAATGTATTGTTCTGTAACCCTCAAAAGTATTGTTCTGTAACCCTCAAATGTATTGTTCAGTAACCCTCAAATGTATTGTTTGTAACCCTCAAATGTATTGTTCTGTAACCCTCAAAAATATTGTTCGGTAACCCTCAAATGTATTGTTCTGTAACCCTAAAAAATATTGTTCGGTAACCCTCAAAAGTATTGTTCTGTAACCCTCAAATGTATTGTTCTGTAACCCTCAAAAGTATTGTTCTGTAACCCTCAAATGTATTGTTCTGTAACCCTCAAATGTATTGTTCGGTAACCCTCAAAAGTATTGTTCTTAACCCTCAAAGTATTGTTCGGTAACCCTCAAAAGTATTGTTCTGTAACCTCAAGTATTTTCGTAACCCTCAAATGTATTGTTCTGTAACCCCTAAAAATATTGTTCGGTAACCCTCAAATGTATTGTTCTGTAACCCTCAAAATATTGTTCGGTAACCTCAAATGTATTGTTCTGTAACCCTCAAATGTATTGTTCTGTAACCCTCAAATGTATTGTTTTGTAACCCCAAAATATTTCGGTAACCCTCAAAGTATTGTTCTGTAACCCTCAAAGGTATTGTTCTGTACCCTCAAATGTATTGTTCTGTAACCCTCAAATGTATTGTTTCTGTAACCCTCAAATGTATTGTTCTGTAACCCTCAAAATAGTGTTCGGTAACCCTCAAAAGTATTGTTCTGTAACCCTCAAATGTATTGTTCTGTAACCCTCAAAGTATTGTTCTGTAACCCTCAAATGTATTGTTCTGTAACCCTCAAATGTATTGTTCTGTACCCTCAAAATATTGTTCGGTAACCCTCAAAAGTATTGTTCTGTAACCCTCAAATGTATTGTCTGTAACCCTCAAATGTATTGTTCTGTAACCTCATGTATTGTTCTGTAACCCTCAAAGTATTGTTCTGTAACCCTCAAAAGTATTGTTCTGTAACCCTCAAAAGTATTGTTCTGTAACCCCAAATGTATTGTTCTGTAACCCTCAAATGTATTGTTCTTAACCCAAATGTATTGTTCTGTAACCCTCAAATGTATGTTCGTAACCCTCAATGTATTGTTCTGTAACCCTCAAATGTATTTGTCTGTAACCCTCAAATGTATTGTTCTGTAACCCCAAAATATTGTTCGGTAACCCTCAAATGTATTGTTCTGAACCCTCAAATGTATTGTTCTGTAACCCTCAAATGTATTGTTCTGTAACCCTCAATTTATTGTTCTGTAACCCTCAAATGTATTGTTCTGTAACCCTCAAATGTTGTTCTAACCCAAATATTGTTCGGTAACCCTCAAATTATTGTTCTGTACCCTCAAATGTATTGTTCTGTACCCTCAAATGTATTGTTCTGTAACCCTCAAATGTATTGTCTGTAACCCTCAAATGTATTGTTCTGTAACCTCAAATGTATGTTCTGTAACCTCAAAAGTATTGTTCGGTAACCCTCAAAAGTATTGTTCGGTAACCCTCAAATGTATTGTTCTGTACCCCTCAAAAGTATTGTTCGGTAACCCTCAAAGTATTGTTCGGTAACCCTCAAAAGTATTGTTCGGTAACCCTCAAAAGTATTGTTCGGTAACCCTCAAAAGTATTGTTCGGTAACACTTGAATTGGCCATAACCCTCAAATGTAGCGTGTGGAAACCTAGTAATTGCCCGAATGTGGGGAAGAAGTGTTTGAACGAGTTTTGGTGATAGTGACCATTGGTCCCCCAGACCAAGCCATTTACAGTAAGTTACCAATGATATTTTATTTGTAATTTATCCAAATTTCAAACTTTTTCCTCCCATTGACTTTAATGTGTTCCTTTCCGAATTCCTGAACTTTTACTAAAGTCCGGAAGTTCAGAAACAAGGAAGTTCGGACACTCTCTACTCCCCACATGCCTTTGCCTACAAGACAGTAGAGGACACTTACAAGGAGGTATTGAGGTTATGTTCAGATGATGTGGGAGACATTTTTCTCTCATGAATGACACAATACATAAAATAGTTTCTCTATATTAATTTGTACCTTTAAAAAAAAATCTATTTTTTTCTATTTTTTGTGAAAGTTACAATGTTTTCTTAGACAAGGCAGTAGAATAGTTTAGAGTGAGGTGGGCCAAAAGGAGCAAAAAGCCCTCCTCAGACCATAAAAATGGAGCAGCACCTTCTTATAACAGAAGGCATCTTGCAGTCTCATGCTATATGAATAGCATTGCCCACAAAATTTAAGAAAAAAGTAAGACCTGCAGACAAGACATGTTTCTATCTTGTTAGATCTTGTCAATGTAAGATACAGATTCATGGCTCTATGGAGTAGGATATTTGTTTGATGGCGGCTCACGTCCTTTCCCAATCACATTCCCCTTTCCATCTTGCGATCCTTCCACTTCACCAGTTCGGCGTGCTGCGGATCAGAGGGTCTCTCCTCTGCCTATAGTAAAGACAAAAGTGATATCCGCTGCACCGCTCCTCCCTGGGACTGTATCGCAGGCACAGACTTCAGTCAATTTTAAATAAAAACATCCTTTATTTCCACCATTTAAAAACGACCAACTGTCCGGGGACAGGCTGAGTTGATGTCTGACGCGTTTCGGGATTCACCCTTACTCATAGACAAGGTTGAATCCCGAAACGCGTCAGACATCAACTCATGCCTGTCCCCGGACAGTTGGTCCGTTTTTAAATGGTGAGAAAATAAAGGATGTTTTTATTTTAAATATTGACTGAAGTCTGTTGCCTGCGATACAGTCCCAGGGAGGAGCGGTGCAGCGGATATCACTTTTGTCTTTTCTATGGAGTAGGACTTTGGTCTATTATGCATCAAAGTCCTACTACATAGAGCCATGAATCTGTATCTTGCACTGACGAGATCTAACAAGATTGAAACATGTCATGTCTGCATGCCAGATGATTGGCTCTATACAATAGGCTGTATTGTGTGTCATTAAGCCAGCGATTCTGGACACATGCATAAGCCAAGGGACATAAAGGAGAATTTTGCATATCTCCGCCCCTTACTATGGGGAACCTGGGAGTAAGAAATTACTTCTTGTTTCTTAGATTTTGTGGGCAGTGCTATTCATATAGCATGAGACTGCAAGATGCCTTCTGTTATAAGAAGGTTCTGCTGCAATGTTTTCTTAGAAACACCCTTTAAAATATTATTTTTCAGCAATTGGTATACCTCTGCAGTTAGGGCTGGAAAGTAGACCTGTACCTGAGGATTTAACCGGCAAAGACATTTCTAAAAACATTAACATTAATGCCTACTTTGTTTATGTAATAAACCGGTAGGGGTTTTTTTGTGTGATTTTGTTAAAAGACATTTAAATGTAAAAATCTTAAAATTAAAAGAGGAGAAAATAAGCTTCCGTCATAGGCAAGTTCAAACACCAAATTCCTACCATTTGGCAAGTTCAAACGCCAAATTCCTACCATTTGGCAAGTTCAAATGCCAAATTCCTACCGTTTGGCAAGTTCAAATGCCAAATTCCTACCGTTTGGCAAGTTCAAATGCCAAATTCCTACCGTTTGGCAAGTTCAAATGCCAAATTCCTACCGTTTGGCAAGTTCAAATGCCAAATTCCTACCGTTTGGCAAGTTCAAATGCCAAATTCCTACCATTTGGAAACAATAAGGTTTTGTGTGTGTGTGTTTGTGTTTCTGCCATACAATGTTTTTGCTTTCACATACTGTATTCGTAGTTTATAGATTTTTATTTAAACTCTCTGTTTTAGAACAGAATTAAATGATCAGTTTGGTTGCATTGTTATTATCATCGCCAGTTAAAGTATTAGCTGAATGCGATTGATTTCTTATTTATTTTCGACATCATTTTGGGGTATTGAACAAAAGGTTTTTTTTTTTTTTTACATAAAGGCAGTAATTGCTGTTTGATTTGTATTTCTTTGGAATATTTGCAATTATGTTGCAAAAAAAGCCACTCTAGGTGCTGCTTCATCTGGGAATAACATTGCTTTTAGTTATAATTTATACACAAACCCCTTCAATTCTATAGTCATCCATATAGGCATCAAAAGCAGAAATGTCTTGTGCACCTTCAAATACTTTATACTTTTAGTCTGCTCTCCTTAATTAACATTTGCTTGCCTTTGTCAGAGATAGGAGGAGGGTCGGCGACACTGATGGTGGGAGGTGCCAGAGAGCAGTCAAGTTACTGCAGATGAACAATATATTTTCACATTTAAATTCTGGGCTCTCCAATATAAATTAAATCAAGCTTGACACTAAACGCAGTATATATTACAACTGATTTATGAAAAAATGTAAATTATATTTTGGACACGTTGAACTTTACATGTTCTGTGGACTAGTATATTATAAATAAGTATTTTCAACTCTTTACCTTTTATTTTGCACAGTACAGAGTCATTTTAATGCTATGTGGCCTTAGTTAATATGCAAATATAGGAGCTAATCTTTAAGTGCAGCTTATCACAGTGTGGAAATTGAAAGCCCTTTATATATATAAAATAAACTAGCAAAAGTGTGCCCGTTGGTGCACAGTGGAAATTATGTGTGTATGTTTTGCTATGTGTAGTTGCAGTGCTCACAGGATCCATCAGGAAACATCCAGGGAGGCAATAATAAAATTAGTCTTAAGGCCCTGAAAAAAACCCCAAGCAATCGTATTATATTAAATAAACAAACACACACTTATATCCTCCCTTACCTATACTACCTGCCAGCTAGAATATAGAGGGTCTATGTGGAATAAACCTGCAGGTCTGAGAACTGACCTAGGCAATCTAAACAGCACCTTTGGGCAATCAAAAGCAGCCCATACATACAGTACATCCAATTTTACTTTCCTGACACAGCACTCCCACGACATTAGACCGATCCTGCCAGAACCACCTGTCGGTGGCATAGAAAAATGGGAAAGTCGGTTCCGGCAGAATCGATCTGACATCGCAGGAGCGCTTGGTTGGGTAAGTAAAATAGGATATATGTATGGCCACCATAAATCCTATACAGTATCCTGATTAACATGCAAGGTTCATACTTATTAGTATTTACCACAACAAGTTCCAGGTTTACAGTGACTATGGGGTTAGGACTTGGTAGCACAAAATACTGATTGAATATACATGTTATGGAGAGGTGTGAATAGAGGAGCTAAAAGCTCCACAAGGAGTATATAATGAAATAGAGCCTTCTTATAACAGACAGTACCTCATAGAATCATGTTATTATAAGAGCATTGCCCTAATAATCTAACATATAAACACATATTTCTCACTTAAAGAAATGGGTGGGGACATGCAAAGTAACCTTTTTATTGCCTGTTGCAAAGGGATGTGTCTAGATGTAATACAGCCTAATGGTATAGAGCAGGTGCGTTTAACTTGTGACCTTTCATGTGTTTGAAAACCACAATTCCCAGCATTCTCTGTTTGCAGTAAGTTTTCTTAATATCCTGCAGCTAAGGCATCTGTCTAAAACAGCCTAAGCTTGTGACCTTTCACATGTTTGAAAACTACAAATCCCAGCATTCTCTTTTTTGCAGTTAGTGTCTTCTTAATGAACTTTTCACATATTTAAAGACTACACTTCCCAGCATTCCCTAACTGCACAGAATTCTGGAAAACTTAGTTTTCATACATCCTGGAATAAAGACATTTTCCTGACTTACAGACATTAAAAGCCCACGGTCAAGCTTTAGCGCTTCCTACCCAAGGGTTTAAACATGCAAGTGACTCATCTGCCCTTCCCTTACATCCATACTTATTAGACAATTGGATTAGGGAAGCATTATATAGGTCGATCAGTTGCCGCGACATTAAGGCTCGCTTTGCTGTTGCAGCGAGAGTACCGAAGAATTACGGTAAAGTAATTTACCAGAGGTTGCGTGCCTCTTTACAAGTAAGTATTTAACACCAGCTGGCATTAAATACTTATGTGCAGGTGAGATTCACCCAAAATCGCACAGCCTCTGGTAAATCCCGTACGGGAGATTTGCCCAGAGAGCTTGTGCCTCTGGGTGAATCTCCCTGTCATAAACCTTACCATATTTGCCCTCAATTCCAAATACCACCTACCTGGCAGTTATAATCGATGAAGTCTAAAGGTTCGTACACGTGCGATTGTGGGTGCCGAAGCACGACGTGAACGAACGGCCATTTCGGCCAATAATCGTGCTCTATATTGACAGAATGGCCATTTGGCCCATTCGTACACATCGTATGTCACGGGTTGTGCATACGAACCTTAAGGCTGGGTAAACGCCAGTAACGAACCAATAGTGCCACAGATTAGTCGGCTGGAAATATGTGATGGTGTGGGGCAGCCAGCCGCGACCGAGTTCAGACAAATGGGTCAGTTAGTAAATCACGGCCAATCATGCAGTTCCCTATCAGACCACATGATCGGTCTATCACATGCGCTGCTGGCTGCAGCCACTGTTGCTGTGACCAACAATCATCTATCCTGGCAGAGCTCTCACACAAAGCAGATGCTCAGTTGGGACACATGTATTATATGTATCCAGACTAAATGGTATTAACCTGCAGTTTTGAACACAGATCCAGGTAATCCTGCCACAATGTGCAATTCAATCTGAACAGCTCCATTGGACATCCTGAGACCCTATACAGGATCCAGAATAACATGCTAGGTTCATATTTAATGGTATTTACCACAGCAAGTTCCACATTTACAGTCACTATGGGGTTAGGAAACACAGGATTCTGATTAGCTTGACAAGTTATGGAGAGGTTTGAATAAAGGAGCTAAAAGCTCCCCACAGGGTATAAAATGAAGTAGAGCCTTCTTATAACTGAAGGTACCTGACAGCCTCATTGTGTTTAATATATTAATATTGGGGTTAAAAACTGCCCATTTCTCTAAGAATACTGGGTAGTTTCAGAGACATGCAAAGTCATTTAAACATTAACAGACACCACTTCCTGTCTAGAATACAGAAACTGGATTGTCTCATTACTTTCTATGGAGAGGGGAGGGGGAGTAAATGTGAGAGTCTGAAGAATTTTCTAATTGGCTAAGACTGTCACATGTTTTACAAACAGCACATAACTGGGTGTAATAAAGGAACATCCTTACACTTCCTGTCTTTTCATGGACAGTGCCCAAGATAATTTTTTGATTTGCTAACAGTGTAAGATCAGAACCTCTCATTGGATGTTAGTAAAATTCCACTCCCTATTAGTGTCTAAATGGAGACCCTGTAGAAATCCTGGGGATGTGGCTAGACCTATCATTTTGAGTTTTCCATTCAAACTTAGGGGTGTCCAGTAAAGTAAGTTTACTTTATTAATTGTATATCATTTGTTTTGTAATTCAGTAGTAGGTAGTAGTACTATACTTTGTATAGTGTTGTTTGTTATGGTGATTTCAATTAAATAGTGATAATTACACACATACATATAGACCTTTCCGATGTGTAATAGTGTTATATACCCCCACCTAGTTAGTTGCTCCTAAAAACTCAACGCAATCTCCGTAAAAATATACATTTATTTATATAATATAAGGGATAAACAAACCAACCAAAAATAAGTTGAGTAGCAGTTGAGTAAACATAAGTAAAAAGCAGATGAAATGCTACTGATGGAATAGCCACAAATGTCTTCTTTGCTTTAATGTGACACACACCACATTTCAACCTAAACTGGACCTTTTCAAGCATCACATGAGGTCAAAAGTGACCTGCAGAGAAGACATTTGTGTTTCCTCCTTCATCTGTGTTTCTTCTGCCATCTTCCCGATATTTCACTTTAGCTTCTGGCTACAGAATTAGCTACTAAGGTTCCTTTGTGTGTGTATACAGTAGATCTCTAAGGCTCCTGTTCCGTTTTTTCGTTTGGCCTTGCTACCTATTAGAGATGGACCGGAAACAGATCCAAGGTGGATTTCCAAAATCTGCAGATCATGGACTTAGTGGCCAAAACAGACATTTGTCTTAGAGTTGTGCATTGTGGGTCTGCCCCACGGGAGCACGGCTGTATGGACCTTTAAACTGCTCTGTGACTTGGGAAATCCCCTGTGGGAACACCCATGATTTACCTTTAAATACAGACAAAAATGTTTAAACATAATCTGCGGTAAAGGGACAGTAATTGTGCACATAGATGCAAAGATCACGGTCGTACAATATTGGAATATTCCGACATCGTACAATCGTCAGAATGTTTATGGATGATCGGCCGATTTACCTATTGGCCCCTCTACACCAGCCCAACACTGCCTGTGACTGCTTATAATAAGATAAAAATGTGAACAAATAGAGCTTACTTTTTATGGTAGATACAATACAAGGATTGTGGAAGCTCTCCAATTAGGCTAATTTACAACTACATTTAGCGGAAGTGCTACTGATCTGGTCAAACATTTATACAAACATAGAAAAGATAATCAATGCACATTCCTGGGCCCCATACAATATCATATTATCTGCACACTGGCATACTTTATAAACAAAGGGGTTTTAGTATACATTACTGTGATCACATGAATGAAAAGCCTTCCAACCAGCTTTTCATTTATGTGATCACAGTAATGTATACTAAAACCCCTTTGTTTATAATGTATGCCAGTGTGCAGATAATATGATATTGTATGGGGCCTAGGAATGTGCATTGATTATCTTTTCTATGTTTATAATGTATGCCAGTGTGCAGATAATATGATATTGTATGGGGCCCAGGAATGTGCATTAATTATCTTTTCTATGTTTATAATGTATGCCAGTGTGCAGATAATATGATATTGTAATGGGGCCTAGGAATGTGCATTGATTATCTTTTCTATACTTATTATGGTAGCACACACTATAAATTCAATTCTAACTTTTTGAGGCTGACACAACAATTGCTACACAGGTTTCAATGTGCTATAAATTTGTAGCAACCCCATTGATTGATTGGTCCTATATCTGGCCCTCTGTGTCTTTCCTAAACTAAAGATAGCCATAGAGGAGCAAAGATCCTATCGCAATTCCTCACCTTGCCCTGGCGATCTTTCCTAAAATTCAGCTTGAAAAGGTTCTGGTAAATGGGGTCAACCAAATTTTTTTGCGTCATGTCGAATCATAGTTTTTCGATAGACAGATCAATATCGCCTATGAGTCTATTGAAAACACAGAAAAATATCCTCCATATTTCCATCAATATCGATGCTGTGTATGGGTGATAAATCAAGGTGGATATGGGTACCTGCACTGAAATTAGAAGAGAAAGTAATTGGCTCGGTTACAAGAGAGAAATAAGAACGTCAAGTAGAAAGACAAGAAAAAAAAAAATCACTTCGGGAAAGAAACTATAATTGAGTGATCGTCTGCCCACAACAGTATTTATAGGATCAGAAACAATGGCGTATTTATATGCAAACAATAACCAAGTAGTCAGGTCTAATGACAGACGCTTTCTTTATTTCTGGTCTATTTTTCTTGCAATTAATTTTTAAATTGTTATAAAGTATCATTCTGTTGGTTAGCCAATTAAATCCCGGGTAAGTAAGTAAGAAAAAAATTCTGCAAATCAAAAATTGTTCTGTAATCCCTTTCACAATAAATCTGCCGTAATAATGGGGGGAAAGTGACAGATATCAGGGTAACGTACTGTCAACAAAATCTGACAGTTATAAGCAAAACATATCAAACTTCAGCAAGGTTCTTTATAAGAAAACGGTTAAATAAAGCAACTTGTCTCCGAAATAGAAACTGCCAAAAATTATTACTTGACTGATTAGTGAAATGTACCTGAGGTTTGTATCAGGGATCAAAAGCATGTCCACCCTTAAAGCCAAAAACTGGTGACATGTCAGTTATCTGCCCACAACCCTAACTGCTATTTTTACCAGTTTATTCCATGTATTTTAACCAGATTTAATAAGTTCCATTCCTTTCCGGCAAAGGTATTTACCTCCTCTCTCAACTCAATGAGCTTTGTATACGCTTGATTGTGTGCAGAGAAGGCAGCAGGGGAAACAGCAGTCAATCATTGACTTTGATGTCCTTTGTAACAGCCTTGATTGACTGCATGAAGGGAGGAGCCATCTTACTCTACCAGAATGGGGACAATAATAATCCTAGTTAGTAATGCAGGTAATGAAGTGCTGAATATATCATTTGGAGTTGGGGGCAGGTAACTGACCTGACCAGTTTTTTTGTTTTAAGGCTGGACATGGCCTTTAATATGACATCACAGAAATACAACATTATAAAGACGGGAAAATCTTTCACTACAGTCCAAACGCCACCTCATTTCGCCCTCCCTATAGCACAGAGGGATAGAAGTAGTTGATTGTATAGCTGCTCTCTACTGGATAAATCCCTTAGATACTTGAGGCAGAAATAGTCTAGGGACCCTAAATTGGGGTGACATTGTCCCTATTAAAGGACAATTATACTCATGCAGTAACCAACTTTTTTATGGCTCCTCCCACAATCATTGTCACTGACAATTCTCCCATCCTTGACACTGAGGGACATATGTTAATGAGGGATGGGGAGGGGCTTGAAAATTGTCAGTTACTGCATGAGTATAATTCTCCTTTAACTGCCACCCCTGTGTGCTCAAGTTAAAATAGTTAACAACAATCTAACAGAATATAAATATCCTAGATCATATACTGTATACTTACCCAAACAGCCAATAAAACATTTACAGGGCCCAATTCACCCGCGAGGCCCTGAAATGAAGTCTGAATTAATTTAAAAGGAAATTCTAACAAGGGGCAACAGTCAGCAACATCTACTGCTGCCAAACGTTACGTCTCCGTTACAGGTTCTGCCCGATATATCACTAAAACCCCCGGGATGTGAACACAATGCAAATAAATAAAAAGTAATGCAAAGTATGTGCACATTAGTTCCATCAGGAATTAAGTGGAGCACCTCTAAATAGAACTGCTGGATTGCGTAACAATCTTAGAACAGCCACTGTAAAAATAGAGTGCTACATTAACCTGTCTTTCCAACAAGTCTGAGTTATTAAAAGAAACAGTCCTAAAAAAGGGATTGTGGTAATGATTCTGACTCTGAACAGAATATTTAAACAGATAAGAGCCTTTATTGAAACCTGTACAGCACTCACAGAGCCAATACCATATATATTGTATATATATATATATATTGGGTAGCACGGTAGCTCAGTGGTTAGCACTAAGTCTTAAATTCAAATCCCCCTTGGACACATCTGCAAGGAGTTTGTATGTTCTCCCCGTGCTTGCGTGGGTTTCCTCCGGGCACTCCGGTTTCCCCCACATTCATAAATACATACTGATAGGTTGTATGTGTACATAAAGTGATTAGATTGTAAGCTCTTCTGGGCAGGGCCTGATGTGAATGTATCCATGGAAATGTAAAGCGCTACGGAAGATATTGGCGATATATAAATCCGCAATAATAAAAAGAATAATATGGTATATTGATATTCAAGGCCCCTGTAAATATGTACTTATCACTAGTGAGGAATTCCAGTTTCGGAACAAACTTCTGTGGATCCAACAAACATATGAACATTTTATCGAAAAAAACTCGAAATAACATTAGAAACTTTGAAAATACCATTCGAAAATCTAAAACATCTGTTTAGAAATCAAAATTGCCTATCAAAAATTAGAAAAATTCCAATTCAAATAGAGTTTCGGAACTTCCACCCCTATTGGGAACGAAACTTGCCGGTTTCATTCACCTCTAGTTATCACTTGGGATCAGTCTTCGGTTTAAAAGGAAGGACAGATACGTTGTGTGATTCCAATAAACAAGCTGCAGCCTCTATGACGTCGTTTAATAACGCAGATATTTATGTAAATCTTATCAAAGATTGAATCTCCAGGTTAAAAAAAACACCATAAAAAAGCACAGTACAAACCGGTTAAATGTTACGATATGCAAATAATTCAACCACGGTTTGTTTAGAATAATATCCTACTGTGTTCAAATAAAATAACCTTTAAAATAAAAATAAATAAATAAACCTGAGGATTTATTGGACTTTATAAGATCCTTTGAGGATGCCTTGTAGATGCCCATAACAGGTTATCTGGCTGCTTGTTGTGAAAGGATTATAGACTTGGGAACGAATATTTTAAATCAGTTTCTCTGGCAGAGGTCCTTGATGTTTCCATAACTAAATCGATTGATTGGTAGAATTCTATGGAGCATTAGTTAAAACTACAAAGAAACAACATCATAGGTTATTGTGTTTGTGTAAAAAAGCAAAAACTAGAACTACTGAACCATATAATCACCTCCTACACATGAGTAGTGGACTGGGTAGTCCAAGGGTGAGACTAAGGCAGCTTGGAGGTGTAATAACAAAAACTAGAACTACTGAACCATATAATCACCTCCTACACATGAGTAGTGGACTGGGTAGTCCAAGGGTGAGACTAAGGCAGCTTGGAGGTGTAATAACAAAAACTAGAACTACTGAACCATATAATCACCTCCTACACATGAGTAGTGGACTGGGTAGTCCATGGGTGAGACTAAGGCAGCTTGGAGGTGTAATTTTGCCCCCCACCCCAACATCTTGGTCTTTCCCCAGTGTTGAGAGGTATGAATATTCACAACAATTCCTTTCTACCTCCCAACAAACATTGGTAACACTGACGTTTCCTTATATCAATGTCATTATATGTTGTATCAGACATTCAATTAAAACATTTAAAACAAGGACAAGTTGGATGTATACATTTTTTTTAACTTTCACTGACTAAAGGGCACAACCTGAGATGGACAGACATGAAGCCTGTAAAACTGGGGTTTCTAGTGAAAATCAATACTGAATTGGTGAAGAATGCCATAAAGCCAGGTTTACCATGATAACAGTCCACAACGTCGGACAACTTAACCCATACTCTACAAAGGATCTGCACTAACAAACAATTGTGTGTCATGTCTTAATAACCACTGGGCAACAACTACTGTATTGCCCTTGGTCCCTTTGTGCAACCAGTATTCTACTTGGATTTACCCATGTGACAGAGAATGGGCTGAGTTCTGAGAGCAGCAAGTATTGGGTAAGTATTTTTGGTCTCCTCTCTCAGCTGGACCCAAGTTGAAACATTAACACTAGCACAGACTTTAGGATACCGGCTCAAATATTTCGATACAGTTCTTGGAAATTAACTGGTTGTGCGTGCTGATTAGAGATGGACTAAAACTCAAACTCGAACCCGAGTTCGAGCCGAACTATTCGAATTCGGACTTCTCGAACTATTACGGACGCAGATTTTCGATATCTTCGGACTTTTGCTTAATATCGAATGTTCAACCGTTCAAGTATCGAATCCGCGAGTAAAGTGTCCATTAAAACCTATATGCAAGCATCGAATCTGCGGGTAAAATGTCCATGGTATCTAGGCGCGAATGTGAACATCGAATACGCGAGTAATGTCTCAGTTAAAACCTATACGCGAGCATTGAATCCACAAGTAAAATGTCCATGGTATCTAGGAGCGAACATCGAATCTACGAGTAAAGGGTCCATTAAAACCTATACGTGAGATTCGAATCCGCAAGTAAAATGTACATGGTACCTAGGCACGAACAAACTCGAAAATAGTGCGAGTGAGAGTAAAATAGATTTTTCGAATGTCCTGGATATTGGAACATGTTCCCCAGACCATTTCCCAGGTCCCACAGCCATTTACATTAAGATACCATTAATATTTAAATTGTATTTCATTAGAACTTTTTGAACTATTTGACTCCCATTGACTTTAATGGGTCCGTTTTCTAACTTTCTATGTAGTTCGAAAACGGACCAAACTTTCGAAAGTTCGCCCATCTCTAGTGCTGATTGGTGGAAAATGTAGATTATAGTGTCAATGAAACAGTTCCATGGAGAACAGTGCATCAGTACTGGATAAAAAGAGAAAATCTCGGACCATCCTTCCCCACTTGGTTCAGACAGGTCTGTGGGCTAGAGGTCAGTTCAGTACAGTCACAGAGCACAAATCAGAGCAACCAAAAAAACCCCAAAAACCTGTCAAGTCCAATAACTCATTATAACAGAATAACATACCCATTGCGAAATCAAAAAAGAATTTGAACAAAATTCATTATTTCCTCTAATGTAAACAGATTCTAATGTGTAATTATAAAACTCATTTAGCGGCTTATGCAAAATGTGACATTAGGAAGATTGGAAAAGATCAAAGTGAGGCTGAATCCGGCACATTGAAATTCTAAATAAGATTCAATAAACCAAGACTTAATATGGAATCGTAACCATGGACGCGCCGTGGCCAATATAACTGCCGTTTAGCATCTATCAATGGCATGACCAGATACTTAGCGGTCAAGGATATCTCTACAGACAAGGTAATTACTTCCATTTAAATACAAGTTTAAAGGGCAACTATACCTCTCTCCCATGTTCCTCTCTAACAATGAAAGTACTAGCATGTGTACCTTAAAAACCTGGGTTTCCCTTATAGTAAAAGTTATGCTTCAAAGTTGGGATCATAATCCCAGTTGGCCCCACCCCTACATGGAGTCAGGACTCAGCAAACTCCGATTGGTTGCAAAAAGAATAGCATCACCCTCATTTACATGTGTCATCATAACATGTCTTCCCTATGTTTAAATAAAAGGTTGTATCACGGCTTTTTGTTTCTAATAGAACCAGCCTTGCTCTTATCGTCTACAAACACTAATAAAAAATTAAAATAAACCAATGTTTCAAAAGGGCAGAGAAAGAGCTTGTAAAACCTTTGTTGTACATTTGGAATCCAATTTCCCTTATCAAGTTATTATTCAGGTTACAGCACTGTGCTGTTATTTACTCATAATGCAAGCTGCATGCGGTGATAGGTTTCATGGGACAAAGTGCACCTTATCCTTAATAAATTCCATGGTCCACTCTCATAGGTAAATAACTGTAATAAGAACTCAGACTATTTCCAACCACAAGATTGTTTTATTATTCTTCCCATAGACAACTTGAAGATGTAGATTATGGTGTACATCCAACAATCTAATGCAATACAATACAATATAATACAACAATATAATACAACAATATAATACAATATAATATAACAATATACAATATATACGTAAATAAAACGATTCTCTGGATTTTAGTTCAGTGACTTTCTCATTCCCCCCCAGCCCATTGAGGGAAGAGGCCATTTTAAAAAGCCAATAGGCTGGGGGGCGAAAACCTGTTATATTGATCCAGTTTGAGGAATGCTAATGGTTGCTACCATATACACTGGAATATAAGTTGATCCGAGTATAAGTCGAGGTACCTATTTTTACCTGAAAAATGAGTAAAACTTGAATGATTATGACCACTACTGCCTTTTGATTCTGTATTGTTTTGAGGGTTTAGTTGCCCTTTAAATGGAGAGCAAAATTTCCAGACAGTAATCCCATACAGTAATAACCAAATCCAGTATGGTTATTACTGTATGGGACTACTGTATGGGAATTCTTCTGTCCATTTAAAGGGCAACTAAAGCCTCAAAACAATACCACATCAGAAGGCATATTTTTAACAATAGACACTACCCTCCTGATTCTGTATTGTTTTGAGCCATTAGTTGCCCTTTAAATGGACAGTAATCCCATACAGTAACCCCATTCCTTGGCACTCCAGATGCTGGGAGTTGTAGTTTCCAAACCTCTGCAGTGGCAAGAAATTGAGGGTCACTGTATGGGATTACTGCCCCCAAAACCTTCAGCACCCCCCCCCCCGTTCAGGGGTTTAACTTGCCTCCAATCCAGCAATCTGGTGGCCGCTCGCTCCAATCCACAGTAAGGAATTAAGATTATTGTCTAGGTGAGTATAATTGCCCTTCAAGGCTGATGTCATGAAAAAATACAATATTTGTACTGAACTTCTTAAGAGGAAACCAGGATGAGATGGTGCATGTATCGACCAATCACAATGGGGATGCAGCATTGCCGATAGGGCTAGTGGGCGTCATCCCCCATTCCCATTGGCTATTTCCGGCTTCGCTAAAGATTGATAAATCATTACATTCCCACCTCTGACTTTCCAGGATTGGAAATCCTTTTTTGATTAGTAAAGTAAACAGGGAGGTAAAAACCTCAACAGATTCTCTTTGTTTTATGATAATGAGGCTGAAAAACAAACCAATAATGAATGAAAAGTCAGTTTACAACACGCCATGTCATTTTACCAGGCTGGTTATTAAAATTCACACACAAGAGCAACATACAGCACGGATTGCAATGACAGTGGTTTTTATAGGCACCGGGGGCTGGCATTCAATAATGCAATACGATTGGTTGTTAAACTCCTGCTGGCCAGCGTGTATTTGGCATCGCACCGCATTATGGCATTGAAAAAAATGCAAGGTTTTCCCCAATTTTCATCATTTTCACAAAAATGGGAAACCCCAAATTCCTGCCGTCTCTTTAAGACATTGAAATAATTTACATATTGCATGTTGAAAACAATATTTTACCCCTACAAATCTCCTTTTAAGATCTCTATATCTCTAGATAACCTATGGACATGTCTGTTTTTAATGTAGACTTTAATTCCCAAATTGACATTATTTATTAATATCCACATACCACCCCTATCTTTATTATAGCTCTGTTAGCAGTCTATTAAAGGGATGTAGAGGGAGGAGTCTGAGAGCTGATTTGTGTGTCCATTGTCCCTTTAACTATCTATTTAACATAAATCTCAACATCTAAACCACCTTGCTAGTTTACTAAAATTAATGAATTTATTTATGTTCAATTAGTGGAGAGTGAATGAGACAGACTGTGAGCAGTACATAAAGCAACGAGCATTTCTTCAGCGCTAACGCACTTTCCTTACTGTATCTTATTCAGACAATTCCTATGGGATTTGGAATATTTCTCACAATGTATTCCTGCAATTACTGTAGATCAAGCCGTGTCTGGCTGCATTCCTAATCTACCTGCAATTGTTTCAGATGTTTGGCTCCTTCGAAGAAGAAAAACACAATATTAACAACAGATTTCGCTTTGTAACAAAGGCTATCGGGGGGCTGCCAGACCACAGCCTGGGGCCTGGCGTCTTGTATACATTAGGCGACTATGTAAGTGTCTTCCGAATATATTAAAATATGCAGATGAACTAAAAGAAGATGGTAGACAATCTTATTATCCTACAGTACAAACAATATTTGTATAATACCCTAAAAATGAATAAACACTTTAAAGGGCACGTCCAGTGGAAAACTAACTTTATCTATAAATGTAGAGGAGCCCCTAAACCTAGGTTTTACATTATTAATATTTCCCAACTATGCCCCTGAAGTTCCTTACCTTACCCTGCCCCTTCTCTGCTGCTCTGCGGCTGACAGCCGCTCCACCTCCTGGTTGCGGTTGTCACAGGCAATTGCTGGATAGCCACGCCCAGGAAGTAGAGCAGCTTTAAGCCCTCTGCTCCTGATTTTGCTCAAAACAGCAGCAAGGGGCGGCAAAGTTCGAGTTCCGGCAGGTCCGTGAAATCCGTTTTCGGAACAGGGTTTGGGTCCATCTCTAATGTTAAGGACAATTATTCTCTCCTTTTCCCCGTTCCATAGCTGCAAAGTGCCCAAAGTAAGGGCCTAAATCACTAAGTCCTCACCCCTGGGTCCTTGACCTAGAAAGGTTATACTTCCTTAAAGTTTCCCTCCACACTATGGTCAGTTACACCCCTGTCAATGACAGTAAGCAATGTAAGCCAATAGGAAGACACGATTCTGCGCAGTGTGTCTTCCCATTGGCTACAATGTGGACTGCAGAAAAGGAAAAGAGCACAGGGGTGAGTAGAGATGGGATCCTGGATCCGACACGGAACCCCTTGGTTCCAAAATCTGAATGTTCCGTCCGAAACCAGATGGATCGTTTGGATTTCGAGACTTTTTCGATTTTTTATTGAACGTTCGAGCTATTTTCGAAAATTCTCGAAAATAGCCACAAAATTTTGCTAAAAAACAAAAATGCGCTCCAAATGGATGAGTATGAGGGATGAGTGGAATTGTCCTTCCCTGGATTTATAAACAATTCCTTCCCTAGAATTATCTAATAGGGATTCTAACCTCTCGTATTGCAGTAATTTAGAAGGTCACCTCTTACTCCATGATAAAAATCAACGATAACCAAAGACACCGTACGTAGACAGTAATAATAATTTCAGGAATAATTCCAAAGTCTAACATACAGTAGGGTCAACCAATTCACCACTGTCAAGAACAATAGTTATTGCTTCGTGTATGGGGTAAAAACAATTGCATTTCCTGATCGATATCCATTTTTAGCCTGATATTGATCAGGGAAGACGAGAACTGCATCACCCTGTTCATGTGATATTCCGATGCCCTCGCTGTACTAAGCGTCCTATTGATCTACTACTGGCAGTACAAGGGCAAAGGATTGAATATTTCCATAGTTGCTTATTATTGTTCCACTATGTGTGAGTCCACTAAACAAGTTGACCTGCATATGGACACCACCTAAATGAATAAACCGGATTATCCAACCCTTAAGTAAACCTTTAAAAACAAATTATTTGTTTAATGGAAATACTGAATGAATTTGACTGCAGAGCTTCTGCTGCCTTTCTAGATTCGAGAAAGATATTTTAATTCTGCTGGAAGTTTCCTTGATACAAACATTGTTTCTTTTCTATTTGTCTTTAAATCCTCAAATAAGGATCTTATCACAGAGACTTGCTGGTGCCTTTACCCAGAATTGCTCGTCTCTGGGCCATTCAGGGCCTCACCTCTAGGGGTACACACAGCATACAAGTACTATTGTTGCTTCTAATTCTTTAAAGGCCCCAATTCTGTACCAGAAAAAAGGGGACGAGGGCTGCTGGAAGGTAAGTATTCAGACTAATGGCTCTACCCTCAGGGTGAAAATGGTATTTATATCACCATATTTATAAGCCGGATTGGGAAATCAGAAATCCGATAATCAATTTTAGTAAATGATCGAAAATATCCCCTGCATGGATCCTTATCAGGGGAGGACTGGGACCCTTGGCCTGGGGGGCAAATACAACCAAGTGGCCCTTACAGTAGATCACAAAATATTCCACTTTACTAACGTCACACACACACGTTTTTTATTTTTAGTTATGCCCATTTTTAAGACGACTTTTCTCATTTTACATGGTTCCCTGCAACATTTTTAAGTGCATGATGTGGTTTAGATAACTAATTGACTAATCAACTGGAGAGCTGGTAACACTGACTAAAAATCTGGAGGGCTAACAACACTGACTAAGGATCTAGAGGGCTTACAACACTGACTAAGGATCTGGAGGGCTAACAACACTGACTAAGGATCTAGAGGGCTTACAACACTGACTAAGGATCTGAAGGGCTAACAACACTGACTAAGGATCAGGAGGGCTAACAACACTGACTAAGGATCTAGAGGGCTTACAACACTGACTAAGGATCTGGAGGGCTTACAACACTGACTAAGGATCTGGAGGGCTTACAACACTGACTAAGGATCTGGAGAGCTGCCTAACACTAGCTAATGAATCACGATGTATGGCAATATTAAGCAAAAAGTGACATGCCGATATTATTAATGCCACGTTATCTTAGAGACCGGGATATTCTGGGCCAGTTAATTATAACGCCATAGGACTTGCATATTACAGAACACTTAGCTGCTAATATTCCTATAGCGAAATATATGTGTAGTTCCACCATTAAATGAGAATTAAACCCTAAGGATAATTTTATGTTACGTGATTTCCCACCTCACGAGGAAATGAAATTCTAATTTTAGAAAAACCCTGTTCTTCTAATTAAACCCTTTGGCAAAAGCTACACATCCTTCTACAGATTTCTACAGGGAACTTAGGCAGGGTGGAGGTGACACCTGACATGGAAGATGAGGGTCTACAAGAAGTAAAGGAATCATTAAATAAAAGTTCTAAAGAAAGCCTCTGAGGGTCCATATAATGAGAAGAAGTACTGTGTCTGAACTAAAAGATTTTTTAGGGTTTTATTTTTTCCTTTCAATTTTTACCAGACTCTACAAAGACAACAGTTCTCTAAACTACTGGATCTGTGATGAGCTTAAAGGTGCATATACATTAGAACTCACCTCCCAACCGATCGCACAACATATAATCAATTCTTCAGGGCCCACCTTTCCTGTTTCTTTTTCATGGCTGACATACAATCATGATGGCCCCCACATGGCCATTCATTTTGTGGTGACTGTAGGTCAGTCGCGGGAAAAAAAAATGGTTAAGATACAGTGGCACGGTTTGGATAGACTGGTAGGGCAGAGTGGGGCCTGAGGTAGGTCCAACCAATCTGGTAGGTAGAAATGGAAAGTTGAGAATAATTCAGCATTAGACTCAAGTAAACTACTTGCCCCTACAACAAAACTATTATGGCTTTCCCAGATGAGAACCAAGCATTATGTATGACTGCAAATATCCTTGATTTTAATCATAATTAAAGGGTATCTCCACCTAGAAAATAAAGTTTTTCTGTAGTGTAGGGGACCTTAGCCCACCCCCAACCGCCATGTATGTTTGCTAAAAAACATGGAGGTTACAGAGCTTCGTTCCCTTGGCGTTCTGATCCGGCCCTCTGATGATTTTTTTTTTTAGCAAACAAACACGGTGGTTGGGGGTGGGCTAGGGTCCCCTACACTATGGAAAAAGGGTTTTAAGGAAGGACACCAGGCAGCAAAGAGGGATATAAAAGGAGGGGGCCTCCACTGCGTATGCCAGAAAGCTCTCAGAGGGCGGAAGCCGTTTCACTCACAGACAAGCTCCTGCTCTTCAGTTTCTGGAACTCTGGCTAGACACTGCAGGGGAACCATAAGGAGCAGAGAGGTAAGGTAAGGATTTTTTTACACTATACAGTGAGGCCAGTAGTGGATAAAATTTTAGTTTTAGGGGTTTGAGGGTGGACATGCCCTAGGAACACTTTCCTCGTACAATAACTGACTACTTTTGGCCCTTCTATATTTAGAGTCCATTATTTTAGTCTAATCAGCCGGGTATTGGCTGTGAATTAAAAACACAAAAAATGCTTTGATTTTTTCATTTGTCAAAATCGCATTTTGTGGACATTCTAGTAAATCCCAGCGTATTAATTCTATGTAACATATTGAGTGTTTAAATAAACTGCACAACTAGTCATGCGCAATTACCAACTTATAGTTTACCGATTGGCATATCGATTTCCATGTGTACCAAAATCAATGTAAATATCTGTTACCTTAAGGTTTTGTAACTTTAGATAACATTTGATCTCCCACTGTGTTTAACATTGACTACAAAGGACAATTTTAAGAACAAACATCATATTCCCAACACCTCTAGTATCTAAATGAGCCTCTTCTAACGACACTTAGAACAGAACATTGATTTACGACTTTACTCTTTAATGCACTGCCCTAATCTGACGGCTAATAAATTATAATCATAGATAAGCCATTTAACGCAATGGGAAACCTACTATACAGGTAATACACAGCGTGACAATATCTAGTTACTACAAACAGTAATGCTGACCATACACTAGGCAGACGTTCGATAGATTAGATGTTCGTCTATAGACAAATGTCTATTCTTTCTCATGTCTAAGGCTGGGCAGACACCAGCAGAGTTTTTAACCCGACCGAGTGTGGCTATGGGCGTCAGTTTGCGCAACCAATCATGCCTTCCCATAGGTAACCGCACGACCGGCCAGGATTTACCAACAGGCCCGACTACCCGTTCGTCCGATACGGACGAACAGGTGACCGAGCTCAGTCACAGCCGGCAGACCCACACCATAAGATATTTCCAACCGACCAATACACGTCACTCTTAGGATTAACTTTTTGCCAGATCAATCATTCAAATCGTCAGATCGGCTGGGACATCAAATGAATATCTCCCTACATTTTTGAGGGCTGGTTGGGTGTGGGTGGTGGCTATTTATGTCCAACCTATGGATTGGTGAGAACCTCCTTGGACAACTCAGCGAAACCCAGTCACGCCCAAGCCCTACCTCCAAAGAACAATGGTTGACAATCCGGGACACTAGGGTAGACCATTAAAAAGCAGATATGTCCCAGGGACACTGGAATGGCTGGGAGGTATGTGGATGTGCTTTCCTGATCAATATTTCAGCAGAATTAGTTCCTTTAATTGGACATATGGACTGTATACAAGTCTACTGTTTTTTTGTATTTCCAATTGTCAAACAACCTACTTATAATGTATCTGTAATGATCAATGGGATTTTGGGGGGAAATTGGTTCTTATGTGCTTGTTCTGGCATTAAACAGGTTATGAAGGACATTAGTATAGGAACGAGGCCAAAGCTTTTATTTTGTTCAGAAATAACACCCAGAATCTCTGTTCTGAGCTTCCAGTGGATGCCTATGCCAGGTAACGTCCAAGGGTTCCTGCCGAGACTATTAATTACTAATGATTTTCTTACAGAGCTTAAATGCTGCCGTCTGGGTTAGGCCTAAATAGCAGCTAAAACCCTCTAAGCTGCTGTACAAAACTATAAATACAGCAGAACTATGGCAATAAATGTCCATCCCCAAAGCTAAAATTTAACCCCTCACTGGCCACATTAAGAAGTTTAAAACAAGCCTTACCTATCTCTAACAAGCATTCCTATCTCCTTGTTCTTGTCAGAGAGTCACGGAAAGGGAGGAGGGGGTACTCTTCACCTACCTCCCTAGAAAATACAGAATAAACAAGCATACAGAATAAACAAAATATTTGTTCTAAACATTCTGCCAACCATGCCCAACCAACCAATCTGTCATTTTCTGTGTCATTACCAGCCATTTTCAAGTGTAAAAGATACAGTTATTACCCAACCTAAATATAAAGAAAGTCTTTTTGAGGTCCTGCACACACCTGTAGTAGAACAATGGGTCTATTGGCTGTGATGTCAACTGTCAAATCCATAACTGACAGTTACTAACTGAAAGAACCAGGAAGCAGAAATTGGGGAAACAGGACATTGTGCAGGATTTCAGGTTAGACTTATATATTTGGGGAAACAGGACATTGTGCAGGATTTCAGGTTAGACTTATATATTTCACATTTCAAACTATTACCGTTTAGGGTTTTGGGGGGTGATTTACCTGTGTGTAAGTTTTCATTTTGGGGCTGGACTTCCCCTTTAAGGGTTATCGCCAAATTCGAGGGTTAGTGAACGCAACATTCGAGGGTTATTGCTGAATTTGAATGTTAGTGAATGCCGCATTCGAGAGTTATGGCCAGTTTAAAGGGTTAGTGAACGGTGATAGCCCTCAAATTCAGCCATAACCCTCAAGTGCGGAGTTCTGTACCCCTCGTTTGTGGCGATAACCCTTGAATGTGGTGTTCGATTTCGGTAACCCTCGAAAATTCAATGTGGAAGCCCGCCAATTTCCCGATCGTGAAGCCATTTCCCAAGTCCCAGAGCCATTTCCAGTAAGTTATCGTTGCTATTTTAACTGTATCTTATCAGAACTTTTGGAACTATTTGTCCCCATTGACTTTTATGGGTTAGTTTTCAAACTTTTACTGAAATTCTACAGTTGTAAACAAACAGAACTTTAGGAAAATCCAACGAAATAAAGGTACTGCTGTATGTAGCACATACATTTTGTTTCTCCACAGAGAATATATTTCTGAGCACACAGTGGGTAGAGTATTACAGGGATCCTTGGTCACCACTACAGGTGCACAGAGTCCGCTATTTGGAACATTACAAGACCTTGTGTTTTTTTGAAGGACAATACTGATGTTTGTGGAAAGGTTTTTTTTAAATCACTGACTATACAGAGATATAGAATCTTACAGTTCTCATATTGAGAATGAAGCCAATAAATTCTGAACTGTATAAAACAGTGTTGTGAATGGCAGTTTTGATTGACATGATTATTATTATTATTTTCAACAAACAAAACCAAGTATTAGCAGGGGATCTTCCACAGTACAATAAGGACTTTATTATTTAGCCACAAAAAAAATAAATAAAAATATATATATAAATAAGGGATAATGCGCCCATTACAGTGTAATATAAGGATATTACGCCACCAAGGAGTTCCCGGACCATATAGGTGGCGTAATATCCTTATATTATAATAAAGGGCACAGCCACACTGCTCCGCAAATGCAATTGCACACAGAATCGCATGCAATTTCATGTGCAATTTCGCTGCATTCGCGCATGCATTTTTTTATTAAGTATAGGAAAACGCATGCGATTGCGATTAAAAATGCGGAACGCAAATTGTAATTGTATATCGCAACACATCCGAAAACGTGCTTTTTAGTGTGTTGCTGCGTTTTCAATGATCTGAAAAAAAGCGCAAACGGCCCGTAAAGGGGCGCATTATTTCTTTTAATACATAAGTATCTGATTCCTTCACCCCATTCGCATTTTAAATTCTAGCCTTGTCCCTATTTCCACCTTAATTTAACCCCCCCAAGCTACCTTCTGTAACTTAAACCCAGTAGAAAGGAACATCCCAGCCCAGCATCTATGCGGTTAAACAAATCTTTGTGGAGGAGAGAGACATTGGTTATGCAGTGTCAGGAAGCAGCTCCAAACAAAAAAACGCTGAGTCATTGTCCAGGCATGAACACTGGAATGGGAGGGGCAGTGGGATATAAGAAATATAAGAAATGAGTCACTTAGTGACATAGCTGAGTGATTTTTATAAGTATATATACCACTGCAGCTCCCATTATAAAATATCACACTTATGTATTCAACATGAGTGTCAAATATACAAAATTTGGTTAGAAATTTGACGTAGAAAATGTAATTCTGTTTCCATTGACTTCAATTATGTTTGATACAAATTTTCTGTACCGCAGAATTTCTACACATTCCAAGGAGCCGCTGTTAGAATAAATATCTAGAATAATATCTTTATTTATGATATTAGTGTAGAGAAGCGATTTACCTCCAGGAACACACAATCACTTTTTGCTAAAGGTGAAATATGAGCTTTTTACATATAATGGCATTTCCAGAACGGCAAATCTCAAAAAGGATGAAACTTTGAAAAACAAATAAAGAAAAATAAAATCAGCTGGTGATTTAGTTTAAGTATTGTTTTTAGAATAATAATTTTAAAACAAAACATTTCATTACAATTATATTTGAATCAGTATTTTTTATACTTTACATTTAATTTTATCTACCGTACTTTGCCAATTTAAAGGGCATGTCCACCCCCAAAACTAAAATTTAACCCCTTACTGGCCACATCAAGTAGTTTAAAACAATCCTTACCTTACATTCCTGCTCAAAATAGTTCCCCTGCTGTGCCCCTCCAAAGTCCAGGAAACTGCTGGGTAGGAGCAGTGTGTGACTCATGCTGTGCCTGAGACTTCCTCAACCTCATCAAGGTTGAGGCATGCTCAGTGCAGCCCTCCCTGCCTCTCAGCCAATCCCGTACCCTGCTTTTAATTCCATGCAAGCAGAGGGCCTGAACACTGCGGCGGAGGAGAGAGGGCAGGTAAGTAAGAATCGGGGGACTTTCTAACAATTATATTAATGCGGTTGGGGCTGGGGGAGCATGCCCTACCACATATAAAAAGTTAAATTTCGGGGTGGACATGCCCTTTAAGGACCAAAATAAAATACATTTGTTAAAACACTTCATTTATAATATATTTAAACTACACTCTTGTCCTTATTCATGGAACATTTCCCACTATAACATCTGGAACTTTAAATTAAAAAAAAAACATTTTTATAGGCTACAGGGTTTGGCCTGGTTCAGTCTGTTAAATTGGAATCGATTTAGGAAACATTCAGGGAGATTCAATAAAAGTTCTTATCGTTAAAAATTGTGCTAACTTTGCCCCAACCAATCAGATCTTATTTAACATTTGAAAGCTAACATCCAATTGGTTGGGGCAAAATTAGCATCATTTTTAACGATAAGAACTTTTATTGAATAACCCAGATAGTTTATAAAAATACTTTTTTTTCAAACAGCCAAATCATCTTGACCAATAGCTAGCTGGAGGAATTTAGATGTGTTTTCTCTATGTACAGATACAAGTCCTGTAGCCTATCCTATATTATCCAATTAGCTTGTAGAAAACTATAGTCTACAAAATACCAATCATCATACATGACCAGATTAGAACAATGCATTTGGCATTCTGGGCATGCTCAGTAGATTGTTAAAGGACATAACCACGCCCTACAATGTATTAAACATTTTTTTTGCAGGTGAACATGCCCTTTAACCCTCAAAAAATGTAATTTGCAAGGGGTCCTGCAAATCATAACTTTCCCTGTTAGGTAATTAGCTCTGAAAATGTCCATGTTAGAAGTGATTTCATTAATCTCTCCAGAGTCCAGTAACGCTCGGGATTTGATAGAAACATTTATCGGTGACCTCAGTATCTTCTAATAGTTGTGATTGTAACTACAAACCTCCCTACTGAGGCTGAGAAGCCCCCACTCAAGGTCACACTGCAATTAACCTTCCATCATTCCTGCAACGTTACCCCCGACATCCGTAGAACTGAGAAATAAGGGCCAAACGGGAACATGGCAGAAACGTCAGAAGGTAACAAGAACAAATGCAGTCTTTAGACCTTAGATATGATAGATGTTTGTGTATGTGTATGACCAGCATAACGCTGCATCACACGTGTCCATTGTACATTCTTATAAAAAAAATTGGATTTAAGGGACAACCATACCATAAAAATTAACTTTTTAAAAATGAAAAATACCTGGGGCAGGGAGGTTGGATTGATTATTCCTACTTACAACCAATATTGTTTTGTTGATAAGCTACAGCAGATACAGTTTTCATCTGCCAGGTTAGTGTCCTGGGCTTCTCTGTATTTTAAAGATAGTGCTGAAGCACTCAGGAAGCCTGGCAGAGACAGTTTCCTTTATACTGTCACTCCTCATACAAATTATATTGGGAGGTAGAAAGTACCAATCCTACCTCCCTGCCCCAGGTACTTTTCATTTTAACTGGTTTTGAAAAAACTTTATACGCACTATAATGTCAGCATTGGATTGCACAAGGACTTCATTTCCTTTTGCCATTTACTGTGAGATAACGCAGCCCATTAATATTTCGGTGTTCCATAAAAAGGCAAATTGCATAAATTAATGTACATTTTTAAAACACTATTTCTTTGTCATTTTCTTTTGTCTATGAAATAGATGAAAGAGTTGTAACCTTCATCAAACATTCAGCATTAGTTCCAGATTAATCAAGAGAAAATCCAAATTTATTATGCAGAGTCTCTCATGGTCGTTTTTCGAATACATTTTCGTTATAATTTCAACTAATAATATGAAACTATCCAGTTTAAGTGCTAATGAGTCTATCTGCTCATCATTTAAATCTAGACTCAAGGTCAGAACATTCATTACTTACGGGGCCTTTTCTGGCCCCTAAAAAAAGTTTGCTATTTATTTTAATATCTAAAGATAAAGTCTATAAAGCTTTGAAAATTATAATGCATGCTAATTAAATTTTATATCCATTTTCCACATTACCACTAGCGCAAACAGGACCATTACCCTGGACCCCAATGCCTAATGGTGCCCTAAAACAGTAAGCCTTGATTGGTCAAAGGTTGTAGGGATACCTCAACATTCCAAAGGCCCCCCAAAGCCTTTTAAACCAGCTCTGATCTGTTGTATTCAATTAGATCAACTGGACTTGAAGTTTAGTTCTTGAAGACATTTCACTAGTCATCCGACTGGGCAATCTGTGGCAATTATGTACCCTGGAAAATCCCCAATTAGCATATCACAGCCAGGTGTTAAGGGTGTGGTTGGATAGTGGTTAAGAGGTGTTATAGGAGCGCCCAGAGTAAGGTGTCAAAACAGCATTGTACATGGCAGACAGTTGGTGTCGAAACCCCCCCCCCACCTCTATTTAGGCTTGGTTTCTTTATTTTCACATAAATGGCCTCCTTGACACCTCTCTTGAACCAGTCACATTTAGGCTTGGTTTCTTCAAGAACTAAACTTCAAGTCCAGTCGATCTAATTGAATACAACAGATATGCCATGACCAGAATGAATGAGAACCTTCACAAGCACAGCTCTGAATACAGTAAATTAAAGAAATTAAAACTTGCACAATGTCCAGTACTGTATAAATGTTAATTACATATCAACTAATAATGTCTGAGGTTTTAGCAATGTTATTAAAATGGAACCTTGTTATCTGGGTTTGGTTTATAATTGTTGCAAAAATGTTGATGTTTTAATTGTGGTCACATGACTGTACTGATCAGGAAGCCATTTTCCTAATATTAAAATTTCTATTGCCAATGAATTGCAAGTTTATTGGTTTTGATCTGCCACTGAAATACAATACAGAGCATTACAATTTTTTTATGTTTATGGAAATGCAAACAAAGTATCAAAATTAGCAGCTTTTGTACTTTCAATTAGTTGTTTGCAGATTCCTGATAGTGATAAGTAACTGTGAGTCTCCACACAAACATCTAGCAGGAGTCAAACAGTTCATTGACAGTGATTTCTCACCCAAGGATAAAGCTTGTCCATGCAAGGAAAGTTTTCCTCTTGGTAATAGTCTACTGCAGTGGGCAGGTCACAACTTCTAAAATATATTATTACTGATTTACATCCTAAGAAAATGCCAAGATATTCTCCCGTTTATTTGCTTTGTTTGTATATTGTAGCCTCACTCACATAAAAAACTCTCTTAAGCTTCATCCCGACCCACCGGTCACCACTAGCGAGCTGTTGGCCATGACAAAGCACTGTCCATCACAGTAGGAGACGGTGCAGCTGACAGTTTGGCATGACCGAGCCTGATGTCCATAGGGGATCACCCATTTCTGATGCATCCGATCACACCTTTGTCTGATTCAGGTAAACAAATGGACATTGCGGCCTTTTGCAAAAGCATGCATTTTTTTTCAGACTGATCAACCAATACACTAACAGACCGTCAGGCCGAAAAATATGCATGGTGCATACACAACTGAGTATAACACAGGCCTGCTATCTGTATCAGTGGAAAATTATAAAACTTTATCAGCTGGCTAAATAAAAAAAATAACGGTACAAAAAATTGTACCGTTATTGTTATTATTATTGTAGATTTATATAGCGCCAACATCTTCCGTGGTATGTAACATACGTGATACATACAAGGGTAGTGCAAGCAATAAAAAGTGCAAATAATTCCAGCAGCATTCAGTGTGGTAAGTTACAGCAGTTACAGTTGTCTTTTTAATGTCACTCCCAAAATTGTGGCTGGAAACATTCAAAATTACAGGGTATGTCCACCCTTAAAACAAATTTTTGATATAGTACTCCCCCTGGTCTCCCAGTCCCAACCGCTTCATTTTTATTTTTAGAATGTGCCCCAAACTTTTACTTACCTCCCCTCTTTCCTCCGCCACGCTGCCGGCCCTCTGCTTGCGAGAAAATACAAGAAGAGGGGCGGGACCGGCAGTCGCGTCTGTGATTGGCTGAGCGGCAGCCAGTGCAGCGGAGGAAAGAGGGGAGGTAAGTAATGTTCGGGGCACTTTCTAAAGATAAAAATGAAGCGGTTGGGGCTGGAGGAACAGGGGGAATACTATATTAAAAGGGATTTATGCTAGGGGGAGGGAATCCGGAGAGGGAGGGAGAGGGAGGGGGAGAAGGGCTGCAGTACGCATACCAAACTTCTCCCGGAGGCCAGGTAGAAGGCAGAGTCCTATATGGACTCTGCTATCCTCCTGGTGGGCAGTTTTTGGGACTTTGGGGGGGGGACTACAGGAGAACCCTATGGAGCTGGGATGTGAGGTAAGAATTAAACTACACTACATGATGGGGCCAGTAGTTGGGGGGATTATAGTTTTGGGGGTGGACGTGCCCTTTAAATTAAAACTCTGCTGCATTCTATGTTTAGTGGAGGGTTGAATTCCCACCCCCCCTTATAAATACATATGTGTGACTACGTTAGATGGGGAAGGAAGAGTACGCCAATGTGTGTGTCTGTGTTACAATGTTAAAGAGGGGAGAAGGAGTCAACCCAATGTGTGTATGTGTGATTATGTTAGAGAGAGGGAGGAATAGTCTACCCAATGAGTGTGTATGTGTGACTATGTTAGAGAGGGTTGGAAGATTCTACCCAATGAGTGTGTATATGTCACTACGTTAGAGAGGGTTGGAAGAGTCTACCTAATGAATTTGTATGTGTAACTATGTTAGAGAGGGTTGGAAGAGTCTACCCAATGAGTGTGCATGTGTGAATGAGGGTTGGAAGAGTCTACCCAATGAGTGTGTATGTGTCACTACGTTAGAGAGGGTTGGAAGAGTCTACCTAATGAATTTGTATGTGTGACTATGTTAGAGAGGGTTGGAAGAGTCTACCCAATGAGTGTGTATGTGTGAATACGTTAGAGAGGGTTGGAAGAGTCTACCCAATGAGTGTGTATATGTCACTACGTTAGAGAGGGTTGGAAGAGTCTACTTAATGAATTTGTATGTGTGAATACGTAGAGAGGGTTGGAAGAGTCTACCCAATGAGTGTGTATATGTCACTACATTAGACAGGGTTGGAAGAGTCTACTTAATGAATTTGTATGTGTGACTACTTTAGAGAAGGTTGGACGAGTCTACCCAATGAGTGTGTATGTATGAATATGTTAGAGAGGGTTGGAAGAGTCTACCTAATGAGTGTGTATGTAATTTAGAGAGGGTTGGAAAAGTCTACCCAATAAATGTGTATGTGTGAATACGTTAGAGAGGGTTGGAAGAGTCTGCACAGTGCGTGTGCATGTGAGACTACGTAAGATGGGGTTGGAAGAGTCTACCCAATGAGTCTGTATATGTGACTATGTTAGAGAGGGTTGTAAGGGTCTACTCAATGAGTATGTATATGTAACTACGTTAGAAAGGGTTGGAAGGGTCTACCCAACAAGTGTGTATATGTGACTATGTTAGAGAGGGGAGGATTAGTTTACTCAAGGAGTGCGATATAAATTTGGGCAATGTCACGCATATGATGAAGCCAACCTTTTTACTTTATATCAATTTTAGAAAATGTCACTGAAATAATGCATCACTATGCTTGGGTTTAAAGGGCATGTCCGCCCCAAAACCAGATTAAACCTTTATGGTGGCAAGTTTTGTAAAGTTTTTATGATCTCAAGTAAGGAGGAAAGTAAGGGCATGTCCACCCCAAAAAAAAGACTTTTCTCACCCATTTTTTAAAGCTTCAGTGACCCCATTCACTTTCTTCTAATATGAAATAGAAATCTGTTCTGATAATCCCTGTCTGTCTCCTCTCTTGTCAGCCAATTATGGTTGACATCACACCTATGCATTGACAGGGGCTTAATGGATTTTCTGATTCTATGCTTGAGTCTGTAATGAGCTTGTAAAACTCAGTGTGGAGGTGGCATCTTAGGGGGGCTATTTTAGTTTTTTAAAGCAGGCCTTTAATGATTAGTTCAGTGGACAAATGTGTCCCTGACCATTGCCTAAAATTAGAACAGACAGGTATCTTGTAGAATGGTGGGTATCTTAAAGGAAAATTAACCTTCCAAGACAAAATTAAACAACCCAAGCCCCACATCCCTCTTTTCAGATCTTTCGCCAGTTCTAAATCTTGAGCTGTAACTCTGTAAGGAACCAGCCTGTCCTCACCAGATAATATATTAGAAACTTCTAATAACATGTTCTATATTTGTATCTCACTGAACTAACTGGATCCTGTCAGTGTTATACAGTATAAATTAATAATATAGGTCAATGTAAAGGGAATTAAAGCCTTGAAGTGCAAAATAACTTCTAACAATCCCTCTTTGTGCATGACCCGTAATGTGTAATCTTTACTAAATTTTACTTAGTCGTACACTAGTCAATCTCAGAATACCGTTCATGTGAGAGAAGCCTTATGCTGAAAACACCAGGCAGCCCAAAACCCAAGTGACAGAACTACCCTGAGAATATGGAAATGAAATTACAACCTCTTAGTTGAAGATTATTTACTTTCCTCACTACCTAAGATGTTGTCTTATGATCAGAGGAACCATTGAAATCGCACTTCTGTCCTAATTATTTTCTCTGCATTTAAAACCAATTTAGATTGTTAGGACACATTGACAGATACGAATACAGACAAGTGGCCGCTCCAGGGTTAGTTCCGATATGGACATTCGGGAGGGAAGGGACAAAAATTTCACCTGAGCCGGGTGCAGATTTGGCGGTTCCAAACTCCGTCTAATCGGTACACACAGAAAAAAGGTAAGCCGCACTTCCGGTTGTTGGTGGAGAAAACTTTATTTAGACTTGCTCATCGTAAAAACACACACGATACCCAGGATCCAACGCGTTTCGGGGAACACCCCCTTAGTCATGGATGTCATCCATGACTAAGGGGGTGTTTCCCCGAAACGCTTTGGATCCTGGGTATCGTGTGTGTTTTTACGATGAGCAAGTCTAAATAAAGTTTTCTTCACATTGTCAGATACATGGATACTGTTAAAGGGATATCAACTCATGCAGAAAATATGCACATAAAAACCCCTTCGCTAATTATTTAAGATTATTTGAGTGTTTTTTAGTTTAAACATCTTTACAATTGAATGTATAATTTAGGATAAATGATGGTTGGCCAAACCAAAATATGCAACTCCAACGAAATCTATTTTTTATGGAAACAAACCAACCATTGCTACAAAATAAAAGTGACTTCAATTTTTATCCAGTCTTGTTAATGTTTACGCAATTTTGTCTGCTTTTTTCGTTCTGGGAATATTAGATTTCTGTATAATGGCCTTTCACTTTCAGCCCATGACGATGGAATCCATATTACACAGTTGCTAAGGAACAATATCAACTCTGCTATATGTCAGTAAGATTGCTCTGAAAGCAGCTGGATGGCTTTTAGCAGTGTTTAAGTCTCTGTTCGACGAGACGTTCTAAGTAGATCTGGAGCTTTAGAGAAATAAGAAACATTAAAATGTATTTTAGACTGTGTGTGTTTTACATTTAAAAATAAATACATTTTCACCCTAAAAAAAAGTGCTTAAAAGTCATTTAAAGGAGAACTGTGGTCTAAACTATATTTTGTCCTGCCTTGTAGCCCAGAAGCTACTTAGCAAAATGATGGATCACTTGAACTTTAAAGTAATTTCTAGCCATAGGTATATATGGGTAAATTTAGTAAATACTTTGCATTGACTTCCACCTTCTCACTATAGGACAGGCATACTCAGTGCACTACGCCGACAGCTTGGAGCTGTCCAATTGGCTACTTTCTATCTCCATGTGCAGTAAATACGGGATAAAAATTACAACAGTTCTTGCTGTAGTAAAAGATTCAACTCAATGGCTCTATGGCTAGAAATTACTGTATTGAAGAGCCTTGCCCTATCTTTTTTGTGATTGACATACTGTTGCAAAAAAGAACCGGCTAGGTGGTTCCTGATGAATTCTGGATCGGTCTGGAGGTGAGTTCAATGTATGAGCACCCTAAATCTTACTCCAAGCCCAATGTAAGGTATAAATAGTAATACTCAGTTAGTGTAAATGTCTCAAGGACCTGGGAAATGGTCTGGGGAACACGTACATATAACCAAAACATAAAAAACTGACTTTCCTCAAGCGCAGGAAATTCACATTTTCGAATATTGGAAATCGAGGGCTGGCGTATTTGCTATTTTGTAAATACAGAATCGAGGGTTTGCAGATTCAATATTTATCAAAATCAGACTGTATATTCGGTCATTTCCAAATATCAGGCTTTAAAAATTCACTAATTATCG
The DNA here is from genome assembly GCA_019447015.1 of Hymenochirus boettgeri. Lineage (NCBI taxonomy): Eukaryota > Metazoa > Chordata > Amphibia > Anura > Pipidae > Hymenochirus > Hymenochirus boettgeri. The sequence continues at coordinate 18,524,422 of CM033473.1, read as the reverse complement.
AAAATCCGGGGGAAGGTTCCATGATCCGAAAAATCTAAAAAGCCGAGAGTTCAGTTGCTGAAGGTATCTATTCAACCCAATACTTTCCACTTCCTTATGTAGAGGTTTCTTCTACCTCTTAACACTGTGCAAGCTTGTTTATGAGCTGGGGCATGTTACAAGAAGACGTCTCAGAGAGTAACAGCCATTGGTCAAGGCCTTTGTCACATGGCCATGATTGACATCTTTACCCAGAATAACCAACATGCAAACATCAGTATAAAGACCTTTCTTCAATAACATGTTACTTTGCAACATCTGCAATGTTGGGGTTTGGGGGTGTTTAACCTTTGTATATATTTTAGAAATTGGTGGACAATCCCTTTAAAAAGATCATTTCAAGGTAAACGTCACATTTTATCATTGAGTTCCAGTGCGTTTCTAATCTCCTATAAAGTGTTTTATTATGAAAGTAGAACAAGGAAAGTTCCCGGTTTCTAACATTGTAAAGCAGATTTGGTAACCTACATAAGTCATGTGGAAATCTACTAAAATATTAATGTTCCGCAGAATAAATGGAAATACGCCCTACATTTCATGCTGTTCCGGAGAGGGGCACGATAGCTGTGTCATCTGTTGCACAGGGGAAAAAATAACATCACAGCTGGAGGTCAGTCCTTCCCCAGTAACCAGTTCGCAATCCTGTCAGTGGATTTATGTGAAATCTGCACCGTATAGACATCGCATCTCACGGGGGAAAGCAAAATAGCTAATGTGAGAGCGATTTGGAGTATGCTGGGAAAATGGAAGGGCTCCGGGTCCATAACCACAATCTATAATCTATTATATTTAGGATAATGTTAATGGAATTGTGAATCATTGTAAAGGAATATTTGTTTGCATTAAATAAAATGATGGGTATTTATAGGTGGGTTTGTGGTATTTTCATCAGAATAAACAAAACATAATTGGTCAGGCTAACCATACATGGATCAATCCGATGAACACTTGACAAAGAGCATCAGACTCGAGACGTGTTGTGCTACATCCATATATATAAAATCCCAGGGAACACTAAGAGGGGACTCTGGCCTTGGGACACCGAGAGGGCGCTCTGGCCTTGGGACACCGAGAGGGCGCTCTGGCCTTGGGACACCGAGAGGGGACTCTGGCCTTGGGACACCGAGAGGGGACTCTGGCCTTGGGACACTAAGAGGGGACTCTGGCCTTGGGACACTAAGAGGGGACTCTGGCCTTGGGACACTAAGAGGGGACTCTGGCCTTGGGACACTAAGAGGGGGCTCTGGCCTTGGGACACTAAGAGGGGACTCTGGCCTTGGGACACTAAGAGGGGACCCTGGCCTTGGGACACTAAGAGGGGACCCTGGCCTTGGGATACTAAGAGGGGACTCTGGCCTTGGGATACTAAGAGGGGACTCTGGGCCTTGGGACACTAAGAGGGGACCCTGGCCTTGGGACACTAAGAGGGGACCCTGGCGTTGGGACACTAAGAGGGGACCCTGGCGTTGGGACACTAAGAGGGGACTCTGGCCTTGGGATACTAAGAGGGGACTCTGGCCTTGGGACACTAAGAGGGGACTCTGGCCTTGGGACCCTAAGAGGGGACTCTGGCCTTGGGACACTAAGAGGGGACTCTGGCCTTGGGACACTAGAGGGGACTCTGGCCTTGGACACTAAGAGGGGACTCTGGCCTTGGGACACTAAGAGGGGACTCTGGCCTTGGGACACTAAGAGGGGACTCTGGCCTTGGACACTAAGAGGGGACTCTGCCTTGGGACACTAAGAGGGGGCCTGGCCTTGGGACACTAAGAGGGGACCTGGCCTTGGGACACTAAGAGGGGACCTCTGGCCCTTGGGACACTAAGAGGGGACTTGGCCTTGGGACACTAAGAGGGGACTCTGGCCTTGGACACTAAAGGGACCCTGGCCTTGGGACACTAGAGGGGACCCTGGCCTTGGACACTAAAGGGACTCTGGCCTGGGACACTAGAGGGACTCTGGCCTTGGGACACTAAGAGGACCCTGGCCTTGGGACACTAAGAGGGGACCCTGGCCTTGGGAACTAAGAGGGGACTCTGGCCTTGGGACACTAGAGGGGACTCTGGGCCTTGGGACACTAAGAGGGGACCCTGGCCTTGGGACACTAAGAGGGACCCTGCGTTGGACCTAAGAGGGACCCTGGCTTGGGACACTAAGAGGGGACCTGGCCTTGGGACACTAAGAGGGGACTCTGGCCTTGGACACTAAGAGGGGACTCTGGCCTTGGGACACTAAGAGGGACTCTGGCCTTGGGACACTAAGAGGGGACCCTGGCCTTGGGACACTAAGAGGGGACTCTGGCCTTGGGACACTAAGAGGGGACTCTGGCCTTGGGACACTAAGAGGGGACTCTGGGCCTTGGGACACTAAGAGGGGACTCTGGCCTTGGGACACTAAGAGGGGACCCTGGCCTTGGGACACTAAGAGGGGACTCTGGGCCTTGGGACACTAAGAGGGGACTCTGGGCCTTGGGACACTAAGAGGGGACCCTGGCCTTGGGACACTAAGAGGGGATTCTGGCCTTGGGACACTAAGAGGGGACTCTGGCCTTGGGACACTAAGAGGGGACTCTGGCCTTGGGACACTAAGAGGGGACTCTGGGCCTTGGGACACTAAGAGCACAAAACAAGACAGGTACGCAGGGAGTTTCTGGACCCAATTGGATGCTCAATGGTGCAAAATCAATGGGAAAGTACCGATTAATGTACTACCTTACGTCATTGATCAGGAGCAGTTTCCAGCTTTAAAACTGCTCAAGATATTTCTGCTGGATCCAACCGACTTCCATAAACTTCTCAGAATTGACAACCCTCCTATCGTTTTATGGGAAAACGTGATTGGTTTGTAAATCGATTCGATCCTCGATCCAATCAAAAATATCAATCTGTGTATGGCCAGATTTACACCATAACTCAATGAATATCTGTCAAGTGTAACGCCTAAAACCATCCAATCTCATGATTCTTTTAATAGTCTGTTCCCCTATTTCTTTATTCCCTGGCGGTTCTCCAGAGCTTCCTTTTCTTTGCCAGAAGAAACAAAAATCTAAAAAAAAAAAAATCTAAATATTTCTAATGCCATTTAAAATAAAGTATTTGCCAAAAGTCCTCTGGACGGCACTTTCAGTCCATTTATTAAAATCATTTTTGTCTTTATTAAATGAAGCCAAAAGCTGCAAATCAAGTCTTGGTACTGTGCACTTGCTATTTAAATCTGTTTCACCCGGAGGCCATTTTTTTCCCTATAAAAAAAACATCAACGTTGAGCAAATGTAATTGGCTGAAAAAAATAATAAATGTAATTAATGTCTGTACAAATACTTTATTAGCCACTTACGTTAAATCTACCAGAAAAGCCATGCTATCACCATCATACTGGTTAATGACTGCCATACATTTCTACTTTTATCACATGCTTTTTCCTAATTGGAAGGTGTCGCTATGTAATATAGGAGCACTCCCAAACCTATGTAATATAGGAGCACTCCCAAACCTATGTAATATAGGAGCACTCCCAAACCTATGTAATATAGGAGCACTCCCAAACCTATTCCTCGCGTTAGAAATGTCTTTCCAGCGATACAGAACCCACAGTTGCTGAATGACTAGAAAAATATTAAATTGCTTAAAGGATAACTATCGTGTGTATAAAGTTTTTTTAAAAATACAGGATTGGTTATTCCTACCTCCCAATATTGTTTCTGTGAGGAGCACCAGCCCAAAGAAAACTAATTCTGCCAGTCTTCCTCCTGGATTCAGCACTATCTTTAATAAAGGAACAGTCCAGGACCAACCTGGCAAATGAGAACAGGATGTGCTGTAGCTCCACAACAAAATTATATTGTAAAGTAGGAACAATCAATCCGACCTCCCTGTACCCCAGGTACTTTCCATTTTTAAAAAGTTACATTTTAGAGTAGTTACCCTTAACATGCCAAAAACCTTAATGGGTCCTAATACCAAAATATGTGTTTTTTTCTTTTTTTTTTTAAGCAAGATCTATTTTTTTCATGTGATTAAATAACATAATTAAAAGTATATTACGGTACCGTACAACAAATTTCCTGTTTTCCCAAGTAATTCCTAACCAAAGATACAGACTGGAATCTTACAGCAGAGAAATCCCTGTAGTTACTGCCCCTCCCCTAGCTCAGTGATCTCAGACATGCTCAGTGTGATTCCTCTCTGTCAGGTAAGGTGCTGGGTACAAAACTGTTGTTAAAGTCATGCTAACCTTTCTTATATAGGCTAGCTCAACTTTAACAACAGGTTTGCTGCTTTGGTTTCTGGAAGTGAAATGCGCAGCCACCGTAACCCTTTTAAATACTACAATAGCGTGGCTTTTTGGCAATAATCTAAGACCAGCCTGAGGCTCTGCTGTTTAAAGGGCCATTAAACCCTTCAAAGTGTCCACAAATCAGTTAATAGTACCAAGTAATTAAAGTAAGTTCCATAGCTGAGGAGATCGGGTCTATCTCTCAACTAATTACTTAAAACGAGCCCTGCAGGGTTCCCCTTCCATAGCTCCGGACTTTGGTAGGACTGACCAATGGAAAGACACCCTCCTTTCAGAGCGTGCCTCACCATTGATTCAATATCTGGTAGTGGAGGGGGGGGTTCAAGAGTCAACTTCACCAAGCCGAGTTTGCAGGGCTGGTTCTAAGTAATATGTTATGCCCCAGAGGTGAAGACCTTATTTGGCTCACTAAATCTTATGTACGGATGGTGTAAGGCTTTCTTTATACAGAAGTCAGAAGCAGATCATTATATAACAAACAAATTCTATGTATATAATCGACATCTGCAAAATACAGTTGTTGTTTTTTTGAATGGAAATTAAAACTTCCACAATTCTTCCCACTTAATTCTTCCACCTTGAATATACCGAGATATCAAAATGAATCAATTTATAATGGGAATGTGTAACATTCATGGCTCAGTTCCTCCATCTCTTGTCTCTTTGGCGAACGCTGAAAATAAGTGGGTATTTTCCTAAATGTGCAAACAATCCCCGATTCGGGATCACCCAGGATCTGGCCAACATCCGGGAATATTTCCCTCTCATTAGTGCACATTAAACATTAGTCACCTAGAAAATGATAACAGTGTCGCAAAATTTGTATTTCTATATCTACCCTATAATGTAGCGTCAATTGAGGGCAATGACGGCCTATTGAAGACCGAGCGTGTTTATAGTGAACATTACAAAGCGTTGATTTGCTGATTAACAATTCCAGGAATTAAACCTCCAGTTATTTTTCTTACTAATTAGATGTCTATTTTATTCTTATTTGTACAGAACGAATCCAAGACCTTTATTGGATTTAGGTTTAACATTAAATACAAAATAATAAACACATTTAACTTTTGGTGTTTTGTTTCCGCACACGTGTATTCCATTAAAATGTCCGGTTCTCCGGGCTAAACATTTCAAAGCTGATAACTAATACGTTCTAGGTGTTGATTGGATCGGAGAAAACCAATTTATATTCTGATAAATAACATGGAAGAAGCACTATATTAACATTGAATTATTTACTGTGACTTTTTAACTCAGTCATGTTGCATGTGTTTCTAGTTGGTGTCCCTAATGTTTACTCTGATCTGGCTAACCCTACCCCCATGACGTACAAAATAAACACAATTCTATAAATGTATGGACCAAAGTAAAGCCTTGCACACATGCTCAACAGACCTCAGACCAAGAAGTGGGCGGTTAAAGGCCGTTTCATATGATAATTGCACTTGTGTGGCTGTTTGGTCCTTGGTGGTCTGACCTGATGGATTAATGAATGGTGCCCAAACGAACTGCGACATGTGCGATTATCTGCCGAAACAGTAATTAATCACAAGCTCATTCACTGTTCCCTCTCTTGGGGTTGCAGTGTTCATCGCGCTTGTGTACTCTCAGGAGGAAAAAAAAGATGATAAATGCATATTCCAGGGCCCCATATACTATCAAAGTATTTGTGGTAGTGTATATAGTAAGACATAGGGGTTTTGGTCTGGTGGAGAAAATACCCACAAACACTTTATGTGGCATTAGATTAAAGTAGCCAAATTGTGGCTATACATAAAGTGATATTATCTACCTATCGGGGACCAATAATATTGCTATAAAAAAAATCCTTCAAGCCTGATAATGAAAATGGGCCAATTCTGTTGCTCTAAAATATATGACCGGACACCATACATAATGCTGTAATGTCATTATTTATATTACAGTACATGTTATACTAATATGAATAATTAATAAATGTTTAGCTGAAAACTTAATTCCTTGGGTAACCGTTCAAATGTGATTTTAAAGGGGAACTAAACCCAGTTCCGCCCTCTTTCTTCCCCCATTAAAACACCCAAGGTTAGAGACCTGAACTGCTTTAGGTAAATGTTATTGCTAAACTACCTAGTGGTTCATGTCCTGACCCTGTAAAATTCAAACGTTTTGCTCCTTAAAGGGCATGTCCACCTGTTTTAAAAACTTTTAGTATGTTGCAGGGATAGTTCCCCCAGCCCCAACCGCTATAATCTTATATCCAGAAAGTGCCCCGATAATAGATTATAGCGGTTGGGGCTGGGGGAACTATCCCTACAATATACTAACAGGGTTTTACACTAGGGGGAGGGAGAAAGAAACTTCGACAGCAAAGATCTAAGGAGGTTCGATATCAATGATCTAAGGACGTTCGACAGCAAAGATCTAAGGACGTTCGATAGCAAAGATCTAAGGACGTTCGATAGCAAAGATCTAAGGAAAAGCTGAACTATTAAACCCCAACTCTGAATTAGAGAATTAGAAGGAGTGCATCATACCTTATACCTTAATTTGTGGCAATGAAAAGTTATTATGTCTCCATATACACGTAAAACTCAGAAGAACATCCAAGGTTCACATGTGCCGGTGTCATTCATTGATCCAGCAGAACAGATCACAAACGCGCAAACGGTAGCCGCTAAACACGTAAGATGGTTGTCCGATGTACATAGTCTTTGAAAGTTTATTGTCTGATGCATTCGGCAAAATCTTATGTGTATATAAAGCCTAAAGGCTGGAGCAGTTGTGTGATTTTGCACATGACTGGCAATGAACGAGTGAGTCTGTCAGTTGGGACTACCAAGGATGCCTGACCAAACAGCCATACACGTACTATTATCATGTAGAACTGCCATGTGACGGAGCACCAGGGGTCTTTATTACTTTTATGTATGCATGCTGTGTAAGGGAGAGAATGGTGCTCAGTCCTTAATAAATAATACAAAATTGTTTTATCCAGGCACCATCTCTCCCAGTGTTATACACCGTGTAAGCAATATATGTAAACTGTATCAAGCACACTGTTGGGAATACACAGTTAGTCCTTTGTCCACAAGGTGGCTCAATGGGTAAAACTTTTGGGATTGCCTGTTGTAAATTAATTAGCCTGGAGACACAAAGTCTGGGTAGCTGGATTGAGATAAGTAATTGTTGATTGGTCTGCTGCTCAACAAGCCTGATGATTTGTTGCTGGTTGAAGGTTGCTCATTTACATTTAAAAGGGAATTTGGGAATAAAAAGAGCAGCCTTAGCCCACTAAATCAGAACAAAGCTAGCACACATGCTTAGGCAGTGCCTAGCATCTCTGAGCTGTACACCACTACCCTGCCCCTTAGCTTGAGAGCAAGGGACCCAGGAGCCAGGAAGGCAGAATCAGACCAGGAAAATCCAGCAGCAGCCCAGCAGTTCAGAGCCAAGGCAGTGGAGCCCAGAGAGTGGAGCCCAGAAATCCCAGGAACTGCATCCCAAGGACAGTGCTTGCTTGGTATGATATGGTTGTGCTTGATACTGGTGTGTATTAATAAAGCTTCTTCAATTGCAAAAGAGCTTGTGTGGCCTGGTTTGCCTTATTTCCCACAACCTCATACAGGGCGTCCTGTGACAGGCCGTTTGTCAAGGGCTCGTCCCTTGCACAATACCCACCTGTGTGATGTTAGCAATTAATCTGCCAAGCTGCAAGGCAAGAAGAAAATGGGCATATTTTTTTGTAATAATTTAAAATTGTGAGTTTTGGAGAAATTGGATATAGTTTTCGTTCAGACAAAATAAATACGTCTTGCACTGTGAAAACCATTTTTTATAAGGTGTTTAAAATCCCAGTAGCTACCAAAGGAATAATATTTTTATATTCCATCAAAACTGGTTTTATTCTTTGGAACTCTGTAGCAAAGTGTCCATGTTCCAGATGTAAAATGTTCACTTTTCCACTCACTTCCAAAGAATGAATTTATTTCCTAGTGCTCCTTTGGGGGAGGAACTGCATTGTTCCAAAAAAAGAGCCAGTTTCAGTCTGTACAAATTAAAGACCTCTGTTCCTCCTGCCACTCCTCCCAGTTATATTTAAGACATCTGAAGCCAATGTTACAGCAGTAATTTCAAAAAGAAACAAACTATATACACGATTCCACCAGGAAATAGCGAGAATTCCAGGACTCTGGTGGAACGCCATTCATATAGCGGATATATATGGTTCCTCCTTTAAAATAATTAATAATACTCTTGACAAATCACCTACCACAACTTCAATGTTCCTGCCAAATGTTGTACAAAAAACCCTGGGATATATATTCTAGTAAAACAAGAAAACATTATTCCACGTTACAATATATTATATAATCTTCATGTCAGTCAATGAGAAGAAACAGTAAATAATATGACTATAATCAGCACGCTACTGGTGTGAGGAATATGTGAATATTTAATCTGTGGCTGTAAGGGGTTGGCAGTGTTTGCCAGGAACCTGTTGGAATGTTAGGGCTAGGCCACACTTTCGATTGTCCTTTTAAAAGCGCATCCTAATGTAAGCCAATGGGACTGGCCACATTAGTGCCTTGCGCTGCCATCCACTTTTGGAAGCGCATGCAATGACTAATTTTTTGCACAATTGTATGCTCTTACATAGCGCAATATTGTAAATGAAAAATGTAACATCGCACAGCAAACGCACACGTGCGATTGCGTGCGCTTTCTGGTGCATTGTAGTGTGGCCTCACTCTTAGGGTATGTGTGCAAGGAATCTGGGGTGTTGTTGAGGGTGTGCTCAGGTGTGTGTGTTTAGGGGGGGAGAGGGGTGATGTAGGTTATAACAGGAATTTATTGAAATGCAGAGCATTTTCTTGTAGATTATAATGGATAATGAACCCCCAATTACAAATCATATTATTATACACAACCGCCCTGGCCAGTAATCCTTTGCATTTATATTATCAAGAAACTCTTTAGTGACTTCTACAATCCTTATAATTTACATTATCCACTATATAAATTGTACCACATGGTGTAATGCATTTTACAGTATATGTTGTTTAAAGGGCATGTCCACCTGTTTTAAAAACTTGTTGTAGGGATAGTTCCCCTATCCCCAACCGCTATAATCTTATATCCAGAAAGTGCCCCGATAGTTACTTACCTTCCCTCTATACTCCGCCGCACTGCCCAGGCCCTTTGCTTGCACGGAACTGGCTGAGAGGCAGCCAATCAGGGACGCGGCAGCCAGCAGTTCACAACGGCGGAGGATAGAGGATAGAACGGCGGAGGAAGGCAAGTATCTATCGGGGCACTTTCTGGATAAAGGATTATAGCGGTTTGGGCTGGGGGAACTATCCCTACAATATACTAACAGGGTTTTACACTAGGGGGAGGGAGAAAGAAAACAGGAAGGGAGAGGGAGGGCTCTTCTGCGCATGGCAAAATTCTCACGGAGGGGAGACAGGAGGCAGTCCTATATGGAATCTGCTCTTCTCCTGGTAGGCAGTTTTTGGGACTTTGGGGGGATTACAGGAGAACCATTTGGAGCTGGGATGTAAGGTAAGGATTTTATTACACTACACAGTGGGGTCAGTGGGGGGATTATAGTTTTGGGGGTGGACATGCCCTTTAACCTATAACGATTAATCAGATGTGTCTAACTTCATTTGAGCAGTAAAAGCAAACAGTGCAATGGGTAACCAGCAGATTCCCTTCTTATCATATAATTTAAGCCTATAATAAAGCCTTAATAATTTATATCATTTATATCATTGCAAAATATAATACCGGTAAATAAAAATCTGCAAATGGTGTCAAATGCAATTTGTAACCAAAATATATTATCGGTATTTATGTTTATTATCACTATTTTCTGTTGATGGGAATTCAATGATAGTAAAATGTAAATATCCGTAGCCGCATTCCCCACCAGTCGCTATGCCGGTCATGCTAAGCAATTTAATAACCGTAAGGCTGAGGTACGCTAGTGCGCGTTGCCGTGAGCTGTGATTGTGCAATTGGAGAGCATGAAATTGTGCGCAAAATGCAGATGGCATGTGCTATGGATTGCCGGATCGCAACGCACGGCAATGCAGCGAGTGTGCACAACAATTTCCCAACACTATAGTGTGTGCTTTATAATGTGCAATCGAATCACACGTTAAAATGTAACAAAAGACCCCCACGCACCTGCCACAAGCTATTCACCAGCAGTTGTGCGCCTCTTACTATCGGAATATTTAACACCATCTGGGGATTTAAATTTACCCAGAGATGCACATCAGCTGGTGAATCTCATAAGGGCATCTGTGCCCCTGGGTAAATCCTCCATATTTTGACCATGTTGGGAAAAGAGCTGCAGACATGAAGTTAAAGTCGCTTGCCTCCCTGTGATCACCTCCATTATAGCTTTACGAGCTTGCGCAGCCATTAAATAGGTTCATGGCAATGCAAGTCATTGGGTGTCACCATCAAGGTCCTGAAACAGCAGCAAGAGAATTGAGTAAATATCTTTAGTCCTGGTTGTGGGGATAAAGGTTTATTATGGGCGAACATGCTCTTTAAAGGGACTATATGCTTCCCTAAACCAATCGAGCTGCTAATCATAAGCATGTGATTGTAAGCTCTTGGGAGAATAGAAAACTGTTAGACATTTCCCCAAACCGACAATTCACCTTCTGCCGCAATCTAAAGCTTTCAGTAAAGCAATTTACCCAGAGTGTGAGTTAGAAAATAGAAATCCCAACATTAATGAAGCAGAAAGACAAGTAAATAGATTTATTGGAACTATAGGAGGTTAGTGAGCAGAACAGTCTATGTCTTGCCCCCTTTGCCTGTATTGTTAACCTCAGTGCTGCAGAGAATAGGCAGAGACCAGTCAGTAGAAATCAAAATATGATTAATCGCACTCAGGGAAAACCTATAATTAACCCCCTGTCCCCCAGCCTGCAGACTATTACATTTAGTCAACCAATTTCCAAGAGAAAAATAACAATCAGAAAATGAATGAAGCGGAAACAAGCAAGAAGGAGATGAAAGGTTTGTGAAGGAGAAAACGAGAGCACAGGAATATGTGAAATATCTGGGGTTGGTCCGTATTGTATTGTTGGTAAGGAAGGATGACGTGATATTCAAGCAGATCATGTACAAGTGTATAGCCCCTGGGTGTTATCCAGCTAGCCAGAGCGAAAGGAGATATATTTGATATATTTAAACACAGTAGATCTAGTTTGTCTGTTTCTCCCGTGAGTTACAACTTTCAGGAATTTCCAGAAAATCCACTGGATTTGCGGATTTTGTAAAGTCATCTCTTCTCACCTCTAAGATGTAATTATCTGTGGTATAAAGTGCGATCAACTTGCAGACTGATTGGCGTTGGTGATAATACAGCCACTTTAATAAAACACAAGCCCCTTAGTTATTTAGTCATTAGGGCCACCACTGGGAGCATTGCTGGATATTGTTATTCCTTTGGGGGCCCATGGTTGTCATATTTCCTGGTTTTGTTTAAAGGGCATGTCCACCCCCAAAACTATAATCCCCCCAACTACTGGCCCCACCATGTAGTGTAGTTTAATCCTTACCTCACATCCCAGCTCCATATGGTTCTCCTGTAGTCCCCCCGCAAAGTCCCAAAAACTGCCCACCAGGAGGAAAGCAGAGTCCATATAGGACTCTGCCTCCTACCTGGCCTCCGGGAGAAGTTTGGCATGCGTACTGCAGCCCTTCTCCCCCTCCCTCTCCCGATTCCCTCCCCCTAGCGTAAAAACATTAATATATAAGATTCCCCCTGGGCCCCCAGCCCCAACCGCTATGTTTTTATCTTTAGAAAGCTCCCCAAACTTTACTTACCTCTCCTCTTTCCTCCGGCGAAGTGAGCTGCCGGCAGCCACGTCCGTGATTGGCTGCCGCTCAGCCAATCACAGACGCGGCTGCCGGTCCCGCCCCTCTGCTTGCATTTTCTCGCAAGCAGAGGGCCGGGAGCGCGGCGGAGGAAAGAGGGGAGGTAAGTAGAGTTTGGGGGGCTTTCTAAAGAAAAAAAACATAGCGGTTGGGGCTGGGAGCCCAGGGGGAATCTTATATATACAAAAAATTGTATATATTTTGGGTGGACATACCCTTTAAGATGTAGACCAAATGTTATTTAAATAATGTTTATAAAACTTATATAATTATATAACTAATTGGGGGTCTGCTTTAATTACGGTATGCCTTAAAGGAGAACTAAACTTTTTTTATACTGAACTCTTTTCTCCACAGAACACTTATACATTGTAAGATACTTCTCTAGTAAGATATATTTACATACATGTGAGAAGTAGACTAAGAAGACTTCCGTGTTGTTGCCAGTATAACTCATGGTTCATGTAGACTTCAAAGAGTCCTACTGGCCACACCCCCTGACCCCACTATGCACTTATTTGCTATACAGATGACTCTACACCAATACAGAAGTCCCTGACAAGACTTTGAATGCTGCTTGTTACCCTAAAGTTTATTTTCCAGCTAACATGCATTGCAGACAGCCTACCAAAAACAAAATAGTCAAATAAATTGACTACCTTTCCTTTGCTTCTATTCCTAGCAAAAGATAATCAGGGTTATTCAATAAAAGTTCTTATCGTTTAAAATGGTGCAAAATTTGCCACAAACAAATCAGATCTTATTTAACATTTGAAAGCTAACATCTGATTGGTTGGGGCAAAATTAGCACCAATTTAAACGATAAGAACTTTTATTGAATCTCCCTGAATGTTTCTATATATACCTTTTTTCTTTGTATTATATCTTATAGCTCAGCAATCTAATGCTCCACTTTTGAAAACTTGCAGTCAATGAGGTTAAAGTTCAAATCCAAAATGGTAACAAAGTGATTGAAGATCGCACACCCAAAGCCAAATGAATTGCTGTTTTGATGGTTCAATAAAAGTTATTCATTTGCCTTTTGGTGTGCGGTCTTCAATCACTTTGTTACCATTTTGAATATTATTAACCCTGTGGGGGTAAGGGTTGGAAGAATCTGCACCCCATCCTGTGGATGTGCATATGATATTGCCTATTAAAGTTCTAATCCCTAGACCTACTTTGAAATATTTGTAGTCTTTTTTTTTCTCAGTGCTTAGTAGGAAATAAACAGCAAAGATGAAGTGTATTGTTTTATGTATGAAAAACAAAGGAATGTGTGGGGGAATAGATATTGCCTTTAAAAACAATCTCTGTTCTGTATCTGAGAGGCAGGATCTGCTATAACATAAACTGTGACTAAAGGTTCGTAAACATGTGCAATTGTGGGTGCAGACCCATCCGTTTCGGCCAATTATCGTCCCGTGTATGGGAACTTTATCGGCAGAAATGGTCGCTTGTTCAGAGATCTGCCTGGGGGATCGGGCAAAGATCCCCGACCACACGTGTGTACGAAACTTAAACGTGAGGAACATCTGTTCTATGAAAATAAATGTATCTTCCTTCCAAAGGAATCCAATCTCTCAATGTCCAATCTCTTATAAGATAAATGTCCAATCTATTTAGAACCGCCTAGCCCGTTCTTTCATACAATCAATTTGAGATCACAAAATGAATGGGTCAGATAGGAACATCTCAAGATAAAAACCGCTGCTTGTAAAATGTGGTCTTTAGACATTAGATAGATCTCTGAAATCCATCTAATGTCTGCCTAGTATATGGCCAGCTTAAACCCTCCAATACTTCCACTGTTACAGGGCAGACAACCCTTATTTAGAGTCATGTCACTAACAATTTAAACACCGAATGTTCTGTCCATTTGTGTATCAGTTCTTTTTTTTCCCACTACAATAAAATGTTCTTGGGAGAATTCAGTTACTTTATTAACTTAATGACTTCACGACACCAAGTAGTGAATAATAAACCTTCTATTCTCTGTAACACTTCATGCCCTTAGATAAAGCACAAAGTTCGATTAGAACTAGAGTTTAAATTGCACATCATGCACTGATTCTTTCTAATATTCCTGCAGACATACAATAAAGTAATATTATCATTAACTGTTCTCCTCATCCTGTGTGTGGAATACTAACCAATTCAACAGACTGTCAGAAAGAGACAAACACATTTCTCGCTGGGTCCCTCGCAGATTGCACATTTTACGGCTACATTTCATCACTTATGTCCCTAGAGAAGCATCCTCTCCGCCCTCCCATCCCATAATTCTACTATTGACATCCCATTAATATCTCAGCGCGCCTCAGGACTTCAGACACAGCTCTGCTGATTTAAATGGTCAAGATAAAGCAAAATAAACACAAACCGTAATCCAAATTCCGATAGAATGTTATTAATGGGACTGACATATTTTGGAGACGGGCGTTCCCAGGAGAAGAGAAGGATTCAGTATGTAGCTCAGTTACCTGTAATGAAGGAATCAGTTGCTACCATCATATTAGAATAGTAACCGCGGGATAACCTCCTTCTGAACCTGCCAGAGCAGTGTTAAGTATAATTCATATTTACTAGGATTTGGGAGGCTACAGAACACAAGAAACCAGTAGATTTGCAATTGTTACATCTCCTTTGATTCATACATAATACAATAAACGTTTTAGAAATGCTACCAGACTATTAATGATACTAACATTCAGATCATTCAAAACTTGTTGCACTTTAACCTTGAAGGTTTTACATGATCATTTCTCATTATTTGGGATTTTAATTCTTCAACACTACCTACTTGGATTGTTTTCAAACTGCTTCAGGGCTGCTGCCAAAATCCCAGTTCAATCTGTTTTTCTCCCGATTTCACGCAGGGCTCCCTTCAAGCAAAAGTAAATGACATTTGGAGCGATACTATAGTGCTACAGGAACGGTAAAGGGCACTGACAATTCATTACAGAGTAAACGAAGAGATCAAGGATTCTTCATGGGATGGTAAAGCGTGCAAATAAGCTTCTTGAGGAGACTTTAGTAAACACAAATTGGGGGCCTTGACATAAGATCAGCCATATTGGCTTGCATCCTATAATCTCACAAGGACAGATATGGCAATATATTCTTTATATAGCTATATGTATAGTTTTTTTCTTCTTTGCAATGGTTAAGTGTTTAGCAGTTGATTTATAAAAGGAAATAAAATCTGCCAAATTTCTAACAAAATCAAAAACTGTGCAGTTTACATGGAAATACATTGCCAGCCATGTGTTGCATACCACAGAACCTCCATTAAACTAAAATTTTATACCACCCCCCTTACCCCCAGATAGCTGTTCGACAGTCAACCGACTAAAACATATTGTTTACTTAATTACTTTCTCCAAGTTATTTTACAAAATCTTGCTACAGACCAATCCGTGTGCTGCCTCCATGCTTGATGGCCAAATTTGACAATTGGAATGCAAAGGATGTTTTGCAGGAAGCTTGTTCTCTTTGGCTCGATTGCCTGCCAAGTGAGAGGATGGCACCCAATAATCAATCAACTATCTATCTGCTCAGTTAAGCACTGTCCAAAGTTTACAATCTGGAAAGGAGAGAACCCCTTTGGGCTCTTTCTAAAAATGAGATGGCAATAAAGAAAAGCTAGACCATCTTCTGTTCTCTTCCACCTTTTCCCAGACTATTTTAAATGATATTCTCTACTGTTTATGATGCTGTCAATTACATCTAGAGCGTGTTTATAATAATATTGCTTGAGTGGTTGGTTTAATCGGCACACTAATCGCTAGAAGCCTCAAGTAGCTAGGACCAGAAGGCACCATGTATGCAAGCTTCTGGTTGGAGAAGCGTGCGCTGGCCAGACCTCAAATCTGAGTTTCTAAGCTATTTTGCAGAATAACAGTGTAAATATATTACAAACAAGGAAACTGTAAAACTGTCCTAGAAGAATAAAGAAAATCAAGAAAAAATTAAACAACTTTCTAAACTTTATTTACATAACTTTTGGATCCTTGTATCTATACAGTGATCTCCATACAGTGCTTTACAGCATCAAATACTTCCCTCCAAAATAATACCCGCTGGGTGGAGAGGATCTCTATACGTACTGCAGATAACATGCAAAGTAATTAGCAGCGAATTGGCAGTGCACAGGAACACAATATAACCCAAGCAGACTTTCATGATAGTTAATGTGAAACTGTTTGCAGAATAATGCAGCTAATTGTCTATAACTTCAGTTTAATCAGTAAACATCTAGACATACAAAGGATCAAGGGGGAAAAATAATTTAGGTGGCGTTAAAATGTCTTATTTATTATTTACAACATTGTTATAGCATAATATCTAAAGAAAGAATTCTAGAAGACCCAACAATAAACCAGTGAGCTGGGTATAGCACTAAATGCATTACAGGGTAACTGTAGTGTACACACTTTGTTCAGTGCCCTGGGCCTGGTATCATCAGAGAGAGTGGCGAGCTGGAGGATTCCTTGGACCTCCGTTTCTTGATTGGAGCTGTTGCTGATTGATTTCAAGGTAAAACAAAAGGCTTGTGTGTGTGTACCACAGTTACCATTTAAAGGGATGGATCCCATTCCTTTAAATGTTGGATAAACATAAGCAGTAAACATAAGCAATAAGCAGTATATTATTGGTGTGGAAAGAAACTAACCCATTTTCTATAACTGTGCTTTCAAATATTAATGCTAAAGGTTTGTTTTTTACTTCCTGTTAAAGAGTAAATTTACCCTAACACAACATCCATCCCTACGAGCTAATTGCACTGAGAACACTCAGGTTTATGGAATTTAGTTCAGTAGATACAAGTAGGTATACAGGTTTAAAGGGCATGCCCACCCTAAAAACTATAATAACTATAATACTGGGCCCACTCTGCAGTTTAAAATAAATCTTACCTTACATCTCTGCTCCTTATGGTTCCCAAGATATTCCTCTTCAAAGTCCAGGAAACTGAAGATTCCGAGCTGTCTGTGAGGCTTCTGATCCATGGTGTTTCCTTGTCCTCATCAATGCCTGGAGAATGCGCAGTACGTACCCACCCACCCCACACACCCCTTCCCACCATCCGGATCCATCCTCAGCCATCATTGCACCTAGCATGAATTCCTTTGGGGGGAAGGTAAGTAACCACTTCCCTGCCCCAATATTTTTTTAAAATATTGATCTGTACTTACACAGCTTTTTCTCCTGCGGCGTTACTAGTGATGTCAGCCGCATCTGTGATTGGCTGCCTCTCAGCCAATCACAGACGCAGCTGAGGTCCAGCCCCTGCTTGCAAGAAGGAGGCCGGAATGGAACACCACAGGAGAGAAGGCAGTGTAAGTGGAATTCAGGGGACTTTTTTTTTAAAGAAATATGCCGGCAGTTGGGGGTGGGTAGGGGTTACCTACCTTACCCCCAAAGTTGGCTTAGGAGGGTGGACATGCCCTTTAAAACCCTTTTCCAATATTTTAACGGTGATGTACCCAGCCTTAGTGTAAGTCATTATTAAAAACCAAAGCACAATAAAACAACTGTATACAGTGATTGCAATGAAAATGGCAGTTATATGTAAGTACTGTAATATTTATCATAAAATGCACATTACATGTTATACACCGCAACTTTAATTATACAGCCGAATTGCCTGCAATACAGATTGAAATAAAGAGCGAAGCTTGGGATCTTTTTGTTCCAGCCATAAAAGATAATTAGTAACAGATATGTGTTCAGCGGTTTGTACTTAAAGAAAAGGATTCATTGAATTACGGTTGGTTATACATTTTAGTTATAGATGGGGTGAAAGTAATTTCTTCCCAGTAGGTTTTCACTGTGTATTTGTTTTAGTCTTTTTTCGAAACAAATGAAAAATGACAAGCAATTATTGTTACTTTTAAAGGAGAACTATAATCAAAAACACATTTTAACGGCTGATAAAATGATACATTATTTGCTTTTGTAAGTGATTGTTAACCCACGATACCGTATCGCTTGGTGAAAATACTGCACTAATGCAGCTCTACTGTTCATTTCTGTTAAACCCCTATTTAGCTGTCTTAGCCAATCACAGGAGCCGGTGCTTGACTTCTGTGCATGGAAAAGGCAGGGGGAGTTAAAGGGTATGTCCACCTTGTTATATATTGTAGGGCTTAGTCCCCCAGCCCCAACCGCTATATTTTTAATGTAAGAAACTTCCCCAAACATTACTTACCTTCCCTCTTTCCTCCGCCACACTGCCCGGCCCTCTGCTTGCGCGAAAATGCAAGCAGAGGGGCGGGACCGTCAGCCACATCTGTGATTGGCTGAGAGCCAGCCAATCACGGACACGGCTACCGGTAGATCTGAACGGTGGAGGAAAGAGGGAAGGTAAGTAAAGATCGTGGAAGTTTCTTACATTAAAAATATAGCGGTTGGGGCTGGGGGATTAAGCCGTACACTATATAAAATGGATTTGTAGCTAGGGGGTGGGAGTCCAAAACGAGAGGGAGGGAGAGGGAGGGGGAGAGGCCTGCTGTGCGCATGCCAAACTTCTCCCGGAGGGGAGACAGGAGGCAGAGTCCTATATGGACCCTGCTATCCTCCTGGTGGGCAGAGGTTTGTGGCCATTTGCAGAAACAGGTTGATGGAAGCGCACACTGTATCTCAGAAAATATTCTGTCTATTGCATCACACAAATACACAACGTTTCGGAGAACGCTATGTCTCCCTCACCTGATGAAGGAGACATAGCATTCTGGAGGAAGCAGCACCTGGAATACATTGGCACATTTCCTGAAGGAGTGCCTAGGCCCATAGCTATATTGTGGCCATTTGCTACAACATGTAAAATTTTAGTTTGGGTGGTGGACATACCCTTTAAGGTACAAACAGGGCACCAATGGGCACACCGTTCTGGTTCTGGAGCTTAAGTCACACTAAATGATGTTATATCGGTTATCGTGACCTAAACTCCTTCATTGCGACGACTGCGTGGCTAATGCGGAAGTTAATCGAGCAGCCGCCTCAAGCGATGTTACTGGCTTAAAAATTGCTGCAATAGAAAAACACCAGTAAGCGATGCACCAAGAGCAGCTCTCGGTACATCGGGCTGAAAGTAGCTAACTGGATGGCTTCTCACTTTCTAGGTGAAGCCCATTTAGCATGTCTAGCCCACTGAGTGGAGTAAGGAAGTATATAAATTACTGATATTACCTATGTATATCTTTAGTTAGAAATCACTTAGAAAGGCAACATATACATTGTTTTAGCAGTTAATAAGTTATAACAAGGTGTTTTTGTTAGTTTAACTTTAACCAAAATATATTCCACTGGAATGATGGCCACTGCAATACTCTGTTGACCCTTAAAGGGGCACTATACTGAAAAACTGACTTTTCTTCATCTTAATCTATAAATACATGTAAGTAGCACTTACTCTGAGGTGTGTGTGTTGCTGCATGCCTTCAATCCAGCACATGATTTTCTCAGGAGCAGTATTCCCTCTTTTAACCACTCCTACACCCATCCTAGCTTACTGTTCCTTACAACCTGGTAAAGTCTTCTCCTAGCTTGCTGCCTCTTTCAACCTGTGAAGGTCATTTCCTAGCTTTCTATTCCTTACAAGCTGGTAAAGTCTTCTCCTAGCTTGCTGTTTACAACCTGTTAAAGTCTTCTTCTAGCTTGCTGCCTCTTACAACCTGTGAAGGTCATCTCCTAGCTTGCTATTCCTTACAACCTGGTAAAGTCTTCTCCTAGCTTGCTGTTTACAACCTGTTAAAGTCTTCTTCTAGCTTGCTGCCTCTTACAACCTGTGAAGGTCATCTCCTAGCTTGCTTATCACATTTCATTTGGTTTAACTGAATCCCAATGTATCATTCAAGGCTAGAGAGCAATACATGTTTACAATAAAATTTAGATCGTTTTCACCCATGAAGTCCACTTTAATAAAAGTAAGTAAATAATTTTCACGATGAGTCATCTGAAATCTGCCAAGATGAAATACCGAATGTTCTTAAAACAATTTCTGGATGTAAATATTACAAAGACAATATGCAGAGCAATGTTATTTTTCCCTGTTCCAGATATGGAGATGTCTACCTCCAGTAAATAGCTGTCACAAGCTAATTATTCACAAGGAAGCAGCTTGGTATAGTGACATCCTTTTGACGTATCTCTTTACCATAACGCGGAAGATTTCTAGAGCTCTTAGGGCTAAAAATAAGCAGCAGCCACAATAACAATATGGTAATAACTGCAAATACTTAAAATAAACCTGTCACCTCTATTTTTGCTTATACTGTACAGGTTCAAAAGCTGGAAAGCTTTGCACCGGATTACACACGTTTCTTGCGTCTGATCCAGACATAATAAAATGGAAACAGGTTACTTACTAACGGTGTTTGATTTACTTAATGGTCCTAAGTTACAATATCAGGCAAAGGCCTTAAGGTGAGTATACACAGTACAGATCTTTAAAGGAGGACAGTAACAAACTGTATGATTCCCCTACGCACAGTCCCAGGTGTTCTCACTATGTAAAGTTTATATAAAGTATACGGAGAACATTTGGGACTGCACATTTGCTCCCCATACTTTAGTACAGGGAGATGAATGTGGCCGCAGGAAATTTTCGGGCAGTTCCAAGCGATACCAAGGCTGACATGATCCTAGTGATCCCGTACTCTTTATTGGTAATGAGTGTACCAAGCTTTAGGTTTGTTTAGAACTAGTGGCAAATATAATTCTTCATTCACTTTCATTTTGGGGCTCCACAACTCAATAATAAATAAGCTCCTGGTCTTACCATCAATAGTACCCAGCTAGATTCTGCTCCCTTGGTTTTCCTCAGATCAGCTGTTATACCTTGATTTTTGATTGCTGGTCCATTCAAGCTCCGTCCCCTTCTTGCAGAGTGTGCCCTCCCATTGGTCTTAAGGCTGATGGGGAAAGGGGGCAGAGCTGAACTAGTTAGAGCTGGACTAGTTAAGTGCCAAAAAAGTATAACAGCTGATATAGGGTAAACACATAGGTTAGAGCCAAGATGTATAGGGGGGAAGGGGTGGGCTAGAAGGGGTATACACTAGTTGTCTTCTAGGTTAATTTCACAACAACATATATTATTCAACAACATATATTTGTCGGGGTAACAGTTTCCTAATAGTTACCACTCACTGTTAATGAACCGCTACATTTAGCAATTCTCTAAAATACTGTTGGCGTGAAGGTAGCCAGTGTATTTTATTTACCTGCACAATGAACGAGTCCAGTAAGAGAGTTAATAATAGAGATGAACAAAAGCCTGTGAGTTTTGTTCCAACAGCAACTCAGCATTTTATTTTAGTTCCAAAAACCTGAAAATCTGATTCAAACTCAATTTAACTTTTTTTACCGTATATACTCGAGTATAAGCCGACTCGAGTATAAGCCGAGGCACCCATTTTTGCCTCAAAAATTAGAAAAGATGATTGACCCGAGTATAAGCCGAGGGTATACAGTAACCCTAATACCTTTCCACTGTAGATGTTTGGAAACTACAACTCCCAGCATGCTTGGTTGCTGGGAGTTGTAGTTTCCAACCACCTATAGTAGAAAGGTATTGGGGGTTACTGTATAGCATACTGTCCCCCACCTAATACCTTTCCACTGTAGATGTTTGGAAACTACAACTCCCAGCATGCTTGGTTGCTGGGAGTTGTAGTTTCCAACCACCTATAGTAGAAGGTATTGGGGGTTACTGTATGGCATACTGTCCCCACCCTAATCCTTTCCACTGTAGATGTTTGGACTACAACAACTCCCAGCATGCTTGGTTGCTGGGAGTTGTAGTTTCCACCCACCTATAGTAAAAAGGTAATGTGGGTGTCTGCATGGCATACTGTCCCCCCACCCTCCCCCCAGTACCCCCAGCCCTCCCCCTAGGGCTGCTTTAATAGACAACAGCTAACAAACATTTATTGTCCTTTAAATGAAATCTGTACACCACACTCACCATTAATTCCAATGAGAAAGTACAAAGTCCTGACTTTGGGATTTACAGATTTCTGATCATTTTTGCCTGCACAGATCAGCAGAATGACCCATTGTTGCAGTCTGAGATCTCTCCAAAGTGCATGCGTTTATAGAAAAGGGGACAGTTCCAGATAGTCATTCTGCTAAAAGGAGGTCCTAACCTTGGTTTTTGTGAGGCATACAGTAAACAGGCATGGCATACTGTCCCCCCAGCCTTCCCCCCAGTACCCCAGCCCTCCCCCCAGTCCCCCCCAGCTCACTTACCCTACCTGGTCTTCAGTCTTCCTCTCTCTGCAATCCAGAGGCAGCCGCGAGTCCGGCCGGCAGTTCCCATTACTGCTTCGCGGCTGCGCGATGACGTCATCCCGCCAGCGTGCGTGATGACGTCATCGCGCAACCGCAAAGAACTACTGGGAACTGCCGGCCGGACTCGCGGCTGCCTCTGGATTGAAGGTAAGTTTCTTCTACTCGAGTAGAACCGAGTCAAGGTTTTTAGGTTAATTTTTAAACCTAAAAACCTCGGCTTATACTCGAGTATATACGGTACATTTTCAATCACAATTTTTACACATTAGATCTAATTTTTCTTTTGGGTTTTCAAATTTCTAATATTTTCAAAAAAGTCTAAAATATCGAATATTTGAGATCTTGAAGGAGGATGAAGATCTCAAAGATAATTAATAAAAATTTTAATATAATAAATTACAAGGAGGTCAAATAAATAATAAGAATATAAATGTATTTATTTATTTAATTCTGCAGCAGGATGGTGCTCCATCGCATACTTCCATCTCCACATCCAGGATTGGCCAGCCCAGTCACCTGACATGAACATCATTGAGCATATGTGGGGTAGGGTGAAAGAAGCAGCATGGAAGACAAAACCAAAGAATATTGATGAACTCTGGGAGGCTATCAAGTTTTCTTGGCTATTCCTGATGATTTTATCAATAAATTGTATGAATCCTTGCCAAACCGCATGGATGCTGTCCTTCAAGCTCATGGAAGTCATACAAGATATTAAATTTGGATCTCACAGCACCACTACTTAATTTGCTGACATATTTTTGGATTGGCTGTAAAGTAGATCATTTTCTGTATAAGCGACTACACTTTTGTTTTGCATCATTTTGACCTTTCTGTCTTTATTAAATGATAAATCTTTTTTCAGTGAAACTATTATTTACCAGTACATTTAATATTATTTGGGAGGGCTTTAGCTTTTGATATGAGCTATTTCTAACACCAATTGATCAATTAAAAATCAGGTTAATGCAAAATACACAGGCGACAAGACTTTTGTCAGAAACTGTATATATTATAATGTTGTCAGTGTAGCAGTCAGGGTTTCCTAGACAAACATGACATCATAGTTGGATGGAATTTGTTCATTATTTCTTTACTGAAATGCCTTGATAAGTTCAGAATGGAAACAATGGCTACTTGTATCACTCTGTTATTATTATTTTTTTGGTACCAAAACGAGGTTCTAGGAAAACTGACAACATTTTATTTTCTGTGTTGAGTGTAATTGTCAGTAAGAGCTTGTGGTGACAAATTAGTTTGTAGCTTGTGACATGAAAATTAGTGTATTTGTCGTTTGAGAATTTGCAAGGCAATGAAAATGCAAAACCCCCTTAAATATAGAGGATTATACGGTTATAATATATATATGGAATATATATATATATATATATATATATATATATATATATATATACAAGTCGGTATTGTGAGTAGTGAAGGTAGAAAATAAAAAGGGATTTCAGTGTGGGGGGGGGGTTATAAATAGTCTGTCAACCACCCATTTACATCTAAAACACATCCAATCCAACAGGAATTTGAATATTCAAAGATACAGCAGAATTTTGGGAATTTGGTTTGGCAAAAAAAAATAAAAAATGCGATATTGAAAATTCCAAAATTCTGCTCCCATTCCCATTATATTTCAATTCCACTGAGTTTTAACACTTTAACGTGAAAGTGCCAATGTAACAAATCTCACCAGGTTCTTTCATCTTTACCAGACAT
Organism: Hymenochirus boettgeri; assembly: GCA_019447015.1. Taxonomy (NCBI): domain Eukaryota; kingdom Metazoa; phylum Chordata; class Amphibia; order Anura; family Pipidae; genus Hymenochirus; species Hymenochirus boettgeri. The sequence continues at coordinate 18,500,179 of CM033473.1, read as the reverse complement.
TATAATGTCACTGTGTACGCATGGATCTATACCGATTGGTAGTCTGTCTGATGTGAAAATTGGCTGGTGTGTACACAGCCATAAGCTGGAACACACTATATAGATCTTGTGTGTACAGGTTTACACACATAGCGGGTCATTGTTTATCATTAACCGTGAATGAATAACAAATTATCTGTTAGATTATGCACACAACAGAAAATTAAAAATAAAACCACTTTATAAAATTGTAGACATTTTTTGGATTGAAAATTATATGGTTTTGACTTTTATTTATATAAGTAGAAACCACACTTCTCACTGTCTCTATGCCCAAAGTATTTTCAGCACAGATGTCTCAACTCTCCCTGATAAGACTTTGTAAGCTGCTTGTTACCCTGCCATTTATTTTCCAGCCACTGTGAATTGCAGTCTACACTACAAAATAGTCAGCTAGCTTTATTTTTATTTGCTTTCATCCTGCTCCTTGAAAAAGATAAAATTTCTGAGTGTACCTGCCTTCTTTGTTTTGGCTTTGGTAGCTTAGCAGACAAATGCTTCACTTTTACAAACACACAGCCCATGAGGTTACAGGTTCAAAGATTCACACATTCTTTTTCTCTTAAAGCTTGGTAGGAAATAAACTGCAAAGATTACTTTTGTTTTTTGTATTAAGTGCAAAGGAATGTGTTGGGAAACAGATTATTTTTTAAATCTTAACATTGTTTTCAACAGAGGTGGGTCTCTGTGCTCTAATGTGATTTTCCGACAGTTTCTAGGGGGCAAGGCTGCAAATTCCATTGGATCGGATGTACACTAGAGAGCATGTGAAGGGTACCATGTATACTAAAAGCTCGTACACACGTAAGATGTTGAATCCGACGAGCTACCCCGACCACAGCGCACTCGGGCAATGAACGCCTGTTTTGGACAATAATCGCACGTGTGTGGCTTTGTTCATTTATCCATCATGGCGGATCAATAAACGATGCCCAACCAAGTGCATACACATGTGCGATTACATCCGTTCGTTGAGTATGTGCATGTGCTTGGGGATCGTTCGTTGGGTTCAACATTGTACGTTTGTGCAAAAACAAAGAGGTGAATTATGGGAGCTGTTTAATATCATAAATAAACCAACGGCCACAGCAAAGAGAGAGATGAGACTTGTGAGACACAGTTTTTTGTATCTTTGTGAATGTGCTTTGTCTATTTGGACAATCTTTTCTGATTACTTTAGTTCCCCTATGATAAATATTGAATGCATAGGCAAAATGAGATTGGCAAGTTCCATTGAATTATGTGAAATGTTAATTTCCTTAACCTATCTGCAAACGACGATATTATCTACAGGCCGTTTATTTACATTCTTTCTCCTTTACCTTGTATAAAACACTCCAAGTAATGGCTGTAGGGGAAACCGTCTATTCACAGGTTATTATCAAACCACTTTCTCTAAACCTTGATCATTAGATCGTCTAAATCCCGTATTATATAACAAACAAAGCTCCTATAATAAAACGGTAGAATGTTCCATTCAAACCGTGCGAGAGGAATGAAGCTTTGATTCACACACTAAATGGATTTCTTTCATTCCAAGAACAATCTCCTGGTCCAGCAGATCCTCAGTAAAACATTATCTATTGGGGACTTTCCATTGTTACTCCCAGGCCTATTGTGTCTGATACCACATTGGGATTTTTTTATTAATGAACTTTCAAGCTTTTTAATCCCCATGGAAGAAATGTAGATCACATTATAATGCATTGTCCCTACTGTTCAGTAATTAAACAAGATTTATTCCCATTCAAATTGTACATACAATTACAGATAGAAAATAACTTATTAGACTAGGTTCACACAGGACAGGATTTCAACCAGATTGAGTGGCAACAACAAGTCTGTCAGCCCAAAATATTGTCTTGTGTGTATCTAGCCAGAGAATCTTGTTTGGGTATGCCCAAAAGCCAATTAAGCACCATTTCCAAGTTGTAGAAGTACTCCAACCCTCCATGGACAGGAGCAGGTAGAGTGTAATAAAGTATAGAGGATCACTATTCCAACCTTTCATAGACAGGAGCAGCAAGAGTGTTATAAAGTATAGAGGATCACTATTCCAACCCCCATAGACAGGAGCAGGTAGAGTGTAATAAAGTATAGAGGATCACTATTCCAACCCCCATAGACAGGCAGGTAAGTGTAATAAAGTATAGAGGATCACTATTCCAACCCTCCATGACAGGAGCAGGAAGAGTGTAATAAAGATAAGATCACTATTCCAACCCTCACAGACAGAGCAGGTAGAGTTGTAATAAAGTATAGAGGATCACTATTCCAACCTTCATAGACAGGAGCAGCAAGAGCGTTATAAAAGTAGAGAGATCACTATTCCAACCCCATAGACAGGACGGTAGAGTGAATAAAGTATAGAGGATCACTATTCCAACCCCCATAGACAGAGGCAGGTAGAGTGTAATAAGTATAGAGGATCACTTCCAACCCCATAGCAGAGACAGGTAGAGTGTATAAGTATAGAGGATCACTATTCCAACCCCCTAGACAGGAGCAGGGAGAGTCTTTTAAAGTATAGAGATCACTATTCCAACCCCCATAGACAGGGACAGGTAGAGTGTAATAAAGTATAGAGGATCACTATTCCAACCCTCCATAGACGGAGCAGGTAGAGTGTAATAAAGTATGAGGATCACTATTCCAACCCTCATAGACAGGAGCAGCAAGAGTGTTATAAGTATAGAGGATCACTATTCCAACCCTCCATAGACAGGAGCAGGTAGAGTGTAATAAAGTATAGAGGATCACTATTCCAACCCTCCATAGACAGGACCAGGTAGAGTGTAATAAAGTATAGAGGATCACTATTCCAACCCTCCATAGACAGGAGCAGCAGAGTGTTATAAAGTATAGAGGATCACTATTCCAACCCTCCATAGACAGGAGCAGGTAGAGTGTAATAAAGTATAGAGGATCACTATTCCAACCCTCCATAGCCAGGAGCAGGTAGAGTGTAATAAAGTATAGAGGATCACTATTCCAACCCCCATAGACAGGAGCAGGTAGAGTGTAATAAGTATAGAGGATCACTATTCCAACCCCCATAGACAGGAGCAGGTAGAGTGTAATAAAGTATAGAGGATCACTATTCCAACCCCCATAGACAGGAGCAGGTAGAGTGTAATAAAGTATAGAGGATCACTATTCCAACCCTTCATAGACAGGAGCAGCAAGAGTGTTTATAAGTTAAGAGGATCACTATTCCATCCCTCCATAGACAGGAGCAGGTAGAGTGTAATAAAGTATAGAGGATCACTATTCCAACCCCCATAGACAGGAGCAGGTAGAGTGTAATAAAGTATAGAGGATCACTATTCCAATCCCCATAGACAGGAGCAGGGAGAGTGTAATAAAGTATAGAGGATCACTATTCCAACCCCCATAGACAGGAGCAGGTAGAGTGTTATAAAGTATAGAGGATCACTATTCCAACCCTCCATAGACAGGAGCAGGTAGAGTGTAATAAAGTATGAGGTCACTATCCAACCCTCCTAACAGAGCAGGTTGAGTGTAAAAGTATAGAGGATCACTATTCCAACCCCCATAGACAGGAGCAGGGAGAGTGTAATAAAGTATAGAGGATCACTATTCCAACCCTCCATAGACAGGAGCAGGTAGAGTGTAATAAAGTATAGAGGATCACTATTCCAACCCTCCATAGACAGGAGCAGGTAGAGTGTAATAAAGTATAGAGATCACTATTCCAACCCCCTAGACATGAGAAGTAGAGTGTTATAAAGTATAGAGGATCACTATCCAACCCTCCATAGACGGAGCAGGTAGAGTGTAATAAGTATGAGATCACTATTCCAACCCCCATGACGGAGAATGAGAGTGTTATAAATATGAGGATCACTATTCCAACCTCCATAGACAGGAGCAGGGAGAGTGTAATAAAGTATAGAGAATCACTATCCAACCCTCCATAGACAGGAGCAGGTAGAGTGTATAAAGTATAAGGATCACTATTCCAACCCCCATAGACAGGAGCAGGGATAGTGTAATAAAGTATAGAGGATCACTATTCCAACCCTCCATAGACAGGAGCAGGTAGAGTGTAATAAAGTAGAGGATCACTATTCCAACCTTCATAGCAGGAGCGCAAGAGTGTTTATAAAGTATAGAGGATCACTATTCCAACCTCCAATAGCAGGAGCAGGTGAGTGTAATAGTATGAGGATCACTATTCCAACCCTCCATAGACAGGAGCAGGTTAGATTGTAATAAAGTATAGAGGATCACTATCCAACCCCCATAGACAGGAGCAAGGTAGAGTGTAATAAATTATAGAGGATCACTTTTCCCCCCCATAGACAGGAGCAGGTAGAGTGTAAAAAGTATGAGGATAACTATTCAACCCCCATAGACAGGAGCAGGTAGAGTGTAATAAAGTATGAGGATCACTATTCACTATTCAACCCTCCATAGACAGAGCAGGTAGAGTGTAATAAAGTATAGAGGATCACTATTCCAACCCTCCATAGACAGGCCAGTAGAAGTGTTAATAATATAGAGGATCACTATTCCAACCCTCCATAGACAGGAGCAGGCAGTCTGTTATAAAGTATAGAGGATCACTATTCCAACCCCCATAGACAGGAGCACGGAGAGTGTTTTAAAGTATAGAGGATCACTATTCCAACCCTCCATAGACAGGAGAAGTGAGAGTGTTATAAAGTATAGAGGATCACTATTCCAACCCTCCGTAGAACGGAGCAGGTAGAGTGTAATAAGTATAGAGGATCACTATTCCAACCCCCATAGACATGAGAAGTGAGAGTGTTATAAAGTATAGGATCACTATCCAACCCCCATAGACAGGAGCAGGTAGAGTGTAATAAAGTTAGAGAGCACTATTTCCAAACCCCCATAGACAGGAGCAGGTAGAGATAATAAAGTATAGAGGATCCCTATTCCAACCCTCCATAGACGAGGAGAAGTGAGAGTGTTATAAAGTATAGGATCACTATTCCAACCTCCATAGACAGGAGCAGGTAGAGTGTAATAAAGTATAGAGGATCACTATTCCAACCCCCATAGACAGGAGAAGTGAGAGTGTTATAAAGTATAGAGGATCACTATTCCAACCCTCCATAGACAGGAGCAGGTAGAGTGTAATAAAGTATAGAGGATCACTATTCCAACCCCCATAGACAGGAGAAGTGAGAGTGTTATAAAGTATAGAGGATCACTTTTCCAACCCCCATAGACAGGAGCAGGGAGAGTGTTATAAAGTATAGAGGATCACTATTCCAACCCCCATAGACAGGAGAAGTGAGAGTGTTATAAAGTATAGAGGATCACTATTCCAACCCCCATAGACAGGAGAAGTGAGAGTGTTATAAAGTATAGAGAATCACTATTCCAACCCCCATTGACAGGAGGAGGGAGACTGTTATGGAGCTACATCTATGTGGGCTAAAGTTCTAAGCGGAGTTCCTCAGGGTTCTGTACTGGGGCCGCTTCTGTTTAATCTGTTTATAAATGACTTAGAAGGGGGCATTGAGAGCAAGGTCTCTGTGTTTGCTGATGACACTAAATTATGCAGAGCTTTGGAAACTTCCAATGATGTGCAAGTGCTGCAAGCAGACCTAGATAGATTATCAAAATGGGCAGCAGAATGGCAGATGAGATTCAATGTTGATAAATGTAAGGTGATGCATTTGGGATTTAATAATCCCTGTGCCACCTACACCATAAATAACTCTGTGTTAAGTGCATCTGAAATGGAAAAAGATTTGGGGGTTCTGGTAGATAACAGACTTAGCTGTAGCAAACAATGCCAGGTAGCAACAGCTAGAGCTAGCAAGATATTGTCTTGTATAAAGAGGGGAATGGAATCAAGAGAGAAAAATATTATTCTCCCTCTTTACAAGGCACTGGTAAGGCCACATTTGGAATATGCGGTGCAGTTTTGGAATCCCATATACAAAAGGGACATCTTGGAAATTGAGGCAGTTCAGAGAAGGGCAACTAAATTAATAAGGGGAATGGAGGGGCTTGAATATGCAGGCAGATTAGACAAGTTAGGGCTGTTTACATTGGAGAAGCGGCGGTTGCGTGGGGACATGATAACCTTATACAAATATATTAATGGCCCATACAGTGAACTCTCTGGTGCATTGTTCACTAATAGGTCATATCAGAGGACTCGTGGACATCCTTTAAGGTTGGAAGAAAAGAAGTTTCATCTTCAAGTTAGGAGAGGTTTCTTTACAGTGAGAACGGTGAAACTGTGGAACTGTCTTCCAGCAGAGGTGGTAATGGCAAGTTCATTGAATAACTTTAAAAAAGGCCTGGATAAGTTTCTAAAACTAAAAAATATTGAGAATTACTGGTATTAATGCATATAGATCTGGTTGATCCAGGGATACTTTCCGATTGCCGTTTGGAGTCAGGAAGGATTTTTTTCCCCCCTTTTTTAGCTGGGGTTTTTTGCCTTCCTCTGGATCAACTGTTAGGTAGGGTTAAAAAAAAAAAAAAAAAAAAAAAAAAGGGAATAGGTTGGACTTGATGGACGAATGTCTTTATTCAACCTTAATTACTATGTTACTATGTTACTATGTTACTATGTTATTGAGTATCACTACCTCATATCTCTGTGTGTGACAATATACCAGTAGGACATTCCTCATGGACATAAAACGATTATCTAAATTAAAGTTCCGTAAAAACGAACAGTATTACAGTGTCTCAGTATAGCAATCCAGGCACTTGAAGAAGCCCCCTGACCAGATAGGGGCGAAACGTGTCTCCCTGGATGCCCTATTGACTGTACAGCACCTTATGCTAACCCGAGTGCCTTAAGACAGTAACTATGCTCTTTATGTACACTTGAGGCATGCTGCTTACTTTTGAGTATCTCCATGATGTTTAAGGGTTGCTAAATTATCTATGTACTGTATTGCTGCACTTTATATATTGGCAACAGGGAGGGTTGACGGGTGTTTTTTAATTGATTTTAAACAGCTTACCCTATTGTATAATAAAAATCTCTTTTAATTGCATATACCCGAGTGGGCCTGGCATATCATATATCCTTTTGCAATTTAATGTATTGTTTTGATACCCATTGCACACCTCACCTCACATTAGGGCTTATTAGCTTGTGCTAGTCATAAAATCTAGTTTAGCAAACCAGCACATTTAAAACAGTTCATCATCACAAGCATTACTACTTGATATAGCTCAATAGACAACAGACAAACGAACCCCCCCAACACACACAAACACACACTATCTTGTTTGCAGCGATGTATATGGGGTTATTCATGGGTTAAGGATGGTTCTCTAATAAGCATTTTAGTAATTAAGAAGAGCACAAAAGATGTAAAAGAATTTATGAACATGGGAATTGTGGGATATTTGTGTTATTTTATTTACATAATGAAATTGGATTATTACACGAGGGCTATTGACACAACAAATAAGGATGTTTGGGGCATTTCAGACCGACGGAGACTGTACCTTCCCAAATTACTGTTTATTTATAGCTCTGTGCTAACTGAAGAAGTGACTGGACTGTCTTCTGTAGTGATAGATTTATGTGCAGAATGAAGGTAGAATTGTGGGTAATGTTATATTAATAACAAGGGGGGAAATGGCTTTTATCCTGAAATACTGTGTGATACGACAATAAGATTTCACATACTGCATTTTAGTTTAAAGCTTTAATTTATTAAAAACAAATCATTTTACTCTTCCACCAGCCATAAGAAACAATTTAAAAGAAAATGTTTTTCAAACCAATTATTGTAACATGAATTCAATTGTAGCCAGACATCGAAGGGATGTAATTTTCTGGACCATTAACAGGTGGTATGCAGGATAAATGGTTTGTGCAGTAAATCAAACAAATCTATCAATAAAACTCTTCAAAGAAAATATTTTATGGATGGGGTTTTAACAGAGTTTGCAACTAATCAATATAAAATACTGTGTGTGCCTACAGTACACCAATAATAAGAAATCACATTAGGGATTATACTGGTCTGCAAGGAACATTGGATAGGAGGAAAGATTGTCAAGTTAAAAGGCTTTATAACTAAGTAAATTCTATGGGCTACCTCACCACAAGCTATATAACTGGGGAAATGTACATTGGATCCACTGGTATTGTATGGGCCTACCTCACCACAAGCTTTATAACTGGGGAAATGTACATTGGATCCACTGGTATTGTATGGGCCTACCTCACCACAAGCTTTATAACTGGGGAAATGTACATTGGATCCACTGGTATTCTATGGACCTACCTCACCACAAGCTTTATACTGGGGAAATGTACAATTGGATCCACTGGTATTTATGGAGCCTACCTCACCACAAGCTTTATAACTGGGGAATTGTACATTGATCCACTGGTATCTATGGACCTACCCTCACCACAAGCTTATAACTGGGGAAATGTACATTGGATCCACTGGTATTCTTGGCCCCTACCCACACACGCTTTATAACTGGGGAAATGTATCATTGGATCCACTGGTATGTTCATGGACCTCCTCCCACACAGCTTATAACTGGGGAAATGTACATTGATCCACTGGATTACTTATAGGCCTACCTCACCACAAGCTTTATAACTGGGAATGTACATTGATCCATGGTATTCTTGGACCTACCTCACCACAAGCTTTATAACTGGGGAAATGTACATTGGATCCACTGGTATTCTATGGACCTACCCTCCCACAAGCTTTATAACTGGGGAAATGTACATTGGATCCATTGTATTCTATGGGCCTACCTCACCACAGCTTTATAACTGGGGAATGTACATTGGATCCACTGGTATTCTATGGACCTACCTCACCACAAGCTTTATAACTGGGGAAATGTACATTGGATCCACTGGTATTCATGGACCTACCTCACCACAACTTTTATAACTGGGGAAATGTACATTGATCCATTGTATTCTATGGGCCTACCTACCAACAATTTTTAACTGGGGAAATGTACATGGATCCATTGTATTCTATGGACCTACCTCACCACAAGCTTTATAACTGGGGAAATGTACATTGGATCCATTTGATCTATGGGCCTACCTCACCACAAGCTTTATAACTGGGGAATGTACATTGGATCCATTGTATTCTTTGGGCCTACCATCACCAAGCTTTATAACTGGGGAAATTACATTGATCCATTGGTATTCTATGGGCCTACCTCCCACAAGCTTTATAACTGGAAATGTCATTGGATCCACTGGTATTCTATGGACCTACTCACCACAAGCTTTATAACTGGGGAAATGTACATTGGATCCACTGGTATTCTATGACCTACCTCGCCACAATCGTTTAACTGGGGAAAATGTACATTGGATCCACTGGTAGTCATGGGCCTACCTCACCACAAGCTTTATAACTGGGGAAATGTACATTGGATCCACTGGTATTCTATGGACCTAGCACCTCCCACAAGCTTTATAACTGGGGAAATGTACATTGGATCCACTGGTATTCTATGGACCTACCTCGCACAAGCTTTATAACTGGGGAAATGTACATTGGATCCACTGTATTCTTGGACCTACCTCGCCACAAGCTTTATAACTGGGGAAATGTACATTGGATCACTGGTAGTCTATGGGCCTACCTCGCCACAAGCTTTATAACTGGGAAATGTCATTGGATCCACTGGTATTCTATGGACCTACCTCACCGCAAGCTTTATAACTGGGGAAATGTACATTGGATCCACTGGTATTCTATGGACCTACCTCACCACAAGCTTTATAACTGGGGAAATGTACATGGATCCACTGGTATTCTATGGACCTACCTCGCCACAGCTTTATAACGGGGAAATGTACATTGGTCCACTGGTATTCTATGGACCTACCTCGCCACAAGCTTTATAACTGGGGAAATGTACATTGGATCCACCGGTAGTCTATGGGCCTACCTCACCACAAGCTTTATAACTGGGGAAATGTACATTGGATCCACTGGTAGTCTATGGGCCTACCTCACCACAAGATTTATAACTGAGGAAATGTACATTGGATCCACTGGTATTCTATGGACCTACCTCACCGCAAGCTTTATAACTGGGGAAATGTACTTGGATCCACTGGTATTCTATGGACCTACCTCACCACAAGCTTTATAACTGGAGAATGTTCATTGGATCCATTGGTAGTCTATGGGCCTACCTCACCACAAGCTTTATAACTGGGGAAATGTACATTGTCCACTGGTAGTCTATGGGCCTACCTCACCACAAGCTTTATAACTGGGGAAATGTACATTGGATCCACTGGTAGTCATGGCCTACCTCACCACAATTTATAACTGGGGAAATGTACATGGATCCACTGGTATCTATGGACCTACCTCACCACAAGCTTTATAACTGGGGAAATGTACATTGGATCCATTGGTATCTATGGACCTACCTCACCGCAAGCTTTATAACTGGGGAAATGTACATTGGATCCACTGGTATTCTATGGACCTACCTCACCACAAGCTTTATAACTGGGAGAATGTCATTGATCCATTGGTATCTATGGGCCTACCTCACCACAAGCTTTATAACTGGGGAAATGTACATTGGATCCACTGGTATTCTATGGACCTACCTCGCCACAAGCTTATAACTGGGAAATGTACTTGGATCCACTGATTCTATGGACCTACCTCGCCACAGCTTTATAACTGGGGAAATGTACATTGGATCCACTGGTATTCTATGGACCTACCTCGCCACAAGCTTTATAACTGGGGAAATGTACATTGGATCCACTGGTAGTCTATGGGCCTACCTCGCCACAAGCTTTATAACTGAGGAAATGTACATTGGATCCACTGGTATTCTATGGACCTACCTCGCCACAAGCTTTATAACTGGGGAAATGTACATTGGATCCCCTGGTATTCTATGGACCTACCTCACCACAAGCTTTATAACTGGGGAAATGTACATTGGATCCACTGGTATTCTATGGACCTACCTCGCCACAAGCTTTATAACTGGGGAAATGTACATTGGATCCACTGGTAGTCTATGGGCCTACCTCACCACAAGCTTTATAACTGGGGAAATGTACATTGGATCCACTGGTAGTCTATGGGCCTACCTCACCACAAGATTTAATACTGGGGAAATGTACATTGGATCCACTGGTATTCTATGGACCTACCTCACACAGCTTTATAACTGGGGAAATGTACATTGGATCCACTGGTTATTCGATGGACCTACCGCCACAAGCTTTATAACTGGGGAAATGTACATTGGATCCACTGGTAGTCTATGGGCCTACCTCACCACAAGCTTTATAACTGGGATGTACATTGGATCCACTGGTATCTATGGGCCTACCTCCCCACACGTTTATAACTGGGGAAATGTACATTGGTCCACTGGTATTCTATGGGACCTACCTCACCACAAGCTTTATAAACTGGGAAATGTACATTGGATCCATGGTATTCTATGGGACCTACCTCACCCAAGTCTTTTAACTGGGAAAATGTACATTGGATCCACTGGTATTCTATGGACCTACCTCACCACAGCTTTATACTGGGGAAATGTACATTGGATCATCATTGGTAGTCTATGGGCCTACCTCACCACAAGCTTTATAACTGGGGAAATGTACATTGGATCCACTGGTATTCTATGCCACCTACCTCCCACAAGCTTTATAACTGGGGAAATGTACATTGGATCCACTGGTATCTATGGGCCTACCTCACCACAAGCTTTTATAACTGGGGAAATGTACATTGAGCCACTGGTATTCTATGGACCTACCTCCCACAAGCTTTATAACTGGGGAAATGTACATTGGATCCACTGGTATCTATGGGCCTACCTCGCCACAAGCTTTATAACTGGGAAATGTACATTGGATCCACTGGTATTCTATGGGCCTACCTCACCACAAGCTTTATAATGGGGAATGTACATTGGATCCATTGGTATTCTATGGACCTACCTCGCCACAAGCTTTATAACTGGGAAATGTACATTGGATCCACTGGTAGTCTATGGGCCTACCTCGCCACAAGCTTTATAACTGGAGGAAATGTACATTGGATCCACTGGTATTCTATGGGCCTACCTCACCACAAGTTTATAACTGGGGAAATGTACATTGGATCCACTGGTATTCTATGGGCCTACCTCCCACAAGCTTTAATACTGGGGAAATGTACATTGGATCCACTGGTATTCTATGGACCTACCTCGCCACAAGCTTTATAACTGGGGAAATGTACATTGGATCCACTGGTATTCTATGGACCTACCTCACCACAAGCTTTATAACTGGGGAAATGTACATTGGATCCACTGGTATTCTATGGACCTACCTCGCCACAAGCTTTATAACTGGGGAAATTTACATTGGATCCACTGGTAGTCTATGGGCCTACCTCACCACAAGCTTTATAACTGGGGAAATGTACATTGGATCCACTGGTAGTCTATGGGCCTACCTCGCCACAAGCTTTATAACTGGGGAAATGTACATTGGATCCACTGGTATTCTATGGGCCTACCTCACCACAAGATTTATAACTGGGGAAATGTACATTGGATCCACTGGTTATTCTATGGACCTACCTCACCACAAGCTTTATAACTGGGGAAATGTACATTGGATCCACTGGTATTCTATGGGCCTACCTCACCACAAGCTTTATAACTGGGGAAATGTACATTGGATCCATTGGTATTCTTGGGCCACCTCACCACAAGCTTTTAACTGGGGAAATGTACATTGGATCCACTGGTATTCTATGGGCCTACCTCACCACAGCTTTATAACTGGGAAATGTACATTGGATCCATTGGTATTCTATGGGCCTACCTCACCACAAGCTTTATAACTGGGGAAATGTACATTGGATCCACTGGTATTCTATGGGCCACCTCACCGCAAGTTCTTATAAATGGGGAAATGTACATTGATCCACTGGTATTCTATGGACCTACCTCGCCACAGAGCTTTATAACTGGGGAAATGTACATTGGATCCACTGGTATTCTATGGACCTACCTCACCACAAGCTTTATAACTGGGGAAATGTACATTGGATCCACTGGTATTGTATGGAGCTACCTCACCACAAGCTTTATAACTGGGGAAATGTACATTGAATCCACTGGTATTCTATGGACCTACCTCACCACAAGCTTTATAACTGGGGAAATGTACATTGGATCCACTGGTATTCTATGGACCTACCTCACCACAAGCTTTATAACTGGGGAAATGTACATTGGATCCACTGGTATTCTATGGACCTACCTCACCACAAGCTTTATAACTGGGGAAATGTACATTGGATCCATTGGTATTCTATGGGCCTACCTCGCCACAAGCTTTATAACTGGGGAAATGTACATTGGATCCACTGGTAGTCTATGGGCCTACCTCGCCACAAGCTTTATAACTGGGGAAATGTACATTGGATCCATTGGTATTCTATGGGCCTACCTCACCACAAGCTTTATAACTGGGGAAATGTACATTGGATCCACTGGTATTCTATGGGCCTACCTCACCACAAGCTTTATAACTGGGGAAATGTACATTGGATCCATTGGTATTCTATGGGCCTACCTCACCACAAGCTTTATAACTGGGGAAATGTACATTGGATCCACTGGTATTCTATGGGCCTACCTCACCGCAAGCTTTATAACTGGGGAAATGTACATTGGATCCACTGGTATTCTATGGACCTACCTCCCCACAAGCTTTATAACTGGGGAAATTCACATTGGATCCACTGGAATTCTATGGGCCTACCTCGCCACAAGCTTTATAACTGGGAAAATTCACATTGGATCCACTGGTAGTCTGTGGCGGTTTATAAAATGTCATTAATTTAACCTAAAACAATGATACATGGCAATATGTTAATAAATGGAAAACACTTAAGGGCTGCCCTTAGTAAACGCCCAACAGATGCCATGGTGTCCACTGAAGAGCTACCATAGAATCTAGTAAAATATCCAGACTTTTCTTATTTTATGAGATGTATTTGCATGTATATCAGATTATATCGATCACATCTGCCTACTATGTAGTCTCTGGGTCAAATCTTGGCTATAGATGGCGTTGTATCTCTGAAAACAGCTTTTGTAATGCCATAAAAGCCCAGAAGATGGTGTGGCCTTCATTAAGATGCTGCTGTGAATAAATTGCCCACAAGGCTGATTTTCCTTCATTTTAATAGCAGCTATTATTCCTATTAATAGATATGCCAATTAGATTGCCAGTTTTATGTCTCAGGTGTGTGTGAATTAAGACTAAACCGTTAATGTATAATATTAATAGTAACTTAAGCTAAGCCACAAATAGCTTAACTCTGCTGCCAGGCTCATTTACCTGTCTTCCTGCTTCTCACACTGCCCTTTTCTGTCAATCTCTCCACTGGCTTCCCATTACCCAAAGGATCCAATTTAAGCTGCTAACCTTCTCCTACAAGGCTCTCTCCAATACAGCCCCCATACATCTATGATCTGATAAACAGATACTACACAAGGTGTAACCTCCGCTCTGCTAGTGATCTTCTCCTCTCATCCGCTCTAATCACCTCCTCCCATTCCCGTATACAGGACTTCTCTTGTGCTGCCCCTCTGCTCTAGAACTACCTTCCTCACTTTATACGCCACTCGCCATCACTTCATATCTTCTAACGCAACCTCAAAACTCACCTCTTCAGGCAAGGTTACAATCTGGACTTGGACAATTCTACCCCTCTTACTGACCCATTGCAGACCGACTAGTTATAATCCACTGACAACTTAGTTACAGATACTGATCTGCTTCACCTTATGTTCAGTGATTAGACAGTCGGTCTGTGATGGTTAGTAAGGGGTAGAATGTCCAGGCCCAGATTGTTACCTTACAGTCTAGAGGAGATGGGGAGATGACATAAGGTGAATCAGATCAGTATCTGTAACTAAGTTGTCAGTGGATTATAACTAGTCGGTCTGTGATGGGTCAGTAAGAAGGGTAGAAGTGTCCAGGTCCAGATTGTACCTTACAGTCTAGATTAGATGGGGATGAAACATAAGGTGGCAGATCAGTATCTGTAACTAAGTTGTCAGTGGATTATAACTAGTCGGTCTGTGATGGGTCGTAGAGAGGGGTAGAAGTGTCCAGGTCCAGATTGTACACCTTACAGTCCAGAGGAGAGTGGGGATGAGACATAAGGTGAGCAGATCAGTATCTGTAACTAAGTTGTCAGTGGATTATAACTATTCAGTCTGTGATGGGTCAGTAAGAGGGGGTAGAAGTGTCCAGTCCAGATTGTAACCTTACAGTCTAGAGGGATGGGGATGAGACTAAGGTGACAGATCAGTATCTGTAACTAAGTTGTCAGTGGATTATAACTAGTCGTCTGTCGATGGGTCAGTAAGAGGGGTAGAAGTGCCCAGGTCCAGAATGTAACCTTACAGTCTAGAGGAGATGGGGATGAGACATAAGGTGAAGCAGATCAGTATCTGAACTAAGTTTGTCAGTGGATTATAACTAGTCAGTCTGTGGATGGTCAGTAAAGGGGTAGAAGTGTCCAGGTCCAGATTCTAACCTTACAGTCTAGAGGAAATGGGATGAGACATAAGGTGACAGATC
Source organism: Hymenochirus boettgeri (assembly GCA_019447015.1). Classification (NCBI taxonomy): domain Eukaryota; kingdom Metazoa; phylum Chordata; class Amphibia; order Anura; family Pipidae; genus Hymenochirus; species Hymenochirus boettgeri. The sequence continues at coordinate 18,484,515 of CM033473.1, read as the reverse complement.
AGTATCTGTAACTAAGTTGTCAGTGGATTATAACTAGTCAGTCTGTGATTGGTCAGTAAGAGGGGTAGAAGTGTCCAGGCCCAGATTGTATCCTTACAGTCTAGAAGGAGATGGGGATGAGACATAAGGTGACAGATCAGTACTGTAACTAAGTTGTCAGTGGATTATAACTAGTCGGTCTGTGATGGGTCAGTAAGAGGGTAGAAGTGTTCAGGTCCAATTGTAACCTTACAGACTAGAGGAGATGGGGATGAGACATAAGTGAAGAATCAGTAGCTGTAACTAAGTTGTCAGTGGATTAACTAGTCGGTTTGTGATGGGTCAGTAAGAGGGGTAGAAGAGTCATGTCCAATTGTAACCTTACAGTCTAGAGGGAGATGGGATGAGACATAAGGTGAAGCAGATCGTATCTGTAACTATTGTGTCAGTGGATTATAACTAGTCGGTCTGTGATGGGTCAGTAGAGGGGTAGAAGTGTCCAGGTCCAGTTGTAACCTTACAGTCTAGAGGAGATGGGGATGAGACATAAGGTGACAGCTAGTAAGCTGTAACTAAGTTGTTCGGGTTATAACTAGTCGTCTGTGATGGGTCAGTAAGAGAGGTAGAAGTGTCCAGGTCCAGATTGTAACCTTACAGTCTAGAGGAGATGGATGAGACATAAGGTGAAGCAGATCAGTATCTGTAACTAAGTTGTCAGTGGATTATAACTAGTCGTCTGCAATGGGTCAGTAAGGGGGTAAATTGTCCAGTCCGATTGTAACCTTGCCTGAAGAGGTGAGTTTGAGGTGCGTTAGAGATAGTGAAGTGATGGCGAGTGGCGTATAAGTGAGGAAGGTAGTTCTAAGAGCAGAGGGCAGCACAAAGAGATCCTGTATCCGGGAATGGGAGGAGGTGATTAGAGCGGATGAAGGAGAAAGATCACTAGCAAGCGGAGGTTACCCTTGTGTAGTATCTGTTTATCAGATCATAGATGTATGGGGGCTGTATTGGAGAGAGCCTTGTAGGAGAAGGTTAGCAGCTTAATTGGATCCTTTGGTGTAATGGAGAAGCCAGTGGAGAGATTGACAGAAAGGGCATGTGATGAGAAGCAGGAGACCAGTTAAAGACCTGGCAGCAGAGTTAAGCTATTTGTGGTGGCTAGCTTAAGTTACTATTAATTATACATTAACGGTTTAGTCTTAATTCACACACACCTAGAGACATAAAACTGGCAATCTAATTGGCATATCTATTATAGGAATAATAGCTGCTATAAAATGAAGGAAATCACGCCTTGTGGGCAATTTATTCACAGCAGCATCTTAATGAAGCCCACACCATCTTCTGGGCTTTTATGGCATTACAAAAGCTGTTTTCAGAGATACAACGCCATCTATAGCCAAGATTTGACCCAGAGACTACATAGTAGGCAGATGTGATCGATATAATCTGATATACATGCAAATACATCTCATAAAAAAGAAAAGTCTGGATATTTTACTAGATAGCTATGGTAGCTCTTCAGTGGACACCATGGCATCTGTTGGGCGTTTACTAAGGGCAGCCCTTAAGTGTTTTCCATTATAACTATTGCCATGTATCATTGTTTTAGGTTAAATTAATGACATTTTATAAACCGCCACAACTACCAGTGGGATCCAATGTGAATTTTCCCAGTTATAAAGCTTGTGGCGAGGTAGGCCCATAGAATTCAGTGGATCCAATGTGAATTTCCCCAGTTTATAAAGCTTGTGGGAGTAAGGTCCTAGAGTAAAAAACCAGTGGATCCAATGTACATTTCCCCATTATAAAGCTTGCGGTGAGGTAGGCCCATAGATACCAGTGGATCCAATGTACATTTCCCCAGTTTATAAAGCTTGTGTGAGGTAGGCCCATAGATACCAATGGATCCAATGTACATTTCCCCAGTTATAAAGCTTGTGGTGAGGTAGCCCCATAGAATACCAGTGGATCCAATGTACATTTCCCCATTTAAAGCTTGTGGTGAGGTAGGCCCATAGAATACCAATGGATCCAATGTACATTTCCCCAGTTTAAAGCTTGTGGTGAGGTAGGCCCATAGAATACCAGTGGATCCAATGTACATTTCCCCATTATAAAGCTTGGTTGGTGAGGTTCCATAGAATCACAGTGGATCCAATGTACATTTCCCCAGTTTATAAATCTTGTGGTGAGGTAGTCCCCATAGAATCCAGTGGATCCAATGTACATTTCCCCAGTTATAAAGCTTGTGGCGAGGTAGGCCCATAGACTACCATTGGATCCAATGTACAATTTCCCCAGTTATAAAGCTTGTGTGAGGTAGGCCCATAGACTACCAGTGGATCCAATGTACATTTCCCCAGTTATAAAGCTTGTGGCGAGGTAGGTCCATAGAATACCAGTGGATCCAATGTACATTTCCTCCCAGTTATAAAGCTTGTGGTGAGGTATGGTCCATAGAATACCAGGGATCCAATGTACATTTCCTTCCCAGTTATAAAGCTTGTGGCGAGGTAGGTCCATAGAAACCAGTGGATCCAATGTACATTTCCCCATTATAAAGCTTGTGGGAGTAGGCCCTAGAATCCCAGTGGATCCAATGTACATTTCCCCAGTTAATAAAGCTTGTGTGAGGTAGGCCCATAGAATACCAGTGGATCCAATGTACATTTCCTCCTCATTTATAAAGCTTGTGGCGAGGTAGGCCCATAGACTACCAGTGGATCCAATGTACATTTCCCCCAGTTTAAAGCTTGTGGCGAGGTAGGTCCATAGAATACCCAATGGATCCAATGTACATTTCCCCAGTTATAAAGCTTGCGCGTGAGGTAGGCCCATAGAATACCAGTGGATCCAATGTACATTTCCCCGTTTATAACAAGCTTGTGGTGAGGTAGGACCCATAGAAAACCAAGGGATCCATGTACATTTTCCCCAGTTATAAAGCTTGTGGTAGGAGGCCCATAGAATACCAGTGGTCCAATGTACATTTCCCCAGTTTATAAGCTTGTGGTGAGGTAGGCCCATAGAATACCAATGGATCCAATGTACATTTCCCCAGTTATAAAGCTTGTGGTGAGGTAGGCCCATAGAATAACCAGTGGATCCAATGTACATTTCCCCAGTTATAAAGCTGTGGTGAGGTAGGTCCATAGAATAACATGGATCCAATGTACATTTCCCCAGTTATAAATCTTGTGGTGAGGTAGGCCCATAGAATACCAGTGGATCCAATGTACATTTCCCCAGTTATAAAGCTTGTGGCGAGGTAGGCCCATAGACTACCAGTGGGTCCAATGTAGCATTCCCCATTACCAAAGGGTGTGTGGGAGGTAGATACCAGTGGTTATTTAATGTTTGGGCGAGTGTACCATCCAATAATGATTAGTTGAGGTGGAAGTACACCCTTCCGTGCGAGCCATGTTAACATATTTCTGGCCTACCATGCTTTGAGTTTGGTGGATCAGTACCTGGGTACATTTTGGTTATAGGGGTGAGTTTAGATCGAAGGATGATTGTTGGTCGGTTAGGGGTCCGGGTAATTACAACCGAGATCGCATTGTAAGGTCTTGGGTAATAATCCATGGATTACCGTAGGTAAGTGTTGTCAACCATATTTCCCCAGTTATAAAAGCTTGTGTGAGGTAGCCCCATAACTACCATTGGATCCAATTTACATTTCCCCAGTTATAAAGCTTGTGGCGAGGTAGGTCCCTAGAATACCAGTGGATCCATGTACATTTCCCCAGTTTAAAGCTTGTGGCGAGTGTAGGTCCATAGAATACCATGGATCCAATGTACATTTCCCCAGTTATAAAGCTTGTGGCGAGGTAGGTCCAAGAATACCAGTGGATCCAATGTACATTTCCATTCCCCAGTTATAAAGCTTGTGGGTGAGGTAGGCCCATAGAACTACCATGATCCAATGACATTTCCCACAGTTATAAAGCTTGTGGTGAGGTAGGTCCATAGAAATACCAGTGGATCCAATGTACATTTCCATTCCTCCCCAGTTATAAAGCTTGTGGCTGAGGTAGGTCCCATAACCTCCCGATGGATCCAATGTACATTTCCCCAGTTATAAAGCTTGTGGGAGGTAGGTCCATAGAACTAACCAGTGGATCCAATGTACATTTCCCCAGTTATAAATCTTGTGGTGAGGTAGGCCCATAGAATACCAGTGGATCCAATGTACATTTCCCCAGTTATAAAGCTTGTGGTGGAGGTAGCCCATAGACTACCAGTGGATCCAATGTACATTTCCCCAGTTATAAAAGCTTGGGCGAGGGGTAGTCGCTAGAATACCAGTGGATCCAATTGACATTTCCCTCAGTTATAAAGCTTGTTGGAGTAGGTCCATAAATACCAGTGGATCAATGTAACATTTCCCCAGTTATAAAGCTTGTGGAGTAGTTGCCATAGAATTACCAGTGGATCCAATGTACATTTCCCCAGTTACAGCTTGTGGTGAGGGTGGCCCATAGACTACCATTGGATCCAATTGATACATTTCCCCGTTTAAAGCTTTTGGTAAGGTAGGTCCATAGAATACCAGTGGATCCAATGTACATTTCCCCAGTTATAAAGCTTGTGGTTGAGGTAGGTCCATAGATACCAGTGGATCCAATGTACATTTCCCAGTATTAAAGCTTGTGCGGAGGTAGTCCATGAATACCAGTGGATCCAATTGTACATTCCCCAGTTTATAAAGCTTGTGGTGAGGTAGGCCCATATACTACCAGTGGATCCAATGTACATTTCCTCTCTCCCCAGTTATAAAAAGCTTGTGGTGAGGTAGGCCATAGACTACCAGTGGTCCAATGTACATTCTTTCCCCCAGTTATAAAGCTTTGTGGCGAGGTAGGTCCATAGAATACCATGGATCAATGTACTTTTCCCCAGTTATAAAGCTTGTGGTGAGTAGGTCCATAGAATAACACTGGATCCAATGTACATTTCCCCATTTCCCAGTTATAAAGCTTGTGGTGAGGTAGGCCCATAGACTAACCAGTGTGATCCAATGTACATTTCCCCAGTTATAAAGCTGTGTGAGGTAGGCCCATAGACATACCAGTGGATCCAATGTACATTTCCCCAGTTAAGCTTGTGGTGAGGTAGGTCCAAGAATACCATGGATCCATGACATTTCCCCAGTTATAAAGTCTTGTGGTGAGGTAGGCCATAGAATGTACCAGTGGATCCAATGTACATTTCCCCAGTTATAAAGCTTGTGGCGAGGTAGGTCCATAGAATACCAGTGATCCAATGTACATTTCCCCGTTATAAAGCTTGTGGGAGGTAGGCCCTAGACTACCAGTGGATCCAATGACATTTCCCCAGTTATAAAGCTTGTGGTGAGGTAGGGTCCATAAATACCAGTGGATCCAATGTACATTTCCCCATTATAAAGGCTTGGCGGAGGTGAGGTCCATAGAATACCAGTGGATCCAATGTACATTTCCCCAGTTTATAAGCTTGTGTGAGGTCAGGTCCATAGACTACCGTGGATCCAATGTAATTTCCCAGTTATAAAGCTTGTGGTGAGGTAGGCCCATAGACTACCACGGATCCAATGACATTTTCCCCAGTTATAAGCTTGTGGTGAGGTAGGTCCATAGAATACCAGTGGATCCAATGTACATTTCCCCAGTTATAAGCGGGGTGAGGTAGGCCCATAATACCAGTGGATCCAATGCACATTTCCCCATTAATAAAGCTTGTGTGAGGTAGTCCATAGAATACCATGGATCCATGTACATTTCCCCAGTTATAAAGCTTGCGGTGAGGTAGGTCCATAGATACCAGTGGATCCATTGTACTTTCCCCATTATAAACTTGTGGTGAGGTAGGCCCATAGACTACCAGTGGATCCATGTAACATTTCCCCAGTTATAAAGCTTGTGGTGAGGTAGGCCCATAGACTACCATGGATCCAATGTACATTTCCCCAGTTTATAAGCTTGGTGGCGAGTAGGTCCATAAATACCAGTGGATCCAATGTACATTTCCCCAGTTATAAAGCTTGTGCGAGGTAGGTCCATAGAATACCCAGTGGATCCAATGTACATTTCCCCATTTATAAACTTGTGGTGAGGTAGGCCCATAGATAACCAGTGGATCCAATGTACATTTCCTCCCCAGTTATAAAGCTTGTGGTGAGGTAGGCCCCATAGATAACCGGTGGATCCAATGTACATTTCCTCCCAGTTATAAAAGCTTGTGGGAGTTAGGTCCATAGAATACCATGGATCCAATGTACATTTCCCCCCAGTTATAAAGCGTTGTGGCGAGGTAGGTCCATAAATACCAATGGATCCAATAGTACATTTCCCCCAGTTATAAAGCTTGTGGTGAGGTAGGCCCCATAGAATACCATGGATCCAATGGTACATTTCCCCAGTATAAAGCTTGGGTGGTAGGTCCATAGAATACCAGTGGATCCATGTACATTCCCCAGTTATAAAGCTTGTGGTGAGGTAGGCCCCATAGATAACCGTGGATCCATGTACATTTCCTCCCCAGTTATAAAGCTTGTGGCGAGGTAAGGCAAATAGAACTACCATGGATCCATGTACATTTCCCCAGTTCTAAAGCTTGTGGTGAGGTATCCATAAATACCAGTGGATCCAATGTACATTTCCCCATTTATAAGCTGTTGGTGGTAGGTCCTAGAATACCAGTGGATCCATGTACATTTCCCCAGTTATAAGCTTGTGTGAGGTAGGCCATAGAATACCAGTGGCATCCCAATGGTACATTTCTCCCAGTTATAAGCTTGTGGCGAGGTAGGTCCATAGAAATGACACAGTATTAGTGGAGTCCAATACGTGACCAATTTTCCCCAGTTATAAAGCTTGTGTGAGGTAGGTCCATATGAATACAGTGATCCAATGTACATTTCCTCCCAGTTTATAAGCTTGTGGTGAGGTAGGCCCATAAATACCAATGGATCCATGTACTTTCCCCATTTATAAGCTTGTGTGTGAGGTAGGGGCCTAGAATACCATGGACCAATGTACATTTCCCCAGTTATAAAGCTTGTGGTGAGGTAGGCCCATAGAATACCATGTGTCCAATGTACATTTCCCCCAGTTATAAAGCTTGTGGTGAGGTGGGGGAAGGTCCATAGATACCAAGTGGATTTTCCATTACATTTCCCCAGTTATAATTATTGCTTTTGTTTTTTTGTACGGCCCTTCTGACTATTCCACTCTGTCCTTTAGCATGTTTTTCCCCACCCCTCCTTTGTTCTTTGAGTCCCCTCCCCCTGCCCCCTCCTATCTTTTGTGTGTGGGTACCTTCCGTGGCTTCCACTAGAATCCCTTTCCCGTCGCTGTTCTCATCATCGTCACTTTCTCCCTTCCTTCAGTTATAAGCTTTAGGTGAGGTAGGGCCATAATAAACCAGTGGATCCAATGTACATTTCCTCCCAGTTGATAAAGCTTGGGGAGGCTGGCCATACGAATACCAATGGATCCAATGTACCATTTCCACTCAGTTATAAAGCTTTGGTGGGTAGGATCCATAAATAAATACCAGTGGTCCAATGTAACATTTCCCCCCATTTATAAAGCTGTGGTGAGGTAGGTCCAATAGAATAACCAATTGGATCCATTCCATTTCCTCCCAGATTATAAAGCTTGTGGTGAGGTAGGCCTCCATACAATACCATGGATCCAATGTATCCTAATTCTTCCCCCCAGTTATAAAGCTTGTGGTGAGTAGGTTCCATCATACCGCAGTGGATCCATTTACATTTCCCCAGTTTATAAAGCTTTGGTGAGGTAGGTCCCAGAAATAACCATGAGTGCCCATGTACATTTCCCCGCAGTTCTATAAGCTTGTTGTAGGTAGGTCCTACAATACCAGTGGATTCCAATGTACATTTCCCCAGTTATAAGCTTGGGTAGTAGCCCATACGAATATCCTAGTGATCAAAGCGCTTTAAATTACATTTCCTTCCAGTTCCTAATCAAGTTCTGTGCAGACCTAGGTTGAGAATCCATCCCTAATATTCTTATTGGTCTCCAACTATCTTATTTATTCACCGTGTTAAAACTTAATGTGTTGAGGTTATTGCCCATACACAGGATTGTTGATCCATGTACTTTCTGCATCAAAACAAGTCTTTCTGGGAGGTAGGCCAACATCCGTGGAATTCCAAAATTTAACATCCTATCCTCATCTGGCACATTTTTCAGTTAATAATGTTAAACATTTTTTTTGTTAGGTGAGGATAGCTCAAGATTTATTAGTTTAAATAAAGCTTTTAAAACTGAATCTTCCGCTAAATGTTCTGCAGCCTAACATGTAGATTATCTTATTATTGTGCGTATTCGGCACACACGATTTTATTTGATTACTTGCGCAACCGCTTTTAACCTATATAACATTACTCTCACAGTTATTATATTTGGCATTCTGCACAAACCATCTACCTGACATACAGCCTGTTAATGTCCAGATTCACTCTCTTCATGGTCTGGCATCAATGAATCACTACAATAACCTTAATGTTGGGAATACGCTCTGTTAATCGCTTTCAAATCTTTCTTATCTGTGAGTATGATTGTTATAAAGCTAAAGAACATAGTACCTTATCCTATAACAGTAATAATAACCCATTCCCCCTTATTATACACCATTCTAGTCCATAGCCCTAATCTATCAATACAGCCAGTCAACTCTCACACAAGATAATAACTATTGGGATACATCCGTTATCCCAATCCTTTTCATGCATGTTATACCATTCATATAAAACAATTCATTCCATTCATAAATTCTTTTACATTTGTGCTCTTCGTAATTACTAAAATGCTTCTAGAGAACATCCTTAACCCTGAAGAACCCATAATACATCGCTGCAAACAAGATAGTTGTGTGTTTCGTGTGTTGGGGGGGGTTCGTTTGGTCTGTTGTCTATTGACTATATCAGTAGTAATGCTTGATGATGAACTGTTTTAAATTGCCTGGTTTGCTAAACAGATTTTATAGACTAGCACAAGCGTAATAAGCCCTATGTGAGGTGAGGTGTGCACATGGTATCAAACACTACATAAATTGGCAAAAGGATATCATGATATGCCAGCCCACCGGTATATGCAATTAAAAGAGATTTGTTATATTACAATAGGGTAAGACTGTTTAAATCAATTAAAAAAACACCCGTCACCCTCCCTGTTGCCAATATTAATGGCAGCAATACAGTAGCAATATATTTTATCAACCCTTAAACATCATGGGAGAACTCAAAAGTAGCAGCATGCCTAAGTGTACATGAAGAGCTAGTTTACTGTCTTAAGGCACTCGGGTTAGCATAGCGTGCTGTACAGTCAATAGGGCATCCAGGAGAAACACGTTTCTGTTCGCCCCTATCTGGTCGGGGGCTTCTCAAGTGGCCTGATTGCTATACTGAGACACGTTACTTTGTTCAGTTTTTACGGAACTTTATTTAGATAATCGTTTTAAAGGGTCCATGAGGAATGTCCTACTGGATATAATTGTCACACACAGAATATGAGTAAGTGGATTCATAACATAGTAACATAAGTACATAGTAACATAGTAAACTTAAGGTGAATAAATACATTCGTCATCAAGCAACCTATTCCCCTTGTTTTTTTTTTTTTTTTTTTTTTTTTTTAACCCTACCTAACAGTTGATCCAGGGAAGGCAACAAACCCCAGCTAAAAGGGGGAAAAAATCCTTCCTGACTCCAAACGGCAAATCGCGAGTATCCCTGGATCAACCAATCTATATGCCTTAATAACAGTAATTCTCAATATTTTGTTATTAGAAACTATCCAGGCCTTTTTTAAAGTTAGTTCAGTGAACTTGCCATTTACCACCTGAGGAGTGTCCAGGTCCAGATTGTAACCTTACAGTCTAGAGGAGATGGGGATGAGACATAAGGTGACAGATCAGTATCTGTAACTAAGTTTTCAGTGGATTATAACTAGTCGGTCTGTGATGGGTTAGTAAGGGGTAGAAGTGTCCAGGCCCAGATTGTTACCTTACAGTCTAGAGGAGATGGGGATGAGACATAAGGTGAATCAGATCAGTATCTGTAACTAAGTTGTCAGTGGATTATAACTAGTCGATGGGTCATAGAGGGGTAGAATGTCCAGGTCCAGATTGTAACCTTACAGTCAGAGGAGATGGGGATGAGACATAAGGTGAAGATCAGTATCTGTAACTAAGTTGTCAGTGGATTATAACTAGTCGGTCTGTGATGGGTCAGTAAGAGGGGTAGAAGTGTCCAGGTCCAGATTGTAACCTTACAGTCTAGATTAGATGGGGATGAAACATAAGGTGAAGCAGATCAGTATCTGTAACTAAGTTGTCAGTGGATTATAACTAGTCGGTCTGCGATGGGTCAGTAAGAGGGGTAGAAGTGCCCAGGTCCAGAATGTAACCTTACAGTCTAGAGGAGATGGGGATGAGACATAAGGTGAAGCAGATCAGTATCTGTAACTAAGTTGTCAGTGGATTATAACTAGTCAGTCTGTGATGGCTCAGTAAGAGGGGTAGAAGTGTCCAGGTCCAGATTCTAACCTTACAGTCTAGAGGAAATGGGGATGAGACATAAGGTGACAGATCAGTATCTGTAACTAAGTTGTCAGTGGATTATAACTAGTCAGTCTGTGATTGGTCAGTAAGAGGGGTAGAAGTGTCCAGGCCCAGATTGTATCCTTACAGTCTAGAGGAGATGGGGATGAGACATAAGGTCAGATCAGTATCTGTAACTAAGTTGTCAGTGGGTCATAACTAGCAGGTCTGTGGTGGGTCAGTAAGAGGGGTAGAAGTGTCCAGGTCCAGATTGTAACCTTACAGTCTAGAGGAGATGGGGAGGAGACATAAGGTGAAGCAGATCAGTAGCTGTAACTAAGTTGTCAGTGGATTATAACTAGTTGGTCTGTGATGGGTCAGTAAGAGAGGTAGGGGTGTCCAGGCCCAGATTGTAACCTTACAGTCTAGAGGAGATGGAGATGAGACATAAGGTGAAGCAGATCAGTATCTGTAACTAAGTTGTCAGTGGGTTATAACTAGCGGGTCTATGATGGGTCAGTAAGAGGGGTAGAAGTGTCCAGGTCCAGATTGTAACATTACAGTCTAGAGGAGATGGGAATGAGACATAAAGTGAAGCAGATCAGTATCTGTAACTAAGTTGTCAGTGGTTATAACTAGTCGGTCTGTGATGGGTCAGTAAGAGAGGTAGAAGTGTCCAGGTCCAGATTGTAACCTTACAGTCTAGAGGAGATGGGGATGAGACATAAGCTCATCCCCATTCCTCTAGACTGTAAGGTTACAATCTGGACCTGGACACTTCTACCTCTCTTACTGACCCATCACAGACCGACTAGTTATAACCCGAACAACTTAGTTACAGCTTACTACGTCACCTTATGTCTCATCCCCATCTCCTCTAGACTGTAAGGTTACAATGGGACCTGGACACTTCTACCCCTCTACTGACCCATCACAGACCGACTAGTTATAATCCACTGACACATAGTTACAGATACGATCTGCTTCACCTTATGTCTCATCCCATATCCTCTAGACTGTAAGGTTACAATTGGACATGGACTCTTCTACCCCTCTTACTGACCATCACAAACCGACTAGTATAATCCATGACAACTTAGTTACAGCTACTGATCTTTCACCTTATGTCTCATCCCCATCTCCTCTAGTCTGTAAGGTTACAATTGGACCTGAACACTTCTACCCCTCTTACTGACCCATCACAGACCGACTAGTTATAATCCACTGACAACTTAGTTACAGATACTGATCTGTCACCTTATGTCTCATCCCCATCTCCTCTAGACTGTAAGGATACAATCGGGCCTGGACACTTCTACCCCTCTTACTGACCAATCACAGACTGACTAGTTATAATCCACTGACAACTTAGTTACAGATACTGATCTGTCACCTTATGTCTCATCCCCATTTCCTCTAGACTGTAAGGTTAGAATCTGGACCTGGACACTTCTACCCCTTTACTGAGCCATCCACAGACTGACTAGTTATAATCCACTGACAACTTAGTTACAGATACTGATCTGCTTCACCTTATGTCTCATCCCCATCTCCTCTAGATTGTAAAGGTTACATTCTGGACCTGGGCACTTCTACCCCTCTTACTGACCCATCGCAGACGACTAGTTATAATCCACTGACAACTTAGTTACAGATACTGATCTGTCACCTTATGTCTCATCCCCATCTCCTCTAGACTGTAAGGTTACAATCTGGACCTGGACACTTCTACCCCCTCTTACTGACCCATCACAGACTGACTAGTTATAATCCACTGACAACTTAGTTACAGATACTGATCTGCTCACCTTTGTCTCATCCCCATCTCCTCTGGACTGTAAGGTTACAATCTGGACCTGGACACTTCTACCCCCTTACGACCCATCACAGACGACTAGTTATAATCCACTGACAACTTAGTTACAGATACTGATCTGCTTCACCTTATGTTTCATCCCCATCTAATCTAGACTGTAAGGTTACAATCTGGACCTGGACACTTCTACCCTCTTACTGACCCATCACAGACCGACTAGTTATAATCCACTGACAACTAGTTACAGATACTGATCTGATTCACCTTATGTCATCTCCCCATCTCCTCTAGACTGTAAGGTAACAATCTGGGCCTGGACACTTCTACCCCTTACTAACCCATCACAGGACCGACTAGTTATAATCCACTGAAAACTTAGTTACAGATACTGATCTGTCACCTTATGTCTCATCCCATCTCCTCTAGACTGTAAGGTTACAATCTGGACCTGGACACTCCTACCCCTCTACTGACCCATCACAGACCGACTAGTTATAATCCACTGACAACTTAGTTACAGCTACTGATCTGTCACCTTATGTCTCATCCCATCTCCTCTAGACTGTAAAGCTGGGTACACACTGTAACGATAAAGCCCCGATACCGTCGGATCCGACGGTATCGGGGTGCTTTATCGTACGTGTGTACGTTCGTTTCCCGAATGAGCGCGCTGGCCGCGAACGATGGGTCGGCCGTACGCTCGTTCGGGAAAGGCCGAAAATTTCCATCGGCCGCGCTAGACTCCTATAGGGGAGTCTAGCGCGGCCGATGGAAAACACACAGTCCATCACAGACTGTGTGTATGCAGATCTTTGAAAGATGGCAGACAGGATCTTGCAGATCCTGTCTGTCATCTTCAGAAATCGTTACTGTGTGTACCTAGCTTAAGGTTACAATCTGGAGGACCTTACCTTCACCCCTCTTACTGACCCATCACAGACCCACTAGTTATAATCCACTGACAAACTTAGTTACAGCTACTGATCTGCTTCACCTTAGTCTCATCCCATCTCCTCTAGACTGTAAGCTCGGGCAGGGCCCTCCATCCTATTGTACCACAGTAAGCTGTAACTACCACACTGAATGCTGCTGGACCAGCAACTTGAATTATTGCACTTTGTATACTTGCACTTCCCTTGTATGTAACACGTATGTTTTCCTCATGTATATTATTGCAACTGTAAAATGCCATGGAAGATGTTGGCGCTATATAAACCACAATAATAATAATAAATAATATAATCCTTATGCATCACATTAAGAAACATAACCATGCAAAAAAACACGTTGCCAAAAATGGAAACTATTCCATTAATACCTTTTGCTGTTATGCAATACCATTTAAGTTTTGCCCTGACCTCCTAATCTATGCAGTTGGAATGTCTAAGTCCCACCGGCAAGGCGGGTGTTGCTGTTCATGGGATGGACCAGTAATCTAAAATTTACCATGTGTACCACAGCGTACACCATCAACACACACAGACAGCCACATATTATAAATATAGTTTAAATCAATCACCTCATACTTCAAAAGAATAAAATAACCAGTTTTAAAAAACAATAAATTCAGTTACCCCAGTAACCATATTTTTGCCAAATTTCTAACTACGTGAGGTGCTTGGGTTTAGAACAATCCAACTTTGCTTACCTTTGGAGTGCCGCATACTTCCCCCATCTTGCATCCTTAACAAGACTAATATCCAAAAGTTCAGTCTCCTACAAAGAAGAAAGAACAAGAATATTCTCAATGTATTGTTCTTTTAAACCATTTCCTTTACAGTTATATGTTAACTACCAACCAGTTTACCTGCTGGAAACTATTAAACAGTAGGAGAATCTATTAATATCCCTTTAAATAACCATGCTGAATAATGAATATGTTTAACATGTTTAACACATTGAACATATCTATGGCTGACAAAAATGAAAGGGGTGTGGGACAATTTAACAATTAAAGAAACAGCTGGTGTAACCTATTTCACACTACACCCCCAGGGGCGCTATCATTAAATGGCAACAATATGAAAATATGACTTTCTCATCTTAATCTATAAATAAACAGTGTAAGTAGCACAGTAACAACCGATGGTGGTGTGCGTGTTGCTGCATGCCTTCAACCAGTACTTGTTTTCTCAGGCTCATTATCCCCCTCCCTCTTTAACTACTTTCCCTTCCATCAGATCATACTTAGAGTAAGCATGCTGAGTAATTACTATGATGCAGCACTTAGCAGAGAATTTCCCACAAACTAAACTGTCAAAACTCTGTCACTCTGTCACCATCACTACAAAAAAACTGCCTCACAGCAGAAGAGTTATGATAATAAAGCATTTGATTGACAGCTTAAATGTAAGATGGTTCAGATTGACATCTAAATAAAATATGGGACAGCAGGTCAACAAAAAAATGGTACAGAGGTGGCGGGGAAGAATTATAGTTGCCAGTAATGGGCAATTTAATATTAATATTAATGGCAATAATTTTATATTAATGGGCAATGTAATGGGCTATTTAATATTAATAATTAATAAAAAAAAAAAAAAAAAAAAAACATCAGTATTGATGCCCTTACCATCTTATGCCCTGTTCTGACAATAGAAAAGTTCTGTATTTTGGTACGTTAACGTGACTTTTGGCAATTCTTTGCCGATATTAGCACATCATTTGCCATTTAATTTTTGCTGCTGCTAAACTTTCAACCTCTTTAAACATGGTTTCTAAATATGCCTTTAACCTGTAAAACCCCTACAAAAGGAAGGTTTCTGCAGGTCCAGAACAACCTTGTAAAGTGCGATTGTAGAGAAACCATTTGTCTGCCACTTGGATCCCATAATGGAATTACTCACTGCTCTGTGTATGAGACACGAGAGTTAAGGTTCGTTCACATGTGCGATCGCGGGTGCTGACCTGCGACGCACAATGTGTTACGAACCGAGGTTTCGGCCAAAATAATTGCCCGTGTGGGACAAAAATGCCGTTCGTTCGGCGATCGAGCGCTATATCCTCGGGCGGATCACGGAATGAGTGATCATTTCGGCAATAAAGTGCCCATGCACTGGTCCGATATCAGCACGAAAGCTTGTTCATACAATTCATGCGTCGATCCCTATAGGAGAATGCTCGGGACTGTGCGTTTCCCTCGGTTTCGGCAAAGACTCCTCTATAGGAGGAGACTAGCGTGGCTGACGGAATTCGGGCGGCCGCGGGTCTTGTTCAGAAAATGAAGGTACACACACTATCGATAAAGCCCGATTACTGTCTGATCCGACGTGTATTGGAGCTTTATCGTACTGTGGTACCCAGCTTAAATCTGGGTACACATGTTCCAATCCTTCTCCTGACCGACACGTTGGGGGGCTTCCGATCTGGTCGGCCAGGAGAAGGAATGTCGCTCATGGCAAAAGCAGCAAACGACCAGCAGTCGGCCATGACAGAGCGTTCAATAGAGGACCAAACGATCGTCCAAGGACCCAGCTTTACAGGTTATGTGATTTTAAAACAAGGTTTAAACCAGGACAAAGGGTTTCTTTCGAATTATGATGACTTTTCACATCATATCCCCTCCCCACCTTTCTTCTCTCTTCCCCCCCGTCATATTATCATGACACGATCGTTATCTTCCTTATTTTATTACCCTATACATTTTCCTGGTCTAATTTTGCTTAACCCAAAAATGTTTTGTCCTCTCTGTCTTCGTCCCCCCTTAATTTTTTTGCCACACTTTACCATGTGTATCTCGATTTTATACCCTCTACACTTTCCTTGGCACATTTTGCTTTTACTAGTAGAGATGGGCCCAACTTCCTAAAGTTGGTTCATTTCCGAACTATAGAACTAGTTCTAGTTAAGTTCTATAGTTCGAAAACAAACCCAAGTCAATGGGAATCAAATAGTTCGACAAAGTTCTAATAAGATGCAGTTAAATAGCAATGGTAACTACTGTAAATGCTCGGGAAATGGACTGGGGAAGAATAAACTTAGTTACAGATACTGATCTGTCACCTTATGTCTCATCCCCATCTCCTCTAGACTGTAAGGTTACAATCTGGACCTGGACACTCCTACCCCTCTTACTGACCCATCACAGACCGACTAGTTATAATCCACTGACAACTTAGTTACAGCTACTGATCTGTCACCTTATGTCTCATCCCCATCTCCTCTAGACTGTAAAGCTGGGTACACACAGTAACGATAAAGCCCCGATACCGTCGGATCCGACGGTATCGGGGCTTTATCGTTACTGTGTGTACGTTCGTTTCCCGAATGAGCGCGCGGCCGCGAACGATCGGGTCGGCCGTACGCTCGTTCGGGAAAGGCCGAAAATTTCCATCGGCCGCGCTAGACTCCTATAGGGAGTCTAGCGCGGCCGATGGAAACACACAGTCCATCACAGACTGTGTGTATGCAGATCTTTGAAAGATGGCAGACAGGATCTTGCAGATCCTGTCTGTCATCTTTCAGAAATCGTTACTGTGTGTACCTAGCTTAAGGTTACAATCTGGACCTGGACACTTCTACCCCTCTTACTGACCCATCACAGACCCACTAGTTATAATCCACTGACAACTTAGTTACAGCTACTGATCTGCTTCACCTTATGTCTCATCCCCATCTCCTCTAGACTGTAAGCTCTCGGGCAGGGCCCTCCATCCTATTGTACCACAGTAATGCTGTAACTTACCACACTGAATGCTGCTGGACCAGCACTTGAATTATTTGCACTTTGTATTACTTGCACTTCCCTTGTATGTAACACGTATGTTTTCCTCATGTATATTATTGCAACTGTAAAATGCCATGGAAGATGTTGGCGCTATATAAATCCACAATAATAATAATAATAATATAAATCCTATATGCATCACATTAAGAAACATAACCATGCAAAAAACACGTTGCAAAAATGGAAACTATTCCATTAATACCTTTTGCTGCTTATTGCAATACCATTTAAGTTTTGTCCCTGACCTCCTAATCTATGCAGTTGGAATGTCTAAGTCCCACCGGCAAGGCTGGGTGTTGCTGTTCACTGGGATGGACCAGTAATCTAAAATTTACCATGTGTACCACAGCGTACACCATCAACACACACAGACAGCCACATATTATAAATATAGTTTAAATCAATCACCTCATACTTCAAAAGAATAAATAACCAGTTTAAAAAACAATAAATTCAGTTACCCCAGTTAACCATTATTTTTGCCAAATTTCTTAACTACGTGAGGTGCTTGGGTTTAGAACAATCCAACTTTGCTTACCTTTGGAGTCCGCGCATACTTCCCCCATCTTGCATCCTTAACAAGACTAATATCCAAAAGTTCAGTCTCCTACAAAGAAAGAACAAAGCAATATTCTCAATGTATTGTTCTTTTTAACATTTCCTTTTACATGTTATATGTTAACTACCAACCAGCTTACCTGCTGGAACTATTAAACAGTAGGAGAATCTATTAATATCCTATTAATATAACCATGCTGAAAATGTAATAATGTTTAACATGTTTAACACTATTGAACATATCTATGGCTGACAAAAATGAAAGGGGTGTTGGACAATTTAACATTATTAAAGAAACGCTGTTAACCTATTTCACACTACACCCCAGGGTGCGTAATCTATTTAAATGGCAACAATATTGAAAATATGACTTTTCCTCATCTTAATCTATAAATAAACAAGTGTAAGTAGCACAGTAACAACCGAGGTGTGTGCGTGTTGCTGCATGCCTTCAATCCAGTACTTGTTTTTCTCAGGCTCATTATCCCCCTCCCTCTTTTAACTACTTCCCCTTCCATCAGATCATACTTAGAGTAAGCATGCTGAGTAATTACTATGATGCAGCACTTAGAGAGAATTTCCCACAAACTAACTGTCAAAACTCTGTCACTCTGTCACCATCACTACAACAAAACTGCTCACAGCAGAAGAGTTTATGATAATAAAGCATTTGATTGACAGCTTAAATGTAAGATGGTTCAGATTGGACATCTAAATAAAATATGGGACAGGTCAACAAAAAATGGTACAGAGGTGGCTGGGAAGAATTATAGTTGCCAGTAATGGGCAATTTAATATTAATTAATATTAATTGGGCAATTTAATATTAATGGGCAATTAATGGGCTATTTAATATTAATTAATTTAATTAAAAAAAAAAAAAAAACATCAGTATTGATGCCCTTTACCATCTTTATGCCCTGTTCTGACAATAGAAAATGTTCTGTATTTTGGTACGTTAACGTGACTTTTTGGCAATTCTTTGCCGATATTAGCCCATAAGACTAAAACTAAAAGACTAAGGGGAATCATTTTGCCATTTAATTTTTGCTGCTGCTAAACTTTTCAACCTCTTTAAACATGGTTTCTAAATATGCCCTTTAACCTGTAAAACCCTACAAAAAAGGTTCTGCAGGTCGAACAACCTTGTAAAGTGCGATTGTTAGAGAAACCATTGTCTGCCACTTGGATCCCATTAATGGAATTACTCACTGCTCTGTAATGAGACACGAGAGTTAAGGTTCGTTCACATGTGCGATCGCGGGTGCTGACCTGCGACGCACAATGTGTACGAACGAGCGTTTCGGCCAATAATTAGCCCGTGTGTGGACAAAAATGCCGTTCGTTCGGCGATCGATGCGCTATCCTCCGGGCGGATCACGGAATGAGTGATCATTTCGGGCAATAAAGTGCCCATGCACTGGCCCGATTATCAGCCGAAACGCTTGTTCATACACATCATGCGTCGATCCCTATAGGAGAATGCTCGGGACTGTGCGTTTCCCTCGGTTTCGGCAGACTCCTCTATAGGGAGACTAGCGTGGCTGACGGAATTCGGCGGCCGCGGGCTTGTTCAGAAAATGAAGGTACACACACTATCGATAAAGCCCCGATACTGTCTGATCCGACGGTATTGGAGCTTTATCGTTACTGTGTGTACCCAGCTTAAATCTGGGTACACATGTTCCAATCCTTCCTCCTGACCGACCGTTGGAGGCTTCCGACTGGTCGGCCAGGATGAAGGAATGTCGCTCATGGCAAAAGCAGCAACGCCCAGCAGTCGGCCATGACAGAGCGTTCATAGAGGACCAAACGATCGTCCAAGGACCCAGCTTTACAGTTTATTTGATTTTAAAAACAATGGTTTAAACCAGGACAAGGGTTTCCTTTCGCATTATGACTGACTTTTCACATCATATCCCCTCCCCACCCTTTCTTCTCTCTTCCTCCCCCGTCCTATTATCATGACCACGATTCTGTTATCTCTCCTTATTTTATTACCTCTACATTTTCCTGGTCTCATTTTGCTTTTAACCCAAAAATGTTTTTGTCCTCCCTGTCTTCGCTCCCCCCTTAATTTTTTGCCCACTTTACCATTCTGTTATCTCTATTTTATTACCCTCTACACTTTCCTTGGCACATTTTGCTTTTAACTAGTAGAGATGGCCCAACTTCCTAAAGTTTGTTTCATTTCCGAACTATAGAACTAGTTCTAGTTAAAGTTCTATAGTTCGAAAACAAACCCAAAGTCAATGGGAATCAAATAGTTCGAAAAGTTCTAATAAGATGCAGTTAAAATAGCAATGGTAACTTACTGTAAATGGCTCTGGGAAATGGACTGGGGAATACATACAGATCACCAAAACTTATGTAAACTTCCAAATTGAATTTTCTTTATTTTCAATTTGAGGGTTACCGAACGATACATTCGAGGGTTATGGCCGCATTCGACAGTTATCACCAATCCACTACATTCGAGGGTTATCACTTATCACCAAACCACCACATTCGAAGGTTATCTCCAAAATGCTGCATTCGAGGGTTATCTTCTTAATACTACATTCAAAGGTCATCACTGAAACACAACATTCGAGGGTTATCATCTTAATACTACATTCAAAGGTCATCACTGAAACACAACATTCGAGGGTTATCTCCTTAATTACTAATTCAAGGTCATCACTGAAACAACATTCGAGGGTTTATCTCCTTAATACTACATTCAAGGGTCATCACTGAAAACACACATTCGAGGGTTATCTCCTTAAACTACTTCAAGTTCATCACTGAAACACAACATTCGAGGGTTATCTTCTTAATACTACATTCAAAGGTCATCACTGAAACACAACATTCGAGGGTTATCATCTTAATACTACATTCAAGGTCTCACTGAACAACAACATTCAGGGGTTATCTCCTTATACTACCATTCAAAGGTCATCACTGAAACACAACATTCGAGGGTTTATCTCCTTAATACTACATTCAAAGGTCATCACTGAAACACAACATTCGAGGGTTATCTCCTTAATACTACATTCAAAGGTCATCACCAAAACACAACATTCGAGGGTTATCTTCTTAATACTACATTCAA
This sequence comes from Hymenochirus boettgeri, assembly GCA_019447015.1. Lineage (NCBI taxonomy): Eukaryota > Metazoa > Chordata > Amphibia > Anura > Pipidae > Hymenochirus > Hymenochirus boettgeri. The sequence goes on along the minus strand of CM033473.1, from coordinate 18,463,782 downwards.
AGGTCATCACTGAAACACAACATTCGAGGGTTATCTCCTTAATACTACATTCAAAGGTCATCACTGAAACACAACATTCGAGGGTTATCTCCTTAATACTACTTCAAAGGTCATCGCCAAAACACAACATTCGAGGGTTATCTCCTTATACTACTACATTCAAGGTCATCACTGAAACACAACATTCGAGGGTTATCTCCTTAATACTACATTCAAAGGTCATCACTGAAACAACATTCGAGGGTTATCTTCTTAATACTACATTCAAAGGTCATCACTGAACACAACATTCGAGGGTTATCTCCTTAATACTACATTCAAAGGTCATCGCCAAAACACAACATTCGAGGGTTATCTTCTTAATACTACATTCAAAGGTCATCACTGAAACACAACAGAGGGTTTCTCCTTAATACTACATCATCAAGAGTCATCACTGAAACACAACATTCGAGGGTTATCTCCTTAATCTACATTCAAGGTCATCACTGACCACAACATTCGAGGTATCTCTCTTAATACTCATTCAAAGGTCATCACTGAAACCAACATTCGAGGGTTATCTTCTTATACTACATTCAAGTCACACTGACACACAACATTCGAGGGTTATCTCCTTAATACTACATCAAAGGTCATCACTGAAACCAATATTCGAGGTTATCTCCTTAATACTACATTCAAAGGTCATCGCCAAACACAAACATTCGAGGGTTATCTCCTTAATACTACATTCAAAGGTCATCGCCAAAACACAACATTTGAGGGTTATCTCCTTAATACTACATTCAAAGGTCATTGCCGAAACACAACATTCGAGGGTTATCTCCTTAATACTACATTCAAAGGTCATTGCCGAAACACAACATTCAGGGGTTATCTCCTTAATACTACATTCAAAGGTCATTGCCGAAACACAACATTCGAGGGTTATCTCCTTAATACTACATTCAAAGGTCATTGCCGAAACACAACATTCAGGGGTTATCTCCTTAATACTACATTCAAAGGTCAGGTCATTGCCGAAACACAACATTCGAGGGTTATCTCCTTAATACTACATTCAAAGGTCATCGATGAAACACTTCATTTGAGGGTTATCGGCAAAACGTTACATTTGAGGGTTATTGCCAAAATGCTACATTCGAGGGTTATCGATGAAATGCTACATTCGAGGGTTATCGATGAAACGTTACATTCAAGGGTTATCGATGAAATGCTACATTCGAGGGTTATCGATGAAATGCTACATTCGAGGGTTATTGATGAAATGCTACATTCGAGGGTTATCGATGAAATGCTACATTCGAGGGTTATCGATGAATGCTACATGAGGTTCGATAATTCGAGGGTTTACGATGAATGCTACATTCGAGGGTTATCGATGAAATGTTACATTCGAGGGTTATCGATGAAATGTATACATTCGAGGGTTATTGTCAATGAAATGCTACATTCGAGGGTTATCGTGAAAATGCTCATTCGAGGTTATCGATGAAAATGCTACATTCGCGGGTTATCGTGAAGATGCTACATCGAGGGTTATCGTGAAATGTTACATTCGAGTTATCGATGAAATGCTACTCGAGGGTTATCGTGAATGCCAACATTCCGGTTATCGATGAAATGCTACATTCCAGGGTAATCGATAAAATGCTACATTCGAGGGTAATCGAGTAACTGCTTACATTCGAGGGTTTTGATGAAAGCTCTGACGTTACATTCCGGGGTACTTCGAGGGATGAAATGCTACATTCGAGGGTTATCGATGAAATGTTACATTCGAGGGTTATTGATGAAAGGCTACATTCGAGGGTTATTGATGAAATGCTACATTCGAGGGTTATCGATGAAATGCTACATTCGAGGGTTATCGATGAAATGCTACATTCGAGGGTAATCGATGAAATGCTACATTCGAGGGTAATCGATCAAACACTACATTTGAGGGTTATTTATCAAACACTACATTAGAGGGTTATTGGTGAAATGCTACATTTGAGGGTTATTGCTGAAATGCTACATTCGAGGGTTATCAATGAAACCATACATTCGAGGGTTATGGAGGAAATCGAGGGTTAGTAAATGGGGTTATTGGATTATGGCCAAAACGCTATATTCGAGGGTTATCACCAAAAAGCTACATTCGAGGTTATGGGCGAAATCGAGGGTTAGCAAATGGTACATTCGAGGGATATCGATTTGAAAATTCAAAAACTATTGAATTTTCTATAATTAGCGAAAATATGTCTGCGAGTTTGGAAAAACCAAAAAGTTCTAGCCCACCTCTATTAACTAGTTTTTATGTGTTTTTTCCCGTTTTGTTTTTTGGGGGTTTTTTTTGCTTTTCTTGTTATCTTTAGGAATTAGCTTTTAACTTTCTGTTAAATCTTTGTTAAAATCAGTAATTCTCTGACCTGATGAAGAAGGTATAAGCCCTCGAAAGCTTGTCAACTAAATAAGCTGTTTGTCCTTAGAAAAAGTATCAGAGTATTTTTTACTATTTATAGATTGGCGTCATACGGACCTATTATTATACACACGCATTAGCTACTTTTTGCTGTTTACCTTTGTTGCATGCTAGCGCCCTCTGGTGTTTGGGGTTTTTTTATACTTTGGAGCAGCAGTAGTTCGGAATTTTCTAAGATAACTTTTTTGACGCTAATGCAAATCTGAAATATTTTCAGATTCGTATTAAATAAATCAATTGAACATTTTAATGTAGTTTAGTAGAATATTCATAAAAATAATAAAAATTTGTTCCATATTATTTTAATCAGTGAAGATTACGTGCAGTAAAATTTCACTTCTACATCCTTTAGACATTAAAGGATCAGACAAATAATACATGGTAAACATAACTAAATCTGGGAACTGAAAGCCAATAGAAACTCGAGAGAACCAACATCCTTATCTTCTGGGAAAGCCAGGTGGCTCCTACCCCAACAGCCCATTAAAGAATTGCTACCTAGGTGACAAAAAAGGCGGGCATCCGGGAAACCAAAGAATCCAAAATGGCTGTGATGGTTTTACCACGTTTACCGAAGTTTAGGAATTAGACAAGAATAAATCATATTAGCACTTCATTCTTCATTAAATATTAATATTGTTAAAATGATATTGCAGTTCAAATATTCAGTCCTAATTTTAATTAAACATGACCATTCAACCACTCCTAAATATATATAACATTCCTTCTTGGGAGCTGCCATCTTGCTAATTGTAAAAACTGGTTTTATGTTAATCATTGATCACATGATTTATTCTGGCCAAACACTGGCTTGACTTCACTGTACGGTTTTCATATTGACCATAAAGACAAAATGGAGGTTTCACCCGCTCACATTCCTGCAAATAATAAACTGATCCCTGGAGAGTTCATTATTTGTGATCGATATTTAAGGTAAGTGTTCAAGCTTCGTCCCCTTCTCAGTCTGGTATGCATTCAATGGGAAGAAGCACTTCCATTGGGAAGACAAATACTGGGCCAATAGGGGGCAGCTTTCAGATTGCCATGGGAATGTTGGGAGAGAAGTTGACCAATGTATGAACTGCATTACTTCTTAATCTTACAGCAACATAAATATTCCAGTTGGTAACTTGAAAGCAGCAGCTAACCCAATAAACAATGAGAAGCTTAAATTGTCGTAGTCACACAACTTTCTGTGCTAGAGAAAGATTGATTACCGAGAGTACAGTGTATTATTATTATTACTACAACTACTATTATTATTGATGATGATGATGATTATCATTATTATGATTATTATTATTATCGTTATTCTAATTATTATTATCAAAGAGGCTGGTGGACATGGGCAAATATGGATCACCCAGCCTGTGTCTGGATCTACTTGGCGACCAGCAGTTTCTGACACAATTGATCCTTCCTTCCTTCTATATGTAATATACGGTAGGTTGGTCTGGTTGGAGTCACATGCCATCAATTCAAAGTTGACCATGTGGTCTACAATGGGCTTCATATGAATTATGAATTATCGTCCCATGTGTACAAGGCCTTACAATGACATTCAAAACTTGATAAGAACTTGATATCTGCACTGGCCACACCTTAACCATCCAAGCCTATTCCGCTAGAAGGCTTTACGGTCTACTACAGATTGGCATCTTCCACGAAATGAAAGTCTTAATGTAGCAATACATGGTCCAATGTTTTTCCCATGGGATTTTTGATTGGCCGAAACAATTAAAAATCCAATCAGAAGAACCTATCGGAACTCCACACCTTGCACCGGCGATCTTGCATAGATTTCAGCTTGAAAACTACAGGTCTGGTTTTGGCAGATGGAAAAAAAATTTTCTTTTGCCCGATCAGTCTATTGAAAAAAAACCTGATTGATATCACCAATCAGTCGACTGAAAACATGGAAAAATAAACTTATTCAATTGAATTTTTCGAATTGATTGGAATATTGATGCTGTGTGCCTTTATTTAACAAGAGGTACACACATATCTCTGTGCTGTGCTTACAAATGCTTTCTAACTGCAGTCGACCCGTCTGATTTAAATAAGTCTGTTGAGTTTTCTTCTACTTTAAAAGCAGCGATTTGTGTTTTTTGAATTTAAAATGTAGCAGATTCAGGTGCCTCTGAACGTAAGTTATTTTAGGACATTAAATATAATTGAGACACACGAAAACAGACATCTAAATCTACAAAATAAACCAAATAAAGTGCAGACAGTCTACAAAATAAATAAGTAACATGATGTTTTATTTTAACTGCAGAGATTATAACAGGAGAGAATATAATTATTTCCAATTAGAATTGGCTAGAATAGACACGGTATATAGACATAGACAGAAAAGCCAATAAGATAACTTAATTAAACCGAAAGATATTTCAGCAATGGGTCAAAAAAGGCAAAGCGTTTTATCTGAATCTAATGAATTGGTACCTAGTGCAAGAAGCCAACCAGATCAAACATACCAGTCAATTTAAATTACAGATCAGATCAAAGGGGAAAAAAAATTCAAGATATTGGATTTAGTATGTGGCACAAATAGTCAAGGGCATTAGAGGATTCCACAAATCTACGTAGATCCGTGGAACAAAGGAAACAGATAAAGGGAAAGGCTTGCGAAGGGGTGTAACTACTAGGGGAGCAGGGGAGCAACCACAGGGGGGCCTGATTTCTTGTTTTTCCTATGACAAATATAGCATCCTCCCAGAAAACCACTGTGGATGAAGCACAGAAAGGGCCCCATCATAGTATTGCTGGGGGCCCCAGTGATTCCTAGTTATGTCACTGTGCACGCGGCTTACAAGAAGGAGAGTTTTTACAGCATGTTACTGCACACCGCTTGGCTGAATTTACTGTACATGACTTGCTTATTTTTAATTGTCCTCTTTCAACGGAGATTTATTATAAGGGCAACATGTAAACCTCTGAGGCCCAGATCAGTGCATTAGTCTTGAACACACAACCACAGATCTGGTGTACAACATTTTTGACCAAATTGTCTGAATATCGGGCATTATGTAATAGAGAAACAAGGTCATTAGAAGTCAATATTACCAGCAATATCCTTGTGTTTACCATCTATTGCACATACATTGTCTGTGAAAGCATTTTATCGTGGAGGGCACGGTTATAGCACGAATGGACCTCTATGTAATGACGACATGACCACACATTTGATTTAAAGGATAAGTGCAAACAACTTTAGATGAGGTGTTTCCAATCTAAACTAAGCCTAAACTAGTTTATTGTATGTTAAGTACATGTACAGCCAGGTAATCTTCTGGGATACTCAGATATTCTTACATAAATTATTAAAGTGACGTTATACTATTCTTCGCTTCCCCCCCCCATCAGGGAGGAGTCATAGAATAGTCACGTGTATAAAGCATATCAAATTTCTTAATCTTATCATCCGGTAAATTTGTCCACACACATGACTATTCAGCGTAGTAGAAAATGATTAATCTATCCTACTGTACAGTTTGCACAATGTACAAACCTCTTGTAATATGAATGTAAACACAAAGAGCGTGCACCTTTCTGTGTGATCTACACGGGCAAACACTGTACCCATTTCCTCAGGTAGATTAATGAACAACGCATCAAGAGTTAACAATATCTGTTTGTTAAAGCTTATGGTTGGATATTGGATGCGATTGGATTGGATATTGGAGTGAGTAAATGTTTGTCTTTTAAATGCCTCCCACACAGGAAGGGACTGTCACATGGTTTCAGAGCAGGAAGCAGCAAGTGCTTCCATATCACACATAAAATGTAAATATCTTCAAAACTATGTAAAACAAAATAATTAAAATAAATTGCAAAAATACTCAGGAAAGTGATTCCTGTCAATTTATCTAAAGTCATCTTCGGACCACAGTTATCATTTAAGAAATGTGAATGTAAATAAATAGATTCTTGTTTTTTTTTTAAATGAGTATGAGTTATTGGCACAATCGATGCAGATTCCATGTAGTACTATATAGTATCTGGGCAAGTGCAAATTACCTAAAAACGGGGGGAGACCAATGTAGATTCCATATAGTACTGTACAGTGTAACAAAAGGGATCAATGCAGATTCCATGCAGTATAGTATCTGGGCTAGTGCAAATTACCTAAAAAAGGGGGGAGACCAATGTAGATTCCATATAGTACTGTATAGTGTAACAAAAGGTATCAGTGCAGATTCCATGCAGTATAGTATCTGGGCTAGTGCAAATTAAAAAACCTAGGGGTTTGACATGATTAGAAGGCGAACATATAATTATATCTCCTGTTTTACTATATATGCTAGCATAGATACTATGATGGGCATTTCTTTGTTTGAGTCAGATTAGTACCACTAAATACAATTGTAATTTTGCCTTTGGTCACAGAGTTACCAGAGTCTTTTTACTGGATGACCAACGAACGACCCCTGAGCGCAAGACACATGCGCTACGATGCCCAACGGAACGCATATACAAGTGCGATTATCAACCAAAATGGCCGATCCCCGCGCATGTGCATGCCGGGGTCATGTGTCAGGCGTCCAATAGGACACGCGTACAAGGCTTAACACTATCTGAATTGATCTTACCTTACAATTAAACTAATTCAGTAGCGGATTTTCTCCAGAAACACCTCCACAGAAATAACGTTTAAAAAGATCAATCGCTTCATCTACCCGCCATATATCTACCCGCAATAGGTAAACTAACCCCGCCCAAATCCCCCCATATACTACCCGCCATATAACTACCCGCCAATATCTCCCGCCAATACTACCCGCCATATCTAACTACCGCCATATATCTACCCGCCTATAACTACCCACCATATATAACCCGCCAATACATTATAACTACCCGCCATATAACTACCCGCCATATAACTACCCGCCATATATCTACCCGCCATATAACTACCAGCCATATAACTACCCGCCATATATCTACCAGCCATATAACTACCCGCCATATAACTACCCGCCATATAACTACCCGCCATATATCTCCCCGCCATATATCTCCCCGCCATATAACTACCCGCCATATATCTACCAGCCATATATCTCCCAGCCATATAACTACCCGCCATATATCTCCCCGCCATATATCTCCCCGCCATATATCTCCCCGCCATATAACTACCCGCCATATATCTACCAGCCATATATCTCCCCGCCATATATCTCCCCGCCATATAACTACCCGCCATATATCTACCCGCCATATATCTACCCACCATATAACTGGGCCGTGGGTTGAGGTTTTTTATGAATCCCTATATATAATATACTGTATTTGTAACAAATATATGTTACAGCTGACAGTGTATTGTTATCAGGAAAATAAACTAATGTTTAAGCCCAGACACTGATTAATTCTCCTGCCATCTAATTAGATCATGAGCAATATAGCCAGTGGCTATTTGTACAGATTATATGATTTGACCACACAGAAAGCAACATGCAGGGAACAAATGGAGACTCAGCAAACCCATCCATGGTCCAAAATACCCTCAATGGTCTAACTAATCGAACACCTTGTGGCATGAACATCGAGTAGAATGATGGGCCTGTCAGTAAGTAATAATAAAATGGGTAACGCTGCGGAGCCTCCACTGAAACAGATTGTACATATGAGTCTTTTTTTTTGGATTGAATTGGCCTGCCATTAACTATTAGGATCTCACAAGCAGGAGGACACCAGTGCTATGGAGATTTATATAAACAATAAGTTAAGGTTTAGTCAAGTGAGACCAACCTAGGTGGGTCAACCATATTGATGTACATATAGACAGTTAAAGAGTTGGTGATGCAGTAAGAGCTGAAATACACAGGGGCCAATATTTTATCTGGATCAGCTGGGTGGTTGGCTCAGATTTCCGACACGGCTGAATATTCCCAGCAAAACAATCCAGTATGAATATTTCAGAAAATAATGGTTCATTCTGTGGACTTGTGAAGGCTGCCTGACCACTTGGGCTGATATAGGAGTGTACCTCTTATAAGGTATCCGTCGTAACAACCAACACTCTGTCCCATCACCTGGGGCGTAGCTACTGCACCAGGGCCTTTGGCCAAGAAGGGGCCCCATTTTGTGCTAAGGTTCCAAAACTACCAGTCTGTGTGCCAACTGTTTTACCAGTGGTCTGTGTACAAAGCATTTAACCAGTGCCAGGCTGTGTGCAGTGCCAGTTTCCCAACCAGTTTATCAGTGTCTGCATGCCAAGCATTTAACCAGTCTTTGTGCCAACTATTTTACCAGTGGTTATATACAAAGCATTTTACCAGTCTGTGTGCCAAGCATTTTACTAGCGTCAGTTGGTTAGTTATTTGAGGTTTGACGATACAAGTTTAGAACTACTGTTGGAATCTGATTGAATAGTTTTGCTAGGTGTGTGGGTAACGTATGTTTGTCTGTTTTAAATTGAGTGCCTTTAAATAAATCTTAATGATGAAATTGGATGTTTTTTATAGAAATAATTATTTGGTCTGCGGTGCTGATTTGTGTTTGCGGTGGTGTTGGGGGGGCCCATGCCCAAATTTTGCATCAGGGCCCATAAGTCTGTAGCTACGCCACTGCCTATAACCATTCTGTGTAAAATGTTGATGGATCATCAGAACCTCCAGGCTAATATTGTATTTACAACTGTCTTATGGTGGCCATGGACGGAATAATCGTGGTACAATATCCAATGCTGTGGTCCATTGTGACAAAATATTGTGCAAAATATTTGCTGTGACCAAACGTTTTTGTTAGATTTTTTTGACAAAATTTGGATGAAAAACCCAGTGGACATTTTTCCTGATAGAATGGTTTAAAGTGGGCCATCGGTCACTCCGAAATATTGTCAGTGAGGGTCTTATTTACACCAGACAGACTACTAGGTGGGTTTACTGATTGTCAGTCTGTCGGATGGGAAAATTGGATTAGTTTGTACACAGACGTACTGGTCATTCTTTTGGTTTGTACCACATGCATCAGGGATCCAATAACCAACTTCCCATTATCCCGACTCAATATTCACTGTTCCACCTAATGGCGGCCATAAATACACACAATCCCAATTGTACAATCTGAGGATCTTACAAACGTCGGCCTGTGTATGGCTGATCGTCCGGAAAACGTACGTGTTTTATCCAGCTGAATTTTACCCCCATGTCTTTGCGCCTGTGGCTACCTTAATCTACTGCTGACTTGCACATTTTCTCTTCCTCTAAACAGAAAGAAAATATTGATTTATTTTTTAAATGAAGGAGAGTGAAAGACATTTTCCCCTTGATTTACTGTGTAAAATCCGAAATACAAAGTATTGCTTGACGCTCAACTTCTTTACATTTTTTATTCATATTTACGGCCTTGAAGAAACCCAAGACTATGGACAAACTAGAAAAATGAACTAAAATGGTCATTTGCTATATGAGAGGTGTGCGGATCACATCTACCAATCAGAATTTTGGTTTTATTATTTCTGAAACAATTGACCATTCAAATTGTTGATTGGCAGCTACCACTTAATTCTCCATTTACCTCCAGTGTTCAAAAATTACCACTTTTTATCATGGAATAAAAATAACAAGTAAAGTAGAATTTTATTAAAGGGTCACCATTAAAAAAAAAAAGTCAAATGTCATTTACCTTCCCCAACCAATATATTTAGCACATTATTACCTGTATTACTAACCAGATATTTAATGATAATTATTGGCCCCATTCTGGCCCCTCCCATGCAATCAATCAAGGCAGTGACTGATGACATCACAACCAATGATTGACTGCTGTTTCACCTGCTGCCTACTCTGCACATGCTTATAAAAAGCTCATTGAGCAGAGGGAGGAGGTAGATACATTTGCCAGAAAGGAATAGAATTTATCATTAAAGGACAATTATACTCACCTTCCCTCCGCTCCAGATTTTCATGTAGAAACTTTTACCCAGGGTGAGGACCTGAACCGCTTTGTGAATCCCGGGGTGAGGACCTAGCGGTTCAGGTCCTCACCCTGGGTAAAAGTTACTACATGAAGATCTGGAGCGGAGGGAAGGTGAGTATAATTGTCCTTTAAATATCTGGTTACAAATACATGTAATAAACTGGTAAAAACGAACAGTTGGGGTTGCGGGCAGATAACTGACAAGTCAAAAGGTTTTGGTATTACAGGTGGACATGCCCTTTAAGATTGAGAAAAAGAATTTCAAAATGTTTCTTTCACTGGAATACACAATGTGATAAAGCTTGTTAAGTCCAGAACTGGGGCTGGAGGTTTGAGATCTCAAGGTAAAGATAAAAGCAGGATTTCCTTTCCAGGATAGGAAAATAAACAAGGTTGAACCTTTTCCTTACTGTATTTTCTTATACCCTGGAGATAAATATGCTTCATTATGTACATAGGGGGTTTGTCACCCTAAGTTGAACTTTCTTTCCTGTCTGTGTTACTTTTTTCTGCTATAAATATGTGTTAGATCATTAATCTTGCACATAGCGGGTGACGTAGCGAACATGGATAGAACTAAGTAGGGTTCTCGGTTTAGTAAACACATTAAGATCAAAGGGCTGGTACACAAGGGTTGACAAACATGGGCTACAGTAAAGCTGGGTACACACAGTAACGATAAAGCCCCGATACCGTCGGATCCGACATATCGGGGCTTTATCGTTATGTGTGTACGCTCGTTTCCCGAATGAGCGTGCGGCCGCTAAACGATCGGGTCGGCCGAACGCTCGTTCAGGAAAGGCCGAAAATTTCCATCGGCCGCGCTAGACTCCCTATAGAGGAGTCTAGCGTGGCCGATGGAAACACACAGTCCCGAGCATTCTCCTTATGAAGTTCATAGGACTGTGTGTATGCAGATCTTGCAGATCCTGTCTGTCATCTTTCACTGATCTGGACTGTGTGTACAACGTTCATTTGTACAAGTTTCCAAAAGCATTGACAGGGAGATGCAATATCCCGCGCTAACAAGAAAACAGGCGCTAAAATCACGCTAACCTATGTACTAACATGTTAGCGAAGGTTTCGCACTGCCTGCACCATGTCGCAATTTTGTTTCTTTGTGCAGTGCAAAGCGATCCAATAAACTTTGCACCGTTTTTTGTGCGACAATTAACACCTTTTCGATGGTGTCTTTAAAATATGCGCAAAAGATTGCAACTTACCGCTAGCGTTTTCGCAGTGTATCAACGGTGGCAGTAGCAAAAACAATATTTAAATATAGGCTGCATTTAAAGCCCTGTGCAATGTGCACACTGAGACCAATGTTCTAATACATACATATATCCATCCATCCATACAGTACAGGGTTTATTTAAAGGGCATATCCACCCATAAAACAAAAAACTGGGGATCTGCAGGTATCTGCCCACAACCCCAACTGCTATTTTACTAGTTTATTACATGGATTTGTAACCAGATATTTTATCATAAGTTATTTTCTGTTCTAAAAAAGGAATCTGCCTCCTCCCTCTGCTTTTTATAAGATTGAGCATGTGCAGAGGAGGCAGCTTGTGACACAGCCTTGATTAACTGCATGGAGGGAGGAGCCAGCTTACTCAACTAGAATGGGGACAACAAATATACTTAAAGGGACTGTCCACCCCTTTTGAAAAATGAATATGTGGTAGATAAGCCCCCAAAAGCTAGACATCGTTTAATTCTCAACCTTTAATTCGGCTCCCACACTGAGATATTATACTTACATCCTCCTCGCTCCACCGCCGCTTCCGGGTTCTTCTCCCAGTCTCCACTGTGGCCGCTCTGTTCTTTTTCTGTTCCCGAGCAGCCGCAGTGGAGACTGGTCCGGGAATGGCAGTCAGTGATTGGCCGTGACGTCACAGTCACGGCCGACACTGACTGCCTTACCCGGAAGTGCAGAGCCGCGGCGGTGGAGCGAGGAGGAGGATGTAAGTATACTATCTCTGTGTGGGAGCCGAATTAAAGGTTGAGACTTAAACGATGTCTAGGTTTTGGGGGCTTATCTACCACATATTCATTTTTCAAAAGAGGGGTGGACAGTCCCTTTAAATATCTGGTGAAAGGGTAACGATGGTCCAAAAATTGACAGGTAAATTTACAGGAATTTTTGCAATTTAATTTTTTTTACATAGTTTTACATTTTTATGTGTCATATGGTAACATCATCAACATATCGCCTGCACTTCCTGCTTCCTGCTCTAAAACCATGTGATTCTTTTCCCTGTGCCTGCTCCTCCTCCTCCTCATAAGCCCCCATGGCCCCTCCAACTCTTTAGTACCTGTAACTTCATCTCTTCCTGGTTTCTTCCTGCTTTCTCCTGCACTGAGCATGTGCCAACCACAGATTAGAAGGAGGAACTAGTATTTGTGACCGCAAATTCTGAACCTCCCACCCCCTAACGTTCTGATCAGCGATTTCTTGGGCCGTGCAGCACATAGAGCAGTGGTTAATGGCTCATTTTAAAGGTAGGAACCTGGACCTTCCTACCTTTAAGTCCACGGTTCCCTTTTAATAATAAAACTAAAAATCTGCTGAATTTATCAGTTATGGTTGGGGTCAGGTAACGGACATGTGACCAGTTTTTTTGTTTCAAGGGTGGAAATGCCCTTTAATAAAAGGTGCAAAAATTTCCACGAGCTGTTAATTCGCAGAAACCAATCAGCCGATACCTTTTTACTGGTCGACTACAGTTAGAAAACATTCAATAACATCTGATTGGTTTCTGCAGATTCCCAGCACAGGAAACATTTTGCACCTCTTATTAAATAAACTGAACCCCATAAAATGAGTTCAGTTTCACAAGATCTACATTACATGGACTCAATGCAACGATGGGTATGGGTCATAGATATTACTGGAACCATTGAGCCCTGAGCAGAGATGATGTATTTCCTATCACTGTACAATAAAATACTGATGGGTTTCCTCTGTTCCTGTCCCTCAATATCAGCTGTTGGCGTTTCTAAATGTCTGAACATCAGGTCCAATCGCTCTATCAAGGATATAACCTTGACTTTTCCTAGAACAGATACTGAAACACTGACTCAATCACAGTGAAATCTACCCTAACAAATAAAGGCTACATCAAAGCAAAGGATATCAGCGCTGAATCAAAGCAAGTCTCATGGAAAATGTCATTGTAGATTAGTCTAAGGGAAGTTTTATTCCCTGGTTTTATTGGTTATTGTCCCCCGTCTTGTCTGAATTCTCCTGCTCACATGATCCCTTCTCCTTTTTACAATAATCTCAACATGAATGCACAGAGCCTGTCCAAGGTAACTAGTAAGATTTTCTACATATGTAAATTAGGATATTTATTGGTTTCCATGCACACAATTTAGTAAAATAAATCTCTATTAAACACACACGGGGAAATTTACATGGAGATGCAAGCGCTCCTGGGAAATCTTCCTTCCTTCAATACGTGATTGGCGGGTGGGGAATGGATTTACCTACAGTGTGACTATAATGGGAGATATTGACTTAGTTAACGTGACTTTAACTCCTAAAGGAAATGCAACGTCTGTGGATCAATCGCCTGACAGTATATTCGGTATTTAGTGCCTTCAACTGTGGTATTATTCATTAAGGATCGAAATCTATATCACCTAACCTGTGTGTTCTGCTAAATGGTATGTCAAGGTGGGGGCAGTAGTTACATCACAACAAATCAAATGCTGTTTCACCTGCTTCCTCCTCTGCACATGCTCAAGCTTATAGAAAGCACTTGGAGCAGCGGGAGGAGGCAGATACCTTTGCCAGAAAGGTACAGAATTAAGCATTAAATATCTGGTTACAAATGTATTTAATACACAGTTGGGGTTATGGGCAGATAGTTGACAAGTCACCAGTTTCTTGTTTTAAGGGTGGACATGTCCTTTAATACTGAGGTCCTATCAATGTGCCATTGCGTAATGGTATGCGATGTGTATGTATAGTTTATTTATATAGCGCCACTTGGGGACGCAGCGCTGTACAGTAACAAAATACAATACGTCATACAAGGGGAACAAATACATAGATAGTTCACTACATAAATATATAACTTATATAAATAGAAGTGCTAGGGCTTTGCCACAATTAGTAATGAGGTCTCTGCCCCGTAGAGCTTACAATCTAGTTATAATAGGTAATGATAGACCCAATTAGTGTTTACACCAATATCTGTTTAGTCTAATCTAGGCTCGATGTATACATTTTGTTGTAAACAACACAAATTATTAAAGTTTCACCAACAAAACAGAAACTTTACAATGTTTCAGCTTAAATTTTATTTGGGAACAGTCTGTAAACATTTACCTGGTCTAGTTCACTTAGTTTCAAGGATTAATTCAATAACACTCAGAAACCGAAGTGTTATGTACGGATAGTATCACTAAGGTACAACGTGTGTCTGGTGTCTCCATTTTCATGAAGTCACAAGATTAAAAATCCTAATTCTGGGTACAAACAGACCAGGTTTATAGCACCTGACAGATACATTCCATTGCTCTGCCATCTGCTATAAAAATGCCTACACACATTTCCCATAGAAAGCAAACTAATGTCAATAGTTCATAAGTTGTGATATCAGTCAATTTCCCACCAAACATACTGTATAGACAATAATAATCACACATATAGTCAATAATAGTCACACATATAGACACAAAGTCAATAGTAGTCACACATATAGACACAGTCAATAGTAGTCACACATAGGACACAATAGTTCAATAAGTATCACACATATAGACAAACAAATAGTCAATAAATCCCACAGACCAATTTCATAATAGTCACCATATAGACACAAGTCAATAGTAGTCAACACATATAGACCCAGTCAATAAGTAAGTCACACATATAGCCCCAATAGTCAATACAAAGTCACACATATAGACAACGTCATAATATCACACATATAGACACAATAGTCAATAAGTCACACATATGACACATAGCAATAGTAGTCACACATATAGACACAAAGTCAATAGTAGTCACACATTAGACACAGTCAATAGTAGTCACACATATAGACACAATAGTCATAGTACACACATATAGACACAGTCATAGAAGTCACACATATAGACACAGTCAATAGAAGTCACACATATAGACCCATATAGTCAATAGAGAGTCACAATATAGACACAATAGTCAATAGAAGTCACACATATAGACATACATTGTCAATAATAGTCACACATATAGACACATATAGTCAATAGAAGTCACACATAATAGACACATATAGTCACATAAGTCACACTAGAGACATATCTTGTCAATAATAGTCACACATATAGACCACTATAAGTCAATAGAAGTCACACCTATAGACACATATAGTCAATATAAGTCACACATATAGCACTATAGTCACTAGTAAGTCCACACATAAGACAATATAGTCAATAGAAGTCACACACATATAAACACATATCATATAATAGTCACACATGTAGAAACATATAGTCAATAAAAGTCACACATAGACACATTAAGTCAATAAAGTCACACATAGACACATATGTCAATAGTGTTAACACTATACACATATAGTCAATTAAAGTCACACATTATAAACATAGTCAATAATAGTCACACACATATAGCCACATAGTCAATAATAGCCCACCCCATAAGTTCAATACAGTCACACATAGACACATTAGTCATATAGTCACAGGATAGTCAATAAGTCACACATAGACACATAGTCAATAATAGGTCACATCATAAGAACACATAGTCAATAATATTCACACATAGCACATATATCTCAATAACAGTCAACTACAATAGTCATATAATCACCTTGGACAAGCCAGTCGGATGACTAGCCAAAGTCTTCAAGAACTAAACTTCAAGTCCAGTTGATCTAATTGAATACAACAGATACATATACCAATCGTGAGTAAATATCGAATTAACGAATATACAAGTAAAATGTCTATTATATACAATACGAGAGTAAATATCAAATTAACGAATATGTAGTAAAATGTCTATTATACCATACGGGGTAAATATCGAATAAACGAATATGTGAGTAAAATGTCTATTATAAACCATACGTGAGTAAATATCGAATTAACAAATACGCGAGTAAAATGTCTATTATAACCAATACACGGTAAATATCGAATTAACGAATATGTGAGTAAAATGTCTATTATACCAATACGCGAGTAAATATCGAATTAACGAATATCGAGTAAAATATCTATTATACCAATACGCGAGTAATATTGATTAACGAATATGCGAGTAAAATGTCTATTATACCAATACGCGAGTAATATCGAATTAACTAATATGTGAGTAAAATGTCTATTATACCAATACGCAAGTAAATATCGAATTAACGAATTGTGAGTAAAATGTCTATTATACCAATACGCTTAAATATCGAATTAACGAATATGTGAGTAAAATGTCTATTATACCAATACGTGAGTAAATATCGAATTACAAAATCACGAGTAAAATGTCTATTATACAATATACGTGAGTAAATATCGAATTAACAAATAGGCGAGTAAAATGTCTATTATACCAATACGTGAGTAAATATCGAATTAACGATATGTGAGTAAAATGTCTATTATACCAATATGCAGTAAATATCGAATTAAACGATATGCGAGTAAAATGTCTATTTACCAATATGCAAGTAAATATCGAATTAATGAATATGTGAGTAAAATGTCTATTATACCAATACGCGAGTAAAATATCGAATAAACAATATGCAAGAAAATGTCTATTATACCAATACACGAGTAAATATCGAATTAACGAATATGCAGTAAAATGTCTTTATACCAATAGCGCGGTAAAAATCGAATTTAACAAATACCGAGTAAAAATCTATTATACCAATACGTGAGTAATATCGAATTACGAACTATGAGTAAAAATGTCTGTAATACCAATACCGCAGTAGATATCGAATAAACGAATAATGTGAGTAAAAGTCTATTTAACCATCGCGAGTAAATATCGATATCGAACTAAATGCGAGTAAAATGGTCTATTATACCAATACGTGAGTAAATATCGAATTAAGAATATACAAGTAAAATTCTATTATACCCAATACGTCGAGAAATTTCGAATTAACGAATATGTGAGTAAAATGTCCTTATTATACCAATAGCGTAGTAAAATATCGATTAACGACATATGTGAAGTAAATGTCCTTTAATACCAATACGTGAGTAAATTATCGAATTAAACAATATACACACGTAAAATGTCCATTATACCAATAACGTGGTAAATAGCGAATAACGAATATTGAGTCACAATTGCTATTATAAACCAATACGTGATAAATACGAATTAACGAATATATCAAGTAACAATTCTATTATAGGTCCAATACGTTAGTAAATATCGAATTAACTATAGCGAGTAAAATGTCTATTATATCCCAATACGCGAGTAATATCAATTAAACCGATATTAGCACATGTAAAATGTCTATTATAACCCCATAAGTACGCGAGTACATAAGCGACTTAAAAACATTGTGAGGTTACAATGTCCTACTTATACCATACTGTCGCGAGTAAATATCGAATTGGAAAATATGTGAGTAAAACTGTCTACTTATAAACCGCCAATACGCAGTATATCAATTACGAGATGCGGGTAGCAATGTCCTAAGTATTTAAACGTCATATCCCTGTAATTATCTGACGTAACTTGTGCCTAATCGTTAATGATAGCGAGTAAGATGCGTATGTATACCATACGGCAAGTAAACCAGTCGAATGGAAAAGGATGCACGTGAAATGTCCAGCACCATACGCAGTAAATATCGAATTACGAATGTTATAAATTCTATGTATACCATACGTGAGTAAATATCGATTAAACGAATGATGAGTAAAATGTCCTATGGCTATCCAATATGGCCAGTAAATATCCGATGTAAGTGTTGTAATATCGTAAGTAAATTGGTCCTATTATACCAAATATGCGAGTAAATATCGAATTAAAACGAATAATGTGAGTAAAATGTCTAATTATAAACCAATTACTCGAGTAATCATCCGAATTAATATCTGCGAGTAAATAGTCTAGTTTACCAATACTCGAGTAAAATTCGAATAAACTAATTGCTAGTTAAAATGTCTAGTATCATCCAATAACGTGAGGTAAAGATAGAATTAACGAATAGTGTTGAGTAAATGTCGATTATAACCAATACGCGAGTAATATCGAATTAATGAATATGCGAGTACAATTCTATTTACGCAATACTCAACGATAAATATCGAATAAAACGAATAATGCGAGTAAATGTCTTATATACCAATACGTGAGTAATATCGAAATAAACAATATGCGGTAAATGTCTATTCTACCCAAGCGAGAGTAATATATCGAATCAAACGAATGTGTAGTAAATGTCTATTATAACCACTAACGCGAGACTAATATCGAATTAATTGATCTGTCGAGTAAAATGTCTATTTACCAAACGCGAGTAAATGATTGAATTAACGTAATTGCGATAAAATGTGTCTATTATACGCAATACGCATTAAATACTGAATTACGATATTGAGTAATGTCTATTTACCAATACGCAAGTAAATATCGAATAACGAATATTGAGTAAAATGTCTTTAAACATACGCGAGTAAATAACGAATAACCGAATATGTGAGTAATAGTCTATTATAACCAGATAATACGGTCGAGTAAATAGTTCGAATTAACAAATACGCGAGTTAAAATGTCTATATACCAATACGTGAGTAAATAATCGAAATTAACAATACGTGAGTAAAATGTCCTATTATACCAATACGTGAGTAATATCGAATTAACGAATATGTGAGTAAAATGTCTATACGCTAGTAATAATTCCCTAATAATAATTAACGAATCATGCGAGTAAAATGTCCTATTATACCAATATCAAGTACATATATCGAATTAGAATATGTTGAGTAAAAATTTCTATTTACCAACCTACGCGAGTAAATTTCCGAATAAACGAATGGCCAAGTAACAATGTCTATTATACCAATACCGAGTAAATATCAATTAACGATATGTCGAGTACCACTGTCTATTATACCAATACGCGAGTAAATATCGAATTAACAAACGCGAGTAAAATGTCTATTTACCAATACGTTAGTAAATATCGAATTACGAATAGTGAGTAAATGTCTATTATACCAATACGCGAGTAAATATCGAATAAACGAATATGTGAGTAAAATTCTATTATAACCAATAACGCAGTAAATATGCGAATATCTAATATGCGAGTAAATGTCTATTATACCAATACTTGAGTAAATATCGAATTAACGAATATACAAGTAAATGTCTATTATACCAATACGCGTAAATATCGAATTACGAATATGTGAGTAAATGTCTATTATACCAATATCGAGTAAATATCGAATTAAACGAATATGTGAGTAAAATGTCTATTATACCAATACGTGAGTAAATATCGAATTAAACAAAGTATCAAGTAAATGTCTATTATAACAATACGTGAGTAAATATCGATTAAACGATATGTGAGTAAAATGTCTATTATATAACAATACGTGAGTAATATCGAATTAACGAATATACGTAAAATGTCTATATAACCAATACGTGAGTAAATATCGAATTAACGAATATGCGAGTAAATGTCTATTATACCAACAATACGCGAGTAAATAGCAAATTAACGACTATACAATAAATGTCTTATACCAATACGCGAGTAAATGCGAATATTAACTAATATGTGAGTAAAATGTCTATTATAACCATATGCGAGTAATATCGAATTAACGAATTGTGAGTAAAAGTTCTATTATACCATACGCGAGTAATATCGAATTACGAATACGCGGTAAATGTCTATTATACCAATACGTGAGTAAATATCGAATTAACGAATATGTGAGTAAAAATGTCTATTATACCAATACGCGAGTAAATATCGAATAAACGAATAGTGAGTAAAATGTCTATATACCATACGCGAGTAAATATCGAATATCGAATATGCGAGTAAAATGTCCTTATTACACAACGTTACGTAGTAATATCGAATTAACGAATATACAAGTAAAAGTGTCTATTATAAACCATACGCGAGTAAATATCGATTAACGAATATGTGAGTAAAATGTCTATTATACCAATATGCGAAGTAAAATATCGAATTAACGAATATGTGAGTAAATGTCTTATTATACCACCGTGAGTAATATCAATTTAAACAAATTACAAGTAAAATGTCTATTATACCAATACGT
Source organism: Hymenochirus boettgeri (assembly GCA_019447015.1). Taxonomy (NCBI): domain Eukaryota; kingdom Metazoa; phylum Chordata; class Amphibia; order Anura; family Pipidae; genus Hymenochirus; species Hymenochirus boettgeri. The sequence goes on along the minus strand of CM033473.1, from coordinate 18,443,054 downwards.
GAGTAAATATCAGAATTAACGAATATGTGAGTAAAATGTCTATTTATACCAATACGTAGTAATATCGATATTAACGATATACAAGTCAAATGTCTATTATACCCAATACGTGAGTAAATATCGAATTAACGAAATGCAGTAAATGTCTATTATACCAATACGCTGTAAAGTAATATCACTTAACGATATACAAGTAAAATGTCTATTATACCAATACGCGAGTTAAATATCGACTTAACGAAATGTTGAGTAAAATGTCTTATTATTAGCCATAGCGAGTATATCGAAATTAACGAATATGTGGTAAAATGTCCTATTTATAAACCAATACGCGAGTAAATATCGAATTAAAACGAATATTCGAGTAAAATGTCCATATACCAATACACAAGTAATTATCGAATTAACGAATATGCGAGTAATATGTCTATTATACCAATACGCAGTAAATATCGAATTAACGAATATCGAGGAAAGGTCCATACAACCAATACGCAGTAAATCTCGAATTAACGAACAATTTGAGTAAATGTCGATTATCCAATACGTGAGTACATATCGAAGTAACAATATGTGAGTAAAATTCTATTTCCACAACGCGAGTAATATCGACTTAACGACTATGGCGAGAAACTGTTCTATTATAAAACCAATATGCGAGTAATATCGAATAACGATATGTGAGTAAATGTCATTATAACCAATACGCGAGTAAATATCAATTAACGAATATTAGGAAGTAAATGTCTATTTTACCAATACGTGAGTAAATATCGATATAAACGATATGGAGTAAAATGTACTATCTATACCAATACGTGAGTAAATGAGAATTCTACAAATACTGATGAGTAAACAGTCTATTATACCAATACCGTGAGTAATGATATCGAATTTAACGAATATGTGATGTAATAGAATGCCTATTTACCAAGATCCGCGAGTAAATTCTAATTAACTGAATATGTCGATAAAATAGTCTATTAACCAATACGTCGAAGGTATATATCGAATAACGAATAGCGAGTAAAGTTAAATGTCCTATATACCCAATACGCTGAGTAAATACGAATATATTACCAAATATTGGAGTAAAATGTTCTATTATACCAATACGAGTAAATATCGAAGTATTAACGAATATGTGAGTAAATGTCTATTATAACAATACGCGAGTAAATTATCGACATTAATGAATATGGCGCTAAAAATGTCTATTATACCAAACGTGAGTAAATATCGAATAAACAAATACGCGAGTAAAATGTCTATATACCAATACGTGAGGAATATGAATTAAACATAGGCAGTAAAATTGTATATTATACCATACGTCGGTAATATCGAATTGAACGAATATGTATAAACATGTCTATTAATAACCAATTCTGCGAAGTAAATATCGAAAAACGAATATTGCTGAAGTTACAAATGTCTTAATTATCCAATCTGCAGAGTAAATATCGAGATTACATGAATATGTGAGTAAAATGTCTATTATAACATACGTGAGTTTAAATATCGAAATATAACATATACTCGAGTAAAATGTTCTATATCCAATACGCGAGTAATATCGAATTATAACGAATATGCAATAAGAAAGTCCTATTATAACCAATACGCGAGTGAAATATCAATTAACAGAATATGCGATAATTAAAATGTCTATTATACCAATTACTCGAGTAAATATCGAATTAAACGAATATGTGGTAAAATGTCTAATTATACCAATATGCGAGGTAAATAACGATCCTATACGAATAGTGAGTAAAATTCCTATTATACCAATCGACGAGAGTTAATATCTGAATTAATATGAGCGAGTAAAATGTTCATTATACCAATACTGACGTGAAAGTCGAAATGGAACGAATGATCGTAAAAGTTTATTATACCAATTACGAGAATAATCGAATTAACGAATAGTTGCGAGTTAAAATGTATATTATACAATAGCATGAGAAATATCAATTAATCGAATATGTGAGTAAGCTGTCTATTATACAATACGTGAGTTTAACATATCGAATGCACAATATACGTACAAAATGTCTATTAACCAATATCGGAGTAAATACGAAGTTAACATATGTGAGTAAAATGCTATTATACATACGGAGTAAAATCGAATTATCGAATATATACAGAGTCCAAAATGTCTGTTATAACCAAATGACGTCGAGTAAATATGAATTAACGCAATCGATTAAAAGTGTCTATTATACCAATACTGAGAGTAATATCAAAATTAACCGAATATCAGTAAAATGTCTATTATACCAATCAACGCGATAAGATCGAATTACGAATATGTCGAGGATAAAATGTTCAGTACCATGAGGAAATACGAATACATATAATAAACAATACGCGAGTAAATAAATCGAATTACGAACTTGCGAGTAAAATGTCTATACATACCATAAGCAGTAAATATCGAAAATACGAATATGTCGAGGTAATAAGTCTATTATCCCAATACGCCAGTCAATACGAATTATATCGAATATGTGAGGTACAATGTCTACTATCCAATAACGCCCAAAGTAGATATCGTAATATCGAACATGTCGAGTAAAATGTCTATTATACCAGACGCTAGTAAATATCGAATGAACGAATAATGTGAGTAAAATGTCGATAACCAATACGACGGTACTAAAATTAATGACTGCGATAATGTATACATATGGAGTAACGAATTCGAATGGAGAGTTAATGTCTTATACCAATACGCGAGTAAATATCGAATTAAAGCCGATATGCGTAGTAAACATTTCTTATTACCAATACTCGGGAGTAAAATCGAATTAACCGATATGCGAACGGTTTTGGATAATTAATCGAATGTTCAAACGCGAAGCTCGAAAGTAGCGCGCGTAAAGTAAAATCGATTATTAGAAAGTCCTGGATATTGAACATGTTCCCCAGACCATTTCCAGTCCCACAGCATTTACTTACATGTTATCCATTGTATTTTGAATTGTCATTTCATTTTAATCATTCAAAAACTATTTGACTTTCCCTTTCCATATAGTTTTGAAAATTCGAAACTGACCAAACTTTTGAAAGTTTTCGGCCATCTCTATCTGTACATGACCGTAGAAAATTTGAACCAGAAGTGAGGACCTAGCGTTTAGGCCCTCTCCCAGGGAATGTAAAAGGAAGACACTATTGTTGTCCTTTGATAAATATATGGTTGTAATGATCCACCCCTGCGTTGGGTCGATTGCGATGTCTACTTTTTACAGGAATTCATGTGAATTTATCTATCAGCTTCCTGTCAAAACAGATGTCTCTTCATTCTAAAGGCCCATATAAGGGTTAGATGTATAAAGATCGTTTCGATAGGCGCTGCACTGTTCTTTTTCTGGGAGATTTGAAAAACAACAATAAACCTGGTTGGAATAAATTTGATTTTTTTTTCAAAGGGGCAAGTTATTTTAACACTTTCCTTACTCAGAGATATGACTGATGAGGTCTGGACGAAACTTGTAGCACTCTGTAATTGGGCATTATTATTTTTTATATTTTTGCCCATCACGATGATTTTTTTTGCACTTGTTTATAATAATCCCCTTTGTTTAGTCCTCCAGAATAATATTTACTTTCAATGGGCCCTGTGTAATGTCAATGATGGATAGTATATTGGGGGTAGGAGAGATACTCCTTACTTCTGGTCTTCAGTCCCACTAGAGAAGTCATGTATGAAACCTGTATAACCGCAAAGATTCTGGTTCCAACTTCAAGTCCTAGACTTCTGTTCCTTTTTATGTTGACAGAGCAGAAGAAAACGAGAGACAGAGCAGAGAAGTCAAAAACCCTAATGGATCCATTTCTTACCCTGAGTCCACTGGATAACAAGGTAGTGGGAAAAAACTGGACTATAGCGATCTTTTTAGGGCCTAGCGCCATTTGGCATCTTTTTTGTTGGAGACGCTCCTCCATGCTTCCTCTGACAGTAAGTTCTCTCTGGGTTCCCTCCTGGCTCCTGACCGTTTAAAAAAGAACGGGATGTAGACATAGCTTCCTTTAACTCCCATTTTCAAATAAACCCTTATATAATTTGTGAGGTGGAGATACCCTTAGAGTGGACATGCCCTAGTCATTCGTGATTTAATAAACAGCAGAAACCGCTAAAGTCCATATCCGGAAAAGGGGGGGCAAAATTTTAGTATCCAGGTACCTAATATATACTATCAATAGGGATAGGGTGAAACACGGGGACACTATCCAGGTACCTAATATACACTATCAATAGGGATAGGGTGAAACACGGGGACACTATCCAGGTATCTAATATACACTATCAATAGGGATAGGGTGAAACACGGGGACACTATCCATGTACCTAATATATACTATCAATAGGGATAGGGTGAAACACGGGACACTATCCAGGTACCTTAGATATACCATCAATAGGGATAGAGTGAATGGGCTAGCCTGGGTAAATGCGGTCTTTAGACGAGATGAGACGTTGATCTAATGTCTGTCTAGTGTATATACAGCATTAATGTGTTTGCTTTGTATCTAATTTGATTAATTGTTTGCTCAGATATAGCCAATATCTTACATTTTTTCTGTCCAAATTCAACCATTTATGGTTTCCTAGTTAATGTACCTGCCCAGTCATGAGGTCCCAGGTCTGCTCCCACTGCGGTCTCATAATGAGGGGAAAGCGTGGGTCTATAATCTCTAACTGGGTAATAATAAATTCCTGATTCCGATGTGCTGTCCTAAAAGGGGAAACACACACTTAAGTTTGTTTAGTTCAGAATAAACAGTAATTGAACTATTTTAGACCTTCCACAAATGGTTTGTGTAATAATTCTCCACCAACCCATGTCATCCTACCTGGTAGACACTAGACCCCGTCTCAGAACCACTGTCTATCAGCAGAGTTTTCTTTGCATGTGTGTTGATCAGCTCTCCATCCCCGTATTCGTTGAGAGTTCGGATTATGGAGCTGAGAATAAAGATAAATAAAGCAGGAGACACATAAGGTACAAGCCAACGATTAAGGGGAAATCCAACTGGACTTGTTTAGTAATTAAATTAATTTCCCCACATATCAAAGGGGTAGGAACATTCCCTGTCCACTAGGACACTAGGATAAGTGGTTAAAAATATAAACTTGTTAATTAAGTCCAGTTGATTTGAAGGAGAAAGATTTTTAGTCGAAAGTAGGAAAGGAACTGGAGAAGCCAACAAGCAAATTAAAGAAGGGGATGAGGTGACTAAAGCTAGCCATTAGAGATGGACTAGAACTCAAACTTGAACCCGAGTTCGAGCCGAACTATTCAAGTTCGAACGGACCCGGACTTCTCGAACTATCCCTGACCCGGATTTCTCGGACTTTCAATTATTATCGAATGTTCAAATGTTCGAGATGCGCGAATATGTGAGTAAAATGTCTATTATACCAATACGCGAGTAAATATCGAATTAACGAATATGTGAGTAAAATGTCTATTATACCAATACGCAAGTAAATATCGAATTAACGAATATGTGAGTAAAATGTCTATTATACCAATACGCGAGTAAATATCGAATTAACGAATATGTGAGTAAAATGTCTATATACCAGGGTAATCAATGAAATGCTACATTCGAGGGTTATCGAGTTGACAGTTACATTTCGTAGGGTTTATTGAGAAATGCTACATCGAGGTGGTTATTGGATGAAATGCTACATTCAGGGTTACGCATGATGAAATGCACATTCGGGGGTGTATCGATGAAATGCACATTCGAGGGGTTTGATGAAATGCTAACATTCGAGGGTTATTGATGAAATGCTACTTCGGGGGATGAGAATCGATGAAATGTACATTCAGAGGGTATCTGGAATGAAATGCTACATGCGGGGTAATCGATGAAAATGTCTACAGTCGAGGGTTAAATCAAACACTACAATTTGAGGGTTAGTTATTCAAAACATACATTAAGAGGGTTTAGTGTGGTGAAATGCTACATTTTGAGGGTTATTGCTGAAATGCCTACATTCGAGGGTTTCATGAATCCTGAAACGCCTACATTCGCAGGGTTATGGAGTGAAATCGAGCGGGTTAGTAAAATTGGGTTATTGGATTATGGCCAAAAACGGCGTATATTCGCGAGGGTTTATCACACCAAAAAGCTTACACTCAGAGGTTTTGGGCGAAACTCGAGGGTTAGCCAAAATGGTACATTTCGAGGGATATCGCTTTGAAATTCAAAAACTATTGAAAAGTTTTTTCTAATTAGCGAAAAATAGGTCTGCGGTTGGAAAACCAAAAGTTCTAAGCCACCTCTCTATTAACAGTTTTTATGTGTGTTTTTCTCCGTTTTTGTTTTTTGGGGGGTTTTTTTTGCTTCTTGTTATCTTTAGGAATTAGCTTTTAACCTTTCTGTTAAATCTTTGTTTTAAAATCAGTAATTCTCTGACCTGATAAGAAGGTATAATAAGCCCTGAAATTGTCAACTAAATACTGAATCTTGTCCTTAGAAAATGTATCAGAGTATTTTTTTAGCTAGTTTATAGATTGGTCATACGGACTCCTATTATTTATACACACGCATTTAGCTACTTTTTTGCGTTTAACCTTTTTTGCATGCGTAGCGCCCGCTCTGTGTTGTTGGGGTGTTTTATACTTTGGAGCAGCAGTAGTTCGGAATTTTTCTAAGATAACTTTTTTTGACGCTAATGCAAATCTGAAATATTTTCAGATTCGTATTAAATAAATTCATTTAACATTTGAAATGTAGTTTTTTAGTAGAATATTACATAAAAATAGATAAAAATTTGTTCCATATTATTTAAATCAGTGAAAGATTACGTGCAGTAAAATTTGCACTTCTACCAATCCTTTAGAATTAAAGGATCAGAACAAATAATACATGGTAAACATAACTAAATTGGGAACTGAAAGCCAATAGAAACTCCGAGAGAACACAACATCCTTATCATTGGCTGGAAAGTCCAGTGGGCTCCTACCCCCAACAATGCCCATTAAAGAATTGATACAAGTGACAAAAAGGCGGGCATCACGGGAAACCAAAAGAATCCAAAATGGCTGGTGTGGTTTTACCACGGTTTACCGAAGTTTTTAGGACATTAGACAGAAAAATCATATTAGCACTTTCATTCTTCATTAATATATTAAATATTGTTAAAATGATATTGCAGTTCCAAATATTCAGCTCTCCTAATTTTATTAAACATGACCATTTACAACACTCCTAATATATATAAGCATCCTTCTTGGAGCTGCCACTCCTTGCCGATAATTGTAAAACTTGGTTTTAATGTTAATCATTGATCCACATAGATTTATTCGGCCAAAACAACTGGCTTGACTTCACGTTACGGTTTTCATATTGACATAAAGACAAAATGGAGGTTTCACACGGCTCACAATTCCTGCAAATAAAAACTGATCCCTGGAGAGTTCATTATTTGTGATCGTAATTTACAGGTAAGTGTTCAAGCTTCGTCCCCTTCTCGTCTGGTATGCATTCAATGGGAGAAGCACTTCCATTGGGAAGACAAATACTGGGCCCAATAGGGGGCAGCTTCAGATTGCCATGGGGAATGTTGGGAGAGAAGTTGAACCATGTATGAACTGCATTACTTCTAATCTTACAGCAACTAAATATTCCAGTTGGTAACTTGAAAGAGCAGCAAACCCAATAAAAACAATGAGAAGCTTAAATTGTCGTGTCACACAAACTTTCGTGCTAGAGAAAGATTGATTACCGAGAGTACAGTTGTATTTATTTATTACTACAACTCCTATTATTATTGATGATGTGATGATTAATTTTATTATGATTATTATTATTATCGTTATTCTAATTATTATTATCAAAGAGGCTGGTGGACATGGGCAAATATGGATCACCCCGCTGTGTCTGGATATACTTGGCGACCAGCAGTTCTGCACAATTGATCCTCCTTCTTCTATATGTAATATACGGTAGGTTGTCTGGTTGGAGTCAATGCCATCAATTCAAAGTTGACATGTGGTCTACAATGGGCTTCATATGAATTATGAATTATCGTCCCAGTGTTACAAGGCCTACAATGACATTCAAAACTTGATAAGAACATTGATATCTGCACTGGCCACACCTTACCATCCAGCCTATTCGCGAGAAGGCTTTACGGTCTACTACAGATTGGGCATTCTCCACGAAATGAAGTCTTAATGTAGCAATACATGGTCCAATGTTTTTTCCCAGGGGATTTTTGATTGGCCGAAACAATAAAAATCCAATCAGAAGAACCTATCGGAATCCACACCTTGCCACCGGCGATCTTGCAGTAGATTTCAGCTTGAAAACACAGGTCTGGTTTTGGCAGATGGAAAAAAAATTTCTTTTGCCCGATCAGTCTATTGAAAAAAAAACCTGATTGATATATCACCAATCAGTCGACTGAAAACATGGAAAAATAAACTTATTCAATTGAATTTTTCGAAGTGATTGGAATATTGATGCGTGTGTGCCTTAGTTTAACAAGAGGTACACACATATCTCTGTGCTGTGCTTACAAATGCTTCTAACTGCAGTGACCCGTCTGATTTAAATAAGTCTGTTGAGTTGTTCTTTACTTTAAACGCAGCGATTTGTTTCTGTTTTTGAATTTAAAATGTAGCCAGATTCAGGTGCTCTGAACGTTAAGTTATTTAGGACATTAAATATAATTGAGACACACGAAAAACAGACATCTAAATCTACAAATAAACCAATAACTAAAGTGCAGGACGTCTACAAAATAAATAAGTAACATGATGTTTATTTTAACTGCAGAGATTATAACAGGAGGAATATATTATTTCCAATTAGAATTGGCTAGAATGACACGGTAAATATAGACAAGACAGAAAAGCCATAAAGATAACTTAATTAAACCGAAGATATTTTCAGAATGGGTCAAAAAGGCAAAGCGTTTATCTGAATCTAATGAATTGGTACCTAGTGCAAGAAGCCAACCCAGATCAAACATACCAATCAATTTAAATTACAGATCAGATCAAAGGGGAAAAAAAAATTCAAGATATTGGAGGTAGTAGTGGCACAAAATAGTCAAGGGCATTAGAGGATTCCACAAATCTACGTAGTATGAGTGGAACAAAGGAAACAGATAAAGGGAAAGGCTTGCGAAGGGGGTGTAACTACTAGGGGAGCAGGGGAGCAACAACAGGGGGCCTGATTTCTTGTTTTTCCTATGACAATATAGCATCCCTCCCAGAAAAACCACTTGGATTGAAGCACAGAAAGGGCCCCATCATAGTATTGCTGGGGGCCCCAGTGATTCCTAGTTATGTCACTGTGCACGCGGCTTACAAGAAGGAGAGTTTTTTACAGATGTTACTGCACACCGCTTGGCCTGAATTTACTGTACATGACTTGTTATTTTTAATTGTCCTCTTTCAACGGAGATTTATATAAGGGCAACATGTAAACCTCTGAGGCCCATATCAGTGCATCTTAGTCTTGAACACACAACCACAGATATCTGGTGTACAACATTTTTGACCAAATTGTCTGAATATCGGGCATTTGTAATAGAGAGAAACAAGTCATTAGAAGTCATATTACCAGCAATATCCTTGTGTTACATCTATTGACCATACATTGTCTGTGAATGAAAGCATTTTATCGTGGAGGGGCAAGGTTTATAGACGAATGGACCTCTTGTAATGACGACATGACCACACATTTGATTTAAAGGATAAGTGCAACAACTTAGATGATGTGTTTCCAATCAAACTAAGCCCTAAATAGTTTATTGTATGTTAAGTACATGTACAGCCAGGTAATCTTCTGGATACCAGATATTCTTACATAAATATTAAAGGACGTTATACTATTCTTCGCTTCCCCCCCCCATCAGGAGGAGTTCATAGAATTCACGTGATTATAAAGCATATCAAACTTCTAATCTTATCATCGGTTAAATGTTGTCCACACACATGACTATTCAGCGTAGTAGAAAATGATTAATCTATCCTACGTTACAGTTTGCACATGTACAAACCTCTTGTTAATATGAATGTAAACACAAAAGAGCGTGCACCTTTGTCGTGTATACACGGGCAAACACTGTACCCATTTCCTCAGGTAGATAATTGAACAACGCATCAAGAGTTAACAATATCTGTTTGTTAAGCTTATGGTTGGATTTGGGATGCGATTGGATTGGATATTGGAGTGATGATGTAAATGTTTGTCTTTTAAATGCCTCCCACAGGAAGGGACTGTCACTGGTTTCAGAGCAGGAATCAGCAAGTGCTTCCATATCAACATATAAAGTAAATATCTTCACAAACTATGTAAAACAAATAATTAAAATAAATTGCAAAAAAATACTAACAGGAAAGTGATTCCTGTCAATTTATCTAAGTCATCTTGGACCACGTTATCATTTAAGAAATGTGATTGTAAATAAATAGATTCTTGTTTTTTTTTTAAATGAGTATGAGTTATTGGCACAACGATGCAGATTCCATGTAGTATATATGTATCTGGGCAAGTGAAAATTACTAAAAACGGGGGAGACCAATGTAGATTCCATATAGTACTGTACAGTGTAACAAAAGGGATCAATGCAGATTCCATGCAGAAGTATCTGGGCTAGGGCAAATTCCTAAAAAAAGGGGGGAGGACCATGTAGATTCCATATAGTACTGTATAGTGTAACAAAAGGTATCAGTGCAGATTCCATGCAGTATAGTATCTGGCTAGTTGCAAATTAAAAAAACTAGGGGGGGTTGGACATGATAGAAGGCGAACATATAATTATATCTCCTTGTTTACTAATATTGAGCATAGAACTATGATGGGCATTTCTTGTTCTGAGTAGATTCGTACCACTAAATACAATTGTAATTTTGCCTTGGTCACAGAGTTACAGAGTATTTTATATGGATGACCAACGACGAACGACCCTGAGCGCAAGACACATGCGCTACGATGCCCAACGGAACGCATATACAAGTGCGATTATCAACCAAAATGGCCGATCCCCGCGCATGTGCATGCCGGGTCATGTGTCAGGCGTCCAATAGGACACGCGTAACAAGGCTTAAAACTATCTGAATGTGATCTACCTTACAATTAAACTAATTCAGTAGAGGATTTTCTCCAGAAAACACCTCCACGAAATAACGTATTTAAAAAGATCAATCGTTCATTACCCGCCATATATCTACCGCATATAACTACCCGCCATATATCTACCCGCCATATAAACTACCCGCCATATATCTCCCCGCCATATAATACCCGCCAATAAACTACCCGCCATATATCTACCCGCATAACTACCACCAATATCTACCCGCCATATAAACTAACCCGCCATATAAACTACCCGCCATTATACTACCGCCATATATCTACCCGCCATATAACTACCCGCCATATAACTACCGCCATATATCTCCCCGCATATATCTAACCGCCATAAAACTACCAGCCATATAATAACTACCCGCCATATATCTACCAGCCAGTATAAAACTACCCGCCAATAACTACCCGCCATATAACTACCCGCCATATATCACCCGCCATATATCTCCCCGCCATATAACTACCCGCCATAATCTACCAGCCATATATCCCCAGCCATATAACTACCCGCCATATATCTCCCGCCAGATTATCTCCCCGCCCTATAATCTTCACCGCCATATAACTACCGCCATATATCTACCCGCCATATATTCTCCCGCCATATATCTCCCGCCATATAAACTACCCGCCATATATCTACCAGCCATATATCTCCCCGCCATATATCTTCCCCGCCATATAAACTACCCGGCCCCCCCCATATATATACCCGCCATATCTACCCGCATATATCTACCCGCCTATTCATATAAGGGCGTGGGTGAGGTTTTTAGAACCCTATTATAATATAATGTTTTGTAAACAAATATATGAGGACAGTGACGGTATTGTTCTCAGGAAAATAAAATAATTGTTAAGCCCAGACACTGATTAATTCTCTGCCTCTAATTAGATCATGAGCAATATAGCCAGTGGCTATTTGTACAGATATATGATTTGACCACACAACAGAAGCAACATGACAGGAACAAATGGAGACTCAGCCAACCCATCCATGGTCCAAAAATACCCTCAATGGTCTAACTAATCGAACCACTTGTGGCATGAAATCGAGTGAATGATGGGCTGTCAGTAAGTAATACTAAAATGGGTAACGACTGCGGAGCCTCCCACTGAAACAGATAGTACAATCGTTAGTCTTTTTTTTTGTTTGATGAATTGGCCTGCCATTAACTATTAGGATCTCACAAGCAGGGGACACCAGTTGCTATGGAGATTTATTAAACAATAAGTTAAGTTTAGTCAGTGAGACCAACCTAGGTGGGTTCAACCAATATGATGTACATATAGCAAAGTTTAAAGGTTGGTGATGCGAGTAAGAAGTGAAATACACAGGGCCCCAATATTTTATCTGGATCAGCGGGTGGTTGGCTCAGATTTCCGGACACGGCTGAATATTCCCACCAAAACAATCCAGTATGAATATTTCAGAAAATAATGGTTCATTTCTGTGGACTTGTGAAGGCTGCCTGACCACTTGGGCTGATTGATGAGGAGTGTACTCTTCTAAGTATCCGTCGTAACAACCAACACTCTGTCCCATCCTGGGGCGTAGCTTACTGCACAAGGGCCTTGGCCAAGAGGGGCCCCATTTTGTGCTAAGGTTCCAAAAACTACCAGTCTGTGTGCCAAACTGTTTTACCAGTGGTCTGTGTACAAAGATTTAACCAGTGCCAGGCTGTGTGCAGTGCCCAGTTTCCCAACCAGTTTATCGTGTCTGCTGCCAAGCATTTAACCAGTCTTTGTGCCAAACTATTTACCAGTGGTTATATACAAGCATTTTACCAGTCGGGTGGCCAAGAATTTTACTGCGTCAGTTGGTTAGTTTTTGAGGTTTGACGATACAAGTTTAGGAACTCACTGTTGGAATCTGATTGAATAGTTTTGCTAGGTGTGTGGGTAACGTAGGTGTCTGTTTTAAATTGAGTGCCTTAAATAAATCTTAATGATGAAATTGGATGTTTATAGAAATAATTATTTGGTCTGCGGTGCTGATTTGTGTTTGCGGGTGGTGTTGGGGGGGCAATGCCCAATATTTTGCATCAGGGCCCATAAGTCTGTAGTACGCCACTGCCTATAACCATTCTGTGTAAAATGTTTGATGGATCATCCGAGACCCACAGCTAATATTGTATTTACAACTGTCTTATGGTGGCCATGGACGGAATAATCGTGGTACAATATCCAATGCTGTGGTCCATTGTGACAAAATATTGTGCAAAATATTGCTGTTGACCAAACGGTTTGTTAGATTTTTGACACAAATTTGGATGAAAAACCCAGTGACATTTTTCCTGATAGAATGGTTTAAGGGGCCACGGTCGACTCCGAAATATTGTCAGTGAGGGTTATTATTACACCAGACAGACTACTAGGTGGGTTACTGATTGTCAAAAGTCTGTCGGATGGGAAAATTGGATAGTTTTGTACACAGACGTACTGGTCATTCTTTTGGTTGGTACCACAGCATCAGGGATCAATAACCAACTTCCCATATCCCGACTCAATATTCACTGTTCACCCTAATGGCGGCCATAAATACACACAATACCAATGTACAATCTGAGGATCTTACAAACGTCGGCCTGTGTATGGTGATCGTCCGGAAAACGTAACGTGTTTTATCCAGTGAATTTACACCCATGTCTTTGCGCTGTGGCTACCTTAATCTACTGCTGACTTGCACATTTTCTCTTCCTCTAAACAGAAAGAAAATATTGATATTTTTAAATGAAGGAGAGTGAAAGAACATTTCCCTGATTTACTGTTGTGTAAAATCCGAAATACAGTATTGCTTAACGCTCAACTTCTTTACATTTTTTATTCAATTTACGGCTTGACGAAACCCAGAATATGGACAAAACTAGAAAAATGAACTAAAATGGTCATTTGCTATATGAGAGGTGTCGGATCCATCTACCAATCAGAATTTTGGTTTTATTATTTCTGAAAAACAATGACCATTCAAATTGGTGATGGCAGCTACCACTTATTCTCCATTTACCTCCCGTGTTCAAAAAATTACCACTTTTGATCATGGATAAAAATAACAAGTAAAGTAGAATTTTATTAAAGGGTCACCATTAAAAAAAAAAGTCAAATGTCTTTACCTTCCCCAACCAATATATTTAGCACCATAATACAGTATTACTAACCAGATATTTTAATGATAATTATTGGCCCCATTCTGGCCCCTCCATGCAATCATCAAGGCAGTGACTTATGACATCACAACCAATGATTGACTGCTGTTTCACCTGTGCCTACTCTGCACATGCTTTAAAAAGCTCATTGAGCAGAGGGAGGACGGTAGAACATTTGCCAGCAAAGGAATAGAATTTATCATAAAGGACAATTATACTCACCTTCCCTCCGCTCCAGATTTCATGTAGAAACTTTTACCCAGGGTGGACCTGAACCGCTTTGTGAATCCCGGGGTGAGGACCTAGCGGGGTCAGGTCTCACCCTGGGTAAAGTTAATACATGAAGATCTGGAGCGGAGGGGAAAGTGAGTAAATTGTCCTTTAATATATGGTTACAAAACATGTATAAACTGGTTAAAACGAAACAGTTGGGGTGGTTGCGGGCAGATAACTGACAAGTCAAAAGGTTTTTGGTATTACAGGTGGGGACATGCCCTTTAGATTGAGGAAAAGAATTTCAAAATGTTCTTTCACTGGAATACACCAATGTGATGATAAAGTTGTTAAGTCCAGAACTGGGGTGGAGGTTTGAGATCTCAGGTAAAGATAAAAGCAGGATTTCTGTCCAGGATAGGAAAATAAACAAGGTTGAACCTTTTTCCGTATGTATTTTTTATACCCTGGAGATAAATATGATTCATTATGTAACATAGGGGGTTGTCACCCTAAGTTGAACTTCTTTCCTGTCTGTGTTACTTTTTTTGCTATAATATGTGTTAGATCAATTAATCTTGCCAATAGCGGGTGAACGTAGCGAACATGGATAGAACTAAGTAGGGTTCTCGGTTTAGTAAACACATTAAGATCAAAGGGCTGGTACACAAAGGGTTGACAAACATGGGCTACAGTAAAGCTGGGTACACACAGTAACGATAAAGCCCCGATACCGTCGGATCCGACAATATCGGGGGCTTTATCGTTATGTGTGTACGCTCGTTTCCCGAATGAGCGTGCGGCCGTCTAAAACGATCGGGGTCGCCGAACGCAGTTCAGGAAAGGCCGAAATTTCACAGCGCCACGCTAGACTCCCTATAGAGGAGTCTAGCGTGGCCGGATGGAAACACACAGTCCGAGCATTCTCCATTATGACGTTCATAGGACTGTGTGTATGCAGATCTTGCAGATCCTGTCTGTCATCTTTCACTGATCTGGACATGTGTGTAACAACGTTCATTTGTACAAGTTTCCAAAAAGCATTGACAGGGAGATGCAATATCCCGCGCTAACAAGAAAACAGGCGCTAAAATCACGCTAACCTATGTACTAACATGTTAGCGAAGGTTTTCGCAGCTGCACCAGTCGGCAATTTTGTTTCTTTTGTGCAGTGCAAAGCGATCTCAATAAACTTTGCACCGTTTTTTGTGCGACAATTAAACCTTTTCGATGTGTGTCTTTAAAAATGCGCAAAAGGATTGCAAACTTACGCTAGCGTTTTCGCAGTGTATCACGGTGGCAGTAGCCAAAAACAATATTTTAAATATAGGGCTGCATTTACAAGCCCTGTGCAATGTGCACACTGAGACCAATGTTCTAATACTACATATATCCATCCATCCTACAGTACAGGGTTATTTAAAGGGCATATCCACCCATTAAAACAAAAAACTGGGGTCATGCAGGTATCTGCCCACAACCCCAACTGCTATTTACTAGTATTACATGGATTTGTAACCAGATATTTTATCATAAGTTATTTTCTGTGTTCTAAAAAAGGAATCTGCTCCTCTCCTTGCTTTTTAAGATTCGAGCATGTGCAGAGGAGGCAGCTTGTGACACAGCCTTGATTAACTGACATGAGGAGGAGCCAGCTTACTCAACTAGAATGGGGACAACAAATATACTTAAAGGGACTGTCCACCCCTTTGAAAAAATGAATATGTGGTAGATAAGCCCCCAAAAAGCTAGACATCGTTTAATTCTCAACCTTTAATTCGGCTCCCACACTGAGATATTATACTTACATCCTCCTCGCTCCACCGCCGCTTCCGGGTTTCTTCTCCCAG
Source organism: Hymenochirus boettgeri (assembly GCA_019447015.1). NCBI lineage: Eukaryota > Metazoa > Chordata > Amphibia > Anura > Pipidae > Hymenochirus > Hymenochirus boettgeri. The sequence goes on along the minus strand of CM033473.1, from coordinate 18,426,712 downwards.
TCTCCACTGTGGCCGCTCTTGTTATTTTTCTGTTCCCGAGCAGCCGCAGTGGAGGACTGGTCCGGGAATGGCAGTCAGTGATTGCCGTGAGTCACAGTCACGGCCGACATGACTGCCTTACCCGGAAGTGCAGAGCCGCGGGTGGAGCGTGGAGCGAGGAGGAGGATGTGAAGTATACTATCTCTGTGTGGGAGCCGAATTAAAGGTTGAGACTTAAACGATGTCTAGGTTTTGGGGGGCTTATCTACCACATATTCATTTTCAAAAGAGGGCGGGACAGTCCCTTTAAATATCTGGTGGTGATGATGAAAGGGTAACGATGGTCCAAAAATTGACAGGTAAATTTACAGGAATTTTTGCAATTAATTTTTTTTACATAGTTTTACATTTTTATGTGTCATATGGGTAACATCATCAACTATATCGCCTGCACTTCCTGCTTCCTGCTCTAAAAACCATGTGATCTTTCCCTGTGCCTGCCTCCTCCTCCTCCTCCCATTAAAGCCCCCATGGCCCTCCAACTCTTTAGTACTGTAACTTCATCTCTTCCTGGTTTCTTCCTTGCTTTCTCCTGCACTGAGCATGTGCCAACCACAGATTAGAAGGAGGAGACTAGTATTTGTGACCGCAATTCGAACCTCCCACCCCTAAAGTTCTGATCAGCGATTTCTTGGGCAGTGCAGCACATAGAGCAGTAGGGTTAATGGCTCATTTTAAAGGTAGAACCGGACCTTTCCTACCTTTAAGTCCACGGTCCCTTTTAATAATAAAACTAAAATCTGCTGAATTTTCAGTTATGGTTTGGGGTCATGTAACGGACATGTTGACCAGTTTTTTTGTTTCACAGGGTCGGAATGCCCTTTATAAAGGTGCAAAAATTTTCCACGAACGTAGCTGTAATTCGCAGAAACCAATAGCCGATACCTGTTTACTGGTCGACTAGCAGTGAGAAAACATTAATAACATCTGATTTGTTTCTGCAGATTCCCAGCACACGGAAACATTTTGCCTCTTATTAATAAAACTGAACCCCTAAATGATTTCAGTTTCACAAGATCTTACATACATGGACTCAATGCAACGATGGGTTATGGGTCATAGATATTACTGGAACCAAATTGACCCTGAGCAGAGATTGAGTATTATCCATCACTTGTACAATAAAATACTGATGGGTTTCCTCTGCTTTCCTGTCCCTCAATATCAGCTGTTGGCGTTTTACTAAAGTCTGAACATCAGGTCCAAGCGCTCTATCAAGGATATACCTTGACTTTTCCTAGAACAGATACTGAAACACTGACTCATCACGTGAAATCTACCCTAACAAATAAAAGGGCTACATCACAGCAAAGGATAATCAGCGCTGAATCAAGCAAGTCTCATGGAAAATGTCATTGTAGATTAGTTAGGGAGTTTATTTCCCTGAGTTTATTGTTATTGTCCCCCGTCTTGTCTGAATTCTCCTGCTCACATGAGCCTTCTCCTTTTACAATAATCTCAACAAATGATAGTGCCACCAGAGCCTGTCCCAATGTAACTAGTAGGATTTTCTACATATGTAATTAGAATTTATTGGTTTCCATGGCACACCAATTTAGTAAAATAAATTCTATTAAACACACACGGGAAAATTAAGAAATTTACATGGAGATGCAGCGCTCCTAGGGGGATCTTTCCTTCCTTCAATAGTGATGGAGAGGCGGGGGGAATGGATTTACCTACAGTTGGATAGTATAATGGAGATATTGACTTAGTTAACGTGACTGTTACATCCTAAAGGAAATGCAAGTCTGTGGATTCAATCGCCGACAGTATATCGGTATTTAGTGCTTCACTGTGGTATATTCATTAAGGATCGAAATCTATATAACCTACACCTGTGAGTTGTTTGCTAAATGGTATGTCAAGGTGGGTGGGCAGAGTAGTTACATTCAACAACAAATTACTAATGCTGTTTCAACGGGCTGGGCTTCCTCCTCTGCACATGCTCAAGCTTATAGAAAGCACTTGGAGACAGCGGGGGAGGCAAAGATACTTTGCCAGAAAGGTCACAGAATTAAGCATTAAATATCTGGTTACAAGTTATTTTAAAACACACAGTTGGGGTTATGGGCCAGAAGTTGAAAAAGTCACCAGTTTCATTGTTAAGGGTGGACAGTCCTTTAATACTGAGGTCCATCAATGTGCCATTGCGTATGGTATGCGATGTGTATGTATAGTTATATATAGCGGCCACTTGGGACGCAAGCGATTGTACAGTAACAAAAATACAATACGTCATACAAGGGAATCAAATACATAATAGTTCATACATAATAGTATAACTTATATAAATGAGAAAGTGCAGGTTGCCACAATTAGTATGAGGTCTCTGCCCCGTCAGTAAGCTCTACAATTAGTATAATAGGTAATGAAGACCAAATTAGTGTTACACCAATATCTGTTTGTCTAATCTAAGGCTCGATGTATACATTTGTTGTAAACAAACATAAATTATTAAAGTTTCACCAACAACAACAGAAACTTTACATGTTCAGCTTAAATTTATTGGGACAGTCTGTAAACATTTACCGGTCTAGTTCACTATAGTTTCAGGAATTAATTCAATAACACTCAGAAACCGAAGTGTTATGTAACGGATAGTAATCACTAGGTCCAAACGGTGTCTGGTGTCCTCCATTTTCATGAAGTCACAAGATTAAAAATCCTAATTCCTGGGTACAAACAGACACAGGATTTATTAGCACCTGACAGATACTGTCCATTGCTCTGCCATCTGCTATAAAAATGCCTACAACATTTCCCCATAGAAAAGCAAACTAATGTCAATAGTTCATAAGTTGGTGATACAGTCAATTTCCCACCAAACATAATGTATAGACAATAATATCACAACATATATTCATGTGAATAGTCAACATCATATAGACCACAAAGTCAATAGAGTCACACATATAGAACAGTCAATAGTAGTCCAACCTATAGACACAGTCAATAGTAGTCAACACATTAGACCAATAGTTCAATAGTCACACATATAACAAAATAGTCAATAAAAGTCACACATATAGAACACAAATAGGTCAATAATAGTCACACATATAGAAGCACATGTCAATAGTAGTCACACCATATGCCAGTCAATAGTAGTCACACATATAGACACAAATAGTTCAATAAAAGTCACACATATAGACACAGTCAATAGTAGTACACCATAGACACAATAGTATATAAAGACACATATAGACACATAGTCATAGTAGTCACACATAGATAGACACAAGTACATATGAGTAGTCACACATATAGACACCGATTAAATAGTAAGTCACACATATAGACACAGGACAAGTAGTAGTCACCACATATCGACACAGTCAATAGAAAGTCACACATATAGACACAGTCAAAGAAGTCACACATATGACCCACATATAATACATAGAGTACACATATAGCACATATAAGGCATGAATCACACATATAGACATACATTGTCAATAGTCCACAATATAGCACATATAGTCAATAGAAGTCACACATAAGTACAATATAGTCAATTAGAAGTCACACATATAGACATAGTATGTCACAATAAATAGTCACACATATAGACACATTATAGTTCAATAGAAGTCACCACATATAGAACACATATAGTCAAATAGTTAGTCCACACATATAGAACATATAGTCAATAGTAGTCACACATAGACACATATAGCAAGAGAATCCCACATATAGACACATAGTCAATAATAGTCACACATGTTAGACACCATATAGTCATTTAAATAAAAGTCAATCACACATAGGACACATTAACGACAATAAAGTCACCACATAGACACAATATGGGTCAATAGTAGTTACAATATAGACACATATAGTCATTAAAGTCACACATTTAGAAACATAGTCAATAATAGTCCACACATAGTAGGACACATAGTCAATAATAGTCCACATAGTCAATACTATCACAATAGACCAGCATTTATCCATATAGTCACAATAGCAATAAGTCCAATAGACACATTAGTAGTTAAATAATAGTAACACTATATAGACACATATCAAATAATAGTCACACATACACATAGTTCAATAAACAGGTCAAAAATTAGTCCAAATCTGAGGAAAGCCAGTCGGATGACTAGACCAAAGTCTTCAAGAACTAAAACTTCAAGCCAGTTGAGTAATTAATGTAATACAACAGGACAAATATACAATACGTGAGTAAATATCGAATTAACGAATATAGTAAAATGTCTATTATACCACATACGAAGTAAATATCAATTAACGAATAGTGAGTAAAATGTCATCTATTACCAATACGGGAGTAAATATCGAAATAAACGAATATGTGAGTAAAATGTCTATTTATACCAATCCGTGAGTAAATATCGAATTAACAAAATATGGGAGTAAATGTCTATTATACCAATACGAGTAAAATATCGAATTAACGAAATAGTGAGTAAAATGTCTATTATACCAATACGCGAGTAAATATCGAATTAACGAATATGGAGTAAAAGTCTATTATACCAATACGCGAGTAATATTGAATTAACGAATATGCGAGTAAAATGTCTATTATACCAATACGCGAGTAAATATCGAATTAACGAATATGTGAGAAAATGTCTATTATACCAATACGCCAAGGAAATATCGAATTAACGAATATGTGAGTAAAATGTCTATTATACCAATACGCGAGTAAATATCGAATTAACGAATATGTGAGTAAAATGTTTATTATACCAATACGTGAGTAAATATCGATTAACAATAGTGAGTAAAATGTCTATTATACCAATACGTGAGTAATATCGAATTAACAATATGTGAGTAAAATGTCTATTATACCAATATCGAGTAAATATCGAATAACGAATATGTGGTAGTAAAATGTCTATTATACCATATGCAGTAAATATCGAATTAACGAATATGCGAGTAAAATGTCTATTATACCAATGCAAGTAAATATCGATTAATGAATATGTGAGTAAAATGTCTATTATACCAATACGCGAGTAAATATCGAATAAACGAATATGAGTAAAAATGTCTATTATAACCATACACGAGTAAATATCGAATAACGAATATGCGAGTAAAATGTATATTATACAATACGCGTAGTAAATATCGAATTATAACAATAGGAGTAAAATTCTATTATACCAATACGTGAGTAAATATCGAATTAACGATATGTGAGTAAATGTCTATTATACCAATACGCGAGTAAATATCGAATAATAACGAATATGTGAGTAAAATGTCTATTATATACAATACGCAGAGTAAATATCGAATATCGAATATGGTGAGTAAAATGTCTATTATACCAATACGTGAGTAAATATCGAATTACGATATACAAGTAAAATGTCTATTATACCAATACGCGAGTAAATATCGAATTAACGAATATGTGAGTAAAATGTCTATATTACCAATAGCGAGATAAATATCGAATTAACGAATATGTGAGTAAAATGTCTATTATACCAATACGCGAGTAAATATCGAATTAACAAATATAAAGTAAAATGTCTATTATACCAATACGGCAGTAAATATCGAATTAACGAATATGTGAGTAAAATGTCTATTATACCATACGTGAGTAAATATCGAATTAACGAATATAAAGTAAAATGTCTATTATACCAATACGTGAGTAAATATCGAATTAACGAAATATGACGGTAAAATGTCTTTATACCAATACGCGAGTAATATCAAATTAACGAATATACAGTAAAAGTCTATTATACCAATACGCGAGTAAATATCGAATAACGAATATGAGGTAATGTCTATTATCCAATAGCGAGTAAATATCGAATTACGAATATGTGAGTTAAAATGTCTATTATACCAATACGCGAGTAATGATCGAAATTAAGAACTATATAATAAATATGCGAGTGAAAAATGTCCTATATACCAATACAAGTTAAAATCGATTAACGAATATGCGAGTAATGTGATTATACAATACGCAATAAAATATCGAATATTACGAATATGCGAGGAAAATGTCCATAAACCAATACGCAGTAAATCGAATTACGAAATGTGAGTAAAGTCTATTATACCAATACGTGAGTAAATATCGAATTAACGAATATGTGAGTAAAATGTCTATTATACCAATATCGAGAGTAAATATCGAATTAATGAATATGCAGTGTAAAATGTTCTATTATACCAATATGCGAGTAAATATCGAATTAACGAATATGTGAGTAAAATGTCTATTATACCATACGCGAGTATATCGAATAATGAATATGGAGTAAAATGTCTATTATACCAATACCGAGTAAATATCGAATATAACGAATATGGAGTAAAATGTCTATTATCACAATACGTGAGTAAATATGAATAAACGAATAGTGAGTAAAATGTCTATTATACCAATACGCGAGTAAATATCGAATTAATGCAATATGCGAGTAAAATGTCTATTTACAATACTCGAGTAAATATCGAATAACGAATATGCGAGTAAAATGTCTATATACCAATACGGAGTAAAATCGAATAAACAATAGTGAGTAAAATGTCTATTATACCAATACGGAGTAAATATCGAATTAACGAATATGTGAGTAAAATGTCTATTATACCAATACGCGAGTAAAATCGAATTAAGAATATGGGAGTAAAATGTCTATTTCCAATACGCGAGTAAAATATTGAATTAACGAATATGTGAGTAAAATGTCTATTATACCAATATGCAGTAAATATCGAATAACGAATATGTGAGTAAAATGTCTATTATACCAATACGCAAGTAAATATCGAATATCGAATATGTGAGTAAAATGCCTATTATACCTATACGCGAGTAAATATCGAATATTAAAGAATTGTGAGTAAAAGTCTATACCAATACGGGTAAATATCGAATTAACAATAGGATGTAAATGTCTATTATACCAATACGTGAGTAAATATCGAATTAAAACAAATAGTGAGTAAAAGTCTATTATACCAATACGTAGTAAATATCGAATTAACGAATATGTGAGTAAAATGTCTATTATACCAATAGCAGTAAATATCGAATTAAACGAATATGGTAGTATGTAAAATGTCATTATACCAATATGCAGTAAATATCGAATATGAATATGTGAGTAAAATGTCTATCTATTATACCAATACGCGAGTAAATTTCGAATAACGAATATGCAGTAAAATGTCTATTATACCAATACACGAGTAAATATCGAATTAACGAAATGCGTAGGTAAAATGTCTATATACCAATACGCGAGTAAATATCGAATTAACAAATAGGAGTAAAATGTCTTATTATACCAATACGTGAGTAAATATCGAATTAACGAATATGTGAGTAAATGTCTATTATACAAACGCGAGTAAATATCGAATAAACGAATATGTGAGTAAATGTCATTATACCAATAGCGAGTAAATATCGAATATGAATATGCGAGTAAAATGTCTATTATACCAATACGTGAGTAAAATCGAATAACGAATATAGTAAAATGTCTATTATACCAATACGCGAGTAAATATCGAATTAACGAATATGTGGTAAAATGTCTATTATACCAATATGCAGTAGTAGTAATATCGAATTAAACGAATATGTGAGTAAAATGTCTATTATACCAATACGTGAGTAAATATCGAATTAACAAAATGTCAAGTAAAAATGTCTATTAACCAATAGTGAGTAAATATCGAATTAACGAATATGTGAGTAAAATGTCATTATACCCCAATACGTGAGTAAATATCGAATTAACGAATTACAAGTAAAAGTCTATTATACCATGTGAGTAAATATCGAATTAACGAATATGCGAGTAATGTCTATTATACCAATACCGAGTAAATATCAATTAACGAATATAAGTAAAATGTCTATTATACCAATACGCGAGTGGTAATATTCGAATTACGAATATGTGAGTAAAATGTCTATTATACCAATAGCGAGGTAAATATCGAAATAACGAATATGTGAGTAAAATGTCTATTATACCAATACGCGAGTAAATATCGAATTAACGGAGATGGAGTAAAATGTCTATTATACCAATAGTGAGTAAATATCGAATTAACGAATATGTGAGTAAATGTCTATTATACCAATAACGAGAGTAAATTCGAATTAAACGAATATGTGAGTAAAATGTCTATTATACCAATACGCGAGTAGAAATATCGAATATCGAATATGGGAGTAAAATGTCTATTATACCCAATCGGAGTAAATATCGAATTAACGAATATGTAAGTAAAATGTCTATTATACCAATAGCAGTAGAGTAATATCGAATAATCGAATATGTGAGTAAAATGTTATTATACCACATATGCGAGTAAAGTAAATATCGAATTAACGAATAATGTGAGTAAAATGTCTATTATACCAATACGTGAGTAAATATCGAATTAACAAATATACAAGTAAAATGTCTATTATACCAATTACGTGAGTAAATATCGAAATATACGAATATGTGAGGTAAAATGTCTATTATACCAATACGGAGTAAATATAGAATTAGAATATACAAGTAAAAGTCTATTTTATACAATACGTGAGTAAATATCGAATTAAAGAATATGCGAGTGTAAAATGTCATTATACCAATACCGAGTACATATAAAATTAACGAATATACAAGTAAAATGTCTATTATACCAATACGCGAGAGTAAATATCGTCGAAGTAAGAATATGTGAGTAAATGTATTATACCAAATATCGAGTAAAATAGCGAAATTACGAATATGTGAGTAAAATGTCTATTATACCATACGCGAGTAAATATCGAATTAACGATAATATGAGTAAATGTCCATATACCATACACAAGTAAATATCGATATTAACGAATATGACGGTAAATGTCTATATAACCAATACGCAGTAAATATCGAATTAATCGAAATATGGGAGGTAAAATGTCCCCCCCCATATACCAATAGATAGTAAATACGGACAGCCGCCGCAGACCTCAGACCAGAACAGAACCTAGAGTCCCCAGACTAGTCAGCAGAAACCCCTCCCCCCCCCTCAGAAACCAGACCAGACCAGACAGAAACCGAGAAACAGAACAGAGCCAGATCAGAAGACAGAAACCAGACAGACCAGAAACAGAGAGCAGACACAGAAACCAGACCAGCCAGAAACCAGCGCAGACCAGACCAGCCAACAGAAACCAGGAATCAGCAGTACCAGACGAGACCACAGGAAACAGAAAAGAAACCCAGAAAACTCAGACAGACAGAAACAGCCAGACCCCAGGATCAGAAAGCCCCAGAAAGCCGAAAGCAGATCCCAGAACCCCAGAAACCCAGAGAGCAAAGACCCCCAGAAAAGAGACGAAACAGCCAGCCGAAAAACTCTCAAGACCCCACTAGACAGACCGAACACACAGACCGAACAGAACTAGACCAGAACCGCCAGAAAGCAGAAGAACCAGAAACCCAAGAATAAAGACAGAACAGAAAAAACAGCAGACACCAGAAAGTCCTAGGCAGACCCATGAGCAACCCCAGCAGAAAAGGAAATAGAACAGACAGCAGAAATCCAGAAAGCCAGAAACCCATGACAGCAGCAAGAACAGACAGAACAGAAACCAAGACCGTCAGACCCAGACAGTCAGAAAGAAAGCCAAGAAACAGACCAGCAGAAACAGACCCCCCAGAAACACAGACCACCCTAGCCCTAAGAAAAGTCAGATCTAGACGACAACGATACAGAAAAGCAGAACAGAAGAACAGACCAGCCCAGCAGAACAAGACATGAGAGCCCCCAGACACATCCCAGAGAAGACACAGACAGAACAGCCCAGAAACAGCAGGACCCAGAAAAGCAGACAGAAATCCCTCCTCAGAAAGACTCTCAGAAACCCAGAATCCTCCCAGAAAAAGAAAGACAGTCCGAAAGAGAAAGAAACAGACAGAACGCAGCCCGCCCAGAAGACTTCCCAGCCAGCCCAGAAGAAAGCAGAAACCATGCCAGAAACAGCAGAACAGGACGCAGAAACGACAGACCCAGACGAACCCAGCCAGAAACCATGCAGAAAACAGAAACCCAGAACCAGAAAATAGACAGAAAGACAGATAGAAATCAGACAGCAGAAAGTAGAAAGACCCAGACAGACCCAGACAGAAGAGAAAACAGAACCCCAGAACAGTCAGAACAGAAGACGCCCAGAAGTTCCCGCCCGCAGAAGACAGAACCAGAACAGAAACACGAGCCCTATCAGACAGCCCATAGAACAGACAGCAGCCCCCAGAAGACCAGAACCAGCCAGCCCCCCCCCCCCAGCAGACCACAGACCCCCACGCCAGAAAAGACAATGAGACCAGCGAAAGAATCAGACCCAGATCCAGCAGGACATCAGAGCCAGCCAGAACGCTTCTCCAGAAATAGACTCAGCAGACCCGAGATCCAGCAGCCACATCAGAAATGCAGAACCCAGTGAACCCACCCCATCGCAGAACTCCCAGACAGAAGCAGACAGAAAGGCCAGACAGCAGCCCGGACATCCCACCAGACACTAGCCCAGACAGAAGACCACCAGAACACTCACAGAATCCCGATGACCAGAAACAGAGAACCAGAAACAGCCAGAACCATCTCTCAGACCGAAAACAGACCCAGAAACAGACAGCAGCACCAGCATCAGACAGACAGGACCCCATGAACCCAGCCCCTAGAAACGACACCAGCAGAAACATGAACAGATCAGACAGAGACCAGTCTAGACACAGCAGCAGCAGCACAGCAAAGCCCAGCAGACAGAGAGCCAGCAGAGCAGAAGCCAGCAGATAACCAGGAAACAGCAGCAGACAGAAAGCAGGTCCAGAAACCAGAACAAGAAACAAGAAACCAACCACAGAGAAAAGCCAGAACCGCAGACCAGCAGAACCAGAAAGAGACAGCGCAGAACCCAGACTGAGAAAGGACAGACAGACAGACGCAGACAGATCAGAAAGCCCATGAAACCAGAAACCCCCCCCCCAGACCCAGACAGGAAGACAGACAGGAAAATCCCAGCCAGACAGGGAGAATAGTCCCAGAGCAGCAGCAGCCAGACCCAGACCATGACCCCAGACAGCAGAAACACACCAGAATACAGCTAGAAATCAGATCCAGCCAGACCCAGAAAAGCAGAGACTTCACAGACCCGAAATCAGAACGCCCAGCAGTAGACCAGGAAACAGCCCAGACAGATACCGCAGAAACCACGAAAAGAAAGTAGAAAGCCAGCAGAATCAGCAGCCCCAGAAAGGCCAGCAGAAAGCCCAGAAGCAAGCAAATCCAGGACAGCAGACAGAAGAAGAGCAGCAGACCAGAATGCATCCAGCCAGCAGGCAGACTCCAGAAACACCCAGACAGAAATCAGCACTAGGCCCGAAACCCAGACACTAGAAAGCCAGAAGACTAACAGCCAGCAAGACAGAAATTCTCAGCAGAACCCAGACCCAGAACAGAACACAGCAGAAAGCAGACCAGAAGACCAGAAGAACCCAGAAACCACCAGAAAGCTCCAGAACAAGACCACAGACCCGAAAAGACCCAGAAAGTCCACAGCAGAAAACAGACACAGAAGAAACAGACCCCAGCCAGCCCAGGAGACCCAAGACCAGACAGGCAGCAGACAGAGACCAGACAGAAACCCCCAGAAAGAGACAGACTCACCGACAGACCACAGAACAGCCCTCGACCTCCAGAACAGAAACCAGAAGGCCCAGAAAAGCACAGAAACCAGACAGAAGGCAAGAACCCCGCCCCAGACCAGAACAGACCCCCAGAAACAGCAGAAACAGAACAGAATTCAGACCAGCCCACGCCCAGAAATCCACCAGAAAATGAAGAAACCAGCAGAAACCGACAGACAGACAGAAACCAGAAAGTCTAGCGAGACAGACCATACCAGACAGGAACAGAACAGAAACAGAAACCCCAAGAAAGCCCAGACCGACGAAAAGAAAACCAGTCAGAACCCCAGAAATCAGACAGCAGACGGAAAAAAACCAGCATCTCGAACAGAAACAGAAATCATAGACAGAACAGAAAGCCAGACAGCCAGAAAAGACAGGAAAGAAACCCCATGCAGAACCAGAATCCCAGATCAGAAACAGAACAGAAACAGGACAGAAAGACCCTAGACAGGACCAGATGACAGAGATCCCCAGACCCAGCGACCCAGAAACAGATCAGATCCTAGACCCCCAGACCCACCTCAGACCAGAAGACAGACACTCAGAACAGACCAGAACAGCCGCAGGTCAGCTAGTCAGAATAGTACCGAACCGACAGAAAGCAGCCTCAGCCAGAAAACCCCACAGAAACCAGACAGCCAGCAGACCAGCCAGCAAAGCCAGAAACAGCCAGACCTCTCAGAAACAGACACTCAGACCACGAATACAGAAACAGACCACCAGAACCCAGACAGCCTACACTCAGCAAACCAGACCAGAAATCCCACAGAAACCAGCAGAACAAGCCGACCAGACCAGACCCCCTAGACCCCAGAACCCTAGAATAGTCGCCCAGAAGAGAGACAGAAAACAGAAACAGCAGAACCAGACAGCACCCCCACGACAGACAGAAACAGCAGAACACAGAAACACAGAAAGCAGAAAGATCCAGACCAGATCAGCCACCCAGAACCCCCGAGACAGAACTCACAGCAACCAGCACCCCCCAGAACAGAAACCAGAAACGCAGAACAGGACAGAACTCAGAAAGAAAATCAGCAGCCTAGCTCACCCCGAAAGACTCAGCCAGACCCAGAACAGAACCCAGCCCAGCAGAATCATCAGACCAGAAACAGACCCAGACCAGAGCACAGAAACAGACAGGACAGAACAAGAACCAGACCAGACAGGCAGACAGAAAACAGAAACAGACAGCACTCAGAACCCCCAGCCAGAGAATCCAGGACAGAACCAGAACAGACCAGAAATAGAAGACAGAAAACAGACAGAAACCCAGAAATCCAGCAGAAAAGAAGACCCTCAGAGCAGCAGAATCAGAAACCCCGAGAGAAACCCGGACCGACAGCCGACCAGAAAGACCACGCAGCACCCAGACAGAAGCCACGAAAGAAATCCAGACAGACCAGGACCAGAAAAGACAGAAGCCAGACAGAAAGAAACACCGCCCCAGGAAGCCTCCCCGACCAGACAGAACCCAGATCGCCCCAGACGCAGAAGACCAGACAGAAACAGAAACGGGAACCTAGAAGCAGACAGACAGCAGACAGCCACATGCCACTCCAGAAAGCCGCAGAAGCATTGCACAGCAGACGAGACCCCAGAAGCAGACAGAATAAAGACAAACACAACAGACCAGAACCTAGACAGAAGCAGAATCCAGCAGAATCAGACCCCGAAACCCAGCCAGAACAGAACAGGGAAAACCACACAGAAACCAGAACAGACCAGACAGAAACAGCTTGCCAGAACAGAACAGAACCAGACAGTCAGCAGACCAGACCGCAGAACCAGCAGAAACAGACAGCAGAAACAGAAAAGACTCAGAAACAGAACCAGAAACCCAGGAAGAGCAGACAGAACAGGAAACCCAGGCAGAACCGACAGAACCCAGAACCAGGACCCAGAAGCCAGAAACCAGACCGAAACAGAAACCAGAACAGCAGAAACAGAAACCCCAGCAGAAAGCCAGAAACAGACAGCCAGAAACCAGACAGAAATAAGACCAGGAACCCAGACAGAACAGCAGCAGAACAGCAGAAAAAGAAAGAACCCCAGCAGAACCAGGGGGCAGCACCCAGAACGACCCCGACAGAATCAGAAACAGACAGCAGAACAGAAAAGAAGCACAGACCAGCACAGCCCAGAAACAGAGAAAAAGAAACAGCAGACAGCAGAAAAGAACCAGAAACAGGCAGACCGCAGCACGAACAGAACCGAACAACAGAAACCCCAGAAAGAAACAGCCAGCAGCCAGAAACAAGACACCAGCAGAAAAGAAACAGAAACAGAAAGGCAGAAAAGAAACAGAAACCAGAAGAAAAGACAGAACAGAAACAGGACACCAGAAAACAGGAAGACAAGAAACCAGACTCAGAAGCCAGCAGAACAGAACAGAAACACAGAAGAACAGAAACAGACCAGACACACCCCAGAAACAGCCCCAGAAATCCAGCAGAAGACCCAGAAAACACAGCCAGAACCGAAACAGAACAGAAACCAGAGACCCCAGGAAACAGAACCAGAACAGACAGAAACAAGAACCACAGACGCAGAAGAAACAGCCCAGAACAGAACAGAACAGCCCCAGAAAGCAGACAGACAGCCCCACCCAGAACAGAACAGCCAGAGAAACGACCCAGACAGAAAAGAATCCAGCAGAAACCCGCCACCACCAGAAGAAGAAAAAGAAACAGCCCGAAACAGAAACAGACAGAACCACCCGACAATCTGATTATCATGTCTTCCGCGAATATTGCCCACTCACGAACCCGCAACCGCCCACAGAAATTTACAGAACCCGTTCACAGCACCCCCCACCACACAGAGATCACAGGAAGAATGGTAAGTCCCCCAGGAGGATGAGAGACAGCATCACCCCAGAACCCCCAAGGAATATACCACCGCGAGAAAGACAGAACCCCAGAACCAAAGGACCAGACCCTCAGAAAGCAGAAAGCAGAAACCAGAAACAGACAGACAGAAACCGAACAGAAAAGAACCCCAGAAAGCCGCGAAGACAGAACAGACAGCCAGACAGAACCAGAAACCGAAACAGGAAAAGCAGACAGCCAGAAAGAGCAGACAGACGCAACGCCAGACCCAGAAACAGAAAACAGAAAAAGGACAGACCAGAAAAGACAGAAACAGAACCAGAAAAGAGAACCCCCCCCAGACAGCAGACCAGCCAGAACAGAAGACAGAACCAGAACAGAACCCCAGAACCACACAGAACCCCCCAGCCACCCAGAACAGAAACCAGAAAAGACACAGTCCTACAGAACACACCCAGCCCCAGATAGCCCGAATCCCCCAGGAGAAAAACAAGAACCAGAAACAGCCAGCCCAGAAAGCAGAAACCACAGCAGAACCAGACAGAAAAGAAAACAGAAACAGAAGCAGAAACCAGAAAGACAGAAACAAGAAGCGAAACCCAGAAAACCAGCAACAGAAAACCCAGCAACAGACAGAACCCCAGAACAGCCAGAGACAGAAACAGCCCAGCCAAGAACAGAAACAGACAGGAACAGAAACCAGCAGAAAACAGCAGGAAACAGACAGAACAGACAGCCCCAGAAACGAACCCCCAGAAACAGGAAACACAGAGTAAAGACCAGCCAGAACCAGACAGAAACATGAACAGCCAGAAACGACAACCAGAAACAGACACAGAAACAGAAAGAAACCAGCAGAAAACAGTCAGACCCAGCCAGCCCCCCCAGAAAACCAGACCAGCGCCCCACAGAACAAGCAGAAAGCCGACAGTCAGACCCAGACAGAAAAGAAACACAGCCAGAAAAGGCAGACAGACAGACAGAAGCAGCAGCAGACCAGAAAACAGCAGAGACAGCAGATCCAGAACAGAGACAGAAAAGAAAAGAAACAGAACGCCAGACAGAAAAGAAAAGAACCAGAAAGAAACCAGAAACAGAAACCCCAGAAACAGCCCAGAAACAGACAGAAACAGAAAACAGAAACAGACAGCCAGAACAGACACAGCCAGAAAAGCAGAAGACAGAGACAGCACCAGAAAAGACCCCAGAACCCCCCCAGAACCGAGCAGAAAACAGACCCCACACAGAAGACCAGAAACCAGAACAGAAACAGACCAGCAGAACAGAAAAAGCCAGCCCAGAAACCAGAACAGAGACCAGCCAGAAACAGGAACAGAAACACAGAAACAGAAACCAGACCCAGACAAGAAAAGACAGACCAGAACAGAAACAGACAGAAAGAAAAGAACCAAGACCAGAAAAAACCCAGCCAGACCCACAGACAGAACAGACAGAAAGCCAGCAGTCAGACAGCCCAGAACGAAACCAGCCAGCCAGAACAGAAACAGAAAGTAGCAGAAACACGAACAACAGAAAAGACACCCAGAAGCACACCAGACCAGCAGAACCCAGAACCCAGAACAGCAGACCAGATCACAGAACAGCAGCAGAGACAGAAAGAGACCCAGAAAACAGAACAGACCAGCCAGCAGAAAAGACAGACAGAAACAGGACCACAGACCCAGAAACAGAAACAGACAGGAAGGGCACAGAAACAGAATCCCAGAACCAGACAGAACCAGAACCCCAGAACCACAGGAAGCAGAAAGCAGAGAACCGACCAGACCAGAAACCAGACAGCCAGAAGCCAGAACCCCAGAAACAGACCCAGAAAAGCAGAACCCCAGCAGACAGGGACCAGACCAGAAAAAGACCAGAACAGAAACAGAAGGACAGCAGAAAGCAGAAACGGCAGACCAGCCCCAGCAAGAAACCAGAGCCAGAACAGACCCCCAGAAACAGACAGACCCCAGAAACGAAACCAGAACAGAAACCAGAACCAGACCCACAGACAGGACCAGAAACAGAACCCAGAACAGAAAGAACAGACCAGTCCGAAACAGTCAGAACAGAAAAAAGAACACAGACCCCAGAACCCAGCACACCAGGACGAAACAGACGAAAAGCCAGCCCGAAACAGCAGACCAAGCAGAACCCCGAAACCCAGACAGCAACTGAAACAGAACAGACAGAGCAGAATCAGAACAGCAGAAACACCAGCAGAACCCAGAACCAGACGACAGCAGCAGTCGCAGAACAGAAATCAAGACCCGAAACAGCAGAAACCAGCAGAAACAGAACGAGGCAGAAAACCAGACAGCCAGGTCGAAACCAGCCAGAAACAAGAAACCGAACAAAAGAAACCCCAGCCAGCAGAACCCAGAACAGACAGCCAGGAAACCACAGCAGCCAAGAAACACAGAACCAGAACCCAGAACCCGAAACAGAACAGACAGAAAGAAACCAGAAACATCTGCAGAAACAGACAGAGCAACAAGAAAGCCAGACACAGGAAACAGAACAGACAGACAGAAACGCAGAACAGACCAGACCAAGAACCCAGAAGAAATAGAGTTCAGACAGAGAACCAGCAACCAGACAGACCAGGAACCACAGACACAGAACCCCCGAAATCAGAAAGCCAGACCGCAGAAACACGGAAAAGACCAAGCAGAACAGAAACAGAACCAGAACCCAGAAACCAGAACCAGACAGAACAGACAGAAACACAGCCAGGAACAGAACCAGGACAAGAACCAGAAACACCCCTCAGACAGCAGACAGACAGACAGAAGACAGAAACAGAAACCAGCAGGACAGCAGGACCCACCCCAGACAGGAACAGCAGAACAGAAACCAGAGAAAACAAGACAGCAGAAACCCAGCAGAAACCCCCAGAACCAGAAAGAAACAGAAAACCAGCAAAGCCAGACCAGCAGAAAAAAAAGCAGAAAGAAACAGAAACCAGAAACAGCAGAAACCAGAAACCACATGAAACCCAGCAGAAGAAACCAGAACAGAAGAACAGAACAGAACCCCCCAGAAGCCAGAAAGAACAGAAGGAAACAGAAACGGAACCCTCAGAACATGCCAGACAGCAGAAGAAAAAGCAGGACAGAAACAGCAGCAAGACCAGCAGAAGAAACTCAGCAGCAGAAAACCAGAAAAAGAACAGACAGCAGCATGAAACCAGAAACAGACAGACAGAGAAAGCAGCAGAACAGACAGACCAGAAACAGACAGCCAGAAACACCAGCAGAACACAGAACAGAAGAAATACCGAAAAGCAAGCCCAGAAACCCAGGAACCCCAGACCAGACAGAAACCAGGCCCAGACAAGAAAAGAACAGAAACAGAACAACCCAGCCAGAACACCAGCAGAAGAGCAGAACCCGAACAGCTCCAGAACCCAGACAGCAGAAGCGAATCCCAGCCAGACAGAGAAAGAACAGAAAAGCCAGAACAGAAACAGAAAGAACACACAGAACAGCAGCAGACAGAACAGAAACGACAGAACCCGAACAGCAGGACCCAGACCAGAAAAGACAGACAGAAACAGAACCAGGAAGACCAGAACAGAAAGCCCAGCCAGAAACAGAACAGAACAGAAACAGAAAAGCGAAACAGAACCAGACAGGAAACAGCAGAAACAGAAAAGAAGAAGAACCACAGAAAAGAAAGAAGAAAAGGCGAAACAGAAACAGACAGACCAGAACAGAAGAAAAGCACAGAAACAGACAGAGCAGAACAGAAACCCAGCAAGAAACCCCCACCGAAAAAGCAGCCAGAAAACACAGAAAACCCCAAAACCAGAACACAGAAAAGCAGAACCCAGCAGCCAGAAGACAGACCAGACCAGGAGACAGAAACAGACAAACCCAGAAAAAAGAAACACAAGAAAGCCAGAAACCAGCCAGCCAGAAAGCAGACAGACCCAGACCCAGACCGCCCCAGCAGAAACCAGAACAGAACGCAGACAGAAACCACCAGACACCAGCAGAAACCCAGGCCAGCAGAAGCAGAAACAGAAAACCCCCAGACAGACAGAACAGAAACAGAACAGACCAGACAGAAACCAAGAAACACCAGAACCACCAGAACCAGACCCAGCAGAAGAACGAAAACAAGCAGAAACACCAAAGCCAGAACAGAAAACAGAAACCAGAACCAGCAGAAAGAAACCAGAACACAGCAGCAGAAACCAGACCCCAGACCAGAAACGCAGCAGACGCCAGCCAGACAGAAAGAAACAGCCCCAGCCAGAAACAGACCAGCAGAAACAGAAACAGAAAACAGGACAGAACACAGAAACAGAACCAGAAACAGGAAACAGCGAAACAGAATACAGAACAGAACAGAACCATGCCAGAAGCCAAGAGAAACAGACAGAACCACAGACAGCCCGCAGACAGCAGCACAGACCAGACAGACAGAGACTCCCGACCAGAAAAGCACAGAAGCAGCAGCAGAAACAGAGGCAGAACAGAAAGCAGAAACACTCCAGAACCAGCAGCCAGAAACCAAGACCAGCCAGACCAGACAGGAAGAAACAGACAGCCTCCAGAAGCCAACAGCCAGACCAGAACAGAAAGAGAAGACGAACAGAAAAGCCAGAAGCAGACCGACAGAACACAGGAAACAGGCAGCAGAACGAACAGTCAGACAGACACCAGAAACACCAGCCCGCAGAAACAGAACAGCCAGCACAGCAGAACCCAGACCAGCAGAACAGGAACAGACAGACACAGAACAGAAGCAGAAACCCCAGAACAGAGAGACAAAGACAAGAATCAGCAGCCAGAAACAGACAGAAGAAAAGGCAGACAGAAGCAGACAGCAGACCCGCAGAACCCAGAAACCAGAAAACGAAACCCCAGCAGCAAGAATGAACCCAGAACACAAGACCACCAAGACAGACCAGCAGACAGAACACCCAGGACAGAACAGGACAGACAGAAACAGAGACAGACAGCAGAACCCAGAGAAGAAAGCAGAAACAAAGAACAGGACCCCAGACCAGCCCAGCAACAGACAGAACAGAAACCGACCACCAGAAGACAGAAAACAGCCCAGAAACAGCACGCCAGACACCACAGACACGACAACAGAACAGCACCAGAGACAGCCAGCCAGACAGAACAGCATTACAGAAAGCAGACAGAAACCAGAACAGCGCAGAACCGAAACCCCAGAAACAGCCAGCCAGCAAACCCCAGAAAAAGAACAGACAGAACAGCCAGAACACAGAGAAACACCACCACAGAACAGAGAAAACAGAAAAGCAGAAGAAACCAGAACAAGCAGGCAAGAAACCCAGCCAGCCAGCCAGAAACCAGACAGCAGAACCCAGAGCCCTCAGCAGAAGAAACAGAAACAGAAACCACCAGACCGAAAGCCCAGAAGAAACCCCCAGGAAACAGAACAGAACCAGAATAGAAACATACCAGAAACTTTTGACAGACAGCAGAACACCAGAACCCCCAGAACCAAAAAGAAAGCAGAACCAGACCCAGACCAGCAGCCAGCAGACAGAAGCAGACAGACCACCAGACAGAAACCCAGGCGCCAGAACAGAAACAGCAGACAGCACAGACAGAAGAACAGACCCAGACAGAACAGAACGGCAGAAACAAAGAAACAGCCAGAGAACAGAAACAGAAGAACACCAGGAAACCCAGGCCCCCAGAGAAAAGAAAGCAGCCCCGAAAGCAGAACAGAAACCACAGAAACAGAAACAGAAACAGAAACAGAAGCACAAGGACCGAAACACAGGACAGAACAGCCCAAGAAAGAAACGAACCAGCAGAACCAACAGACCAGAACCAGAAACCAGACAGACCAAAGAAAAAGTCCTCCACTGTGAGGTGGTGGTTTCGGACATCTGAGGTGAACTGTGGAAAATTAAAGCGTCTGAGAGACAGAGGATGAATGAAGGGAGATGGGATTCTCTGTGGAGGGCATGTATCTTGAGCCTCCCGGAGGACTGTTGATGTCTACTGGTGATGGTTTCCGCTTTGTTTCTAACACTTTCCCTTTTTTTGCCCATTGACTGTTGATATTTTCAAAAAAGGGAGCATACTGTTTTAAGGGAGTTAGCTACCGCTTAGACCCTAGTGTCTGTTCTTATATTTATCGGTAAATATATTCAACGTTCAGAATTTATGCTGTTCAATATGGAATTAGTTATTTTAAATGAAAATTTGTTGTATTTTCTGTTCGTCTTGTCTGTGTGTGGGAATTTACGAGTGTTTGGTAAAGTTGCAGTTTTTCTTTAGAATGTGTGCTTTATATAATGGTGAATGGGGCGTATGAAGGGACTTCCTCCCCAATCTCTGATTAGTTATCTACATTCTTCTTTATATAGGATAAAGTTTAATATTTGTCTGAAAGTTCAGACGAAAATGTATTTTATTTAAAGTTTTTTTTTGTTTTTTTATTCTTTTTTGGACTTGTGGAAAGACAAGGGACAACTTTAATAAGTGAAGCCAACTTTCCCTTTTACTGTAGTGCTGAAACTGTTTTGCTGTTCCCCCCTCCCTTTTTTTTATGACCGTTTATTTTTAAAGTGATGTAACGGCTTATTTACGTTTACTATTGTGTGATCTAAAATTCTGTAGGGTAATGTATGGAATGTTGGAATGTTAATATTCATGTATTTGTTACTAAATAAAAATCCCTAATATACACTATCAATAGGGAAATAGGGTGAACCACGGGACACTATCCAGGTTACCTACTATACACTCAATAGGATAGGTGTGATGAAACACGGGGACACTATCCAGGTACCTAATATACACTATCAATAGGGATAGGGTGCTGAAAACACGGGAAACTATCCCGGTACCAATATACACTATCAATAGGGAAAGGGTGAAACTACGGGGGACAGTCCATGTACCTAATATACACTACAATATGGATAGGGTGAAAACACGGGGACACTGTCCGGCGTACCTGAATATATACTATCAATAGAGATAGGGTGAGACAGGGGACACTTTGTCCAGGTATAACATACACTATCAATAGGGATTAGGGTGAACACAGGGGACACTATCCAGGTACCTAATATCACTCTATCAATAGGGTAGGGTGTGGAAACACGGACCACTATCCAGGTACCTAATAGACACTATCAATGGAGATAGGGTGAACACGGGGGACCTATCAGGTACCTAATATATACTATCAATAGGATGGGGTGATTGAAACCGGGCGACACTGTCCAGGTACCTAATATACACTATAAAACCAATATGTATAGGGTGAAAACACGGGGGACAATTGTCCGGGTACCTATATATACTATCAAATAGGAGATAGGGTGAATGAACACGGGACCACTATCCAGGTACCTAATATTATTACTATCAATAGGGATTAGGGTGAAACACGGGGACACTATCCAGGTACCCTAAATACATATTATAGGGATAGGGTGAAACACGGGGGGACAATATCCGGTACCTAATATTCACTATACTAGGATGGGTGAAACAGGGGACACTGTCCAGGTACCTAATTATTATCAATAGGGATAGGTGAAAACACGGGGACACTATTCCCAGGTACCAATATAACTATCAATAGGGATAGGGTGAAACACGGGGACACTATCCAGGTTACTAATATATACTATCAATAGGGATAGGCGTGAAACACGGGGGACACTAGACAGGTATACCTCAATACACTATCAATAGGGGATTAGGGTGAAACACGGGGACACTATCCAGGTACCTAATAGACCTATCAATATGGAAGGTGAAACACGGGGGACACTTCCAGGTACCTAATATACACTACAATAGGGATGGGTTGAAAACACGGGGACATATCCAGGTACCTAAGATACACTATCAATAGGGATAGGGTGAAACACGGGCGACACTATCCAGGTACCAATATAAAAGATCAACAGGGGATAGGGTGAAACACGGGGGACACTATCCAGGTACCTAATATACATATCAATAGGGATAGGGGTGAAACACGGGAGATACTATCCAGGTACTAAATATATACTATCATAGGATAGGGTGAAACACGGGGAACACTGTCCAAGGTACCTAAATTACACTATCAATGGGATAGTGAAACACGGGGACACTATCAAGGTACAGAATATATAATATACAATAGGGATAGGGTGAAACACGGGGGACACGCCAGGTACCCTAATATACACTATCAATAGGGATAGGGGGAAACACGGGGACACTATCCAGGTACCTAAAATATACTATCAATAGGGATGTTGGGTGTGAACCACGGGGGAAACTGTCAGGTCCTAATATATCTATCGATAGGAAGGGTGAAACACGGGGAACACTATCCAGGTACCTAATATATATATCAATAGGGATAGGCGTTGAACACAGGGACAACTATCCACGGTACCTATATATACTATCAATAGGGATAGGTGAAACAGGGGACACTATCCAGGTAACTAATTACACTATCAATAGGGATGGGGTGCTGAACACGGGGACACTTCCAGGTACCTAATATACACTATCAAATAGGGAAGGGTGAACACGGGGACACTATCAAGGACCATTTAACACTATCAAATAGGGATAGGTGTGTGGAACACGGGACACTATCCAGCTACTCATATATACTATCAATAGGGATAGGGTGGAAACACGGGACACTATCCAGGTACCAATATATATAATCAATAGGGATAGGGTTTGTAAACACGGGGACACTATCCAGGTACCTAATATACACTATCAATAGGGATAGGGTGAAACACGGGACACTCGTCGGGTACCTAATATACACTATCAATAGGGGAACTAGGGTGAAACAGGGGACACGTCCAGGTACTTGATATACACTATTAATAGGGATTAGGTGATGTGAAACACGGGGACACATCCAGGACCTATATATACACTATCAATAGGGATAAGGGTGGGAAAAACACGGTGGATACTATCCAGGTACTAATAGACCTATTAATAGGATAGGGTGAAAACACGGGGACCAACTTATTTTCCCCCAGGTACCTAAAGACACTATCAATAGGGAGAGGGTGAAACATGGGGACCACTATCAGGTACCTAATATACACTATCAATAGGTCAATAGGGATAGGGTGGAAACACGGGACACTCTCCAGTACCTAATTACAGTATCAATAGGGATAGGGTGAAACACGGGGACACTGTCCAGGTACCTATATACACTATCCAATAGGATGGGGTGAAACACGGGGGGGACAACTGTCCCGGTACCTAAATATACTATCAATAGGGATAGGGTGAGGACACGGGGACACTATCCAGGTACCTTAATATACACTATCAATAGGGATAAGGTGAAACACGGGGACATATCCAGGTACCCTAATATCCACTATCAATAGGGATAGGGTGTAAACAGGGGACACTATCCAGGTACCTAATATACACTAAAATATGGATAGGGTGAAACATGGGGCACTGTCAGGTACCTAATATACAACTATCAATAGGGATAGGGTGTGAAACACGGGGACACTGTCCGGTACCTAATAGACACTATCAATAGGGATAGGGTGAAACACGGGGACACTGTCCAGGTACCTAATATAACTATCAAAGGGATAGGGGGAAACACGGGGGACAATGTCCAGGTACCTAATATACACATCAATAGGGATAGGGTGTTGAAACACGGGGGACAATGTCCAGGTACTAATATATACTATCATAGGGATCGGGTGAGACCACGGGGACCAATATCCAGGTACCTAATTATACCAATATTCAATAGGGATAGGGTTGAAAACCAGGGGACATGTCCAGGTACCTATATACAACTATCAATAGGGATAGGGTGATGGAAAACAGGGGACACTGTCCAGGTACTACTATACACTACAATAGGATAGGGGGAAAACGGGGACACTATCCAGTTACTAATAACCACTCTCAATCGGGATAGGGTGAAACACGGGGACACATACAGTAACCTAATTACATATCAATAGGGATGGGTGAAACATGGGCCCCACCACTGTCCCCAGGTACCTAATATTACCTATCAATAGGGATATGGGGGAAACACGGGGGACATATCCAGTTACTAATATACACTACAATAGGGATAGGGTGAAACAACGGGACACTATCCAGGTACCTAAATACACATCAATAGGGATAAGGTGATGAAACCGGGGGACACTGTCAGGTACCTTTACACTATCAATAGGGATAGGGGGGGAAAACCTGGGGACACTATCCAGTTACTAATATTAACACTATACATAGGATAGGTGAAACACGGGGACATATCCAGGTACCTAATATACACGTATCAATAGGGATGGGGGAAAAACGGGGAACATATCCAGTACCTAATATACACACATAATAGGGGGATAGGGTGAAACACGTGGACACTATCCACGGCCTTACCTAATATATACTATCAATAGGGATAGGTGAAACACAAGGGAACACTATCCAGGGTACCTAATAGTATACTATTCAATAGGGGGGATTTAGGGTGAATGAAAACGGGGACACTATCCAGTTTACCTAAAGACAGTATCAATAGGGATAGGGATAAACACAGGCACTATCAGGTAACCTAATATATATATCAGAGGGCTAGGGGAAACACGGGGACACTATCCAGGTACATAATATACACTATATAGGGATAGGGTGACGAAACATGGGGGACCACTGTCCAGGTACCTAATATACACTATCAATGGGATAGGGGGAAACACGGGGACACTATCCAGCTACATAAATACACATATAATAGGCGATTAGGGTGAACACGGGGACAACTATCCAGGTACCTAATATACACTATCAATAGGGATAGGGGGAAAGGAAGGAAACACGGGACGACACTATCCAGTTTACCTAATATACACTATCAATAGGGATAGGGTGAAAAACACGTGGACACTATCAAGTACCTAATATATACTATCCAATAGGTAGGGTGAAAAACAGGGACACTATCCAGGTACCTAATATGAACTATCAATAGGGATAGGGGAACACGGGGACACTATCCAGTTACCTAAATATACAGTATCAATAGGGATAGGGATAAACACAGGACACATCCAGGGGACCTAATACTAGACTATCCAATAGGGATAGGGTGAAACCGGGGACCACTACCAGGTACCTAATATATACTAGTCAATAGGGATAGGGTGAAACACGGGGAACAATATCAGGTACCTAAATATATATATCAATGGGATAGGGTGAAACACCCGGGGACACTGTCCAGCGTACCTAATATATACTATCAGAGGGTAGGGGGAAAAACGGAAGACACACTATCCAGAGTACAATATATACTATAATAGGGCTAGGTGAAAGACGGGGGTACACTGTCCAGGTACCTAATATAAACTATCCAATAGGGATAGGTGAAACGGGGACACTGTCCAGGTAAACCTAATATTACACTACAATAGGGATAGGGTGAAACACTGGGGAACTATCCAGGTACCTATAATACGATCAATAGGGATAGGGTGTGAAACACGGGGACCACTATTCCATGGTACCTATATATACTATCAATAGGGCTAGGGGACACCCGGGAACACTATCCAGCTACCTAAGATACAATATCAATAGGATAGGGTGAAACACGGGACACTATCCAGTTACCTAATCTTCCACTATCAATAGGGATAGGGATAATAAACCCGGGGCACAATATCCAGGTACCTTAATATACAGCTATCAATAGGGGGAGAGGTGAAACACGGGGACACTATCCAGGTACCTAATATCTATACTATCAATAGGGATAGGGTGAAACGGGACACTATCCAGGTACCTAGATCTACCCATCAATCGGGATAGAGTGAATGGGCTAGCCTGGTAAATGCGGTCTTAGACGAGAGAGACGTTGATCTAATGTCTGGTCTAGTGTATATTACAGCATTAATGTGTTTGCTTGTAATCTAATTTGATTAATTGTTGCTCAGATATAGCCAATATTTACATTTTTCTGTCCAATTCAAACATTATGGTTTCCTAGTTAATGTACCTTGCCCAGTCATGATGGTCCCAGGGCTGCTCCAATGCGGTCTCATACTTGAGGGGAAAGCGTGGTGGGTACGATAATCTCTAACTGGGTAATAATAAAATCCGGATTTCGATGGCTGTCCTAAAGGGGGAAAACACACACTAAGTGTGTTTAGTTCAGAATAAACAGGAATTGAAATATTTTAGACTTCACCAATGGTTTGTGTAAAATTTCCACCAACCCAGGTCATCTACCTGGTAGAAACTAGACCCGTCTCAGAACCACGGTCTATAAGCAGAGTTTTCTTTGCATGGGGTGATCAGCTCTCCATCCCGGTATTCGTTGAGAGTTCGGATTGATTATGGAGCGAGAATAAAGAAAATAAGAAGGAGACACATAAGGTACAGCCAACGATTTAAGGGAAAATCCACACTGGACTTGTTTAGTAAATCAAATAATTTCCCCACTATCAATAGGGGTAGGAACATTCCCTGTCCACTAGGACACTAGGATAAGTGTTTTAAAAATATAAAACTTGTTAATTACGTCCAGTGATTTGAAGGAGAAAGATTTTAGTCGAAAGTGGAAAGGGAAAAAATGGAGAAGCCAACAAGCAAATTAAAGAAGGGGATGAGGTGACTAAAGCTCTAGCCATTAGAGATGGACTAGAAACTCAAACTTGAACCCGAGTCGAGGCCGAACTATTCAAGTTCACCGGGACCCGGACTTCTCGAAACTATCCTGACCCGGATTTCTCGGACTTTCAATTATTACGAAATTGTTCAAATGTTCGAGATGAGCGGAATATGTGAGTAAATGTTATATTATACCAATACGCGAGTAAATATCGATTAACGAATATGAGGTAAAATGTATATTATACCAATACGCAAGTAAATATCGAATTAACGAATTGGAGTATAAATGTCTATTATACCAATCACGCGAGTAAATATCGAATTAACGACTATGTGGTAGATAAAAATGTCTATTATACCCAAACGCATGTAATATCGGAAATTAAACGAATATGTGAGGTAAAAATGATATTATCCCATACGCGAGTAAATATCGATTAACGAATATGTGAGTAAATGTCTATTATACCAATACGAGAGTAATATCGAATAAACAAATTGTGAGTAAATGTCTATTATACCAATACGCGAGTAAATATCGAATAAACAAAATATGTGAGTAAATGTCTATTATACCATACGCGAGTAAATATCGAATTAACGAATATGTGAGTAAAATGTCTATTATACCAATACGCGAGTAAATATCGAATAACGAATATGCTGAGTAAAATGTCTATTATACCCATACGCGAGTAAATATCGAATTAACGAAATATGAGTAAAATGTCTATTATACCCATACGCGAGTAAATATCGAATTAACGAATATGTGAGTAAAATGTCTATTATACCAATACGCGAGTAAATATCGATTAACGAATATGTGAGTAAAATGTCTATTATTACCATACGCGAGTAAATATCGAATTAACGAATATGCGATAAAATGTCTATTATACCAATACGCGAGTAAATATCGAATTACGAATATTGAGTAAAATGTCTATTATACCAATACGGAGTAAATATCGAATTAACAGAAAATATGTTTGAGTAAAATGTCTATTATACCAATACGCGAGTAAATATCGAATTAACGAATATGTGAGTAAAATGTCTATTATACCAAATGCGATGTAAATATCGAATTACGAATATGTGAGTAAAATGTCTATTATACCAATACGCGAGTAAATATCGAATTAAGAATATTGTGAGTAAAATGTCTATTATACCAAGTCGGAGTAAATATCGAATTAACGAATATGTGAGTAAAATGTCTATTATACCAATACGCGAGTAAATATCGAATGTGATCGAATATGTGAGTAAAATGTCTATTATACCTACCGGATAGTAAATATCGAATATCGAATATGTGAGTAAAATGTCTATTATACCAATACGCGAGTAAATATATCGAATTAAGAATATAGTGAGTAAAATGTCTATTATACCAATACGCAGTAAATATCGAATTTCGAATATGTGAGTAAAATGTCTATTATACCAATACGCGAGTAAATATCATATTATCGAATATGTGAGTAAAATGTCTATTATACCAATACGCAGTAAATATCGAATTACGAATATGTGAGTAAAATGTCTATTATACCAATACGCGAGTAAATATCGAATTAACGAATATGTGATGTAAAATGTCTATTTAACCATACTGCGAGTAAATATCGAATTACGAATATGTGAGTAAAATGTCTATTATACCAATACCGTAGTAATATCGAATTATCGAATATGTGAGTAAAATGTCTATATACCAATACCCGAGTAATATCGAATTACGATATGTGAGTAAAATGTCTATTATACCATACGCGAGTAAGTAAATATCGAATTACGGTATATTGTGAGTAAAATGTCTATTATACCAATACGCTGAGTAAATCGAATTACGAATATGTGATAAAATGTCTATTATACAAATACCACGAGTAAATATCGAATATCGAATATGTGTGGTAAAAGTCTATTATACCAATACGCGAGTAAATATCGATATATCGAATATGTGAGTAAAATGTCTATTATACCAATACTGGAGTAAATATCGAATAATCGAATATGTGGGTAAATGTCTATTATACCAATACGCGAGTAATATACGAATAACGAATATGTGAGAAAATGTTATTATACCAATACGCTGAGTAAATATCGAATATCGAATATGTGAGTAAAATGTCTCTTATACCATGGATACCGAGTAAATATCGAATTATCGAATATGTGAGTAAAATGTCTATTATACAATACGGTAGTAAATACGAATTACAAATTGGAGGTAAAATGTCTATTATACCAATACGCGTGAGGTGAGTATATATCGAATTATCGAATATGTGATAAAATGTCTATTATACCATACTACGAGTAAATATGAATAACGAATTGTTGAGTAAAATGTCTATATACCAATACCCTAGTAATATCGAATATCGAATATGTGGTAAATGTCTATTATACCAATACGCGAGTAAATATCGAATATATATGTGATATGCATGTAAAAAGTCTATATACCAATTCGCGAGTAAAAGTATTGTTATCGAATATGTGAGTAAAAGTCTATTATACCAATACGCGAGTAAATATCGAATTAATGAATATGTGAGTAAATGTCTATTATACCAATACGGAGTAAATATCGAATTATCGAATAGGTGAGTAAAAGTCTATTTATACCAATAGCAAGTATATCGAATAATGAATATGTGATGTAAAATGTCTATTATACCAAATAACGTGAGTAATATCGAATTATCGAATATGTGAGTAAATGTCTATATACCAATACGCGAAGTAAATATCGAATTATCGAATATGTGAGTAAATGTCTATTATACCACATACGTGAGTAAATATAATCGAATTATCGAATATGTGAGTAAAATGTCTATTATCCAATACCGAGTAAATATGAATTATCAATATGCGAGGTAAAATGTGTGTTTTATATCCAATACGAGATTGTATAATAGGAAATATCGAATTAACGAATATGTGAGTAAAATGTCTATTATACCAATACGCGAGTAAATATCGAATTAATGAATATGCGAGTAAAATGTCTATTTACCAATACTCGAGTAAATATCGAATAAACGAATATGCGAGTAAAATGTCTATTATACCAATACGTGAGTAAATATAGAATTAACGAATATGTGAGTAAAATGTCTATTATACCAATACGCGAGTAAATATCGAATTAATGAATATGCGAGTAAAATGTCTATTTACCAATACTCGAGTAAATATCGAATAAACGAATATGCGAGTAAAATGTCTATATACCAATACGTGAGTAAATATCGAATAAACAAATATGCGAGTAAAATGTCTATTATACCAATACGAGAGTAAATATCGAATTAACGAATATGTGAGTAAAATGTCTATTATACCAATACGCGAGTAAATATCGAATTAATGAATATGCGAGTAAAATGTCTATTTACCAATACTCGAGTAAATATCGAATAAACAAATATGCGAGTAAAATGTCTATATACCAATACGTGAGTAAATATCGAATAAACAAATATGCGAGTAAAATGTCTATTATACCAATACGCGAGTAAATATCGAATTAACGAATATGTAAAATGTCTATTATACCAATATGCGAGTAAATAACGAATTAACGAATATGCGAGTAAAATGTCTATTATACCAATATGCGAGTAAATATCGAATTAACAAATATGCGAGTAAAATGTCTATTATACCAATACGTGAGTAAATATCGAATTAACGAATATGCGAGTAAAATGTCTATTATACCAATACGCGAGTAAATATCGAATTAACGAATATGTAAAATGTCTATTATACCAATACGCGAGTAAATATCGAATTAACGAATATGCAATTAAAATGTCTATTATACCAATACGCGAGTAAATATCGAATTAACGAATATGTAAAATGTCTATTATACCAATATGCGGGTAAATAACGAATTAACGAATATGCGAGTAAAATGTCTATTATACCAATACGCGAGAGTAAATATTGAATTAACGAATATGCGAGTAAAATGTCTATTATACCAATATGCGAGTAAATAACGAATTAACGAATATGTGAGTAAAATGTCTATTATACCAATACGTGAGTAAATATCGAATTAACGAATATGCGAGTAAAATGTCTATTATACCAATACATGAGTAAATATCAAATTATCGAATATGTGAGTAAAATGTCTATTATACCAATACGTGAGTAAATATTGAATTAACGAATATGCGATTAAAATGTCTATTATACCAATATGCGAGTAAATAACGAATTAACGAATATGCGAGTAAAATGTCTATTATACCAATACGAGAGTAAATATCGAATTATCGAATATGTGAGTAAAATGTCTATATACCAATACGCGAGTAAATATCGAATTAACGAATATACAAGTAAAATGTCTATTATACCAATACGCGAGTAAATATCGAATTAACGAATATGCGAGTAAAATGTCTATTATACCAATACGCGAGTAAATATCGAATTAGCGAATATGCGAGTAAAATGTCTATCATACCAATACGCGAGTAAATATCGAATTATCGAATATGTGAGTAAAATGTCTATTATACCAATACGCGAGTAAATATCGAATATCGAATATGCGAGTAAAATGTCTATTATACCAATACGCGAGTAAATATCGAATTATCGAATATGTGAGTAAAATGTCTATTATACCAATACACGAGTAAATATCGAATATCGAACATGCGAGTAAAATGTCTATTATACCAATACGCGAGTAAATATCGAATTATCGAATATGTGAGTAAAATGTCTATTATACCAATACACGAGTAAATATCGAATATCGAATATATGAGTAAAATGTCTATTATACCAATACGCGAGTAAATATCGAATTAACGAATATGTGAGTAAAATTTCTATTATACCAATACGGGAGTAAATATCGAATTAACGAATATGCGAATCGTTTATGGGATAATTATCGAATGTTCAAACGCGAGAGCTCGAAAGTAGCGCGCGTAAGAGTAAAATCGATTATTAGAAAGTCCTGGATATTGGAACATGTTCCCCAGACCATTTCCCAGGTCCCACAGCCATTTACATTAAGTTACCATTGATATTTTAATTGTATTTCATTTTAACATTTCAAACTATTTGACTCCCCTTTCCATATAGTTTGAAAATTCGAAAACGGACCAAACTTTTGAAAGTTCGGCCATCTCTAGTATGTACAGGACTTAGAATTTGAACCAAGAAGTGAGGACCTAGCGGTTTAGGCCCTCGCTCCAGGGAATTGTAAAGGAAGACACTATTGTTGTCCTTTGATGAAATATATTGTTGTAATGATCCACCACATGCGTTTTGTGCGATTGCGAGTGTCTTACTTACAGGAAGTCATGTGAATTTATCTATCAGCTTTCTGTCAAAACAGATGTCTCTTCATTCTAAAGTCCCAGATAAGGGTGAGATGTATAAAGATCGTTCTGATAGGCTGCGGCACTGTATCTTTTTCTGGGAGATTTGAAAACAACAATAAAACCTGTTGGAATAAATTTAGATTTTTTTTTCAAAGGGGCAAGTTATTTTTAACACTTTCCTTACTCAGAGATATGACTGATGAGGTCTAGGACGAAACTTGTAGCACTGTATTGGTGCATTATTATTTTTATATTTTTGCCCATCACTGATGATTTTTTTTGCACTTGTTTATAAATAATCCCCTTTGTTTAGTCCTCCAGAATAATGATTTTACTTTCAATGGGCCCTGTGAATGTCAATGATGGAATAGTATATTGGGGGTAGGAGAGAATACTCCTTACTTTCTGGTCTTCAGTCCAACTAGAGAAGTCAGGTATGAAACCTGTAATAACCGCAAAGACTTATGGTTCCAACTTCAAAGTCCTAGACTTCTGTTCCTTTTTATGTTGAAAGAGCAGAAGAAACCGAGAGACAGAGCAGGAGAAGTCAAAAACCCTAATGGATCATTTCTATACCTGATCACACTGGATAAACAAGGGTAGTGGGGAAAAAACTGGACTATAGCGATCTTTTAGGGCCTAGCTGGCCATTGGCATATTTTGGTTGATGACGCTCCTCCACTGCTTCCTCTGACAGGTAAGTTCTCTCTGGGTTCCCTCCTGGCTCCTGACTGTTTAAAGAACGGGAGGTAAGACATAGCTTCTTTAACTCCCATTCTTCAAATAAACCTATGATGAATTTTGAGTGGAGATACCCTTAAGGGTGGACATGCCCTTAAGTCATTCGGTTGATTTAAATAAAGACAGCAGACCGCTAAAGCCATATCCGGAAAAGGGGGGAAAAATTGTAGCTTCTCGGCCCTGCGTCACAATCACGTATTTGGTCCTACGACTGAGAAAGTGTAAAAATCTGAATGAGATTCTGATGTTTACTAGATACAATGTATATTTATATTTAACTATCGCTCTGCACATCACTATAAGAAACACATTCGCTGAAGGCGACCTTGTTCTTACTTCCCATTCTTATAATAGCTTCTATTTACAGTAGATTTAGTTACACTCAATGGAAACAATGTAGCCAAGGTTACCTATTACGCTAAAGTATTTCCATGCATTCAGACCTTCGCTCACTTCCTGCTCTGTATCAAGCGAGCCTCTCATTCATTCTCCACACTGCAAGCTTCCTCTGAAACATAGCTCGTTTTTATTGCCCCTTTTAGTAGATATTTTAGCCAGCGCTGTGGGTACTAACCCTTTTTGCCATGTATTAATGAAATGCCTGTAATTATAATTATTCTCCATGTTATAAAGCTAATTAACAGGTGGGAAACAGTGAAACGTTTAGAGAAACTGGCGAAATGTCGTAAACTCTGCAATCTGAAATCCATTGCTGAACCAAGTTTGCGGTGAAAGTCGACCCATCTCTAGTTTGTATGTGGCTAATGCGTACAATATATTCAGCTGCCATACTGATTTCCTCTGTGGGGGAATTCTGGGAAGAGAGCCATTTTTAAATCCCTGAGGGCTAGGCCACACTATCGCGTTTTTTTTTTTTTGGGGGGTGCGATTGCGCTCGCGATTTTTTTTTCTAACACAACAATAGCGGCAACGCATGCCATCAGCATTTTAAAGTGCAATCGCAAGCAATTACGTATTTCAAAAGAAGAAATCGCATGTGCAAACAGCGGAATCGCACACGCAATCGCGCAGTGTGGCCATGCTTTAAACCATGCATGGTTTCTGAGAATGTCTGCCGATACATTTGAAATGTTTAATGACACAGATATCTAAACTATCAACACCATACACAAGAGAATGTTAAATACGGTATGTCAACTATAAAATGTCAGTTAATGATTATATAGGGAAAAAAAATAGGGGTATTTTAGCGTAAATAACAGTACAGGTTAACGTTCTTAAATAATGCCTGAATTGTTTGTTTCCAGCACAAATTCCATTTGAATACATTAAAGGCAATTCAAACATTAAAGATATTCAAACGCCTCTACACGATTGCATGATACTGGAATATCCAGATACCGTACAATCGGGATTGGAGTGCGTATGGGCCCCCACCAAGGGAATATTAACATTAGATCATCATTTAGTCCCCCCTGAATTCTTTTTTGGCCTTGAAACAATTATTGATTCTTTGAAACCAGGAACTAGAATCTTATGTCACCTCGTCTGGCCCAGCAAGTTAAAAAGCAAATAAATTAATGTTTACCAGGTTACAATGACAGGGCTGGCTGTAGTAGGGGAGTGGAACAATAATAATCTAAAATTAGCCCAACAGTATTTAATGGTGTAGCTAGCTCATATAACAAATCAAAAATGTCTTAAAAGAAATGGCTTTAAATTGAATCCTATCATTGTTCATTTACATCTGTATCACGAACCTCCAGCTGCATCGATGAGAAATTAATTTTTTGATTCTGCAGGTTTCAGACTTCTTTGGAGTGGGTCACGGACCCAAATATTTAGCTGCACACGCTCAGTAAGATGGTTACTCATTAGAAAAGAGAATTATAGGATTTAATCGCACTTATTTACAATTTACATGATGTGCAGCAGTGACAAGATCCACAAAATGATATCTCATGACAAGAAATGATAAAAACTATTATCTAAGCAGCAGATGGTAATATCTTGCCTTCATTTATCTAGATATTCACAGTCAGTCCGTTTATGATTAAATGTTAAGATGTTGACGCTTGTCATTTATGTATTTAGTCTTAGAACATCTCACATTCTTAAAATGCTTGTAAATGTCTGTTTCAGACCTCAAGTTGTCGAAATTTCATCTCATTCTATAATCAGACGTCACTGTCCTCTTTCCGTACTTTGTACCAACCACCTCCCAAGGAACTTAACATCAAGATTCAAGTCCAATTGATCTGAACTGAATTCCATACATATTGGTTTGGGGCAATTATTCTCTGTTCTAGTATTCCACTGCCACCTATTTAGCATAGTACCAGAAACATAATAACACAATAGTCAAGTTCAACCCTTTTTTCTACTGTTGGTGCCCACCTAACTGTCAATCCAGAAGAAGGGAACTGCCTCCATGTTGAAAGTCAAATGCTCTAGAAGGAGATCAATAAAAAGAATCCCTGGATCCTCTAAGAACTATATTAATACATTAATATTTAATTTTCTTTGATTTTGAAAAGGCATTCAGACAAACTTTTACACCAAAAACACACATTAGATAGTAACCTAAGAGATGTAAGTCTAACCTGGAATGCCTAAAGTTCTATTTCCTTTCATGTTGCTTCCAGTTGTCAGTCGTGGATCCAGCAGTTGACATCACAGCCGATGACAGAATGCTATTCCCCCAACTGATTCCTCTGAGCATGTAAAAGCTTGTAAAAAAAAAAGCTTGAAGAGGAGGTTGAAACGTTTGAGTAGAGATGGCAGAAACTTAGTAGTTTCGTTTCGTTTTCGGATTTCCATATCTCGGGAAAATGGCGAAGATCCGAAAATCCGAAACTGGAATGAATTTTTCGATAATCATAAAATATACGGGGCTATTTTTGATAATTATCGAAAATAGCCTTGAACGTTCGAAAATTATCGAAAATATGTTCGATAATGTTCGATAATAGCCTTGAACGTTCCAGGCTATTTTCAATAATTATCGAAAATTCCTATGATTTTTAAAACCTGAAACATCTTTTAAATGAGGCCTATAGGCAGACAGGGGGACACATGAAGCAGGGGTAGCTTCGTCAGGAAACATAGGCATGGCTTGTGGAGGGGGTGTGTGGTGGACTGACTAATGCTGACTGGTGAACTGGAGGGCTGACTTAACACTGATTGCAATATATAGAAAATTGGGCTGTTGTACATTCATATTAAAGTGCGACTTGAGACCAAAAATATAATGCATACAAACAACAGAATTCTAGTGCACAAATAATTCTAATTGTATATTGGCTACCTCCATAAGGTTGCTACTACAAACAGTCTGCTAAACCCTGGATAAATAAAAGCAATTAGTTCAATAAGTTGGCCAAATTATTTTAAGCCCAGTCACCACTGAATGGTGGTGAAATGTGGTATTGCAGGAAGGAGGGTCGCGGTATTGCTCCATAGGGGTGCGCCCTGAGCAAATGTTTCATTTGGCTTCATGGTAGGGGCACCCCTGATGCTGTGTATATGGTGTGTAAAGGCTGTGTATATGTTGTGTATAGGCTGTGTATATGCTGTGTACGTGCTGTGTATATGCTGTGTATATGATGTGTAAAGGCTGTGTATATGATGTGCTTATGCTGTGTATATGATGTGCATATGCTGTGTATATGATGTGCATATGCTGTGTATATATTGTGTATATGCTGTGTATGATGTGTAAAGGGTGTGTATATGTTGTGTATAGGCTGTGTATATGCTGTGTATATGCTGTGTATATGTTGTGTATATGCTGTGTATATGTTGTGTATATGCTGTGTATATGATATGTATATGTTGTGTATATGCTGTGTATATGATATGTATATGTTGTGTATATGCTATGTATATGATGTGTATATGCTGTGTATATGTTGTGTATATGATGTGTATATGATGTGTATATGCTGTGTATATGTTGTGTATATGCTGTGTATATGTTGTGTATAGGCTGTGTATATGTTGTGTATATGCTGTGTATATGTTGTGTATATGCTGTGTATATGTTGTGTATATGCTGTGTATATGTTGTGTATAGGCTGTGTATATGTTGTGTATAGGCTGTGTATATGTTGTGTATATGCTGTGTATATGTTGTGTATATACTGTGCATAGGGAGAACGCTCAGGAATGTGTTCACTGATCTTTGAAAAATGACATCTTTTACAAATCTTTACTGTGTGTACCCAGCATAAGGATTTTCAAACCTCAAATCCCCTTACCTTTATCAGCATGTATCTCATCTGCCAACACATCGTATGTAGACTTCAATGCCCTAAATTTTTATATAATCATCAAACACAGAGACCTTTTCTTCAATACTAAATTATTAATAAACATATTAAACAGAAGTGGTGCCAGAACGCTAGTATAGTATAGTATTTGTTGTTGAATAAAGACATACGTCCATCCAGTGCAACCCATCTAGCAATATCCTCATTTCCTGCCTAACTGTTGATCCAGAGGAAGGCAAAAAAAACCCACCAAATTTATGAAAGAGGAAAAAAATTCCTTCCTGACTCCAAGTGGCAATCGGAAATTTCCCTGGATCAACTCTACTTTATGTATCAATACCAGTAACTTGTAACATTCCTTGTTTGCAGAAACTCATCCAACTTTTTATTAAACTGACCAATGAACCTGCCATAACAACGTCCACTGGAAGACAGTTCCATAGCTTTACCGTTCTCACAGTGACAAACCCTTTCCCAACTCTACTTTATGTATCAATACCAGTAACTTGTAACATTCCTTGTTTGCAGAAACTCATCCAGCTTTTTATTAAACTGACCAATGAACCTGCCATAACAACGTCCACTGCTATTGTACAGAACTTAAACAAATAAACAAATGTCCATTGAGAGATAGTATGTGTACACGCTCTAACAACCAATTGCTAGCCATGCATAAACGTTTATTAAATCTGCTTCTCCCATAGGATTCATTTTCTCCATCATTTTTTCCTCCTCAACGTCTTTAGAAAATATATTATATACTTTGAAATGGGGTAGGATCTATCCTGCTCTTCAATAACCCATAGGTTTTTATTATTCTAACTGATGTAGACCAGATAATATGAATATGTGACATTCATTTACACACCCTAGTGGTTGTTCTAAAGGAATGATATTTAAGTGTCTGGGACAATATCGGATTGGACTCTATTCACTCACCACTTCCTAACTTAGACCCAAGGTCCTTTTTCTTAGAACTCAACTGGTCAACTGTTCTTCAGGGAAAACCATAAACATCAGCATCACAACCAAACCAGATATATTGATATTGATGCTTCTTTAGATTCTCTCTCCTTGTGTAAGATAATGTTCTATACATTTTTAAACATAAACTCTTCACATACAATATTGTGCTCATAAACGTTCATAAGCAGTCAAAATATCAAAATGTTCCCTATGTACAACTGTCCAAATATTAATATCTTCTATAAACAGGAGAGAATGGAGTTTTTCATAGCCTGTTAATCAGAAAACAGAAGATTAGATAAGAGAATAACCTCCCTAACAAATCAATTGCATCTTCAAAATTTTAATCCCAAGATCTTCAAACATGTCTGATCCCCTGTTCGCCCAAGATAAACCTCCGACTCTCAAGATAAATTGTTACCTAGAGAAAAATAAACATTCTCAGTTAAATCTTAATACAACACGACGATTGCTCCAATATTCTAATCTTGGTGGAAACTTCACAAAACCTACAGCTGGTCACACACGGCAGCTATTAAAGGATCATCCTGTCCGACTTGTTGGAATCCGCCATTTACCGTGGCCTCTTATGTAGTGGTAAATGAATTACAGTCAGCCGCAAGATTTCTTGGTTGTGATCAAAACTTTTGGTTCTTGTACTTTAGTATAGGGGGTCCATAGCGACCACTGGCCACCTGAATGATGTCCCTTTGCAAAGTATTGGGAAAGTGTTTTAATTTGTACTACATGTACCAATCTTACTGGGTACATTACTGTCTGGATGGTGCAAGAAATATGGTGGCACTGACAGTTACATAATATAAATTTGTAAATTATATTTACTGCAGTTGAATGCTAATACCTGAATTTGTATCTTAATCCATTAATGTTCTTAGTTGGGATGTTTTCCGATTATGGATATATATGAGAATTTGGATTTAGTTCTCCTTTAAGTGTAAGCTTCCTTTAAGTACAATGTTTAAACCTAAAATACTTACCTATGTTTACACCCGTAACTGTATTAATATTAATGCATTCTGTCAATCAACAAAAGAACACGTAGATTTAATTTTGTTATTGGTATACAACGTTTGGCATTTAAACGTATTTTTAGTGGATAATTAAAAATACCTTCAGGAAGTCTGTCAGACTCCAAGTAAACACACTGTAATACAAGAGAGAGGCAATTAGCTCATCAGCCTCAAAATATCCCATTTTATACGATACAAATCCAGGTAATTCAAGGCAATGAGACATTTCCAGCGCCCACAAAGAATATTCCGTTCCGTCAACTTCCAACATCAACTTGGTACAAAACAACTCAAAGTTAATGATATAATGCACTCTAGAGCTAAACCGATTTTAATGTAGGTTTTTACTTTAAACATAAATAATTCAGGCAACACAGAGAGCCTTGCACTAAAAGCTTTATGCCCATTAGGTCAATGGTTATGAAACATAAAAGTTTGGGGTAAAAATAACTTATTTTGTGATATTAGTAGATAGGAAAAATTATATCTATCTATCAATCTATCTATCTATCTGTGTCTATCTATCTATCTATCTATCTATCTATCTATCTATCTATCTGTGTCTATCTATCTATCTATCTATCTATCATCTGTCTATTATCTATCTATCTATCTATCTATCTATCTATCTATCTATCTATCTGTGTCTATCTATCTATCTATCTATCTATCTGTGTCTATCTATCTATCTGTGTCTATCTATCTATCTCTCTATCTGTGTCTATCTATCAATCAATCAATCTATCTATCTATCTATCTATCTATCTGTGTCTATCTATCTATCTATCTATCTATCTATCTATCTATCTATCTATCTGTGTCTATCTATCTATCTGTGTCTATCTATCTATCTGTCTATCTATCTGTGTCTATCTATCTATCTATCTATCTATCTATCTGTATCTATCTATCTGTGTCTATCTATCTATCTATCTATCTGTGTCTATCTATCTATCTATCTATCTATCTATCTATCTATCTGTGTCTATCTATCTATCTATCTATCTATCATCTGTCTATTATCTATCTATCTATCTATCTATCTATCTATCTATCTATCTATCTGTGTCTATCTATCTATCTATCTATCTATCTATCTATCTATCTATCTGTGTCTATCTATCTATCTGTGTCTATCTATCTATCTGTCTATCTATCTGTGTCTATCTATCTATCTATCTATCTGTGTCTATCTATCTATCTATCTGTGTCTATCTATCTGTGTCTATCTATCTATCTGTGTCTATCTATCTATCTATCTATCTATCTATCTATCTGTGTCTATCTATCTGTGTCTATCTATCTATCTATCTATCTGTGTCTATCTGTCTATCTATCTATCTGTGTCTATCTATCTATCTATCTATCTATCTATCTATCTATCTATCTATCTATCTGTGTCTATCTATCTATCTGTGTCTATCTATCTATCTATCTATCTATCTATCTATCTGTGTCTATCTATCTATCTATCTATCTATCTATCTATCTATCTATCTATCTGTGTCTATCTATCAATCTATCTGTGTCTATCTATCTGTGTCTATCTATCTGTGTCTATCTATCTATCTATCTATCTATCTATCTATCTGTGTCTATCTATCTGTGTCTATCTATCTATCTATCTATCTGTGTCTATCTGTCTATCTATCTATCTGTGTCTATCTATCTATCTATCTATCTATCTATCTATCTATCTGTGTCTATCTATCTATCTATCTATCATGCTAGCCCCTCCCTCCATGCAGTCAATCAAGGTTGTGACAACTGGCATTTCAGCCAATGAGCTGTTTGACCTGCTGCCTCCTCTGCACACGCTCAAGCTTACAAAAAGCTCATTAAACAGAGGGAGGAGGCAGAAACCTATGCCAAAAAAGAATAGTACTTAATATTAAATATCTGGTTACAAATGTAATAAACTGGTACAAATATCAGTTGGAGTTGTGGAAAGAACCTTTTTTTTTGGGGGGGGGTGTTTAAAGGTGGACATGCCCTTTAAGCTGATTGTGTGGTCTTCAATGAACCTTGGGGCAACCAGTCAATCGGTGAAAATAATATATTGTCTGTGTGTACCGAGTCTAGTTAAGTGTCATAAACCAATCTAAAGAAGGACAGTTTTACTTTAAAACTTGGTGACATTTATTAGAATTATCTAAATAATTCCATATAAACAACCTGGAATGTATTAGAATAAATATTTTGTGAGGTGAAATCCATGAGTAACATTTAATGAATGAACCAACTTAATGTATAACTTGTGTTTAACTTACCTATGCATATTTATAACATGTTCCGAGAGCCATAAACAATCTAGATCTTTCTCTTACAGAATCACAATGTGCATGAAAGGTTTGTCAATAGATAAATGCCTGGTCAGGTGACAAAATATGGGCGTTCCTGTTTTCTTGGGTTAGTTATTGATTAGCCATAATTTATTACTGCCATTGCAAAGCAGTTGCTGTCTATTACTCTTATAATTATTATTGTAGATTTATATAGCACCAACATCTTCCATAGCGCTTTACAATTACATATATACATTCACATCAGGCCCTGCCCCGAAGAGCTTACAATCTAAGCACATTTATTTGACACATACAACCTATCAGTATGTATTTATGAATGTGGGGGAAACCGGAGTGCCTGGAGGAATCCCACGCAAGCACGGGGAGAACATACAAACTCCTTGCAGATGTGTCCAAGGGTGGAATCGAACTCAGGACTCCAGTGCTGCAAGGGATCAGTGCCAACCACTGAGCAACTGGACCAGAAATTAAGCCAAGGACACCAAATTTAAGGAGGATTCAGGGCCGCAATAACTGCATGGTTTTCGGACAAATGCACGATCGGACATGTCTGAAAACCACGGCCAATCATGCAGTCCTCTTTGGACCGCACACTTAGTCGTGGCAAACTGTCAGCCGCCCGCTAATGCCGTGAACGTCAGTCCTTCCTCCTGGAAGAAAGATTGAAATATGCGTACCCAGCTTTAGAGGGATTACAGTAGAGGAAGTTTCGTGTTGAAGACTTTTACTGCTTGGAATCCCATCTCCCATAGGAGTCAATTAGAATCAGTCAGAAGTGCTTATGAGACATTCAAACCGTAAACAAACTGCTTCACGTTTCTAACATCAAAAGACAAGAGACACCAGAACTTCAGAAAGATTCAAATTCAGAGGCAAGAAAGTCATTGAACTCCCTGTGGATACAAAAAGATCCTACCCCACATTCCGGGATATTGTATAGTAATCCGTGATATCCCAACCTGTTGCTAGTTTCCCAGACTTTGAGGATCATCTTCTTGGAGAAAATTAGGCTACAATGAACTTCCTCTGTCCCTGATATTGGCAACAAATTTATTAGACCCACCAAGTGTGATTAGCACCACTACATGATACATTTTGTAAGCTCAGCAAATAAATATAATACACCAAGTCAAGGACACTGAGTAGGTCACCATTAGACATGGGGAACAACCTCAAATGCCAAGCTGCCGCCCCAAAAGATACATCATTTGCACTTGTCACAGATGTTGATTTGTTATACACAAAGACAAACACACATTGAAGGATAACTGTTTTGTCCATGCTCTGCCTCACCTTAAGCTGGGTACACACAGTAACGATAAAGCCCCTATACTGTCGGATCTGGCATGTGTGTACCCAGCTAAAGTCTTGGATTTATCCAATGGAAAATGTTTTTCCTGCAAAGTGTTTCTTACCATTGGTTATGCCCTGGGCCAGAAGGGGGGGAGGACCAGTTATCCTTTATGGCCAAACTTCTAATGTAAATAACAATACCACAGACCCAATTCAACTAATAACTTCTACAGAAGTGTCTCCTCTATACACATATATTACGAACACTTCACGGACGTCTGGTCTGTTTAAACTTCCACCTGGGTCACCAATAACCGGTTCCTCAATGGTGAAAAAAGAAACAGACATTTCTGGTAGATACCTCAGGTATTGTAAGGCCGGCATTGATTTCACCGGCCTTATATTTTTGTGTCTTTGTCAGAAATAATTACTAACAAGAATCTGTAGGGATGGAACTTTCCCCTACAGTAAAGGTGAAACAATCTGATAATGAATATTCTCCATGTGCCAACCCAATATTCTGCAGAGGCTGTGGACATGTAGGAGACCATTTTGTCTTAAAAACTGGGAAAATAACCCTAAAGTACTAAGGATCCTTATAAATGATGGTGTGGTCTCTCAAATAACAGACCACTCCTATAGACCGAAGGTTCATAATATTTAAGACATTAGACAGATTAGACGTTTGTCTGTAGATGACCATGTAGATGACCATGTAGATGACCAAGATGACCATGCACATGCGATTTCATGTGTGCCTACAGAACTTGGTATCCGATCACATTGGTATCTGTTGGCACACATGCTGCGGGAACCGCACACATGGACCGAACGATTCCCATACGTGGCATAGGGATCGGTTGGCCGCGCGGCCATACAAAGTATGATTAGCTTGGCTCCCTGTACTTAAAGTAAAGGGAGCCAATACCGACCGCCGGAAATTTTCCGTTTTTTCC
Organism: Hymenochirus boettgeri; assembly: GCA_019447015.1. Classification (NCBI taxonomy): domain Eukaryota; kingdom Metazoa; phylum Chordata; class Amphibia; order Anura; family Pipidae; genus Hymenochirus; species Hymenochirus boettgeri. Next base: position 18,382,560 of record CM033473.1, on the reverse strand, counting down.
GACCAAACATAATGGCAACTGCGGTCGTTTGTCGGCACTCCGGTCGATCGGGAACAGCCCCTACACATGGACGATAATGGGTAAATCCCTTAGTTCCCCAACGTACCATTTATCGTCTGTGTGTATGGCCACCTTAAGAACTCCATAGCCTGTTCTTTTACGCAATCAACTTTAGATCACAAAATAAACGGGGCAGATAGGATTATCCCAAGATAAAAAAACCTGCTTGTAATCTTTACACATTCAATAGATTTCTCCAATACATCCAATGTCTACATAGTGTATGGCCGGCTTGAGTTTCATTTCCATCTGTTCTTACCAGAGGAATTGGTGATAGACTTCAAATGAAACATTGCGTCCTTTAGATGAATTCAGTGTAAATTCCTCAGGTCATTAAAGGAGCCATGCAGAGCTACATGCTTAGCGGGAAATGAGTGGACGGATTAAAAAATACTTTATGCATTTTCATTTTTATTCTGGGAAGTCATTTGTGCTCCAAGACATTATTTCCATGGAGAGAAAGTACCTTTATTACACTGGCACATTAACCATGTCAGTACTGAAACAGGGAGTGTTTTTACCAGTAAAAATAAGTTGCATTTCCCCTATCTAATCCCCCAATAACCACTTTACAATCAGTTGAATATACACCCATTAAGACAGGACACATAGGGTTAATTTGTTTTGCCCTATGTAATTGAATTGTCCATGTGTACCTTCACTTAGACCACTTGGCGCTATCGGGAAGTTTATAGGACAGAATGTGATCACACCAGTTGGAATATTTACGATCCATGGACCAAAAAATTCTAATGGCCGTGGTGCAGGTGGGGGAACAAGAGTCTGAGAATTATCCAATAGGAAGGAATGTTTCATGCAGAGCGTGTCTTTCCATTGGTTAGGTCCTGGGCCAAAAGGGGAGGTGGAGAAACAACTCTACAATTGTCATTTAATTAGAGTTCTTCCCATTTATACTGCAGTATACAGTTCTAGGCAGTCCACTGAAAGGGTTAAACACCCTTCCCGTGATCCCGCGTTCTATCGCTTTTAGAATATTCCGTACCTGTTACCATTTAGTGACAGTTGTTACTACTTAAAGATCATCGCTGCCGTTTCACACAGACACACTAATTTTAGAGTGTTTATTCTGCATACATAAGCACTCTTCAGCTCCTTCTTCACACCCCGGCACATAGTCTATTTTAGCATTTTTCTTTGTAGTGTGGACATGAGTCATCTTTTTGCAGTGCTCAGCGGGCATGGAAAGGAACAATTACAAGCAATGTGGACAGGAGATTTCATGGAATGAGACAGAATCTAAAAATGTGACGCTGTCTTAATCATGTCTCAATAATGCGCTCGCATAAATAGGCTCCGTCCTGCAGTTGTGCAGGCTCTGGGAATGCAGAACAGGCCCTGTCTTTATTCGTATGGGACTGGGGCACTAACTGATGATCTGCGTCTAACCATCCATCATCAGTAGCAAAGCTGCTGCCATCAATTCATTCCTAACACTGTTTATTCAAGAACAATAGCGTTCATAAACTGCACATAAAGGGACATTACACGTTGGCACTTTCAAACTAGAAGCTACAAATCCCGGTACCATAAGAAAATGTAAAAAGATAAGTAGTTTTCTCCTAAAAGTAGTCATTATAGTATATCTCCAAATAATGGGAACTGGGAGTATAGATAGGGCCACCCAGACACGCCCCAAGAACGCCCCACCACCCATGCCAACTGTGAGATTTCTATTCACATGCCAACTGTGAGAATTCTAGGACACCACGACAGACCTTCACATCATAATGGTTAGGAGGGGGTGATAATAGTAGTTACTAGACATAATTAATAGTAGTTTGAACCCTTTGGGAAGTAGTAGTTAATAGAAGTAATTAGTATAACTAGCAGTAGTTTGCTCTATTTAGAAATTTATAAGTTAGTATTAGTAGTATGCTTTCTACTAGAAGTAGTAATTAGTTGGCCTAGTAAGAAGTAGTTTTGTTCTTCTATAAGAAGTAATGGTAGTTTGTACCATTTTAGAATCAGTTGCCATATCTAGTAGTAGTTTGCTCCCTTTAAGAAGTAACATTATAACTAGCAGTAGTATATCTGTGGTATTCAGTTCATTCTTTTCAAGCGCTAAACTTAAAGTCCAGTTGATCTACCTGAATACCACAGATATACCATGACCTGGAGGAACAAGAACCTTCAGAAGCAACTATCTGTAGTTTGCACCCTACCAGAAGTAGTAGATGGCCTAGTTAGTTGTATTACCTTTTTCCTTTTAGAAGAAGTAATAGTTTGAATTTTAGAATTAGTAGTATCCAGTAGCAGTAGTATGGCTACCTTTTGGAAGTAGTAGTAGTCGTCATCATAGTATTAATTGTTTGCTCCTCTCTAGAAGACGTAACAGTAGTTAGAAGTAGCAGGTGGGTGAGTTAATATTTGTGCTGGCATATGACATTTTTAAAATTGGAATCTCAATGGTTGGGAAGCATGCCATCAAATACTTTTCATATGCAATCTTGCATCCCATTCAAGAGCTCGTACTTGCTCTTCTCGGCTTAGAAGATAATTGATAAGCTACAGTATTTAAAATTCAAAAGGTGTTAACAGATGCAAAGGGCAAATTAAGAGTTCAAATATTTTTTTTTATTTCCCCAGAGTTTTGAAGATTGTTTTATTTTTATGTGTCTCCTAGCACTCAGTGAACTGTGTAATGGCTGTGGATCAGGGGTTAATACAATATTCAGTCTTCTACATAGGAAACTGGACATTCTAATGTATCCAATCCCAAGAAGACCTTATTTGTTGTATTATCCATTGAACCACCCTCAGATACAATGAGTTATAAGGTCTGTGAGTCATAACACTTATAAAGGGCAATTCCATCCCTTGTATGAAATATTGTTTATAGGTAAATAACCACCCAAAACTGCAAAAGTTTGAAAGCTGAGAGATGTGAGATTCAAGGCGGCCATAGACGTATCAATATTATCGATTGTATATTCCCATCCTGAGAACAAAGAATTGTGGGGTTTCTTCTACTTTGACAAGGAGGAATTTATAGAGGAGAAAACACTTACCCATAGGAAATGGTGTTGCATTTAGATCTATTTATAGCGCTGTTAGACAAATGGCCGTACGTGATTCCGCGATTATTCATGCCAAGATTAAGGAGATTTAAAGATAGTATTCCCTACTACATTGCGTTAGGTTAATCAAACAACTTTTGGTCTACATGGGTTTGTTAAAAAAATAAATCCTTAATCTCTTTTCAAACAATGATTAATGTAGAAGAAACATTACAGGATCCAAGAGAAGATTATCTGTAGATACAAATGATTTATTTTTTACGTAAAGGGATATCCCAGCAAGCACTGTGCTGCAAACCAAGGCTAAACAGATCAACTGATTGGAAGACAGTCAAAATAAGGAAATATAATTAGCATACAGGAAATCTCTGGATGGCAGAATTAGGTAAGTGGAATGAGAAATGCAAATGTATTTCCTATAAACTTCACCTTTAATTTTCACTAATTGTGATTCAGCCTTTTTATCTTGTGTATTTAATTTGGGTCCTGATTTTTCATGTATTTAGAACCATTATAAGAGCTAGGCCCCATACAAAGAACATGGCGTATTTGCATTTTGTCATTGCTGATCAGAAAATACATGGAGAAAGGAGGATAGAATTACACGTAGCCTTATACCCTTATCTGTTCAATTAATGCTTACCTGGAATACTTTAACTATAAAATCAGCACCTCCCATTTCTCTTTCATAGGTAATATAAAGCACAGGAAATGCTCACTTCTGCCTTATTCCTGATAAAAATATGAAGATGAATGTTTATATATTAGAAGGAGACTCACTTCTGCCTTATTCCTGATAAAAATATGAAGATGAATGTTTATATATTAGAAGGAGACTCCACACAGCTGTTTAACTGCAAAAAAATCCTTTTTATTTCAGTGCCCTTAGCTACATGTTTCTGATTTGCATGAATGTCTATTCCCCCATCTCTCAGAGTATAAACAAGATTTCCCAGCTACCTGCCTGCCTGCCTGCCTTGTGGGTGTTGGGAGAAGAGCTAATGAGCTGGAAACATAGAATATTTTTTCCCCTGCTATTATGGAGAAGTTTCCTGAGTTACTCATATTATAAAACCAACCAGGAAGCAGAGGTGCAATATTTTCATGCTTTATAAGAGACTATCAGTCACAAGTGAGTCACAGATCCCTTATCTGAAATGTGTTTTTGTTGTTTATACAACTGCTTACAGTAAAGCCTCGTACACACGTTGGATAATTTTCGTAAGATGCAGCCGACGAAAGTTTAGCGACATTATCGTTAATCCTCATAACTGAAACGACATCTGTACACACATCAACAATAGTCACAATAGTCGTTAGATACAGATGTTCGTACGTAAAGTAACGTTCGTATCTACGCGCAATTACGAAAAGCAGAGCATGCGCCTTTTATATATTTTTTCGCAGAACGTTAACGATAATCTGTCGACCATGTACAAATATACGATAATCGGCAGAACAAATCCACTGATTGCTTTATTTGATGATGCTGTATTTTCGTACGAATATCGTGTGCTTCCTCGTTCGTCGGCTGCATCGTATGACAATTATCCAAAGATAAGTCAAGATGGCTTCTCCCACACAATACTAGAGGTTATGATGAACTGCTAGTATTATACCAGTGGTTGTAGGCGGTTATATGTCTATAGTTAAAGAATTAATTCACAGTTTTGCCGCAAGGATTTTGGGGGGTAGGGGCGGTTGGTATTGTGCAGGAAATCCTTTGATTTTCTGATTGTCCACCTCCCCCTGAATTCTAGAATTGCTCGTTTTCACCCACTGCTTACATTTCAGCCACGTGATACCAGAGTCTCAATAGATCCTGATGTAGAACAAGATGGAACCAATCAAACTGTTTCCTGTGATCTTTGATTCTATTTGAGTGATTTATGTGTTTCTTACTTTATTGGTTCTATTCGGTTCTGGATCTATAGTTTACATGAGTGGGTAGAAATATCAAATATGTATGAAGTTTTATTTTCTCCTGAGATTTTGGTTTTGTAACTGTAACATTTACTGGTGAACATCTACCTATATTGCAGTAGAAGGCCTTTGACAGTAGAAGATTTTGTTTAACGATCATGGTTAATATGTTCCCACCTCTGTGGGAACCCCAGCTGTACTGCACATGTCACTATAACAACAGCATGATGTCATACATGAAGTTCAGCATAAATCCAAATGCTTTTAAGAAAAAGTATTTTCTAATTTCAGTGAACATAATTTTCCCATCCAGGGATTTCTCGGTGTATTAATAAATTCTTCCAAGGTCCTGATTTCCTGTTTGCAAGACCCTAATAGTATTAGTGTCAGTTAAGGTCTCATTATCTGGGTGATTTCATTTGTTTAGTAGAGATCTGAGCATGTTTGACCCACCCAACAGCCAATCAGTAGAAATGACTCTTAGGAGCATTCCAAGGAAGAGGTGGATCATGGAAAAAAGAAGGACCGATACAAATCTTAAAGGGCATGTCCACCCCCAAAACTATAATCCCCCCAACTACTGGCCCCACCATGTAGTGTAGTTTAATCCTTACCTCACATCCCAGCTCCATAGGGTTCTCCTGTAGTCCCCCCCCCAAAGTCCCAAAAACTGACCACCAGGAGGCTAGCAGGTCCATATAGGACACTGCCTGCTAGCTGGCCTCGGTAGATTTTTGCCATGAGTACTGCAGGCCTTCTCCCCCCTCCCTCCCCTCCCTCCCCCTCCCTCCCGTTCTACTACCCTCCCCCGCATAAAACCCCTTCAGTAATGATTTCCCCCATGTCTCCCAGCCCCAACCGCAATTTTTTTTTTTTAGAAAGCTCCCCAAACTCTTACTTACCTCTCCTCTTTCCCTCCTCCGCGAAGTGAGCTGCCGGCAGCCGCGTCTGTGATTGGCTGCCGCTCAGCCAATCACAGACGCGGCTGCCGGTCCCGCCCCTCTGCTTGTATTTCCTTGCAAGCAGAGGGCCGGGAGCGCGGCGGAGGATCGAGGGGAGGTAAGTAGAGTTTGGGGGGCTTTCTAAAAAAAAAATTATAGCGGTTGGGGCTGGGAGCCCAGGGGGGACCTTATATGAAAATTTTTTTTTTAGGGTGGACATAGCCTTTAAAATGGCTGCTCACTAATGACCACAGCAAAGCATAGCAAAGGGGATGAAATATACTGATTTTTCAGAGAATAGGCACAATGCCCAGGTTTGTGTAGTAAACATAATTCATTCAAATTATGTTTTTTTCCCTCCAAGTTTTCCCCATCAATGTATTTATAAGAACATAGTTATTGCATGATAGCTTATGTATGTCTGTGCCTTCTATGCTCTGCAATTTATCTTGGGTGCAGTTAGGGGAAGCTGCAAACTAGGGATAGGCAACCAGTAGATCTCCAGATGTTTGAAAATGAAAATTCCCAGGATTCCCTACCTACAGAGTGCTTGTAGAGGAATGCTGGGATTTGCAGTTTTCAAACATCTGGAGATCTACTGGTTGCCTATCCCTGCTCCAAACCATTTAAGAAGCCAAAAAAGTGTCCATAATTCTTGACATAATAAATAGTTATACTAAAGAGAAATCTAGTTTGTGCCTTTAAATAAAAATGGCCTCTTTTCATGACATAATTTCCACCCACCTCCGAATATATATTATTACCATTTCTAATCAGGAAGCTCCAATCGCCCGTGCACCAATAAAACTAACTAGCGGTTGATGTAGTAGCTAAACAAGGTTTTTAATCTTCCTAAAGCCCCATGGACATCTAGCATATTGCAAAGAAACTAAATGGCACTAATGAGATTGAGTTAATTAAATGTATTTTTCCTTGATGTCTACTCTGATCTTGTAGAAAACAAAAATATCCAATATGTCTTTTGGCAACGTTATGTGAAAAAGAAATGCAAGGAAACACGAATATCTTACTTTTAAAGGGGTAGAGCTGGATAATCCACAGGGTAATGTAGGCTCCTGCCTAGGGCCCAGAAAATGTTAGTGGGCCGTGTTCTTATACCAATTATATGGCCCACATGGTTTCAAATATTGACCTTCTTTTAAATAAGGAAACAACATTCTGCTTAAAGGAGGCCCCCCAAATCACATCACTGCTAGGGCCCACTCCCTCTGGGCGACCTAAGGTGCATGGGTGGAGGCCCTAACTCTGGGTACATTAAAAGAGAGGGTTATTGATTTGAGACTTTCGTTCCCCTTTAATTGTTGTTGGACTATTTTACTGTCTTGTCATATATGACCTTTCCCTTCCATCTCTCTCTGCTATTCCCCTTCCTGTGTTCTTTTCTGTTACAGCCATGTAATGCTTATTGTTTCTGTTGATAAAGTTCTGTGTGAATACAGTTGAGTTACCAACTTAGTTAAAGGACAACTAAACTGTAAAAATTAAGTTTTTAGAAATAAAAAGTACCTGGGACAGGGAGGTCGGATTGATTATTCCCACCTAACAATGTTGTTTGTTTTCTTTGTGCTGCTGCTCCTCATAGCATAATATTGGGAGGTAGAAAGTACCAATCCTACCACCTTGCCCCAGGTACTTTTCATTTTAACTGTTTTTGGGAAAAGTTTATAGTTCTCTTTTAAGGGACTATAAAAAAAATGTCCTTTTTTGCAGATCAGTGACTCCAATCGTTCCTTATCCATTAATATTGTCTAAGGAACATGCACTATGTGTGTTTTTCTTTCCATATTTGTAATAATTATACATACAAGCAGGGCCACTGTGTGTTTAATCATAAACCACATTAATTGCACCTCTGGCAGAACATCCTAAACCCAGATATCAGCTGTGGTATGGTTTGTGTCTCCAGCCAAGCAAACCAATGCGTGCACAGGAGAAAGTGTGAGGGTTGGACCACTGACCAAACAAGGGGGCGGCACCTTGACTGGAGCAATGGAGCAGCACATCAGTTTAGGGTACTAACCTTTTAGCAGTAAAAAAGTTATGTGCACACCATAGCAATCTACTGTGTATTAAGTACATAGAACATAAAAAAAATCAACTAGTCACATGTGTAAAACACCAATTAAAGGAGTGTGATCCAGATTTTAGTGTTCAGATTTAAAGGGCATCTATACTGAAAAAAAAATTATTAATTTGCCCATTACTGGAAACTATAATTCTTCCCAACTATCACTCAGGGGCGTGTTTAGGGGGGGATTCCTGGTGCCTGGAATCCCCCCTTTCTGCCTGCTCAGTGCTATCTGCTGTTCTACCTTTCCTGCTGTCCATAGACTGCTACATAGATTGTTACATAGACTGTTACATAGACTGTTACATAGACTGTTACATAGACTGTTCCATAGACTGTTACATAGACTGTTACATAGACTGTTATATAGACTGTTACATTGTCAATTGAACTGTGAGTGAGAAGCAGCATTTGTATGTTTCAAAAATGTATCCAGTCTGCCCTGTGATTGACAGCACCATAACTAATCACAATTGATACAAAACTGTATCAACATTAACCCTGCAGCGGCTTAAGGTGATTGCTGAGACTGGGTTTATATTCAGAATTACTGTATTACCCCACTGTGATGGAGTTAGTGAGCAGGAAGTATAGCTGATTGTCATATATATATATATATATATATATATATAATATATATATATATATATATATAATATAATGAAGAGAATAGGTCATAACCAACGCTCCACAGGTCTTTTTCACAAATTTTAATTTTCAAAAAGAATGCATAGTGCAGCAAACAGAACGTTTCGGCCGTGGTTTAGTGGCCTTTATCAAGCTTGATTAAGGCCACTAAATCACGGCCGAAACGTTGCTGTTTTGCTGCACTATGCATTCTTTTTGAAAATAATAAATTTGTGAAAAAGACCCGTGGAGCGTTGGTTATGACCTATTCTCTTCATTGTATATTGGAATCTATGAACCAGCAGCTCCAGGCAAACGTAAGTGAACACTGTGTGCACACTATTGCTATCTTATATATATATTATATATATATATATATATATATATATAATATATATATATAAACACTCCACAGGAGTGATTGTTCCATATATTCTTTATAAATAATGATTGTTCAATGTGCCCATACATGGTCCAATGTTATCAGCTTCTACTGCAAATTCTGTCAGATCCACCGTCAGTGTCACAGCTCTGGCTCTAAAAGACACTAATGGTAATGTAAATGTGGATTTATCAGTAAAACAGAACGTTAGGCTGGGTACACCTTTCCGTTCTGACCTTTCACCGCTATAAAGTGGTCGGCCACAGCAAATGTCTCCTATGGACCACAGTGTTCGCTGCCACTGCCGAAATCACCTCAGATTTTTCGGTAAATATCTGTTTGTGTGTACCCAGCCTTAATAAGTATATACTTTATAACAAACGAAAAGGGAATATGTGTATTGGCCAACTGTGATGATAATTATGGCAATTAGAGAATATATATAATGTTATTATATCATCCATATACAATAGAACACATGGATGTATTCGGTCATAAACCTCCTTCTGGGCTTGTTCATTGGTAACCCATTTATGAATCCCCCCCTTAAAAATCCTGCGCTTGCCACTGTCACTGTATCATTATTTTGTTGATCTGCCCCCTATTTCTTTAGATATCCAATCTGAACCATCTTACAATTCAGCTGTCAATCAAGTGCTTTATTATTATCATAACCTCTTGTGCTGTGCAGTTACACTGTTGCTGGAATAGTGACAGTTTTTCCTCATACTGATTACTGAGCATGCTTGGCTTCATAAAAAAGTCAGGTCAGATGGAAGGGGGTTGGTTAAAAGAGGGATGGGGCAAAGCAAGTACTGATTGAAGGCATGCAGGACACATAGGCCTACTTATATATGCTACTTACACATATTTACTTATTTATAGATTAAGATGAGTAAAATTCACATTTTCGGTATAGTTGCCCTTTAAATATAAACAACACTCTATTGGCCTGTAACACCATAATAAAGTGATGATGTAAATAAATGCAATGATCAATAGTATTTAAGCTGATATGATGTAATGTAAGTCTTTCTGAACTGTATTTCAGGTTATCAGTCCGCATTCAATCATTCGCTATATTAATTGTTCTTTTCTTTCTAAGAACAATTGACTAGTGGTCATGCTGTTTGCAGTAAATGGAAAATTACAGAACATTCCAAGAACAATCAATTTTGACATTCACCTTTGTTACTGCAAAAAATAGCTGCAGTCACCTTAGGACAAAACATATTGTTCAGTGTCCAATAAAGTGGATACAAAATCACATGGGGGCAAGATAATGGATTAACATATTTATACAGATGGAACCTGGTCAGTCGTTATGATGTTGGGAATGAGCTTTCACTGCTCTTCTCTGCTGTGCTGAAACATGGTTCAAGAATACATTTAAAGTTCTCATGTACACCCGTTAAACAAAAAAACGGTAATATTGTCTGTTACCTGCCCCCCACTGCAACTGATATATTTTGCACTTTATTATCTGCATTACTAAACAGATATTTAAAGGGGAACTGTGGTCCAAAAATGACTTTAGGTAAATTGATAGGAATTGCTCTCCTGAGAATTTTTGCAATTTATTTTCATTGTTTATTTGGCATAGTTTTGAAGATATTTACATTTTTGTGTGTGATATGGCAGCAGCATCACCAGGTCCCCTGCACTTCCTGCTCTGAAACCATGTCAGTCAATCTGCCCTGTGTCTCCTCCTCGCCTTTGTAGCCCCCCTGGTCCCTTCCACTCATGGACCCCATGGTCCCTCCAGTTGCAGGCCCCCATTGGCCCATTCTCTTAGAGCCCCATGTGGCCCCGCCCACTTGCGGGTGCCTAAGACCTGCCCACTCATGGGTGCACAAGTCCCGCCCACTCGTGGGTGCCGTGGGACACTCAGACACCCCCCCTACAGAAAACTGTGGAAATCACCTTTTCAGGCAGAGAGAGAACTCTGCCTGAAAAGGCTGTTTTCACATAGTGAGAGAGAAGGGCTGTAGATTCCCTTACCTTCTCTGTCAGGACTTCACACAGCAGAGAGGAGGAGAGACTTCCTGTCTCCCTCACACACTGAGGGAGTCTGAGGCTGTGCTTGCCGGCGGCACTGTGCAGGAGAAGCCTTAGGAATGTCACATGTCAGCCTCCCACCCATTAACTTTCTGGTCAGTCATTTCTTTATATCTTGGGCTACGGAGCACGTAGAGAGGTGGTTCATTTAAACTCAACTTGTTTGGAGACCACAGTTTCCCTTTAATGATATATAGACTGGCAGAGTAAGCTGGATACTTTACCGATCAGGGGCCAAGCAAAGCAGCACAGTGAGGAAGACTTTAGGTAAGTATAACGGCTGTTTGGGAAAGTACCCAGGGGTGAGGACTTATTGTTTAAGTTCCTTATGGGAGTAGGGGAATGAAGGGGGGTTTATAATAATAATAATTTTACAATTTAATAATAATAATTTATAATAATAATAACAGGGTAATGAAGGGGGTATATTATATAATAATAATAAAAATAAAAAAAAATAAAATTGGGGCGTTTAAGGGGGTATATTTCCTCTTATAGAATAGAGAAGGGCAAATTTCATAAAGTTCAGTAAAAGTTTGAAAGTTCGTATTCGGACCCATTAAAGTCAATGGGGGAGTGATAGTTTTAGTGTTTCCATTACCTATGAGTGCAGTGTTGTTTGTCCGGTGTGCAGTCGCAATGTGTTTTTAACCTGCATAAAGAAAGGATATTTACTTCACGGAGCGAGGTTGCCGTTCTTCATTTGGACCTTTCGAGGTTGATGTTGTTTGTTAGCAATGGTATCTTACTGTAAATGGCTGTGGCACCTGGGAAATGGTCTGGGGAACATGTCACTGCCACCAAAACTGGTTAAACACTTCTTAAACACGAGCTGGCAATTGTCGGGTTTTGCGCAAGCTACATTCGAAGGTTACGGCCAATTCGAGGGTTACCGAACGATACTTTCGAGGGTTAGCAAAAATGAACGATACTTTCGAGGGTTAGCAAACGGCTTGTAAATTCGATATTTCTCAAAACCGCGACAATGAACATTCGATAACTATCGAAAGTCCGGAAAGATCGAAAGTCCAAGAAATCCGGATCTGGGATAATTCTAAAAGTCCGAGTCCGTTCGGACTTGTTAAGTTCGACTCGAACTCGAGTTCGATTTCAAGTCCATCTCTATTATAGAATAGCATTACTCAACTAATCCAAGAAATAAGGACACATTCCTAACTCCCAGCATTCCCAGACTTGTAGGTTTTGATACAGGTCTTCAAAGTGGAGATGTAGAAAATACCAGGATAAGTAGACTGTGAATTTCAGAACATGAACTAAACCAATTGAATCATTAATGGGGGGGAGAGATTGTTTGAAAATGATCACAAGCTCTTCCCCATAGAATAAGACTTATACATTGTGTGAAAACCTATAGTAATAGTTATATTGTTACCAGCTAACAAAAGGGGAGGTTGGGTTGGATCAATCTTCAAGAACCAGTGGCATACCTACCAGGGGAGCAACACAAAAATATCTCCTTATTGAGAATTGTAAAACCAAAGAATCCACATCTCCGACAGACTACGAATGGCGAATTCCAACCGCAATACTATTTAACAGCCAATGGACAAACACTGTTTTGGGCTCACCATGGCTGACAGCACATTTGAATGGGACAATTTTCTTCTAATTTTCTTCTAATTTTCTTCTAATCAGATACTTCCAAGCGTTGAACTGATGCTTTAATGTGAAACAATTTCCAGACGATCTGTGATTCGGGTTCAATACATTAGGACAGAAAATGCAGAGCTGGGGGGAAACATTATGTACAAATGAAATGTGTGTCTACTTTATATCCTTATAATATCTGCATGTGACAAATGGGGTTAAAAGCTGGAATTACAGATTTGCCATCCATTAAAGCATTTATGTTAAAATGTGTTCATCCCAGAGATTTCCCTGGTTACTTGCATTGCCGGGTTAGTTGAGGAAGCGGATTTAAAGAGCCAGGAAACCTTTTTTCCCCATAAGGCAATAAATTGTTAATCCGTGACTTGTTAAACAATATAAAATAATGAAATATAAAGGGCAGCATGTACTGACTTTTTAATAGGATATAAAAATAAATCTTCTAACAGCAATAATGTTTGGTTTTTGAACTTGCTAATGGGCAAATATTTATATTAAATACAGTGTTAAAGCTTTTTTAAAAAGACTTTAGATTGAGCTTAAAATAGTGTTTTAATAACATTTTCTTCATAGTCCCAACCAGTCCCAACCGCTCCACTCCAGCCCTTTAAAAATATAAACTCCCAAAGCCTGCAAACAGAAAATTGTGCACTCGCCTCTTACTTTCAAAGGTTAGTGCTCCCTGCTGCATGAGGGAAGCCCAGTCATTTATTAGGTGTAATATCAGTGATCACAGCCATGATTGACACGGGAGGGAAAATTTTGTTTGCATAGTGCTTGGTTTTTACAGGAAAACTTGTTTAAAGGAACACAGTGGATTGGTTGCGGCTCGTATCTTGTTCAAAAAGGCGGGTGAAATAATTCTTCAGGGGTGGACATGCCCTTTAAATGATACCCTTTGAAATTAGCAAATGTTTGAAAAATTGCAAAGATAAAAGAGAAAACTATATGTGTTTTTTGACAAACTTCTGTTTAAATATGAAATGTCACAGTACAATATATTAATACACTAACTAATTGATAAAGACAATGACCGTCCATCCAGACGCAGCAGGAATTAATATTGGACATTTAAGCGATTGATCTTATTGGAACAGTCCCAACAATCCGCAGGGCATTGATTTCCTAGACAGTCCTCGTCTCAACTGGAAAAACTGCAATTATTCTACAAACAAATATTCCAGGGCACGCTCCTTTATAATAAATCCATGTATACAGCCCTTACAAAAATCTCATACCACATAGCAGGCAGCCATTGCATAGTTTGAGGTTATCGGGCTGCTGTTCAATTATAGAAGAATTAAAGCTAAAATATAAATAAGCCTGAATGAATTGTATAATTCATAACATCGCTGTATCTTTCACCTCGGCATCTGTTTTATTCTGCAGGTTTTGAGCTTTTGCTAATTTCCTCCTACCAGTGTGTGTCCTGGACAATGTTACACAGTTGAACATGCTCAGTGAATTCTTTAGCCCCTCCCTCTCCAACAGCTGTCAGGTAACTACTGGGTGACCTGCCCAAGTCCTCTCTGTAAACAAGACTGAGAAGTGACTAAACCAATTACGGTAATAATTTCTCCCCAATGCTGCTGATTTCAGAGATGACAGTTACAATCTGTTATTATTTAATGAAGTATAGCACCGTATACTATAGATTAATATAGCATTAGACATACGTCCATCTAGTTCACATATTAATTTATCTGAAGAACGCACTCCTGAAGACGTTTCTCACTTTAACTTGTGTTTATTTATGACATACGTGCACAACGTTTCGGGGCGTGTCCCCTTCTTCAGGTGCATCCATCTAGTTCAACCTACTCACCAATACCCACATTTCCTGCCTAAATGTTGATCCAGAGGAAGGCAAAAAAAAAAAAAAAACAGCATGAAGGGGAAAAAATTCCTTCCTGTCTCCAAGTGGCAATCGGAAATATCCCTAGATCAACTCTATGTATCAATACCAGTAATAAAATTTAATCCATCAGGCTACTCTAAAAAGTATCTTTGTAAAAATAGAAAGTACTTGGGGCAGGGAGGTCGGATTGATTATTCCTACCTCACAATAGGAGCTACAGCACGTACAGTTTTCATTTGCCAGGTTAGGTTAGTCCTGTATTAAAGATAGTGCTGAAGCCAGGAGGAAGACTGGCAGAATCAGTTTTCTTTGGGCTGGTGCTCCTCACAGAAACGATATTGGGAGGTAGGAATTACCAGTCCTGCATCCCTGTCCCAAGTACTTTACATTTTAACTGTTTTTAGAAAAAACTTTATACCCACGATAGTTCTCCTTTAAGCTTAATTTCTTTTAAGGGACAGCCATTGTAAAATACAAATTAATAAGGATAATTTTACGTGAAATATTGTAATGTAGGTAGGCCGAAAATATTGGCTGGTGTGTACCCAGCCTAAGATATACAATCTCACAGACGCTGGAATTTCCTGTTGCCAAACGGTATAATTCAGATGTTTTCACTGGAGAATCCAGTTCGTTAGCAGAGCAGTTAAATATGTAAAAAGAAAAGGGTTAATATAAAAACTATAACATTCAGCAGACCTCTCCTACCGCATCAGCTATAATGTGCATTACCGGAGAAAAGATTTACTTGTCCGCTTGCTTGAAAATAAACAGAATATGTCAAAGCCATTACTAGAGACAGACAACAACTCGAGTCTGAATCACACTTAGATTATGTATTGAAAGCCTTGTGTGTTTGCATTCTAATAACATTTCTCTACAATGGGGTTGAGTGTTCCCGACTAGAAATAACAGATTTCTCCAATAGATATCCCCTGATAGAATGGTGCAAATAGAAACAGAAAGGTAATGAAAAGGTGTACAGTGTATCTCAACACATCCACCTCTGCTAATTCAATTTCATGTATCGAAAAACATCAGCACCATTAACCCTTTCACACCCACAGAACTCCCTGTCCAGTAGAGAATTAGACATCGGATGGATAGAAGTATATAAATGATCTTTAGGGCTTTGTAATTAAAGGAATTACTTCCTTTTCTTTAAAGGGTATGTCCATTCAAAAATTAACTTGCTTTCTATCTGTTTTACTGAAGAACAGGGGGTAAATGCACTATTTCTTACCTCCCGTTCTTCAGTAAATCTTGAGAACTTACCGGAATCGTTCCAGCGCTGACAGAGCCGCGGCCGAAATCCTCGATACCTCCGGCGCTTCCACTCTCCTTAGCACAGTGTGCGCATGCGCGCACTGTGCAAAGGACTGGAGATGCGTCGGAGGCGTCGGGGATTTCGATGCCAATCCAAGTGCCGATCCAATGCCAACCTTGGTCCATCTCTGAATTATAGATAATTTACCTGCAATGCTGTACATTGTAGCTTTAGTTCTCCTTTAAACTATGTAGATGAAAAACAGCCTTGAACAGGCACTGCTTATCTGACAGGCGCCCAGGGAGTCACATGACAAAAGGTGGTAAAACAATTCATCATCAAGCCGTCATTAATCTAACCTACGACATCAATGGACTGACACCGCAGAAAGGAAACAATATAACACACATGGTTCCTAATATAGCTTTAGTCTATGGAGATACAGTTAACGGAGTGTAACATTGGTACATGTGGATATTACTGGTCCAGTAGGTAAACGTGCCAATGGCATCATGGGATTTCATGATGTTAACACAGTACGAGATTGATTGTGTGATGTAATAGTGACAAGACAATTGTGATATGTGTTCACAACAATACACTGGGGAACAACATTCCTTTTCGATAGCTGTTGGAATAATGTGCTACCATACCAATTTCAATCATTAGAGGGCACTGTATTTTGCCTAACAGCCCAGACTCTGCAGATTACAACAATGTATCGTTTGGCTTTCTAATTCATTTTCAAACCAAGATCCACCAGTGTAAATTCACTAGAATTAAGAATTTTATATTAAGACATTCATTGGCTGGATATGTACATGTTTTATCACCAAAGAAAGGATTTACTACTAGACACGGGCTGAACTCGGAAATCAGTTCCGCTTGCAGATTCGCTGAATTTTTCGAAAAAATCCGAAAATTCTAAAAAACGCCAAGTGGAGCCTTTAAAGTCAATGTGAGTTACAAATCTGAAAGTTCCACCTACAATGAAGGTATAAATATCACTGGTAACTCACTGTACATGGCTCAGGGTCCTGGGAAATGGTCTGGGGAAAACGTATCAATGACCAAAATCTCTAAATAAAACACCGTCCAGAGCCGGAAACGTCCCGCGCTTCCTGTGTTGTGATTCCACGTAGTATTTTCAAGATTTCTTGACATTTAGAAAAATGTCGATTTTTAAATTCAAAACTTTTCGAACATTCGAGAATTTTCAAAAACAGTTCCGCAAAATCAGAAATCGGTAAAGTATGAGATCCGGCAGATCCATGAAATCTGCTTCGGAACCAGATTCCGGTCCATCTATCTTTACTACATTAAATGTATTCCTGGCCTCGAAGGGTTAAGCGGATATATTATTTGGCCACAATAATAAGAACTGCATATAAAATGATTGTCCATATTCTACATCAAGGATTCATTAGCTCTGTCTATAGAAACAACCATATACAATGTAAAGGTGGACACTAATTGGCAGATACCTACATCCAATCTATAGCCCTAGAGATCAGGTTTAATTTGGTGTTTCTATTCTGGTTGATAAATTCCCTCCCTCTCTCATAAGATTTATCGCTCCTATTCCCTGTTGTTCGGCCTCTGGGTAATGACGGCCCTGACACCGAGGAGCAATCCTATTGATCTACACTCACATTCACAGCCTGGGTCGGAGAAAACAATAAGGTAAAATACTGAAACCCCCGAGGTAACAATGTCCCTTCCATTAATGGTTTGTACCTTGCAGACAATATTATTGTGTGAATATCACCATTGGATTTAATTCTAATGCTAGAAACATCGATTCGTCTGGTATAGGAAAAGTAAAGGAACTGGACACTTGACGATATGGCGGTTCGAGGAACATGGTGGCACCTTAACACCGGCAATACATTACATAGGTTCCCGGGGACGTTCTGCATCTATCTCAACTAGATCATAAAACATATCAGGCCAGGCACTTCTTCAAAATGTTGGAAGTTCCTAATATGGGAACCTTAAGGGCCATTTTTGCAATGGATTTGGTAGATGGTGTACCATTAACAGAATTCCCTGCAGGGTGGTTACATACAAGTCATCAGGCCTGAGACCACCAATCACAATTTATTTATTTTGTGCCACTCGACTATAAGGCTACAAACTAATGTCCTATATTCCTGCCAACAGACCCACCAATCACTAAACAGACCAGTCTGACATTCCGGAATTAAAACGCCCCATTCTGCAAGAGCAACTGTCAATTACGGACAAGACTAATTGCTGCAGATATTGTGCCACAAACATTGGTTGCATTGGTAAATTGGGATAAATAAAAGTTCCCATTTGAGAGTGTTAGGGAGAGATGACAGACTGAGTATGGAGAGACAACAGTCAGCCTTTTGAATGATCATTTTCAATGGACTGCATTATCGATCAAGCCAAAATATCACAGGTGGCTATTTCAACTAGGCTGACTGGTCAATCGGGTCAAAATATCGTCCCATGTACACCCAACCTAAGAAACTTTAAACACATAGAACTATCTAGGTCATGCTCTATTACAAGACCTTATGGTAAACTGCAAAAACTTCTGGTGGGAGTTGTAAATTATAATGTCATTGATATAATCTCCCAACCCCCTATTACATATTTTAGGGGCTTGAAATGTGGGTTATTAGTTAGACCAAGTCTTTATGTAACAGACGTTTCCGTACACTAAGCCCTGTCAGCTGTGCCTATTGCCCTCTGACTGACGTTTGATAGCTCCCCCTAGCAGGGAAGAGAGGCACCACTAATGGGGAAGTCTGAAATCAGCTCCACAAGTTATCTATCACTGCGCCCACCACTGCCATCCACTCCGCCTGTGGTTAAAATGTCCATAATTATTTCCCAGAAATGCAGCCGGGGATGATTAATAAGGTAGGAACAGAGCAGGATATCCACAAAGCAAAATAAACCAAGGGGCCCAGCAACAAAAGCAAGAACAGTATTACATTGATTGCATTCAATGAAACAACAAGAACCCCACCCAATGAACGGCCACATCCAATGAGTTTCTCCCTGAACGCTGTGGATGGTGCAGGTCCGCCCACTTTCAGTGACTGCCTGTCTGGGAAATGTCCGACACACGTTTTCCTTTAGTGCATGCGCAGAATGTGTGAGGATCCGTCGGGACTGCGCCTGTGTGATCTGACAGCTTGGTCGAACACACACACTTTTCAAGCTACTGAGTTCACTGATCAATGGAGGAATAATCACATGACTATCACAGCAGCTTGCCGAGTTCACTAATTAATGGAGGAGTAATCAGGTACTACCTTTTTCTCTCTCCCACCCCCTCCCATACCAGATTGCCTCATATTCCCAGCATCCCCTATGAAATCAATCTTAGATCACTTTTTCAACCACCCCTCTCAGAGTTAGACACAAAAAAATCTTTATTAAAAACTACACAAGTATTGTGGGAAGAGAGTCAGGGAGGAAAGGATTTCTTACTGCAGCCAAGTGGGTGTGTCTGCTACCATGATGATGCACATTGAGTGACAGCACCCCAGCACAGGGAAAGACACACCCCTAGGAACCAGCACAACTTTCCCATGCTGCTGCAAACAAATGAAGGGGAATTCTGGGGAAAAAAAGGTAGGGGGGGGGTTGGGGGATGGTGGACTTAAAGATAAACCCCCCCAAAAAATGCTTTTTCCTCAGTGGAGATCCCCTTTAATTATATAGTAACCAGCAGATTTCCATTCGTTTCCTAACCGGTTTGCAGATCAGAAATGCACCTACCACCACACAACTAACGCACAATGATTTAATCGCTTTACACCTTTATTACCGGAAAGATCAAGAAATGTGTAGTTTACTTCGATAAGAGGAATAATAAGGCCTTACACAGGTATCTCATTCACTTGTATGTCTGATATGTTGGTGTCATTAAAAATTATTTGCCCAAAATGATAGCTTTAAGGAGAATTAAACTCACAAGAGCAGCTAATTAAAATGTAGCAAGGTCTTTCATTTTTTACTGAACCCCCAAATTAACTACTTATCCCTCAATCTATACCGGTAATTGTATAGTAGGTAGGAGCAAGTTCTCCAACACCCTATTTTTGCTATCTTTAAAGAGTTTATACATTTTACTGGCATCTCTCACTCTGCCCATCATACTTTTACAATAAATATTGTTACCGGTTGTATTGGGCCAATTCCCAGGTGATTTTCCTAACTTGTTGTAACAATGTATAGTTTATATTTAATATCTATAAGGAAGGAAGGCCCGGTAAACATGAGCACTGACAGTAAAACACCTAAATCTATCACCAACCCTTTAAAGGGCATGTCCACCCCCAAAACTATAATCCCCCCACTACTGGCCCCACCATATGTGTAGTTTAATCCTTACCTCACTCCCAGCTCCATAGGGTTTCCTGTAGTCCCCCCCCCACCCAAAGTCCAAAAAACTGACCACCAGGAGGCTAGCAGGTCCATATAGGACACTGCCTGCTACCTGGCCTCCCGGAGATCATTGCCATGCGTACTGCAGCTCTTCTCCCCCCTCCCTCCCTCTCCCTCCCGTTCTGCTATCCCTCCCCCTAGCATAAATCCCCTTTAGAGTAGTAATCCCCCATGTCCCCCAGCCCCAACCGCATAATTTTTATTTTTATAAAGCTCCCCAACCTTTTACTTACCTCTCCGCTTTCCTACACTGAAGTGAGCTGCCGGCAGCCGCGTCCGTGATTGGCTGCCGCTCAGCCAATCACAGACGCGGCTGCCGGTCCCGCCCCTCTGCTTGCATTTCCTCGCAAGCAGAGGGCCGGGAGCGCGTCGGAGGAAAGAGGGGAGGTAAGTAGAGTTTGGGGGGCTTAAAAAAATAATAATAATGCGGTTGGGGCTGGGAGCCCATGGGGAATGGCATACCAAAAAGTGAAATTTAGGGTGGACATGCTCTTTAATGATTTAATGACAGCAAAAGGATTAGAGAGGCTCCAACCTTCCATTAAAATAATGACAGATTTGGGGGAGAAATAGTTGATTTGGGGGAGAAGTACTTTATTACACTATAATTAACATTTCAGAGCCAATAGCTTATGTGCTAACAAATGTATCAACTCTACTCTACCTTTATACAATATTCTGCTAATAATAGACCTTACACAATGTTAGTCAGATGTCAAATGTGTGCAATATATTTCTTTATCACAATGGCTTGAGGGTACATTTATCTAAGGTGTGGCTGCACAATATTTCCTTGTTTACAATCATATTTCATGTGGCTTTTATAAACAAAATAAAGGCACAAGATCTCACCTCTAGGGTAAATAATACACGTCCATTCATTCAAATGCACAAAATTATCTCATTTTCATTAGTCTCCTCTGGAAACCACACACTGTGCAACATTTAAAAGAATGGTAAGAAAAGCCTGAATTGTTACTACTGCTACTACTAATACTGTACTACTACTAATACTAGAGAATGTGGAATGAATTGTTATAATTCTTATTTTTAGTTTTGTATTATAAAGTAATTAGTTTAGTACAAGTAAAACACATGACCAGTAATAATTATAGCCTTATAAATGCTTACTGGTGATGTAAAGAAATTATAATTAGTGCTTGAACCATGATTCCCTGAAACATGGAGCTTTTTAAAATGAAGATATTGGGGTAAAATAGTAACATAGTAATTGAGATTAAATAAAGACATACGTCCAACTAATTCCCAAAGAAAGCAGAAGACCTGCAACAACTTTGAAATTGTTGGTTGACAACCCAATTTAGCCCATAAAAGGTTTACTTGGTCTAACCTTCTTCCTTCCAGCTATATCTCTCCACTTGCTTTGAGCTTCAACTCAAAACCCCTACAAGTTTCCTATTGAGCAAACTGGTAAATAATACGAAGGGCCAAAGGTCTCGAGACGTCTATTACTTGAACTAAAAGTGTTGAGCTAAAAAGTAAAATGAATAATGTCAGGAAAGAGGTTTATCTCTGACGGGCGGCTTTCAATATTGGCTTTATTCAGCCCTCTCTGTAGAAGAAGGGTTTGCAAGGTGAGATAATAAAACTTCACAAATATGTTGGAAGTCATCAATGTGAAGTCTCTAAGGATTCCTTTCCTCTAAGCAACGTAGAGAGGACAAGAGGTCACCATTTTAGAAAGAGCAATACAATTATAGAATTCTCTGTCCGAGACTGATGGGAGATCATATTCCCTTAATGACTTTACAAATGGCTTAGATATCATTTAGATAAACAACAGAATCATTTCATTCAAAACGTTCAGTATTAAACCAAATATTGTTTGAGATAAAAATCAAAAATCCTTTAAAAAACATTCAGGTTTAACAGTTGATATGAGATCTGTCCTCTGCCAAAAAAGAATACTGGAAACCAACTGATATTTTGGTGCAACCAATCATTTTGCCATTTAAAACACATGTGGTTTACCAGCAAGACCAAATTTTGTTTAAATATTGTAAATAATTCAACTAATTCAACGTAAAAGTTTCTTGGATGATCCAATCAAACGATGGGACTGAGACACAAAATGTCAGCCTGTCCATACACGGCATAAAAATAAAATGATTAAATCTGAATCTTGCAGTGAATCCTGGGATTTAGATAAACTGGTGACAAAGCGCTAGTAACACTGGGAGTTTATTAATTGATTTCTATCTCTTCCCGTTGGTACAATAATAGCTGAAATTTCCAGTTCACACCCCTGTTATTACAACATACATGGCCTGGAGTTTCATATTAAAGGACAACTATACTGTACAAATGAACTTTTTAAGAATGAAAAGTACCTGTGTCAGGGAGTTGGATTGATTATTCCTACCTCCCAATATTGTTTTGTTAAAGTACAACAATATAAAAAAAAACATCACCCCCATTACATGTTCACACTTCCAGCAGCTGAAATCACTTACTCACATTTACAGCCTTCCCTTCACACACCGCCTCCTAGACGGCCCAGGGCCATGATTAACATATCACTTGTCATTTACTGGTGGGAATGTCTGTTACAACCTCTCTCCTCCTCCTCTGCCAGTTAAACAAACTTGAAATGTCTGGTTGATAGGATACAGCCTACATAATCAAGCTGATCAAGGATGGGTGGAGGAGTGTTTTCTCGCATGCTAACTTTGAGTGACAGTTAGTGGCCGACAGAAATGTTATGCCCCCTTCACAGCATGGCTAATTGAAGGCTCAATAGAGGCTCAAAATCAGGAAACAAAATGTATGGGGAGGGCTGTGTACCTTTATTTTTTTAAAGCAATTTTTAAAAAAAAATGAATTGAGGCAATACAGTTATCCTTTAAGGAGCTACACCACGTAAAGTTTTCATCTGCCATGTTATGGCCCTGGGCCTTCCTATGTTAAAGATAGTGCTGAAGCATTCAGGAAGACTAGCAGAAGCAGTTTTCTTCCTGCTGCCACTTCTCACAGAAAGAATATTGGTAGGTAGAAAGTATTAATCCTACCTCCCTGGGCCTTTTTATTTCTACTATTTTTGAAAAAACTACTTGGTGTCCAATATTCAGTATTGACTGAACATTCGGGTTTGAAATGTTTAATTCCAGTCGCTACATTGGTATTCATAATATTCACATCTCTACCTTTTCCCCAAGCTGCCCTGGATGTTAATTAAAAGAAGGTTTTACTTTGCATTTTGCCTTGAAGTTCAGTAAACAAAGAATATTTCTTCAAACACCCTCTGTCCAATTATAGAAGACGGAAAAGGCCGTCTGTTGATTAAAAAATACACCAAAATATCATTGATGGGGAATTAACAGGACTTCTGACATTTCTGGTCAGCGGAAGGCAAGCAAATCCTTGCAAATAATTAAATGCAAATCTCGGTTCTCTGTGATCTGCTGGCAAAATGCTCTATCGCAAGTCCTCTCATATTAATCAGAAAATATCACCCTTTATTTCATATATGGGAATTGTTGTACCCGGACAAAAATGGAGATATCAGCCTTGTCAAACACATTACATGTTTATATCTGATGTATTCAATTAGATCAACTGGACTTGGAGTTTAGTCCATGAAGACGTTTCGCTAGTCATCCGACTGGCTTTCTCAATTCAGAATGACTTGTACAAGAATCTTTGGCAATTATGTACCCTAGAAAATCCCAATTAGCATATCACAGCCAGGTGTTAAGGGTGTGATTGGATAGTGGCTAAGAGGTGTTATAGGAACGCCCAGAGTAAGGTGTCAAAACAGCATTGTACATGGCAGACAGTTGGTGTCGAACCCCCCCACCTCTATTTAGGCTTGGTTTCTTTATTTTAGTTACCAAAAGAAAACAGAAGTGGTATAAACAGGGCACACCCAAACTATGGTAATACATAAAATATCCTTTATTGAATGTATAAACTTGGGATATGGCCAAACGGTGTAACAAAATACATTAAAAACACATCTCCAACCCTCAGTATCACAAAGGTGCATCACACAGATAATATACCGGTATATTCATCCATTCAGTCATACAACAATGTTAATATATACATAGGTAAATGTGCACATGTATACCAAATGCATCTATATCCTATAAGTATGTGTTAAGCGAAGGTATAGACAAAATATCTCATATACATATATACATAAAGCAGTAATATGGTCAATAAATAATAATCATAGGGTGTAGGCTAGCTTCCCTACCGCTATCAGTACCCCTAAAATAGGAGGAGGGAGCACCTAAAACCAGTGGCCAAACATAACCACCATGATCTCACCACTAAGCACTAGTCTGTATGGTCAGGATACACAAGGAGGGTTGAAGAGCTGATTAAAAGGAAGCCGGACGCGTTTCGTCCGTATGATCGGACTTCATCCAACGGCAGGATACCATCAACTGAATAACACCTTAAATACCTTAGCAGCATAGGTGAAGAGGAAACCGGAAGGAGCGTAAAAAGAAAATAAAACCCGCAAAAAAAACAAGTAAGAAGGTAGAAAGTCCCGCGAGAGCGGATGGATAAATCCCGCCCCTATAGCATCATTCGTCTCTACGTAGGACAGATAATGCGTATGTGCGTACATACGTCCGCACGTACGTATCAGGGACAGAAAGCCCTCTGTCGGCCATCTTTAAAGAGGGAACAAATGCGCAAGAGAGTAATGAAATAGAACTAGGAGCATAACCACACGGTGCGCACAGCTCAATCGCTTATGGTTATGTTGGTGGCACTCATTATAGAGTCTCATCAGTGCCATCCACAAATAATTACATCCATAGGGGCAACAGGTCCCCCTAGTGACCGGTCAAAACACATAAAAGGAAAGACACAGAGGGAAAATATCCCTCCATTGGCAAAAAGGTATGTAATGATATCTATGCCAGCTTACAGAAGATGCTGCTATCTACAGAATTTAATACTCATATAGCACGAATCATTTTAAATCTAGCGAGGTCCTCAAACAGATCCTGGTAGCATATATAAACAAATAAAGGAAGAGCATGAATATAATACATATATACAAAGTACCAAAATATATAAGCTTCTTATATATTCTTACTAGTGGTGAGATCATGGTGGTTATGTTTGGCCACTGGTTTTAGGTGCTCCCTCCTCCTATTTTAGGGGTACTGATAGCGGTAGGGAAGCTAGCCTACACCCTATGATTATTATTTATTGACCATATTACTGCTTTATGCATATATGTATATGAGATATTTTGTCTATACCTTCGCTTAACACATACTTATAGGATATAGATGCATTGGTATACATGTGCACATTTACCTATGTATATATTAACATTGTTGTATGACTGAATGGATGAATATACCGGTATATTATCTGTGTGATGCACCTTTGTGATACTGAGGGTTGGAGATGTGTTTTTAATGTATTTTGTTACACCGTTTGGCCATATCCCAAGTTTATACATTCAATAAAGGATATGTTATGTATTACCATAGTTTGGGTGTGCCCTGTTTATACCACTTCTGTTTTCTTTTGGTAACTATATTATATTAGTGGTGGGAGCACCCCTTACATTATTTCCTTTGACATTATAGTGATCTGTGCCGGGCGAATTTTTCTATTTATATATTATGGTTTCTTTATTTTCACATAAATGGCCTCCTTAACACCTCTCTTGAACCAGTCACCTTCCTTTGCCAATATGTTAACATTACAATCTTCAAAGGTTCGTCCTTTATCCTTAAGACACAGGTACACGGCTGAGTCCTGACCCAAGGAATTGGCTCTTCTGTACTGGGCCATACGTTGATGCAGTTGCTGTTTGGTCTCCCCCACATACTAATCAGAGCATTCTTCACTGCACTGCACTGCGTATATGATGTCACTTTTCTTGTGTGTCGGTATTGGTCCTTTTGGATGTACCAATTGCTGCCTCAGTGTGTTGTTCGGTTTAAAGCAGACAGGGATACGGTGGTTTTTGAAAATTATCCTTAATTTCTCGGAGACCCCTGCTACATATGGGATGACCATGTTCTTCCTCCTGTCTTGCTTTTCTCCTTCACTGTTGGTATTCATGTTCTTTTCTTTCCTTCTACTTCTTTTGACAAAGGCCCAGTCTGGATATCCACAAGTTTTAAGGGCTCCTCTGAGATGTTTCATTTCTTTAGCCTTCGCCTCTGTGCTAGTGGGGATGTTCTCTGCTCTGTGTTGCAGGGTTCTGATGACACCCAGCTTGTGATCTGAAGGGTGGTGGGAGTCAAACATCAAATACTGATCTGTGTGTGTTGGTTTTCTGTAAACCTCTACTTCCAGTTTACCATTTTCCTTAACTTCTACCAAGCAGTCCAAGAAAGCCAGTGTGTTGTTTTGTACCTCTTCCCTTGTAAATTTGATGTTTTGGTCCACCGCATTAATGTGTTCTGTGAAAGCTTGTACTTCCTTCTGGTGGATTTTAACCCAGGTGTCATCCACATATCTGAACCAGTGGCTGGGTGCTATGCCCTTAAAGGTATTAAGCGCCTGTTTTTCTACCTCCTCCATATAAAGGTTGGCCACAATGGGTGAAACTGGAGATCCCATAGCACATCCATGTTTTTGCTTATAGAACTTGTCCCTGTATATGAAATAGGTGGTATTCAGGCACAAGTCCAGTAAGGAACACACCTGTTCTGGGTTGAGATCAGTTCTGCTGGTAAGGGTGCAGTCTTGGCCTAGCCGTTTTCTCACCATGTCAACAGCCTCCTTGGTGGGTATACAGGTGAAGAGAGATGTCACATCATAGGACACCATAGTTTCTTCTACATCGAGTACTATATCTTCAATCTTGTTGGTGAAATCCTGAGAGTTCTGAATGTGATGCTTAGAACTTCCCACCAATGGTCCCAAGATGTTGGCTAGGTATTTTGCCACCTTGTATGTTACAGAGTTGATGCTGCTGACTATAGGTCTTAGTGGTGCCCCTTCCTTATGTATCTTTGGGAGTCCATATATGCATGGATGTGCCTCACCAGAGTGGAGGCGATGATACATTGCTCGATCAATGGCTTTATCCTTTTGAAGCTGTTGTAGTAAGTCTATGACCCTTTTCTTGTAACGGCTGGTGGGATCCCTTGTTAAAGCCTCATATGTGTTGTTATCAGCCAAAGAGTGGTCACCTTATCGTGGTAGTCTGAGGTGTTGAGTACCACTGTGCATCTTCCCTTGTCTGCCATGTACAATGCTGTTTTGACACCTTAGCCTGGGCATTCCTATAACACCTCTTTCACACTATGCAATCACGCCCTTAACACTTGGCTGTGATATGCTAATTGGGATTTTCCAAGGTACATAATTGCCACAGATTCTTGTACAAGTCATTCTGAATTGAGAAAGCCAGTCGGATGACTAACGAAACGTCTTCAAGAACTACATTTCAAGTCCAGTTGATCTAATTGAATACAACAGATATACCATGACCTGGATGAATGAGAACCTTCACAAGCACATTACATGTTTGTTAATAATCACATTAAAGTGCAAGACCACCTTTTAAATTAAAAAATTGCATTTAGATACCCCCCGCCTGAACCCCAAAAGCTAAAAGATGCATAACTGACCTGATATACAGCGGGATGTTACTCTCCCCCTATCTCTGCCTCCTCTTCAAGCTGTATGACGCTGTATGACCTCTTTTATGACCTCGCACATGTGCAGAGGGGATGGCTCTGGGACAAGCAGTCAGTCATTGGCTTTGGTGTGATCTGCTACTGCCATGAGTATGCTGCTATCCCAGAAGAGCCAGAACGGCTGACAGATAGGGGAGCAGAACATTGGCAGCATATCAGGTTAGTCTTACATCTCTAAGCTTCGTAACTATTATCGACTTGGGAGGGTTGATTTAACTAAATACAATATTTTATCTGAAAGGTGGACTTGCCCTTTAAGCCTTTTACCAGTTTCTGACCCAACTCCGTTTACAGAATACGGGGTTCGGTTGAGTGGAGAAAAAAGAGAAAGTTCTCAATCTCAAATCCTCCCTGCAATAACCCAAACCTTGGAAGTGAATGAAATAGATTTGTTTAATAAATGGCTTTCATTTATTCATGAAACTGTGACATATTTGCAGCAGAGAAAACAGTTGTAAATGAATTTGAAACAAATACATTTTTAGTAATATCTGTATTTGGGTCGGACATCTGCCAAGGAGAAATATTAACTTAAATAGCAACTTCCAGGCCACCATACGCATTAAAACAGTTTCCCGACTTCAAGGCTGGGGATTAAAATAATGTAATTCCTACACTAAGATATGATTGGATAGAATCTTCATTCTTTTCCTCCAATAAAACTCCTTTCCCTGTAGAGGGTAGGGATGAAGAAGGCTAAAATGGATGCGGCAAAAGTAACCATGACTATCTGCTGCAACTGATCATGCAGTCCCACAGAAGATTGCACGATCAGCCGTGAATTACCGGCATGTGCGACCGACATTGGTGGCAGTCAGCCAAAAAGCACGTATGACTTTGTTAGGGATGACCGACCAATACATGGAAATACCGGTCGGCCCAAAAAACCTTACCGTGTGTACCCACCCCAGGATTGCCTTATTTTGCCCGGAGCAAGACGGCATGGGGCAGGACAGCGATGGCATTATGGGTGGGACAAGAGCATGGCTAGGGCGGAGCAACTATTGGGGGAAGGGTATAATTAAATTATATATATATAAATATAAAAGGGGCATAACTGGGTGGGGAATGGCATAATGTGGGGGGGTTTCGACAGCCAGTATTTGGATGGGATTTCAGACTTAACTGTAGGACAACTTATACATCAGCAGGGGATCCAAAATAGGGAAAATGTGTTTTCATCTGTACTTCCTCTTGAAGTAAACAATTAAAGACGGAAAAGTTTTTACTTAATAGTTCCCAATTCAGAAGGACGCAAACACTAGACAACTTTATCATCTCCCAGACTGTTGACTAAATATACAGGCAGATGAACAGACATATAAGCAGACAATATATCTCAGGAAAAAAATCAGGGATTAGGAAAAAAATAGGGATTGAAAGTGTAAAAATATTCTTTATCCTAATAATCTTATTACACATATTAAACCCTTTACAGATGTAGTCTAGTTAATCTGAATTTTCCATCTCTTTTTATAATAACTGCATGTGATTTTCTTTTTTTAAATAAATATATTCCAGCGTCCTTTTAATTGCAAATCCAGAGAAATCCGTATTTCATGGCGGTATTTTATTCCTTTAAACGTTTCTCCCGTGTCCATGGAAACACGAAAGCATTAAGAGGAAAGGGAGAACACTTTAAACTGCCGTTGGCCTTCTGTCTGCAAAACTCAGCGCTCACCAGACCTCAAAATGCTCATGCATATTAATAAGCTTTCCAGGGATATTAGAGAGAGATTTACTAGGTCTCTATCAATGGGTTTCTTGAAAAAAATGTGTTTTAAGAATTAGAAATGCAGGAATAGGGAACACGGAAAAAGGCGCCTTAGTCTGTAGAACGCGTCCTTCAGGAAATGAAATGTAAAATAGTGTCGCCTTTTTTCGTTTTAATTTAAAGACGATGAGAAGTAAAACAGAGACACAAGATTTATTACCCGGAACAAGAAATAATGACTATTGGCTATTCACTCCAGAACATAAACAGCCATTGGTGAGAATAAGCAATTGCCCTGGAAACGAAATTGGCCTTTGCTCTATCGGACATGGGGGAAGACATTTTTACTGGTAATAAAATTATCGGTATGACCGGTAAATCAACATTGTAGCCTATATGACTTTCTTAATTCCCCTATAACATTAATTCTAACACCAGACTTTCAGGGAGATTCAATAAAAGTTCTTACCGTTAAAAATGGTACTAATTTTCCCCTAACCAATCAGATGTTATTTAACATTTGAAAGCTAGCATCTGATTAGCACAATTTTTTACAATAAGAACTTTTATTGAATAGCCCTTATATTCTCTGGGTAACCCATAGAGTTTTCCTTTTAATTAATTCTTACATTACAAGGCTAGGACAAATTGTTAATTAGACCTGAAATAAAACCTTTTTTTTTTATAAACAGTTAAAATGAAAAGTACATGGTAAAGGGAGGTAGAATTGGTTATTCCTACCTCCCAATACTGTTTCCGTGAGGAGCGCCCACACAAAGAATACTGCTTCTGCCAGGCTTCCTCAATGCTTCAGCACTATCTTTAATACAGGAAGTCCAGGACACTTACCTGGCAGATGAAAAAAAAATCAAACCTACCTCCCTGCACCAGGTATCAAACAAACATGCAAGATATCAGCTTTCCAAAAACCTTAACGTCATCTACTAAATGTTTTGAGAAACTATGAAGTTTATAGAACATGGGACTTGTATAGATTATCTTTTCTTTCTTTGTAATGGAGAACTATAGTTCTAAATATTATCAATTTAATAGTGGCAATACCGGGTATCCTATGTACTGGAAAGGGGCTTTCATATTCGTCATATTTATTATTGATTATGGCTAACTTTTCCATTGTTTCTACATTTGTCCACATGGGGGCGCAATGATTACCAATTGATGGCATAGAACCCATATGTTCCAATCTGCCGACTGCTAGTTTTCATTCATTTGTAGCAATCATTGAATACCTTGTCCCGTATTTTTCATTTCTACTGCACAGACCTGGACTGTCTACACCCAGCAAATTCCATCTTGATGGTAAAATAAATCATTTTCATTTCCTAAAACATCAATAGGAACCCGGTAGAAATAAACCTGGCATTTGAACTTTTACAGCATTCCCTACTACGATAATAAACAATCCAATAAAAAGCCATAGAGCGTTCGTGAACGTTCCATAGTTCCATACATCTGGAAGCCAGAAGCCTAGGGAATGCAATGTAATTATGTATATTCCTGTCGCTAAATGTGTTCCATAAGCAGCCAAATAAAGATTTCTTAGACAGATGTCTGGTCTTTATATTGGATAAAGACTGGTATATCAGTGTTTGCCAGTTTAATACGAGCAAATGGACAATTTGGGTAAATTCCTAGGTGTGGTAACAGCTTTAAGCGAACAAGGAGGTCCCTATGACTTGTTATAAGGCTTTGTTAGTGACAAAGGACAGAGACTACTGCCAACCTACCCAGCATGCAGTGGGTGAGGTATACCATTACCAGCAGATTGGGCTGATTCAGTATTATTTGGGGTATTAAGACTGAGGAAGCTGCACTTCCTTTTCAGACAAGATAGTAGGGTTTTCTCTTTTTTTGTACATGAAATTAAACCTTAAGAACCTGCAAGTATGACATTTTATTCTCTTTCTTAAAATGCCGGCAAGGCAGATTTCAGGGTCCTAATGAGGAGGACCCCCCACATGGCTCCGGGATCAAGTATTAACATTTAAAAAGGAAATATCCAAAGGTTGACAGAACTAAGAACAGACCATCTGCCGTTACAAGGCTCCTTGTTGTTAGACGCCTTTCTATGACATCACTCAATAAAATTCATGGTATTCCAGATGGAGCCTCCAATAGACATTTGTTTCCCCCCTTGAACATAAATTTAGTTTCATTCAATTTTATCAGCCTGAAGTTAGAGATACAAACCCGCACCCAGGTGACAATATTTGTGAGTTATAATCGGCTTCACCCACAGGAATTCTTGAGTGAATCCATTAAAATGGCCAAGCAATGTTAGGACATGACACATTGTTGCCCTCGAGTCATTAGGAGGAGGGGTTTATAAAACTCTAGCGTCACTGTTGTCCACGTTCTACAGCTGTTTCATTGGTCATCACCAATGAATGGAAAAACCCCAAATGAGGGCATCCCATACTTGCACAGATTGAAACGCGTTTTGCAATCCATATCCAAAATCCATCACTCAAACCACAAACTACACACAAGGAAACACAATATGTTTCTCGAATGGATAAGTGGGACCATAGCCTAAAATGGGATTACCACAAACATCAGAAATCCACACTGTGGTATTACCTTGCCACGTTGTGTGGTTCCTCTTTTAGTTGACAAGAGCGAACATTTACTAGGGAGTATTTAGCTAACCTGTCATTTTTTAATCTTTAAACCTTCATCTGCAATTTATGGGACAATGGTTGATGGAATAGCTTTGCCACTCTATAGATTATCTATCACCGAGAAAATGTCACAGCTGGATTTATTATGCAGAGGCCAAGGGGATATATTAAAGCAGTTCAACGCTTCATGCTGCAAGCACTCTCTATGCTGTCCGGATTAGAACACACAACACGCACACCACACACCAAAACATTCTTATTGAGGATAAAGGAAGCCGTTTTCTTAAAGGTGAAGTATAAAGTCTTGTATTATTTTAAACCTCTGAAAAAAAATTTAAAAAAGGCAAATGAATATGGAAGAGGAAATCTTTATGGTGTAACTTCCTTTGCCGTAATCCCATTAATTGGCCTGTGTACCCATCAATATGGCATTAAATGTATCCACAGTAAGAGAGATTTATTGCCACATTAACCTCACACAATATGTAAACAGGAAAACGTCTTCTGGTGTACGGCTATTTCAGCAATGATATATATGGCACATTATCTTTCATATTCCCATTACAATCATAAATGATACAAAGCAGCAATGAAATGTAAGGTGATGGTTGAATGAAATAACATGCACAGAACATAAGATGCAGGTAGACTATGTTCACACTACGGACTGCACATCACAGAGGAGACATTTCACTTGCAATGTAGTTTGATATTTTCCCCACATTGTGCAATTCCGGTTCAGTTTTATGATTATGCAAATTGTTCCTATCACACCGAAACGCCCCCTTAATGTGAACAAAGCCTCCTTATAACAGAAGGTACTATCACAAGCTATTCAATAGCATTACCCGACTAATCCAAGAAATAAGAAATTATTCCCAGAATTCCTGGAACAGTGGGCAGAGACTTGCAAAGTTAGTGCCCTTACCCAGTTACCATTTATCCCAGATTTTAATTACAATGTTATAATATGTTATAATCCCAAGAGACCCTTTATGTGCAGTTGACTGTTGTGCTAATAGACTTTCACCCTGTTGACTATATCTAAGGCGGTCATCAATAATCCCCTCCATGAAACGCAGGTGCCATATAGCCGTAAGTGGATAGTTATGGCTGAAACTGAACAATGCATCCCTGTGAATGTATTGGGAGTGTAGGGTAAATCGGTCCCTCTATATCAAGGTTAGAATAAGCAGTCATCTGTATTAATCAGTCAAGTGACATTATTAACATTCATTTCTGCAGAAGAAAAACAATATAAAAAGATAATAATTTTAATTAAGAGGCATTTACTCTTTCTAAATGTATTGAAAATCAATGTGATTTTACAAGGCGAGTTAAACCAATCAGGATTATCTTCAATGTTCTCAAAGTGAGCAGTAAACCAATAGCACTGCCCGGCAAACTCTGTATCTTGGCTGTACTGCCCTGGGAGAACAAAGAGTATGGTATCCCATTGAGAACAGTGGGCAAGTGAGAACACTGAGTAGGGTGGCCCAGAGAGTATAGTGGTCCAGTGAGTATGGTAGTACAGTGAGTAGAGGAGCCCAGTGAGTACACTGAGTACGGGAGCCCAGTGAGTACACTGAGTACGGTAGCCCAGTGAGTACACTGAGTACAGTAGCCCAGTGAGTACACTGTGTACGGTATCCCAGAGTGTATACTTAGTACAGTATCCCAGAGTGTGCTCTAAGTACAGTAGCTGAGTGAGTACACCGAGTATAGAAGCCCAGTGAGTACACCGAGTACGGAAGCCCAGTCAGTACTCCGAATACGGTAGCCCAGTGAGTACACCGAGTACGGTAACCCAGTGAGTACACCGAGTACGGTAACCCAGTGAGTACACTGAGTACGGTAGCCCAGTGAGTACACTGAGTACGGTAGCCTAGTGAGTACACTGAGTACGGTAGCCCAGTGAGTACACTGAGTACGGTAGCCCAGTGAGTACACTGAGTACGGTAGCCCAGTGAGTGCACTGAGTACGGTAGCCCAGTGAGTGCACTGAGTACGGTAGCCCAGTGAGTGCACTGAGTACGGTAGCCCAGTGAGTACACCGAGAACGGTAGCCCAGTGAGTACACCGAGAACGGTAGCCCAGTGAGTACACCGAGTATGGTAGCCCAGTGAGTACACCGAGTACAGTAGCCCAGTGAGTACACCAAGTACGGTAGCCCAGTGAGTACACCGAGTACGGGAGCCCAGTGAGCAGGAGGTCATGACTGCGTTCCGGGTTAAACTATATTATAGCGCTCATGCGCAGATCCATGGTCCGGTAAAAGTCTCACTGGCATGGTCAGGGCTTGGTGACATCATTAAACATGAATGATCCCAACTGGTCAGCATTCTTTTTTTTTTCCATAGAAGGAGCGCGGGATCTGTAAGGAGACTAAAATAGTCTAGTCCATGTATGTAGACCCAAAACATAGCCAACGAGCTTATTGCGCCCAGCTGAGTACAGTAGCCCAGTGAGTACACCGAGTACAGTAGCCCAGTGAGTACACCGAGTACAGTAGCACAGTGAGTACACCGAGTACGGTAGCACAGTGAGTACACCGAGTATGGTAGCCCAGTGAGTACAGCGAGTATGGTAGCCCAGTGAGTACAGCGAGTATGGTAGCCCAGTGAGTACACGGAGTACGGTAGCCCAGTGAGTGCACGGAGTACAGTAGCCCGGTGAGTAGGAACAACAAATGGCAACGGT
This sequence comes from Hymenochirus boettgeri, assembly GCA_019447015.1. Taxonomy (NCBI): domain Eukaryota; kingdom Metazoa; phylum Chordata; class Amphibia; order Anura; family Pipidae; genus Hymenochirus; species Hymenochirus boettgeri. The sequence continues at coordinate 18,347,549 of CM033473.1, read as the reverse complement.
GTTGTTCCTGTGATATTTATCCACCAAGGGTTGGATTATTTTAAGGAGTGAGCACCCACGCTTGGTACGAGTGCAGAGGACTTTGTGTTATTTTGTGGATTGCTTAGCCCAGTGAGTACACGGAGTACGGTAGCCCAGTGAGTACACGGAGTACGGTAGCCCAGTGAGTACACGGAGTACGGTAGCCCAGTGCGTATACGGAGTACGGTAGCCCAGTGAGCACACTGAGTACGGTAGCCCAGTGAGTACACTGAGTATGATAGCATGGAAATCTTAAAGCAGAGTCCTGGATTCAAATGTTTTCTAGGCCACATCTCTAAGGAATGTCTATGTTTTCCCAGTTCTAGGGCTTCTAATGATTACTCCTGCAATAAAGACATACTGATAGGCTCTGCATGTCATAATATACTATGATTGCAAACTCTACAGACAGGGCCTATTTGCGAAATGCATATATAAGAAAAAAAAATAATAGATTTCAATGTGTCTTATAAGAGTAAAGTATATCCAAACTTGTACTAATATAAAGAATGTTTAAGCTCTTTCAGTGTCAAATGAAACTAAAACAAAGACAAAAAAAATCTGTCCCATTCTCTCTTGCTGAAATGGCAACACGTTAACACTTCAAAAGCCTTTCAGTGAGGTATGCATTATAAATGACGGAACAGCTGTGCGGCCATTTTGTTTGTACACTGTGGTGGAAACAGAACACTCACCAGACTGAAAGTAATTTGCCCACACATGGTGCACTTTATCTGACTGTCAATAAGTCACTTCCTAGCAGACTGTCCTAGCAGACCGATGGCCTTTCACGATAACATTATAGAACATGATTGGGAAGCCAACAGTTTTTTAAAAATAAACAAATAACATTTCGTTACGGCCTCCTCAATAACAAATAAATAAAATTAATAATTCTAATACAATTATGTAAGGTTTTTAAATAGGAATCGTATATGAGATACACTGGGCATGTGCAAAGAACATAAAGGCCAATGGCCACATATTGTAATACTAGAATGCGGGGAAATAAAGCACAAACCCATGATAGTTACATTTCCCATCACCCACATATTGGGAGTTGAGACACTGATTACTGCATTAAAGGACAACTATACTGTAAAATTCCAAAGTGTTCTGCCTTCGGATTCAGAATTTTGAGGCTTTAGTTTTCCTTCACCTGTAAGTGCATTACTCTAGCTTTCCTGATTTTCTATTTAAACTGGTTTAGGTCACTACAGGCTGTAGTATCGTAAGTATATATAAAAGCCTTTCAGATGATCAAAGATTTTCCCATGTACCTGGCGACACTGCATTAGTGAAAGGGTAAATAGGGGGCTAGAGATTTTTAATCTATATTAAAAAGAAAAAAACGCAAGAATGATGTAGCATGACGAGAAACGAAAAAAAATGGAAAAGCAACGCCATTGCGATAGACAGATTGCCAGTCGGATGAAGACTTTGCCTGTAGTTACTGGTCACATAGGCGGTAGAGCGATTTAATGGGTCTATCAATCTCTTTTGATCCCTTAACAGGACTATTGATCTATCTATCTACAGAGGATGATGATATTTCTAAACACCCTCCGCCAGTGATGTCAACCCAACTGAAAGAGAAGATAGAAAATCCCACCTTTGCCTCATGTTGGTAACCATGGTTTCTTTGTATTAAACTGCGTCAGTATATCTCCAATATCGACTTATTTCCAGAGACTCTTACATACCTTCCTTCACATTATAGTTAAGTTCTCTTTAGTTATATCTGTAACTGTTATTGAATAGTTTCCATGGCAACCATAGAAGGAGTGCGGGATCTGTAAGGAGACTAAAATAGTCCAGTCCATGTATGCATCTTCGTAAAAAGGCTGCTTTTGATTTTGAAATAAAAGCGCAATAAGGTCGCTGACTATGTTTTGGGTCTACATATGTAGAATGCTGACCAGTTGGGATCATTCATGTTTAATGATGTCACCAAGCCCTGACCACGCCAGTGAGACTGTGTTACTGGACCATGGATCTGCGCATGAGCGCTATAATATAGTTTAACCCGGAAAGCAGTCATGACCTCCTGCTAGATTAATTGAAGAACAGGAGGTAAGAAATATAGCCTTTACCTCCCATTCTTTAATTAATAAGGAAAAGGACTTTTTGAGTACACCTAAAAAAGTTTGGGTTGTATATATATTATTTATATACAAAATAATAAATCAATTAGATTCTGTTATTTCTAACTAAAGATAAGCCTGTGTAAAAGGAAAACCAGTCACTTAAGCAGTTCTGTTGTTAATTATGCTTTTATAATAACCTCCTTCTAACAGTAGCATTGGCTGATACAAAGTAGCTAATTGGATAACTCCTCATGCTCTTCCTACATAAACCCTTATTGAGCATGTGTCTGTACCAGTGGGAGAGGAGAGGGGGCGGGGTTAAGGAAATAAAGAATTGACCAAATTATTTTTGGTTAGGAATGGCTTAGAAAGGCGAGAAATATAATTTTAACCAGCAATTTCTTCTTTAATTAAGGGATGGAAAATTGTATTAAAGTTGTAAGCAACAAGGATGGGTATTTTATTTTACAAAAAAAAAAATCAACAACACCAGATTGTGACTTAATTTTTTTAAAACGTTCTCAATCTTATTTTACATTGACTAGGGCAAAGGCTCATGGGCATTTTATTGTTGCCAGGTGAATGTGGATTAGTGAAGCATTCAAAGGCATGATTGCCTGAATAAACTTGGGCGGTTAGGACTGATACCCTTTCCTGTGTACATCACACAGAGTAATCCCCACTGACAGTAACGAGAAGCAATTATCAGCAGTTTTAGCCATTTTAATTGCATCACTTTTCAGAAATCACCCAAGGAAGAAAAACAAAAAAACAAGAGCCTCGTTATTTGTTTTCCATATGCAGAATATTTCTTCGCAGCCTGGCACAATTATAATAATTTATATAAATAGGAGTTGCCATACTGACCGTTTCCGCAAACACACAATTGTCATATCAGCTAAGGCCTTTCCAGATCTTCTTTGCGACTGACAAACGATCGCAAAATGAAATGTAAAAGTGGGCCCTCGAAATCGTATGTCGGCCGCAAAGAAGATCTGGAAAGGCAGTTCCTCGGAAATTGATTGAATGTCGCTGGATCGTTCTTAAGGTAAGCTGTAATGACCGATTTACATTTCAGTGTATTGGTTCAGGCTGTTCACTAATCTGAATCGGAGAAACGGACGCGGCCAAAACCAAAAGTCCTTCCTCCTGGCCGACAAGGCAAAAAAATGGTGGGTCATGGTAACACTGACAGCATCCAAGTGGTCCCCACTCCTTTTATACTGTGTAATAAGAACACGAAAGAGAGTTAGAAAAAGAACAATATTCCCTATACCCATATGCATATGGGAACCTGAAAGACCAGGAAAAATCCTAATGCTGGCCATTTACTTCTATATTCGTTAAGTTCGACGTCCCTTTATAAAATCTATGTAATATCTTGAAAGACTTGTCATTCACAAAACGATGGGGCCGGCAGTTGTCATTCTGGTAACATCACGGGAAGTTTTTTAATTAAGTTTCCTAATGTTTGAAGAGGGGGAGTGGAGTGACCAGGAGCCCCTTACGGTGCCCTGACATTATTTACTGATCTGGTAGAATGGACTAATAAATTATGTTGGAGGAGCCACCAAACATGTTAGATTGTTGGCCAAAGCAGTCATTCATCCAACATGTGTGCTTATTTAGCCAAAGCAGATCAAGTGCCTCATCTATAGTTCACTGTACTACCAGTTCTATGCCTTCATAGATTCCCTGTTTTATCTTTTCCTGTGCACAATTTGCTATGTACGCATATTACACCCGCTGTACAGTGCAGCGGTCATACCTTTAAACTCAGTGTGAAAGCTTGTATTACAGAAAAAGTCAATTTTATCTGCAAGGTTACAGCAAGATAGCCGTGCAAGTCTTAATGTAATACAGATCAGGGAATGTTAAGTATCCCAGAGCATCTTTACTGTAAGAAACCCATATGTAAAAAAAGAGTGAACTACCATTAGTTAATGAATAAATTAAATGACTGAGGAGGCAGATGCAAGAGAGTAGAGAATTAATAAAAGATGAAATCATTCAGGAAGTGAAGAGAATGAATGTCAGATTTGATCTGCAGAAAAGTCTTTTCACATAGAAGATCTGTAGCTTAGTATTATAACAACATTCTCTGATCCCTTTAATAAATACAATCACGAGACAAACATTAATTACTTTCTTCAAGGCAAAGCTCAGATAAAAAACACAAAAATCCTAAACGTCAACCAACATAATTTTATGAAATATTATGAAAAATTTATAAAAGTGCCATATTTCCAAGTTTAAATTTAGACAGAAATTACACTCCAAAACAAAATCTTTCTTCTTTTAAAATTTAAATGGAAATTTCTCCGAAATTGATGTTTGAAAATTAATTCTAAATCCATTCCAGAGAAATTTTTAAATGAAGATTTTCGGACTGGTAAAATTTCTGGATGAACTTTACAATGAATATTCATTATGGGAAAAGTTTAGAATATGAATGAATTTTTTTACTCCATCATTTATAGGCAATGGTACCATTTGCAAAAGTTAAAATAGCCCCAAATCTCAATCTTTTACCTTGTTAAATATGTAAAGTACAGGAAATACCATATATACTCAAGTATAAACCAAGGTTTTCTGGATTTAAAAATAGCCTATAGAGTATATAGGTACATTTAAATCAAATGTAAAATTTAGATTGTATTACGGCTCACGTACAATTTTATTATAAAACTAAATTAGACATTTCTAGAAATAGATTTTTTTTAGTGTTCAATATTTGTTTATTATTATTTTCCGTATATACATAAAAATAAAAAACATAGAAAAAAGAACATTGCATTTCCATTACATTCGTCTTATTATTTTTGATCGTAACATCCATTTAAGACAATATTTCCTAGCGCTAATGACAACCTAAGGATTTTTTTTTTACATTTTTTTTTAAAATCCATTTCAGAGAAATTTCAATGAAGATTTTAGAACTGGAAGAAATTTGTGGTTGAACTTTAGGATGAATATTGATTACAGTGACATTTTAGAATATGAATTAAAATGTTGCGATTTCGAAATTTTTACTCCATTTTTTGTCCATATTTTATAGGCCATGGAACCATTTGCAAACTTTGAAATAACTCATAATAAGGCCGGATCTTTTACCTTGTTTTGTTCTGTCCAGTACAGGAAATACATTTAAATAAAATTTTAAATTACAATTTAAACAGTGTGACAGCTCACATACAATTTTTATTTATATCTAAAATTAAATTTTCTAAAAAAAAAAAAAAAATTATATATCCATTCTAGAGAAATGATATATTAGAACTCGATGAAATTTTTGAACAAACTAGGATGAATATTTATTATGGTGAAACTTATAAATAGGGATGGCCGGTTCGCGGATCCGAACCCGGATCCGCCGCGGATTTATCCCGTTCGCAAACGGCGGATTTTTCCGGATTTTCCGCCTTCCGATTCGTGGATTTTTCGTAGTTTCGAAAATTTTCGAAATTACGAGTTTTCACGTATTTTCGAAAATTTTGAAAATATGGGAAAACATGTATTTTCGAAAATTTTCGAAAATACAAGGATTTCTCTTAATTCCTTACATACGTATTTTCGAAAATATTCGAAATTACGAGGATTACTTGTATTTTCGAAAATACATATTTTCGAAAATACATGAAAACTCGTAATTTCGAAAATTCCCGAAAATACGTGAAAACTCGTATTTTCGAATTTTTTCGAAAATTCGCGGATCCTCGAGCGGACCGGATTTTGCGAAGTTCGGACATCTCTACTTATAAATAAAAATGTTGCGATTTCAGAAAAGTTTGCACTGTTTATGTTTTATAGGCAATGGAACCATTAACAAACGTTGAAATAACTCAAAATGGGAATGGATCTTTTACCTTGTTTTGATCTGTCCAGTACAGGAAAAATCCATTAGGATCCATTTTAAGAAAAATTGGATACACAAGTGTGGAGTCCTAAAGAAAAAAAAACAATATCAGGATTACAAAGTATAGTTTAAATATAAAGAGGTGACAGTAGAAAAAGAAAAACACTTAAACTAGATAAAAGTGTAGGGGCTTCTGTTTATATGTAACATTTCAGCTGCCAGGCTAGCCAGGCTTTAGATTGAGATTTACTAATATACATAACAATGATTAAAGGTCATGTTTAATCCTAAACCAATTTTCACTATGTAAATATAAGTAGGCATTTTGGTGGACATTGGACATCAGTGTTGAACAAAAGATGGGGAATTAACTGCCCAATCTTTGCTTTTCTGATAAACCAATCAACTTATCTAATAACGCATGACTTTAAATGGTGGGTCCATTGGCCTCCCTTTATAAAGAGATTGGGGCGTCCACTAAATGTCTATATAGAGATAAAGGTATTTATAAAATAATAAAAGCTATATTACAAGGTGGAGTTATCCTGAGCAAGGAATTTTTAATATCCTTATATGTTTAAGTAAGATGTGTTTTAGCTTATAACACACCAGTTTAAAGCCATCATGGGACAATGGTGACATAGCTAAGCACTTAAAGGGGAACTAAAGTCTCCAGACAACATTGCCCAAATAGAAAGAGCACATTAACAAAGATACAAAAAGCTGTGTCTCACCTCTCCCTTTGCTGTGGATGCTGGGTAATTTATGAAATTAACCTAGGGGTAATAGGAGTCAGCTCCCATAATTCACCTTATCTGGCAACACTCAGCTAAGCGTCGAGGTACACTTCATAGGAAACTGAAGCCTTGCTTCCTGGAAGCTGACAGCCAATCATGACACGGAACACAGATTCAGTGCAGTTTTCGTGTAAACACATTACAAATTCTCCAGTCACTAACAATGATACATTCCTTTGCTTTGCAGAGTCCGTCGGGACCTGTCAGAGGACGCAGCGGAGGACAGAGTGATCGGGGTAGGTCACTTACCCGTCTTTTTCCCGGCTCCTGCAGGTTTTACTGAAGAACGGGAGGTAGGACACAGCTCCTTTACCCCCCGTTCTTCAATAAAACTAAATAGCAAAACATTTTTTAAGCAACAGAGATACCCTTTAAAAAATTAGGTTATATATATATTATATATTATATATATATATATATATATATTATATATTATATATAATATATATATTATAGGAGTGGAAGGATCCCACGCACTCCGTCACAGGACTAGCGCCCGGGTGCTACCATAAGAAAAACATGTAGAGGTAACATATGCGGAGCACTCCACGGACTTTTCAAACATTTATTGAGTACAAATAGCAGGTCTGTAGAACCTTCGTGTTTCAGCCCTATATTATCGGGCCGTCCTCACGAAATCGGAGTTTTTTGAATCATCCAACATCCAATGATGTTCAAATTACTGTTATGAAGAACCAAAGATGTAACCATCCTGAGAAAAAGGACCATTGCCGGAAACAAAATGGCAGCTCCTTACTAACCTCAGCAGGGCATAGCAAATTATTAAATTGATTTCTCAAAAAAAGAAACTGTAAAATTACCAAGGTACGTGAAATACAATTTTAAACTTTAACACTACCACGGGTTTTAAAATTTGCTCCAAATCCATATTCTTATATTTTCTTTGAACTTGTCCTATCAGAGGCTCTAACTGCTCAGTGCTGCCCCCTATGGAGAACTGATGGGTTTTGAAACCTTTTTGGAAAGCAACGTGTAAAATGATTTTGAAGATTGTCTGGACAAGGGCACAACACAAATACCATTGGGATTTATAATTATTTTTCTCACATGTTGCTACATTTAAGTTGCAAAAAAATTCAACCAGCCTGGCCCACCACAGTCAACGCCATAGAATCCATAAAAGGGTTTCTAAAGCCACAAAACTCTTCCACAGAAAAGAGGAAAAAAATCCATATCATTGCTAAACAGAAAACGACCGTACAAACGGTTCCGATCTCGCCTGTTACCAGGGAAACTGTAAATAAGGTCAAGATTGACACATGATTAGCTACAGTAACAAAAATAATGTGTAGACAGGGAAGTATCAACATTCACCAAAATACAGGGTTCTTTCATAGACCACCTCTATACATTACAGGGCACATCTATAAATCTTACCCCCCTCCCAGCCAGAGTGAATGGTAGAAGCCATGCCATTGATAATTGTCTTTACATGGTTTCCCTATAGCCCACTGCACTCATGACTTGGACATCTCGCTCCATCAATGAATAATGCAAATGTGGGAAAGTCAGATGCTTCCAGGCTGTTACTTAAAGGGACACTATATTCATGCAGTAACTGGCAGATGGCTCCTCCCCTAGTCAGACCTCCCCTTTCATTAACATACAAGTTGCTTGCCAATGTCAGAGACAGGTGTGTCAACGACACTGACTGTAGGAGGGCCTGAAACGCAGCCTCTCGTTATTTTAACTTATATAGTTGGACAGGAGTGTGTGTGATTCAGAGAAACTCTCCCTATAGCCAATAGCAAACAAACAGGGAGATTTAATAAAACTTCTTATCTAATTATGCTAATTTTGCCCCAACCAATCAGATCTTATTTAACATTTAAAAGATAACATCTGATTGGTTAGGGCTAAATTAACAAAATTTTTAACGATAAAAACTTTTATTGAATCTCCCCGAAAGTGTATATTTTGCAACACAACTTTAATGTCACAGATGATATAGAAAGGTCCAGCTGATGATATTTGAAGTCAGATATTTATATAATTTCCAAAATAGTTATAAACATATTAGTGCTGGCAGTAAAGCCTTCAAACAATCAGGGTAAGGTAGCCTTCTAACGTGTTTCAGTCAAGATTACAAAGAATGTCCCCTTTAAAATATGTTGATATATTGTCCTTGTCCTCTGAAATCATTAGCATATGCCTGCTATGCTTCTAGATACCACATGCAAACTAAGGGGCATATTTATAAAGGTTTGTTAACTTTTCGCGGCCGTTTTTCCAGCCATTTTCGCAAAAATCTCGTTCCCGCAGCCCGAACCGGGACCCCAGTGAGTCTTCTTTCTTCCAGTCCCGGCGACACCAGCTCCGCTTGCGGCATCTGAGTTCCATGGCGGAGTGCACCTCTTTATATAGGTTTGCAGAAAACCCTAATCCGTTTCTGATTAGTCAATTTTTTAAAGCTTGGTTTACATGCTTTACATTAACCAATCAGATTTCACTGGCGGCCACAGGGGTACCACTTGGGGGTTGGCGGCCTCAGCGGAGATGGTGTCGCTGGGACTGGAAGAAAGAAGATGCCGCCCAAGGGCTCTTTTAAGAGCCGCTCACTGGGGTCTCGGTTTGGACTGCGGGACCCCGCCAAAGGCACTTCTCAGTGCCGCAAGTGTCCTTACAAGGGACAGGGAGGGGGTCCCGGTTCGAGCTGCGGGACCCCTAAGGCCCAAAGGGCTCTTGTTAGAGCCGCAAGGGCACTTGTAAATGCCGCAAAGGCCCTGATAGGGCAGGGGAGGGGGGTCCCGGTTCGAGCTGCGGGACCCCTTGAGCCCCAAAAGGCCCTCCACCCCGCCCAGCGGGCCAGCGGTGGGGCAGGGGGCTTGGAGGGGCTGCTGGGGAGGGGGTGCGCGGTGGGTGGTCGCGACCACCTGCTGCGGCCCCTTCCCAGCAGCCCCTCCTAGCCTCCTGTTCCATATGTTCATGGAACAGGAGGATGCGGGGATGGGGTCAGAAGGGGCTGCTGAGAAGCGGCGGCGGCTCCGGGAAGGGACTTAAAATTATCGCAGGACATCGCAATCGCAGCCACAATACATATCGCTAGCGCTATTTTCGCGCCCGCGATATGCAGCGGTAATTTTTGGGGGCTATTTTCGCCCCTTTATAAATATGCCCCTAAGAGTTAGTGTGTTAACAGCTTTTGTTATTCACGCCCCTTCAGAAATTTTGTGAGCTGGTTATGAGCTTGAGCATGCTCAGAGGAGACATCTAGGGGATTAGCATTCAGTCATTGGCTATGATGTCAACTGTCAAATCCATGACTGACAGTTGCTAATTGGCAGAAACAGGAGTAACAGGACATTGTGCAGCATTTCGGGGTTAGACTGATATATTTCAGCTTTCTAACTATTGCAGCTTGGGGAGGGTGATAAATCTATATATAATTTTTTATTTAAGGGTTAGACTTGCCCTTTAAAAATATTTTTAACAATTATTTAACAATTTCCTGGCAATTGGTATTTAAAAATCTGATTGGAATGTTGCAGTCCTACTGACACTAAATAGGAAATCTCCGTGGCCCTCTGAGATTTCAGGGCCGAGTCCTTCTTAATGGCCGTAGACTAATAAGCAAGAGGCGTTCTGGATCTCCTACTAAGGGATTAAATGCAGCTATGATGTCAAAGTGTCTTGTAATTTAATTGCCTAGAAAGGATAAATAATTTAAAATCACTGTTAGGAATACTAAACAGCTACAGTTGAAGGTTATGGACATCAGTGCTTTATGCTGATTTATCGGTGGCTTTTAGCACAGCTGGGGCAGGCAGACTGCTATCTGCTGTTACAAAGAAAAAAAGCAATTACTTAGATTGTAGATTGTGTATGTCCCACCTTTTCTAAACAAATATTTATCAGTGTTAAATCAGTAAAACCTTTTACTACAGCAAGAGTTTCCTTTTAGCATTGGGAAATAGGGTAGATTATTCTACAAACCTTTCCCTTCTTCCAAGGTGTAGGACACTAAGCATGCTGGCCCCACTGGAAGTTACTACAATTGTTTGCTGACCTTGCACTGATATTTACTGTATTTGGTTAGGAATTAAATAAAGAAAATCATCCATCATTTCAATCAGCCAGCAGGTTACATAGTTACATAGTAATTGAGGTTGAATAAAGACATCAAGTCCAACCTATTCACCCTCTTTTTTTTTTACCCTATCTAACAGTTGATCCAGAGGAAGGCAAAAAAAAAAAAAAAGAAACAGCAAAAAAAAAAAAAAAAAGGGGGGGGGGAATTCCTTCCTGACTCCAGACGGCAATCGGAAAGTATCCCTGGATCAACCAGGTCTATAGGTATAGGTATTAATGAGCCAGTAAAAAAAGAAAAATAGGTTCATTCTGAAGTTGTCCTTGAAATGGCCTATTTTCAGCACATTATTACCTGTATTACTAACCAGATATTTAAGGATAATTATTGTCCCTATTCGGGCAGAGTAATCTGGCTCCTCCCTCCATGCTGTCAATCAAGGCTGTGACAGCTGACATCACAGCCAACAAATGACTGCTCTTTCCCCTGCTGCCTCCTCTGCACATGCTCAAGTAACTAATAGCTCATTAAGCAGGGGAGGAGGCGGCAACCTCTGCCAGAAAATCTCTGTCCCATAAAAAATGACAAGTCACCAGTTTTTTATTTTAAGGGTGGACATGCCCTTTAAGACAGTGCCCAATACTGGCTTTAAATTCTGTTTAAAAGTTCACATTTGCTTGTAATAAATGTATCAGTATCTGTCCCACCCAGAACATGTAGGTATGCAGATGCCTTTATAGTGTGCACTGCTCTAATATTTTCAGTGACACAATCCTATTTATATCCCATAATGCTATTTCCTGTATAGCCAGTTATGCAGACATTACAGTAAGTAGTATTTTGCTGTTCAACTGGTGCAGCAGACCTGGGGGCAAAATGTGCCCAGGGAGAAAAAAAGGAAATAAACTGCAGATTTCCTATGAAGCATTATTCTGACTGGTGACATTACTTGTGAGAAAACTGAAGATTCACAAAAAAACAAGGTCGATCTTTGTCAAAATGATTGAAAATTATTCCTGGCCAAGTGGCGTTTTCCGAATAATAATACGGAAACTCCTATGTTTCTCCGGGTGATAAATTCTTTGGAAATGTTGGACAGGACCTGAGTCTCCGGATTTATAGACTTCAACAAACTTTAGCAAGTCGTTCAGCAAATTTCCAAGAATGAATTTTACACGGAAAAAGGCAAAAGCAGTCTCCAAGCTCCGTCTATAGCATCACGATACTTGCTATGCTGCGTTCTGGACAGATTCCAAAGCGCGTGCATTTAAATTCAGTTTTGATAGGAACGCAAGCACAAGGGGTAAACTGCACCGTGATCTCCCCCAAATGCGCTGTAGTTCTCCTGATGGGGCCTTAGTCTTATGGTAAAGCTGCCGATTTGGATATTTAATTACCAGGATTTAACGTTGCAGGTAGCAAAGCGAGGAGGATTCTGACCCATTTCTGCTGATTTGTGAAAATAAAATGCAGATCAGCAGGATTTTTTGCTCCAATCATTCTAGTCATAATTCACAGTGAAACGTTTTTATCTGATTGCCAGTTTATCAGTTTATGGCCCTAATTGATTTGAGATTCATGGAACCCAACTACAGCCGCATACGTTCAACACCGTCATCTAGGGAAAGGGTCCATTTAAACAATAAGACGACCAGAAAACCTAATGAAATTCTAGGATTTGAAACTATGGACAGAGAACAGAATAAGCATGTGGTCATGTAAGTAGCATGTACGAGCGACATTATATCGCCATGTCCATTCATTACATTATTTCATTAACTGGTTTGTATTCTGACTGGGCGATTTCAAGACCAGTGAGAATTTGGATGGAGGCTCGTGATCAGTGATGTAGCTACAGACTTATGGGCCCCCAACACAGCCGCAAACACAAATCAACACCGCAAACCAAATAATCATTTACAGAAAAAACATCCAAATCCATCATTAAGATTTTTTTAAAGGGTATCTCCACTCATAACATTGACTTTTAGGAATCCAGTTTATTGGAGAACGGGAGGTAAAGGAGCTGTGCCTTACCTTTCGTTCTTCAATAGAACAAACAGGAGCCAGGATCTATGGGCATAGAAGAAAAGGTCCGTCGGGACCTGTCAGACCAAGAGCAGGGGGAGCGAACGAGCGGGTAAGTTTCTTACCTTCTCTCCTGGCTCCTGTTTGTTCTATTGAAGAACGGAAGGTAAGGCACAGCTCCTTCAATAGAACTGGATTCCTAAAGGTCAATATTATGAGTGGAGATACCCTTTAAAACAGACAAACATACGTTACCCATACACCTAGCAAAACTATTCAATCAGATTCCAACAGTATTTCTAAACTTAGATCCTCAAACCTAAAATAACTAACCCACTGACGCTAGTAAAATGCTTGGCACAGAGAGTGGTAAAATGCTTTGTATATAACCACTGGTAAAATAGTTGGCACAAAGACTGGTTAAATGCTTGGCATGTAGACTGATAAACTGGTTGGGAAACTGGCACTGCACACAGTTAAATGCTTGGCACACAGACAATGGTAAAATGCTTTGAATACATACCACTGGTAAAACAGTTGGCACACAGACTTCTTGGCCAAGGGCCCTGGTGTGGTGGCATCCCCTGCACCCCTGGTAGCTACGCCCCAGCTCGTGATTACAAGACCAGTATATGGGAATTTTTTCCACCTTCAGGGCTAGGCCAAACTAGTGCATTTCTCATGCGCTTCCGATTGCGATTGTGTAAGCAGTGCGTGTCAATGTGGATAGCACCATTGCAAGCGCTGCGATCCATTCCCAGAGTTCATGCAATCAGCCATAGAGGTCCATGATACAGAACACGCTACCGCAGTACAGACAGAAATGTCCGTTCTGAAAACGGCAAAATCGCATGCGCAAAACACACACGCAAACAAAAAAACGCACAAGAATCTCGATAATGCTCGCGATTTAGTGCTTTGTAGTGGGGCCATGCCCTTAGGGTTTGGGAGGGTTTACTACACATCTGTAAAAGAATATGTTTACATTTTCATGGTGGACAATAAAGTAATAAAGCACTGCTACAGCTTTATAAAACCTGTCACCCTATCTAGACATTTCCCACTAATCCACATTTATTCTTTAACACGTTTCATACTTTTACAGACTACATATTAAAATATTTCCAGGGGATAAAGGGCTAGGACACACTACTGCGTTTTTTGCATATTTGCGCACGCGATTTTGGTTAGAAGGGAAATCGCAAAAATATGCCATTGCGCATACGTTTTCATTGTGGTAATGTATGCGTTCACCTTTTTTTGCGTTAACGCATGCTTCTTCATAACGGAAATCATAATGAAAAATGTCAAAATCGCACGCGCAAACGCACAAGAATGGCGCACACAATCGCACGCGATAATGTACATGATTCCGTGCACGCTTCCGGGGAGTTGCAGTGTGGCCTCAGCCTAAAGGAAGGTTTTAGGATAAATCATATTTATAACCTGATATTTTCTGCCCAGGATTTTGCAGTTCACTGTAGCTTCCTGACCTGCAGTGTGTGAACCACATGCATGGGTGAAGGATTAAGTTAAGTGTTGGTTTAACCAATTTCCTGTGCCTATACACACCTAGATTTAAATAAATGTAACAGTTTCCAATGACCTTTTAACTTGTAAATCTTAAAGGGAACTTGGAAATAAGTGTGGGGGGAAAAAAAGACAAAAATAATATCTAATATCGAGAAACAGTATCCCTGATTGCCAAGGACTAACGAAAGGCCCACCAGTGTTTGCTAATGTACCAGCCCAGAGATAGCTCAGCATTGTAACTTGCCAACTAGAATGTAGTTGCGGACAGTAGAGAGTTTGGAATTCTGCAAACCCAATAATCTGCTTCAATTTTTGCAATTTTCGCCATCAGAATTTGACAAAGTTTCTGAAATTTCAATATCGTTTTTTTGAATTTTCAAATTTTAAAACCGTTTTTCAAGTTCATAAATTTTCTATGCAGATTTTTGGTTCTTGGATAAAACATCAATCTAAGAACCAATCCGCAAAGTTCTACCCATCAGAGTTCTGGCAGAAAATCTTGAAAAGGGGTTGCACCTTGAAACAGGAACTAGCATTTCAATTGAAACTTTAGTGGTACAGTCTTCACCGTGACCAACCATTGTCAGCTGAACCCTGTCCAATTCGGTAGTGCCAAAATATTGTCAGCGGCTATTTTCGCTGTGGCCATAGGGGCTTAAATAAGGCAGCTCAGAGACAACTTGCTCCACCATAATTGCAGTATAACTCACATAGCTCCTTTCTTTTAAAATTCAAAGTCATAACCAGCTCACAGTGAAGACATGATCATGTGTTTTACAATGCACACAGATACGAGATGGAAAGGTTTAACCCTTAGTAGTGCTGTGTTTACTATGTGGCTTTACTTTAAACAGAAGTATAAAAGGAATGAATGGATGAAACCACAGACCAGCAGGTCCTTTGTAAACTAAACTTTACAATAGATTCATCATGAATAGGGGCCCAGTAACTATGGGTTAAAATGATATATAACCTGCTTTTCAATTTTATCATGGACTAAAATGGATCTCATTGGATAGCCCTAGTTTTTTTGGTCCGTTTTTAGCTTTCCGTTTTCGCTATCTTTTTAATTAAAACGCATCCGTCTCCGGATAGAAATGCGTGCAGCAGGCACACAGGTCTAGTGTGAACAAGCCCTAACCCTACACATGTGTGAACCAAGACAGAATACTCACTATGGAACTTTGTCAGTTACTTCCACTTCCTAGAGTAGCTGGGCATGTCTGGCCCACTGGGTGAAAAGAGAGGTGGGGCAAAAAAGTAAAGGATTTATTGACTTCACACAAGTATATCTTTGGTTAAAGGATAACTTTAACTGTTTAAAAATGGAAAGTACCTGGGGCAGGGAAGTCGTATTGATTATTCCTACCTCCCAATATTGTTGAAGAACTACAGCACATACAGTTTTCATTTGCCAGGTTAGTCCTGGACTATTCCTGTATTAAAGATAGTGCTGAAGCCAGGAGGAAGACTGGCAGAATCCGTTTTCTTTGGGCTTGTGCTCCTCACAGAAACAATATTGGAAGGTAGAAATAACCAGTCCCTGACCCAAGTAATTTTCATTTTAACTGTATTTTAAATAAACTTTATACACACGATAGTTTTCCTTTAAGAACTGCTTATGGACTATAAATCAGGAGAAGAAATGGGCTCCTGCCACATGTAAATAACAACTGATATCCCTATCAATCTGCCCATAGAGTTTAGGAATGTCCATTCTGGGACCTTCTAGATGTTTGAAAACGACAACTCCCAGCATTCCTTGGCTGCAGCATACATTGGCCATATAGTAAATTCATATATTACCTTCTAATGGGTCAAGAGACTAACTTGTGTATATATATCTCCTAGCAGTACTGTTTGTATGTATTTTATCTATTTGTCTTTAGACATTTATCTAATCGCATCTTATACATATGATGACAGTATGATATACACAGACAGATGATGGACAGATAGATATTAGAAATGATCTCAATGACTATTTATTGATAATGTATCTTTAACTGTGACAATGAAAAAGAGATAGACAGACAAGGATACAGACAATGAAATATCTAGACAGAGAGAGAGGTATAGAGAGTGTCAGGGAGACATGTGATAGACAAACAGATCAACTAGAATGAATGTCAGTGAACAAACAGGTGTATAGAGGCAACAACAGCCAAAACATTCACACAGATAATGGGGACAGTACATAGATAGATTAAATAGATAGATAGATAGATAGACAGACAGACAGGCACATGATAGAGATTATAGATAGATAGACAGATGATAAAGAGAGAGATGATCAATAGATAGATAGAGAAGATCCATACATAGATAGACAGATGCACAGAAAGAAACAATCATGATAGATAGATAGATCGATAGATAGATAGATAGATAGATAGATAGATAGATAGATAGATAGACAGATGCACAGAAAAGAAACAATCATGATAGATAGATAGAGATAGATTAGATAGATAGATAGATAGATAGATAGATAGACAGATGCACAGAAAGAAACAATCATGATAGATAGATAGATAGATAGATGATAGATGTACAGATGACAGAGACATAGAGAAACAATGATGATAGATAGATAGATAGATAGATAGATAGATAGATAGATAGATAGAAAGATTGATAGAAAGATAGATAGAAAGATAGGTAGGTACGTAGATAGAGATGATCAATACACAGATAGACAGATGCACAGAAAGAAACAATCATGATAAATAGAGAGATAGAAAGATAGATAGATAGATAGATAGATAGATAGATAGATAGATAGCTAGATAGATAGAGAAAGAGATAGATAGAAAGATAGATAGAGAGAAAGAGATAGATAGATAGATAGATAGATAGATAGATAGATAGATAGATAGACTGTCTATCTATATCTCTTTCTCTATCTATCTATCATCTCTCTATCTATCTATCTATCTATCTATCTATCTATCTTTCTATCTTCTATTTATCTTTTTTATCATGATTGTTTCTTTCTGTGCATCTGTCTATCTGTGTATTGATCATCTCTTTATCTACGTACCTACCTATCTTTCTATCTATCTATCTATCATATCTTTCTATCTATATCTATCTACTATCTATCTATCTATCTATCTATCATCATCTATCTATCTATCAGATTGTTTCTTCTTCTGTGCATCTGTCTATCTATCTATCTATCTATCTATCTATCTATCATTGATTTGTTCTTTCTGTGCATCTGTCTATCTATCTATCTTATCTATCTTCTATCTATCTATACATCTATCTATCTATCATGATTGTTTTTCTTTTCTGTGCATCTGTCTATTATCTATCTATCTATCTATCTATCTATCTTCTATCTATCTATCTATCTATCTTCTATCATGATTGTTTTTCTGTTTTGTGCATCTGTCTATCTATGTATGGATCTTCTCTATCTATCTATTGATCATCTCTCTCTTTATCATCTGTCTATCTATCTATAATCTCTATCATGTGCCTGTCTGTCTGTCTCTATCTATCATCTATTTATCTATCTATTTACTTCTATGTACTGTCCCCATTATCTGTGTGAATGTTTTGTGCTGTTGTTGCCTCTATACACCTGTTTGTTCCTGACATTCATTCTAGTTGATCTGTTTGTCTATCACATGTCTCCCTGACACTCTCATAACCTCTCTCTCTGTCTAGATTTTCATTGTCTGTATCCTTGTCTGTCTATCTCTTTTTCATTGTCACGTTAAAGATACATTATCAATAAATGTCTTGAATCATTTCTAATATCTATCTGTCTCGTCCATCATCTGTCTGTGTATATCATACTGTCATCATATGTATAAGAATGCGATTAGATAAGAGTCAAAGACAAATAGATAAAATACATACAAACAGTACTTGCTAGGAGATATATCAACCACAGTTAGTCTCTTGACCCTTAAAGGTAATATATAAGAATTTACTATATGGCCAATGTATGCTGAGCCAAGGAATGCTGGGAGTTGTCGTTTTCAAACATCTAGAAGGTCCCAGAATGGACATTCCTAAACTCTATGGGCAGATTGATAGGGATATCAGTTGTTATTTACATGTGGCGGGAGCCCATTTCTTCTCCTGATTTAAGTCCATAAGCAGTTCTTAAAGGAAACTATCGTGTGTATAAAGTTTATTTAAAATACAGTTAAAATGAAAATTACTTGGGTCAGGACTGGTTATTTCTACCTTCCAATGATTTTTCTGTGAGGAGCACAAGCCCAAAGAAAACGGATTCTGCCATCTTCCTCCTGGCTTCAGCACTATCTTTAAACAGAATAGTCCAGGACACCTGGCAAATAACTGTATGTGCTGTAGTTCTTCAACAATATTGGGAGGTAGGAATAATCAATACGACTCGACTTCCTGCCCCAGGTACTTTCCATTTTTAAACAGTTAAAGTTATCCTTTAACCAAAGATATCTTTGTGGAAGTCAATAAATCCTTTACTTTTTGCCCCCACCTCTCTTTCATCCCCGGGCCAGACATGCCCAGCTACTCTAGGAAGTGGAAGTAACTGACAAAGTCCATAGTGAGTATTCTGTCTTGGTTCACATGTGTAGGTTAGGGCTTGTTCACACAAGACCTGTGTCCTGCTGCATGCACGCATTTCTATCCGGAACGGATGCGTTTTAATTAAAAGATAGCGAAAACGGAAAGCTAAAAACGGACCAAAAAAACTAGGGCTATCCAATGAGATCCATTTTAGTCCATGATAAAATTGAAAGCAGGTTATATATCATTTTAACCCACATGTTACTGGGCCCCTATTCATGATGAATCTATTGTAAAGTTTAGTTTACAAAGGACCGTGCTGTCTGTGGTTTCATCCATTCATTCCTTTTATACTTCTGTTTTAAAGTAAAGCCACATAGTAAACACAGCACTACTAAGGGTTAAACCTTTCCATCTCGTATCTGTGTGCATTGTAAAACCTGATCATGTCTTCACTGTGAGCTGGTTATGATTTTGAATTTTAAAGAAAGGAGCTATGTAGTTATACTGCAATTATGGTGGAGCAAGTTGTCTCTGACTGCCTTATTTAAGCCCCTATGGCCACGCGAAAATAGCCGCTGACAATATTTGGCACTACCGATTGGACAGGTTTCAGCTGACAATGGTTGGTCACGGTGAAGACTGTACCACTAAAGTTTCAATTGAATGCTAGTTCCTGTTTCAAGGTGCAACCCCTTTTCAAGATTTTCTTGCCAGAACTCTGATGGGTAGAACTTTGCGGATTGGTTTTTAGATTGATGTTTTATCCAAGACCAAAAATCTGCATAGAAAATTTATGAACTTGAAAAACGGTTTTAAAATTTGAAAATTCAAAAAAACGATATTGAAATTTCAGAAACTTGGTCAAATTCTGATGGCGAAAATTGCAAAAATGAAGCAGATTATTGGGTTTGCAGAATTCCAAACTCTCTACTGTCCGCAACTACATTCTAGTTGGCAAGTTACAATGCTGAGCTATCTCTGGGCTGGTACATTAGCAAACACTGGTGGGCCTTTCGTTAGTCCTTGGCATCAGGGATACTGTTTCTCGATATTAGATATTATTTTTGTCTTTTTTCCCCCCACACTTATTTCCAAGTTCCCTTTAAGATTTACAAGTTAAAAGGTCATTGGAAACTGTTACATTTATTTAATCTAGGTGTGTATAGGCACAGGAAATTGGTTAAACCAACACTTAACTATTAATCCTCACCCATGCATGTGGTTCACACACTGCAGGTCAGGAGCTACAGTGAACTGCAAATCCTGGGCAGAAAATATCAGGTTATAAATATGATTTATCCTAAACCTTCCTCTTCTTTAGGCTGAGGCCACACTGCAACTCCCCGCGAAGCGTGCACGGAATCATGTACAATTTCGCGTGCGATTGTGTCGCCATTCTTGTGCGTTTGCGCTGTGCGATTTTGACATTTTTCATTATGATTTCCGTTATGAAGAAGCATGCGTTAACGCAAAAAAAGGTGAACGCATACATTACCACAATGAAAACGTATGCGCAATGGCATATTTTTTGCGATTTCCCTTCTAACCAATCGCGTGCGCAAATATCAAAAAAACGCAGTAGTGTGTCCTAGCCCTTTATCCCCTGGAAATATTTTAATATGTATGTGTATGACGTGTATTAAATGTGGTTGTGGGAAATGTCTAGATAGGGTGACAGGTTTTATAAAGCTGTAGCATGCAGTGCTTAATACTTTATTGTCCACCATGAAAATGTAAACATATTCTTTTACAAGATGTGTAGTAAACCCTCCCAAACCCAAGGCATGGCCCCACTACAAAGCACTAAATCGCGAGCATTATCGAGATTCTTGTGCTTTTTTTGTTTGCGTGTGTGTTTTGCGCATGCGATTTTGCCGTTTTCAGAACGGACATTTCTGTCTGTACTGCGGTACGCGTGTTCTGTATCATGGACCTCTATGGCTGATTGCATGAACTCTGGGAATGGATCGCAGCGCTTGCAATGGTGCTATCCACATTGACACGCACTGCTTACACAATCGCAATCGGAAGCGCATGAGAAATGCACTAGTTTGGCCTACCCTGAAGTGGAAAAAATTCCATCATATATACTGGTCTGTAACACGAGCTGGGGGCGTAGCTACCAGGGGTGCAGGGGATGCCACCACACCAGGGCCCTTGGCCAAGAAGTCTGTGTGCCAACTGTTTTACCAAGTGGTATGTATTCAAAGCATTTTATCCATTGTCTGTGCCAAGCTTTAACTGTGTGTGCAGTGCCAGTTTCCCAACCAGTTTACCAGTTTACATTCCAGCAAGCATTTAACCAGTCTTTGTGCCAACTATTTTACCAGTGTTTATCAAAGCATTTTAACCACTCTGCCGTAGCAAGCTTTACTAGCGTCAGTGGGTTAGTTATTTTAGGTTTGGATCTAAGTTTGAAATACTGTTGAATCTGATTGAATAGTTTTTGCTAGGTGTATGGGTAACGTATGTTTTGTTCTGTTTTAAAGGGTATCTCCACTCCAATATATGACCTTTAGGAATCCAGTTCATTGAAGGCTGTGCCTTACCTTCCGTTCTTCAATAACACAACGAGCCAGGAAGAAGGTAAAACTACCCTCGTTCGCTCCCCCCCCTGCTCTTGGTCTGACAGGTCCCGACGACCTTTTCTTCATGCCCCATAGATCCTGGCTCCTGTTTGTTTCTATTGAAGAACGAAATTAAGCGCACAGCTCCTTTACCCTCCCGTTCTCCAATAAACTGGATTCCTAAAAGTCAATGTTATGAGTGGAGATACCCTTTAAAAAAAATCTTAATGATGGATTGGATGTTTTTTTCTGTAAATGATTATTGGTTTGGCGTGTTTGATTGTGTTTGTGTTTGCGGCTGTGTTGGGGGCCCATAGTGTCTGTAGCTACATCACTGATCACGAGCCTCCATCCACACATTCTCATGATCTCACTGGTCTGAAATCGCCCAGTCAGAATACAACCAGTTAATGAAATAATGTAGAATGGACATGGCATCAATGGCGATATAATGTCGCTGCGTACATGCATTACTTACATGACCACATGCTTTATTCTGTTCTCTGTCCATAGTTTCAAATCCTAAATTAATTTCATTAGTTTTCTGGTCGTCTTATTGTTTAAATGGACCCTTTCCCTAGATGACGGTGTTGGAACGTATGCGGCTGTAGTTGGGTTCCATGAATCCAATCCAAACAATTAGGCCATAAACTGATAAAACTGGCAATCAGATAAAAACTTTCACTGTGAATTATGACTAGAATGATTGGAGCAAAAAAATCCTGCTAAATCCTGCTGATCTGCATTTTTATTTTCACAAATCAGCAGAAATGGGTCATAATCCTCCTTCGCTTTGCTACCTGCAACGTTAAATCCTGGTATAAAATATCAAATCGCAAATCGGCAGCTTTACCATAAGACTACTAGGCCCCATCAGGAGAACTACAACAACTACACATAGATAGATAGATAGATAGATAGATAGATAGATAGATAGATAGATAATAGATAGATAGATAATAGACAGGTGATAGATAGAGAGATGATCGATACATAGATAGACAGATGCACAGAAAGAAACAAACATGATAGATAGATAGATAGTAGATAGATAGATAGATAGATAGATAGATAGATAGATAGATAGATATGATCGATACATAGATAGATAGACAGATGCAAGGAAAGAAACAATCATGATAAATAGATAGAAAGATTGATAGATAGATAGAAAGATAGATAGATAGATAGATAGAAAGATAGATAGAGATGATCAATACATAGATAGACAGATGCACAGAAAGAAACAATCATGATAAATAGATAGATAGAAATATTGATAGAAAGATAGATAGAGAGACAGATAGATAGATAGATAGATAGATAGATAGATAGATAGATAGATAGATAAATAGATAGATAGAGAAGATCAATACATAGATAGACAGATGCACAGAAAGAAACAATAGATAGAAAGATTGATAGATAGATAGGTAGATAGGTAGATAGATAGATAGATAGATAGATAGAGATGATCGATACATAGATAGACAGATGCACAGAAAGAAACAATCATGATAAATAGATAGATAGAAAGATTGATAGATAGATAGATACATAGATAGATAGATACATAAACAGATGCACAGAAAGAAACAAACTAACATGATAGATAGATAGATAGATAGATAGATAGATAGATAGATAGATAGGTAGGTAGATAGGTAGATAGACAGATAATAGATAGATAGGTAGGTAGGTAGATAGATAATAGACAGATGATCGATAGATAGATAGATAGATATAATCAATACATAGATAGATAGACAGATGCACAGAAAGAAACAAACATGATAGATATATAGATAGATAAAGAGAGAGAGAGAGAGAGAGATAATAGATAGATAGATAGATAGATAGATAGATAGATAGATAGATAGACAGATTATAGATAGGTAGGTAGGTAGGTAGGTAGGTAGATAGGTAGATACATACATACATAGATAGATCGATACATAGATAGATAGACAGATGCACAGAAAGAAATAAACAAACATGATAGATAGATAGATAGATAGACAGACAGACAGACAGACAGACAGACAGAGATAACAGATAGATAGGCAGGTGGATAGACGGTTAAATAAATGAACAGTGTGTATTTGGTACATGTGCAGTTCTTGTCGGGATATGACACAGGTGAGAGGTAAAAGTAGCTATGGGACATCATGTAGTAAAGTTCAGTTCACTCTCCTACCAGCCTCTCTCTATCAGTAGCACCTGTTAAATAACATCAGCAAAGCAAACTCCTAGGCTGAAGTCCAACACCAGTCAGTCTCCTATACACCACATAACTGGTCACATAACTGGATACAGACACCCGGCCACCCCTCCTATAGGGCTACAACGGCAGGGCCTTGACAAGGCTGTGAGGGGCTAAGAGGAACCTGACACAGACCCCCTAGAACCTCTCAGGTACAAAGATTAATGGTTCTGATACCATGTGGACTTCCACCCTCTGCTTTAACTCCCAACCTCCCAGGATTGATACATTGTATCCATCTATTGGGTTACATTGTATCTATATTGGTCCTCTGAGTTACATTGTATATATATTGGGTTAGATTGTATCAAAGATGGCCCGTTGGGTTAAATCGTATCTATATTGGTTTATATTGTATCTATATTGGGTTACATTTTATCAAAAATGGCCCGTTGGGTTATATTGTATCTATATTGGCCCACTGGGTTAAATTGCATCTATATTGAGTTACATTGAAACATATCTATGTTGGGTTACACTGTATCTACATTATATTGTGTTACATTGTATCTATATTAAGTTACATTGTATCTATGTTGGGTTACACTGTATCTATATTGAGTTACAATGTATCTATATTGTAGTACATTGCATTGGGTTACATTGTGTCTAAATTTGCCCGTTGGGTAACATTCTATCTATATTGAGTTACATTGTATCTGCACTGGGTCACACTATATCTATATTGGGTGACATTGTATCTATACATTATATCTTTAGTGGGTTACACTATCTATATTGGGTCACACTGTATCTATATTGGGTCACACTGTATCTATATTGGGTTACATTGTATCTATATTGGGTGATATTGTATCTATACTGAGTTACACTGTATCTATAGTGAGTTACATTGTACCTATAGTGGGTTATAGTGTATCTGTATTGAGTTACATTGAATGTATATTGAGTTACATTGTATCTATATAGGGTTAGGTTGTATCTATATTGGTTATACTGTATCTATAATGGTTACATTGTATCTATATTGGGTTGTGCTGTATCTATATAAGGTTACATTGTATCTATATTGGGGGTTACATTGTATCTATATTTGGTTACACCATATCTATACCCTGCTATATTGTATCTATATTGGGGGGAGGGGGGGAGGTTACACTGTATCTATATTTGGTTACATTTTATCTATATTGGGTTATATTGTATCTATATCCCAGTACATTGTGTCTATATTGGGTTATATTGTATCTATATTGGTTACCCTGTATCTATACCCCAGAACATTGTGTCTATGTCGGATTACATTGTGTCTATATCAGGTTATATAGTATCTATATTGGGTTATATTGTATCTATACCCTGGTACATTGTATCTATATTGGGTTACATTGTGTCTATATTGGGTTATATTGTATCTATACCCCGGTAAATTGTGTCTATATTGGGTTACATTGTGTCTAGATTGGGTTACATTGTGTCTAGATTGGGTTACATTGTATCTATACCCCAGTACATTGTGTCTATATTGGGTTACATTCTGTCTATATTGGGTTATAATGTATCGATACCCCAGTACATTGTGTCTATATTGGGTTAAATTGTACCTATACCCTGGTACATTGTGTCTATATTGGGTTAAATTGTATCTATATTGGTTACATTGTATCTATAACCAGAAACTTGCGTCTATATTGGGTTACATTGTGTCTATATTGGGTTATATTGTGTCTATACCCTGGTACATTGTGTATATATTGGGTTACATTGTGTCTATATTGGGTTATATTGTATCTATACCCCGGTTCATTGTATCTATATTGGTTTACACTGTATCTGTATTAGTTACATTGTATCTATACCCCGGTACATTGACTTTATTAGGGGACCAGCCCCCAGTGTTTATAATCTTATCCCATAGTAGTAGCCAGGTAGGTACCATGCCCCCCCCCTCCATTGCAAGGGCCACATGGCACCCACCGGGACCCTGTGCTAATCTCAGTAATTGCCATAGACCGTGTGACACCCCCCATAGAGCTCAGTGTAACTACCCGTGTGACACCCCCCATAGAGCCCAGTGTAACTCACCTCCAGTGTGACACCCCCCATAGAGCCCAGTGTAACTCACCTCCCCGTGTGACACCCCCATAAAGCCCAGTGTAACTCACCTCCCCGTGTGACACCCCCATAAAGCCCAGTGTAACTCCCCTTGTGACACCCCCATAGAGCCCAGTGTAACTCCCCGTGTGACACCCCCTATAGAGCCAGTTTTAACTGCTGTGTGGACACCCCTATGAAGCCCAGTGTAACTCCCCGTGTGACACCCCCTATAGAGCCCAGTGTAACTCCCCGTGTGACACACCACATAGAGCCCAGTGTAACTCATCTCCCCGTTTGACACCCCCCATAGAACCCAGTGTAACTCACCTCCCCGTGTGACACCCCCATAGAACCCAGTGTAACTCACCTACCCGTGTGACACCCCCATAGAGCACAGTGTAACTCACCTCCCCGAGTGGCACCCCCATAGAGCACAGTGTAACTCACCTCCCCGTGTGACACCCCCCGTAGATCCCAGTGTAACTCCCCGTGTGACACCCCCCATAGAGCCCAGTGTAACTCACATCGTCCCATTTGATGCACTTGGTTCCTTTCCTGACGGTGTCGGACACCGAGACCCGTTTGAGCTGCAGCGCGTGGACCCCAGGCTGTGCCCCGGCCATGTCCGCACATCGAGGCTCCCAGCCGGGGGAGAGAGACACACGGAGCCCTGTCCAGCGATTCCCGGTGAGAAGGGAAGGTGACACGGACGGGAATCCGATGATAAAGGGAGATCGCCGGCTACACTGTCCCTCCTCCTCCTCCTCCCGCTCCGCGCACAATTCGCCCCCTTCCCAGACACATCGCACCGACACACGGATCCGCCTGGCGGCCGTCTCTGCAACGACAGCGCAGCGCTCAGTGGCAGAACAGCGACACCAACAGCAAGAAAGGAACAGCGCAGTCAATCACAGCACAGTCATTCAGAACCCATTTTATATATGTATATAATGTACAATGTATAATGTATAATATATAATGTACAAAGCATAATGTATAATATATAATTGATAATGTATAATATATAATGTACAATGTATACTATATAATGTACAATGTACAATATATAATGTATAATATATATATTATAATATATATTGAATATTATATAATGTACAATGTATAATATATAATGTACAATGTATAATGTATAATATATAATGTACAATATATAATGTATAATGTACAATGGATAATATATAATGTACAATGTGTGATATGTAATGTACAATGGATAATGTATAATGTGTAATGTACAATGTATAACGTACAATATATAATGTGCAATGTATAATGTACAATGTGTAATATATAATGTACAATGTATAATATATAATGTACAATGTGTAATATATAATATACAATATATAATTTACAATGGATAATGTACAATGTATAATGTATAATGTACAATGTATAATATATACAGGGTTATTCAATAAAAGTTCTTATCGTTAAAAATGGTGGTAAATATGCCCCAACCAATCAGATGTTAGCTTTCAAATGTTAAATAATATCTGATTGGTTTGGGAAAAACCAATCACCATTTTTGATGATAAGAACTTTTATTGAATCTCCCTGATAATGTACAATGTGTAATATATAATGTATAATATATACTGTACACTATATAACCTACCCCTTTAGTGAATTTCTATGGGAGGAACTGTAAGATTATAGCCTTATAACCTTACAGTTCCAGGAGGAGAAGGAAACCAGAAGCCATAAAGGGGTAGGTTATAATAAATAATGCATCCCAAACGGTAAATTAAAGAGATATTAAAAGGTACTCGGCCTAGCGCTTATATATGGTCACGGAACTCCTCAGTGACTTTTTATATCCTTAGAATTTA
Organism: Hymenochirus boettgeri; assembly: GCA_019447015.1. Lineage (NCBI taxonomy): Eukaryota > Metazoa > Chordata > Amphibia > Anura > Pipidae > Hymenochirus > Hymenochirus boettgeri. The sequence continues at coordinate 18,319,923 of CM033473.1, read as the reverse complement.
CAGTTGGGGTTGCATTATTCACTATATAATGTATAATATATAATGTACACTATATAATGTATATATAATGTACACTATATAATGTACACTATATAATATATAATAGTTGGACCAAACCCGAATTTTGTTTCAGACGAACTTGAACCATTAGAACTTTACAAACTACGAATTAGTTCGGTTTTCTGAACTCTCAGACTTATTTTCAATAATTATCGAATTTACAGACCATTCGCTAACCCTCGTTCCCGGTCATAGCCCTCAAAAATACCGTTTTGTAACATTCGGGAACCCTGAAATAGAATGAACTGTAAAGCTTTGTGAGGGCTGTCAGACATGGTGTGGGGGTAGCTTGGACAGTGGGGATTGAGTTTTGCAGGTTGGAACTTGGGATTGGTCAATAGGCCAGGAGCTTCCCTAGTTACAGTGATGACAGTCAGGCTAATTTTAGTAACAGGTTCCTATTGGGGTAACTATAGCAACAGGACGCTTGGCGGGAAAGAAAAAAGATATAAAATAACCAAGTTCCCAGGTTCCGGAGTCAGTCTTACCTTGGAGTTGGAAGATACAGGAGAGTCATCTGAAGGACAGGAGCATCACTTCAAGAGTGCAGGTACCCCACCCTTCCCAGATTGTCCGGGAGTCTCCCTCATTCTGGGGTGGTCTCCTGCACTCCCGTGAGACTACCCGAGACTCCCAGACTTGAGTCTCCTCCTCAGCCACACCCATTTCAGTGACCACACCCCAGAACACCCCTAACTCCGCCCTAACCCCACCACCCACCACCCCTAGAATGCTGGTCCCGCCTCCGTGTGCCGTCACTTCCCGCCCACACACAATGTCACACCCCACTCGTCACGTCCCCTTTTCCACCCTGCCAGGAAGCCTGAAAGGGCACGGTGGGATGTCTGATAAACTGAGAGTGGTTCCAGTCCTGTGTGAAGCAGAGGATCAGCAACTTTTCCTGCAAGGTCTGCGCGGCACTTCTACAGCTCAATCTGGCACCGCTGGGGAAGGAGAGAGGAAGCTTCAGTCATCAGCAGTGCCAAGTGCCAAGATTCCTCAGCCAATCAGGTTACAGCAGAGGCGGGACTTCCACCAGCAGCTAAGGTTACAGCCCAGCAGCCAGCAAGGAAGAGAATCGAAACCCTACAGAGGCGGAGGAACTTTTCTAACCGTATGAAATGCCTTTTAACAATATCTAACACATTTAATAAAGAAAAAATGAAAAAATAACATCTGCAGCAAAGTGTGTTTGCTGCAATCTAGTGCAATCAGTTAGAACAGATGGTAAAGGTCCCATACAGTGAGAACAGACAGTAAAAGTCCCAAACAGTAAAAACTGATGGTAATGGTTCCATACAGTGAGAACAGACAGTAAAGGTCCCATACAGTGAGAACAGACACTAAAGGTCCCATACAGTGAGAAAGTAAGAAGTCCCATACAGTGAGAACAGACAGTAAAGGTCCCATACAGTGAGAACAGACAGTAAAGGTCCAATACAGTGAGAACAGACAGTAAAGGTCCCATACAGTGAGAACAGACAGTAAAGGTCCCATACAGTGAGGACAGACGGTAAAAGTCCCACACAGTGAGGACAGACAGTAAAGGTCCCATACAGTGAGAACAGATAGTAAAAGTCCCGTACAGTGAGAACAGACAGTAAAGGTCCCATACAGTGAGAACAGACAGTTAAGGTCCCATACAGTGAGAACAGACAGTAAAGGTCCCACACAGTGAGGACAGACAGTAAAAGTCCCACATAGTGAGAACAGACGGTAAAGGTCTCATACAGTGAGAACATACTGTAAAGTTCCCATACAGTGAGAATAGTAAAGGTCCTACACAGAGAGAACAGACAGTAAAGGTCCCACACATTGAGAACAGACAGTAAAGGTCCCATACAGTGAGAACAGACACTAAAGGTCCCATACAGTGAGGACAGATGGTAAAAGTCCCATACAGTGAGAACAGACAGTAAAGGTCCCATACAGTGAGAACAGACAGTAAAGGTCCCATACAGTGAGGACAGACGGTAAAAGTCCCACACAGTGAGAACAGACGGTAAAAAGTCCCATACGGCAGAGAACAGACTGTAAAGGTCCCACACAGAGGAGAAACGACAGTAAAGGTCCCACACAGTGAGAACAGACAGTAAAGGTCCCACACAGTGAGAACAGACAGTAAAGGTCCCGTACAGTGAGGACAGACGATAAAAGTCAACCACAGTGAAAAGACGGTAAAGGTCCTACAGTGAGAACAGACGGTAAAAGTCCCGTAACAGTGAGAACAGACGGTAAAGTCCCGTAAGTAGAACGAGTAAAGGTCCCGTACAGTGAGAACAGACGGTAAAGGTCCGTACAGTGAGAACAGACGGTAATGGTCCCGTACAGTGAGAACAGCGGTAATGGCCCTACAGTGAGGAGAACAGACGGGATAAGGTCCGTACAGTGAGAACAGACGTAATGGTCCCATACAGTGAGGACAGACGGTAAAAGTCCCACACAGTGAGAACAGACGGTAAAAGTCCCATACAGTGAGAACAGACTGTAAAGGTCCCACACAGAGAGAACAGACAGTAAAGGTCCCACACAGTGAGAACAGACAGTAAAGGTCCCACACAGTGAGAACAGACAGTAAAGGTCCCGTACAGTGAGGACAGACGATAAAAGTCACACACAGTGAGAACAGACGGTAAAGGTCCCATACAGTGAGAACAGACGGTAAAAGTCCCGTACAGTGAGAACAGACGGTAAAGGTCCCGTACAGTGAGAACAGATGGTAAAGGTCCCGTACAGTGAGAACAGACGGTAAAGGTCCCGTACAGTGAGAACAGACGGTAAAGGTCCCGCACAGTGAGAACAGACGGTAAAGGTCCCACACAGTGAAGTCGAGAGAACAGACGGTAAAGGTCCCGTACAGTGAGAACAGACGGTAATGGTCCCGCACAGTGAGAACAGACGGTAAAGGTCCCGCACAGTGAGAACAGACAGTAAAGGTCCCCCACAGTGAGAACAGACAGTAAAGGTCCCACACAGTGAGAACAGACAGTAAAGGTCCCACACAGTGAGAACAGACAGTAAAGGTCCCATACAGTGAGAACAGACGGTAAAGGTCCCATACAGTGAGACCAGACAGTAAAAGTCCCGTACAGTGAGAACAGACAGTAAAGGTCCCGTACAGTGAGAACATACAGTAAAGGTCCCGTACAGTGAGGACAGACAATAAAAGTCACACACAGTGAGAACAGACGGTAAAGGTCCCATACAGTGAGAACAGAGGGTAAAAGTCCCGTACAGTGAGAACAGACGGTAAAGGTCCCGTACAGTGAGAACAGACAGTAAAGGTCCCATACAGTGAGAACAGATGGTAATGGTCCCATACAGTGAGAACAGATGGTAATGGTCCCATACAGTGAGAACAGATGGTAAAGGTCCCATACAGTGAGAACAGATGGTAGAGGTCCAACATATTCTCGCTCTCTCTTTCCTGCAGTCTCTATCCTCTATCCCTTACACTTTATGGGGCTCATTTACCCAGAGGCTCTATCGTTCTGGGTAAATGCACCTTCCGCAATTTAATATCACCTTTGCGAATGTGGTAAATCTCACTAAGGGATTTACCCACTGCGGGATATTTTAACGGCAGCTATTTGCTGGTGTTAAAATCATGCGCTAAAACTAGCGCAAACGCGATATTAAAGATATGGTTATTGAGAAATCACGAGCGTCGGATGAGCGGGTGATTTTTTGCATAATCCGCACATCCGACGCTAATATGGAGTTAAAGTTACGCTAAACGGTAGCAAACCCGGTTAGCTCGACTTTAACTCCATATATTTGCCCAGCGAGTCTGGGTAAATGAACCTGTATGTCTCTCATTCACATTCTCTTTCTTTTCTGCAGTCTCTATCTCACATTCTGTCTCTCCAGCGGTCTCAATCCTCTATCGCTCACACTCTCTCTCCTGCAATCCCATTACCTTAGAACTACTAATACAATTGGTTAATACCCTCCCTGAAGTTTGTAATGGTCAATATGAAACTGCCTTGCTTAGGTTTCTGTTCATACTGATCTGCTTTGCGGCCCAGCGTATAAGTCAAGCAATTTCTCCATCTAAAAAACACCAGGAGGGCTGCAGTTTGAGGATGTCACTCTAATCCAAGGTAAATTAAAAATATCTAAACGGCCTCAAAAACAGACAGGACAGGCAGAGGCCTAACATCATGGCTGGGACCAGTGGTTAAGATTGAGATTGGCCCCATAGAATTTTTTTCCCAAGTTTTCTACTAGACGTCCTGACTCCTAAGCTACCTTCTCTCTTCATGCCCGCCGATGGCATGTTCGTGTCCAAATACCAATTTTCCAGGGTTCTACAGTTATGTTTAGACTGAGCATACCCAAGTCACAATTTAAGTCCCATTCCTTCAGAATCGGGACGGCCACACAGGCTAGACTCCAAGGTATGAGCAGGGATTCAGTAATATGGACTGGTAGATGGGGAAGATATCGGTTGTGTGTCCGTCCTGATTTAATCCTGTCATTTAATGAACTGTTGGTTTTACAGGCCCTCCTCTGCAGGTCTGGATTCTAGGACATTCATTTGTTTTTTGGGGTTTAGAGAAGAGCTAAGAAACGATGCTACGGAGAAAATCTCGGGTTTGATGCCACAAAGGTCAGACTGCATTGGATGGGACTAAGAGGGTTAAGATGGGAAATTGTTATGACGGTCTTTTCAAAAATGTTTCTCACGCACGGTTACCCAGATTTAGTGCCGATACACCTGGGGGGAAATCAGTTGTCGCACAAATATCTCTTTAATTCGAGACATTAAAAGGACCTGGCTAAATTGCGATTGCAGTTCCCAGAAACAACAATTGTGTGGTCTGAAATTGTGCGACGGCTGCTTTGGTATCCCCCCCCCACGGCATCAGCTTGACAAGTGCAGACGTAAAGTCAATCATAGGATTAGTTTGTTTGCAAAACAATTACATGTTATTACATGGGGACACGTAGATGTAGAAGGTGGAGAGCCAGGCCTGTTGATGGCATCCATTTATCTGACATAGCTTTAGATATATTTAATAATGGCCTACAGACTGCTAATGAAAAAGGAACGGATTAGCCAAGACTGACGTGGAGGAAAGTTAAGAAGAAGACTAGGGGGCTTTGGCCGATTAATGGTCCCTAATTGTAGTGGTTTTAGGTAACAGGCAGTCCGGTATATAGCTAGAAAGGGCTGGCCCAAGAAATTGGTTTTAAAGTTACTAAGTTATATAAGTTAAAAGTTATTCGGATGTAAATTGTCAATAAATGCTGCAGCCTGGATTCACCACCTTAATCCTGTGTCTGTGTTTTATTATAGTTTCTGGGAACTGTCAGTGTCCATCCTCCCCTACCCATGCTCGATTTTCAGTAACACTCAAAGGTATCATTCGAATTCAGTAACCCTCCAATGTAATGTTCAATTTTCTGTTTCCCTTGAATGTAATATCTGTTGTATTCAATTAGATCAACTGGACTTGAAATGTAGTTCTTGAAGACGTTTCGCTAGTCATCCGACTGGATCTCACAATTCAGAATGACTTGTACAAGAATCTGTGGCAATTATGTACCCTGGAAAATCCCAATTAGCATATCACAACCAAGTGTTAAGGGCGTGATTGGATAGTGGCTAAGAGGTGTTATAGGAAGGCCCAGAGTAAGGTGTCAAAACAGCATTGTACATGGCAGACAGTTGGTGTCGAACCCCCCCACCTCTATTTAGGCTTGGTTTCTTTATTTTCACATAAATGGCCTCCTTGACACCTCTCTTGAACCAGTCACATTCCTTTGCCAATATGTTAACATTACAATCGAGATGGTAGAAAACTTTTCAAAAAACACCGTATCCCTGTCTGCTTTAAACCGAACACACTGAGGCAGCAATTGGTACATCCAAAAGACCCAATACCAAAACACAAGAAAAGCGACATCATATACGCAGTGCAGTGCAGTGAAGAATGCTCTGATTTGTATGTGGGGGAGACCAAACAGCAACTGCATCAACGTATGGCCCAGCACAGAAGAACCAGTTCCTGGGGTCAGGACTCAGCCGTGTACCTGCATCTTAAGGATAAAGGACACACCTTTGAAGAACCCGCGAATGTAGATCTCATTAACCCTTGAATGTAGATCTCAGTAACCCGCGAATGTAGATCTCAGTACCCTCGATTATGATCTCGTACCCCGAATGTAGATTCTCAGTACCACCCGCGAATTTAGATCCATCAACCCCAATGTAGATCTCAGTAACCCCGAATGTAGATCTCATAACCCTCGAATGTAGATCTCAGTAACCTCGAATGTAGATCTCAGTAACCCGCGAATGTAGATCTCAGTAACCCTCGTAATGTAGATCTCAGTAACCCCGAAATGTAGATCTCAGTAACCCCGGAATTTAGATCTCAGTAACCCTCGAATGTAGATCTCAGTAACCCTCGAATGCAGATCTCAGTAACCCGCGAATGTAGTCTCAGTAACCCGCGAATGTGATCTCAGTAACCCGCGAATTTAGATCTCAGTAACCTCGAATGTAGATCTCAGTAACCCCGCGAATGTAGATCTCAGTAACCCTCGAATGTGATCTCAGTAACCCCGCGTGTTAGATCTCAGTTATACCCTCGAATGTAGATCTCAGTAACCCCTCGAATGCAGATCTCAGTAACCCTCGAATGTAGATCTCAGTAACCCGCGAATGTAGATCTCAGTAACCCCTGTGTAGATCTCAAACCCTCGATGTAGATCTCAGTAACCCTCGAATGTAGATCTCAGTAACCCTGAATGTAGATCTCATACCCCGAATGTAAATCTCAGTAACCCTCGAATTTAGATCTCAGTAACCCTCGAATGTAGATCTCAGTAAGCCTCGAATTGTATCTCAGTAACCCCGAATGTAGATCTCAGTACCCTCGAATGTAGATATCCAGTAACCCTCGAATGTAGATCTCAGTAACCCTCGAATGTAGATCTCAGTAACCCGCGAATGTAGATCTCAGTAACCCTCGAATGTAGATCTCTTAACCCGCGAATGTAGATCTCAGTAACCCGCGATTGTAGATCTCAGTAACCCTCGAAGGTAGATCTCAGTAACCCGCGAATGTAGATCTCAGTAACCCGCGAATGTAGATCTCAGTAACCCTCAATTTAGATCTCAGTAAACCCTCGAATGTAGATGCTCAGTAACCCGCGAATGTAGATCTCAGTAACCCTCGAATGTTAGATCTCAGTAACCCGCGAATGTAGATCTCAGTAACCCGCGCATTTAGATCTCAGTAACCCTCGAATGTAGATCTCAGTAACCCTCGAATGTAGATCTCAGTAACCCGCGAATGTAGATCTCAGTAACCCGCGAATGTAGATCTCAGTAACCCTCGAATGTAGATCTCAGTAACCCTCGAATGTAGATCTCAGTAACCCGCAAATGTAGATCTCAGTACCCGAATGTAGATCTCAGTAACCGAATGCAGATCTCAGTAACCCGCGAATGTTAGATCTCGTAACCCCGAATGTAGATCTCAGTAACCCCGAATGTAGATCTCATAACCCCGAATGTAGATCTCAGTAACCCGCCAATGTGATCTCAGTAACCCTCGAATGTAGATCTCAGTAACCCTCGAATGTAGATCTCAGTAACCCTCTTAGATCTCAGTACCCTCGAATGTAATCTCATACCCTCGAATTAGATCTCAGTAACCGCGCGAATGTAGATCTCAGTAACCCCGAATGTAGATCTCAGTAACCCTCGAATGTTAGATCTCAGTAACCCGCGAATGTAGATCCAGTAACCCTCGAATGTAGATCCAGTAACCCGGAATGTAATCTCAGTAACCCCTCGAATGTAGATCTCAGTAACCCTCGAATGTAGATCTCAGTAACCCTCGAATGTAGATCTCAGTAACCCTCGATGTAGATCTCGTAACCCTCAATGTAGATCTCAGTAAACCCGCGAATGTAAGATCTCCGTAACCCTGCGAATGTAGATCTCAGTAACCTCGAATGTAGATCTCATTAACCCTCGAATGTAGATCTCAGTAACCCCCGAATGTAGTCTCAGTAACCCCGAAGTAGATCTCAGTAACCCGCGAATGTAGATCTCAGTAACCCTCGAATGTAGATCTCAGTAACCCGCGAATGTAGATCTCAGTAACCTGCGAATGTAGATCTCAGTAACCCTCGAATGTAGATCTCAGTAACCCTCTAATGTAGATCTCAGTAACCCTCGAATGTAGATCTCAGTAACCCTCGAATGTAGATCTCAATAACCCTCGAATGTAGATCTCAGTAACCCGCGAATGTAGATCTCAGTAACCCGCGAATGTAGATCTCAGTAACCCTCGAATGTAGATCTCAGTAACCCGCGAATGTAGATCTCAGTAACCTGCGAATGTAGATCTCAGTAACCCTCGAATGTAGATCTCAGTAACCCTCGAATGTAGGGTTACTCTGTGTCTCTGTCCGTCAGAACCTGTCAGACTACGTGGCAGAAGAGTAAGCGATCGGGTAAGTACCTTACCTTCTCTCCTGGCTCCTGCAGGTTTATTGAAGAACGGGAGGCAAGACGCAGCTCCTTTACCTCCCGTTCTTCAATAAAACTAAATGGCGAAAAAAAAAATTCCAGTGCAGATACCCTTTCATCGGTTGGTTTGTTTCCAAACTACAGAACTATAGAACTTTTAATAAAGTTCTATAGTTCAGAAACGAACCTAAACTTCAGGAAGTTCGGCCATTTTTAATGTATAATAAAGTTTGATATATATAATGTACACTATATAATGTATAATATATAATTAATGTATAACATATAATATATAATGTACACTTTATAATGTATAATATATAATTAAGGTATAACATATAATATATAATGTACACTATATAATGTATAATATTTAATTAATGTATAACATATAATGTACACTATAATGTATAATATATCATGTCTAATATAAAATGTATAACATATAATGTACACTATAATGTATAATATATCATGTCTAATATAAAATGTATAATATATAAGGGATAATGCGCCCCTTACAGTGTAATATAAGGATATTACGCCACCGAGGAGGTCCCTGATAGAGATGTCCGAACTTCGCAAAATCCGGTCCGCTCGAGGATCCGCGAATTTTCGAAAAAATTAGAAAATTCGAAAATCCGCCAGCGGACCCACTAAAATGAAAAATATCCTCGAAATTACGAGATTTCTCGCAATTTTGAAAATTTTCGAAAATATGTATTTACGAAAATAAGAGAAATCCTTGTATTTTCGAAAATTTTCGAAAATACGAGAAATCCGCGGTTCGGAAATTTGGAAGGCGGAAAATCCGGAAAAATCAGCCGTTCGCGAACGGGATAAATCCGCGGCGGATCCGGGTTCGGATTCGCGAACCGGCTATCCCTAGTCCCTGACCATATAGAAGCACGAGGCCGTAGGCCGAGTGCTTTTATACAAGGCAGGGAACTCCGAGGTGGCGTAATGTCCTTGTATTATAATGTGAAGGAGCGCATTGTTTCTTATAATACATAAATATTGGATTCCTTCACCCCATTCACATTTTAAATTCTAGCCTTGTCCCTATTTCCACCTTAAATCCCCCAAGATACCTTCTGTAACTTAAACCTAATAGAAAGGAACACCCCAGCCCAGCATCTATGCGGTTAAACAAATCTTTGTGGAGGAGGAGAGAGACATTGGTTATGAAGTGACAGGAAGCAGCTCCAGCAGGTTCTGTTAGTGAAGTTAAACAAGGCAAAAAATGCTGAGTCATTGTCCAGGCATGAACACTGGAATGGGCGGAGTAGTGGGATATAAAATATAAGAAATGAGTCACTTAGTGACATAGCTGAGTGATTTTTATAAGGATATATATCACTGCAGCTCCCATTATAAAATATCACACTTATGTATTATATAATGTATAATATATAATGTATAATATATCATGTCTAACATAATGTATAATAAATCATGTCTAATAAATAATGTATAATATATCATGTCTAACATATAATGTATAATATATAATGTGCAATGTTTAATAAATACTGTTATATTGTATTTAAATATATAGTGTATAGTAATGTTTTATATATACATATATATATATATATTATAAATTAATGATAATTTATAATATATAATGCACAATATATAACTCCTTGTAGTCATCAAAGAGCCTTGTGAGCATGTGCACCTGTTGGTTATGGCTCCAGACCTCAGTATTCACACTATGCACAGTGTTTTCTATAAAGATGTCTCCACACCAATATGGAAGTTCCAGATAAGACTTATGCACTAGAAGAATATCTTGCATATATAAACCAATCTAATATGTCCCTTAAATTTCAGAGTTATTACAGTCATGAGAGTATAACCTTTCTTGACCTTAAGATCGAGGCAGAAAATGGAAGGTTATTGACTAGTACCTCTTTTAAGGAAGTCGACAACAATACATATATAGATTTCGATAGTGCCCACAAAAAGTCATGGCTGGAGGGGATACCGGTAGGACAAATGCTTAGACTGAGAAGGAACTGCTCCAATAGAGAGAAATTTGAGGAACAAGCTATTTTGGTGGGGAATAGATTTAGGGAGAAAGGATATCCCGATTATTGTGTGGATCAAGCGATTGAAAGGGCAACTAAAGTGAACAGAAATAAGTTATTAAAACCCAAGGAAGGTAAAAAGGAGAGGGGAAAGAACTTTAGAAATAGACCTACAATAGTCTTGGATTTTAGTAAAGAAAGCGGGAAAATCAAAAATATTTTTAAAAAACATTGGGCCATTCTACGTAATGACAAAGAATTGTCGGAAAACCCAACACGTTAAAAAATTTGTTATCACCAAGTTTACTTAGTAAACCAGAAGGGGTAACTGATAGAGACTTGAGTTTGAATACCCTTAGAGGGATGTTCAAATGTGGTAGGTGTATAAATTGTAGATATGTAGGAATAGAAAGGGATTATATGTGTATTAATAAAATAGAGCACAAATGGCATATGTTTTATAATTGTCAATCACGGAATGTGGTGTATGGGATCAGGTGCCCATGTAACAAATGGTATATAGGGAAGACATGTAGGAAACTAACTGTGAGAATAGGGGAACATAGGAGAGCAATCACTTCCCAAAAGGACTTAACCACTAAAGGGAATTATATGGGCAACACTAATATAGGACACTCTCCATACATTTATGAACACTTTAAAATTAAGCACAAATCGTCTTTTGAAGGTGCTAGGTATATGGCACCAGGGGGGCTTAATAGAAACTTTTCTGTAAGGGGGGGTGATGGTGATAGGGAACTGTTAAAGCTAGAACAACGTCTTATATTCACTTACTCGAGTCTGCAGCCAATAGGTCTAAATGACCATATAGAGTTGGCCTTTTTAATGATCGTGTCCCTCCCCCCCTCCCCCTTCTGCTCTTTCCTTTTGGTTATGGCATGCCTCTGCCATAATGGTAGATATAGGGGGAAGATACTTGGAGACTGTTTCTTCTTCTCTCTCTTATAATAATTGTAATTAAAATGATGAATGTCTGGATTATAATTATACAGACTCTTTTTGTGGGGCTATAGGCGAGTAACCATATGTGGAATATATGAAGCTTTTGTTTGGCTCCTGAATGTTAATAGCGAGTGAAGTTATAGCCTATAAAAGGACAGAGGTATGAGATACACGTCACGCCTGACGAAGCTAGAGATAGCGAAACGCGTAGCGGAAGTGACGTGTTGTCCCGGGACGTGGGGAGAGCTGGATAGGATAAGGGCTTGCTTGCCCGAAGGATCTGTTTGATTTGAGGAAAGTTTTAAAGCACCGAAATACGGCTACTACGGACTTGGAGGGACGTTCCCGGACTGATTCACGTACCAACATATATCACTGGATCCCAAGTTGCTCAACGAGCCACGGACTTGCTTTGTCCGGGGGACCAGCGGGGAAGGACTGCTTACCCTCCAACCACAACTAGATCGACGGTGCAGTATAATTGTTTACATTTCCAGCTCCACCTGTCCTGAATATTAAAAGAATTAGTGTGCGCACACTGGCGGGACTTTGAACTTTGTATATATATTTTCTAACAACTTCACTCGCTGCTAGGGGCTACTTTTTCCATTGGATACAGACACTTGCTATATACGTAGCTCACATGTGGGATCTCCACACATGGTTACGGTGCATATTTTGCTATAGTTTAGTGTATCTTTATGTGGAATATTTTTATATAACTCTATGTTTATGATATCCATTGCGGCTGGCCAGCCATATTTTTTCCTATATGGGAATTTGTATTTTATATATTTTTTATATTTGTGAATTTTAAGATATGTTTTATTAAATTTATGGTGTATAAATAGTATTGAGTACATTTTTCATACGTGTGTCACAAGCAGAGTACTATTCCTTTTTTATAATGTATAATATATCATGTCTAACATATACTGTATAATATATCATGTCTAATATATAATGTATAATATATCATGTCTAACATATACTGTATAATATATCATGTCTAATATATAGTGTATAGTAATGTTTTATATATATATATATATATTATAAATTAATAATAATTTATAATATATAATGCACAATATATAACTCCTTGTAGTCATCAAAGAGCCTTGTGAGCATGTGCACCTGTTGTGGTCATGGCTCAGATCTCAGTATTCATGCACAGTGCACAGTGTTTTCTATAAAGATGTCTCCACACCAATATGGAAGTTCCAGATAAGACTTGTAAAGGGACCCCTTTATCTTTAAAGTGTGTATCGTAGTTCCAAGCATTCCCAAGGCTGACAAACGCCCCAAAATTTCCTATGGCCACGGTTGGCCCCCTGTATTAAAATATAGGCAGCTAAAGGATACGTGGCAGTCCCAAAGGTTCACCCTGTACTTTATATAGGGAGAACACTCTATTTGGACAATGGTGTTTGGAGGCTTTAGTTCCCCTTTAAAGATTTCCTAACATACATGTGCTATACATGTGCTATTATTAATGAAACAATGAAAGAGGCATGACATCTAGTTACCATGTAGGTTACAGAGAGTGCAAGATCATTCCTGAAAGATGATTCATTTTAAGACTGCCACACACGGTCGAATACTTTTGCCCAGTTGACCGACACAACAGTACCGGCACCACAAGTTCGGTGGTGCAGGTAAATTTCGGACGACCGTGAAAGAACTTAAAGATCTTAAATGTGGACTGGGCACTTTTCCTCTGGCTGGCAAACGACAGCTCAGTTTTTTAATTGGTATTCTGTCTGAAGACAGTATAAAGACAGCATGAAATTCTACCGAGTTCACCAGGCCTTAAAGGACAACTAAAGCCTTTTAACAGGAAGAGCACCGTAATATAAAAGCGGTAATCTGGGCCTCACCTCTCATTTTGAAATGGTTGTTGGGAAATTTACCTTTCTAACATGGGGTCTGTGTCTTATTTCCCAACATCCCAGTATCACACACACAGTTATTTCATCCAGTGGTAACATTTCTGGAATGTCAAAATGTGGGTTTAGTTCTCCTTAAAGGTTGACACTAAAACACAAATGGAATGTACATGGTGCCCAGCTAAGTACCAGTTCATTAAATGCGATGCTGTATGGCTACACTGAAACCAGTACAGCCTGCCTCCTGCTTCCAATATGACAGCCCTATTATATGTATTTGCATTTCAAACACTTAAGTTTTAATGTGGCTCCTCTACGTATATCTATAGGCTGTAACCAATGCCGTCAGCACCAGGCCACATAGAAATATTCCACATTTGCCCCCCAATCAAATCAGCCCTTATGAGAACTGCTTCTCATTTGTAAAACAAGCTGTAAAATGGTGATGAATGGTCTTACAGCTGTGGGGAGTGGACAATGATGTCAATTAACAAGTCTTTGTTTCATACAACATGTAGAACTCAAAGATTTCAATATCGGACTATTTAACATTTAAAGCTTTTAGGCATTACATTTACCCCTCGTCACTAATAAATTAAATAAGATAGGGAAATCCGCAAGTAAAATGTCTATTATACCTATACGCTAATATCGAATCCACGAGGACATTCATGGGATAATTATGGAATGTTCGATACATGAGTAAATATCAAATCCGCCAAGTAAAATGTCTATATACCTATACGCTAATATCGAATCCACGAGACATTCATGGGATAATTATGGAATGTTCGATACATGAGTAAATATCAAATCCGCAAGTAAAATGTCTATTTACCTATACGCTAATATCGAACCACGAGACATTCATGGGATAATTATGGAATGTTGCGATACATGAGTAAATATAACATCGCAAGTAAAATGTCTATTATACCTATACGCTAATATCGAATCCACGAGACATTCATGGGATAATTATGGAATGTTCGATACATGAGGAAATATCAAATCCGCAAGTAAAATGTCTATTATACCTATACGCTAATATCGAATCCGTGAGACATTCATGGGATAATTATGGAATGTTCGAACGCGAGAGCTCAAAGTAGCACGCGTGAGGTAAAATCAAGTTTTCAAAAGTCCTGAATATTGGAACATGTTCCCCAGACCATTTCCCAGGTCCCACAGCCATTTACATTAAGTTACCATTGATATTTTATTGTATTTCATTCAAACATTTCAAACTATTTGACTCCCACTCACACTCGTGTTGAATTGGCATTGAACCTGGCACTAAGGTTTGTAAATTCAGATCCACTCCGTATATCCACCCCATTGTCAATACAGCATAGAAGCAGTCAAAGCACAGAAGCAGTGACCATTTATTAATGGTGGCCATGGTAAAGCTTGCCATGGCCCTTCACTGGAACCCAAACAAAATAACCTGTAAGATAAAGGGCACGCCAGTATTACCCAGACATCTTAATTTCAGCTGAAAAAACTTTATAAAACATCTGGCCTAATGCATTTCAAACATAAACTGTCTTAGGTGTTTGCCTGAATTGGCAGCCTACGATAAATCTCTGGCTAGAGCTTGGTTGTGTTTGGCTCCTACAATTTCTATTTTCTGAGGCCGATGGGGAGGGTAGAGCAATATTTTGGATATAAAAAAAACTGGAAACACTCCAAAAACATGCAAACTTAATTGAAATTTCCATAAGGGCAACTGTAATAAAAATGACTTTGCCTTATCTTAACCCACTGTTTTGCTCAGGCTCCCTATAATCCTTCCCACTCTAAATAAGCTTTTCATCTGGCTTTCTGTGAAGCTAGGCACATCAGTAATCACTTTGAGGCAGCACTGGGGAGAGGGAATTTCGCACCATGCAGTTCACCTACCAAAGTCACCATTTCAGCTACAGCCGAACTGCAAAACAGCCGAAGAGTTTATGTAATAAGGTACTTGATGACAGCTGAAATGTAAAAGGTTTTATTATGGGTATCTAAAGAAATAGGGGACAGATCAACAAAAAATGGTACAGTGATAGTTGGGAAAAATTATAGTTTCAGTATAGATCCCTTTAAAATAGCTAAATGGACATTCGAAGTAAAAGATTACTTCCATGAAAGATTCTAGAAATTCTTACTATACCTTGTGGCTAATGTCACATCCATGACTACACTGTTAATATACCGCAGAGGAAAAGCCGTTGAAATGTGATAAATTGCTCCCCAGCTACTCATTGAAAACCAGGCAAGATATCAATTTTCTGTGACACTTGCTGTTCAGGGAATGAATAACCTTCTGGGCTCTGGAATCTAAAGAAGATATGTCATAAGGATGGCTGCCATACTGACACACACAATTCAATGGCTACTCACTCTGCAAGATCTTCAACTAGTCAAACTCTAAATACAGTAAACGCTACAAAATCCTGGGACCTTATGCCACGTGTGGGTGTCCAGCAGATCAATGCCAGTCAGTAGCATGTGCATGTGGACATTTCCCCAGGACAAAAACAAATTGCGGTGTTATTTAAAACATGTGGTATATTAGGTAAAAGAAAACTGCACAGAGATAGTTTGCCATTCATAAAAAGTGAGGCATGTTACAAGGAACCTGACATGCTGTGGGGTATAGGAGAAGGCCCCAAACTTTCCAAAGCTCCGATCTTTTTGGCAGTGCTGTGCAGGGGTAACTGGTCTGTGTTACTGTTTATTAATGATATGCTATGTGTGTAGGAAAGGAATGTCTGTATGTCCCATGCTATGCATAGCCAGGGAAATTTTGATAAGTCATTATTCAGAAAGGGATTGATTGGGTAAGTTTATTTGCATATATATTAACTCTTTAGGTTCCTCCATTCCAACACTGGAAAGCAGAGTAAAAACCATAGGGTACCTTTCTTTTAAAGGGCATGTCCAACCCTATATAAAATGTTATACTTATCTTCCTTACCCAGGGGGAGGTAAGTGTACATTTTTATAGAGGAGCGGACATCCCTTCACTAATTTGGCACCATTAGTTTCCCTTTAAAGGTAACTGTGGTCCATAAATGACTTTAGGTAAATTGACAGGAATTGCTTTCCTAAGGATTTTTGCAATTTACTTTCATTATGTATTTTACATAGTTTGAAGATATTTACATTTATAGTGTGATATGGTTGCAGATCACCAGATCCCCTGCACTTCCTGTTCCTGCACTGAAACCATGTGACAGTCTTCTTCTGTGTTTCCTCCTCCTCGTGGGCCCCCAGGTCCCTCCCCTTGCAGCCCCTTGGGCTTTCCCTTGCAAGCCTCCTGGGGCCCATCCGACTCAGGGGAGGGGTGGGGGCCCCTCCCACTCAGGGGAGGGCTACAGGACCCACGAGTGTGTGGAGCCACAGAGTCCGTGAGTGTGGAAGGGGCCACAGGGGCTGCAAGGGGAGGGGACACAGGGCCCCTCCCACTTGTGGGGCCCAGGGCGCCTCCAACTCGGGAGCCCTGGTGTCCCTCCCACTCAGGAGGGGGCACAGGACCCGCGAGTGTGCAGAGCCACAGAGTCTGTGAGTGGGAGGGGCCACAGGGGGCTGCAGGGGAGGGGACACAGAGCCCATTATTGGGAAGGGCCTGCAAGTGGGTGGGAGGCATTTAAAAAGCAATGCTGTGGGCTGTGCTGTTCTCCCCACCCCCTCACCCTTCAGTCATGCACTGAGCATGTGCCAACTGCAGATTAGAGGAGGAAACAGTATTTTGACAGCAGATTTAGAACCTCCCACCCCCTAACTTTCTGATCAGTGATTTCTTCATATTTTGGGCTTTGCAGCATGTAGAGAAGCGGTTGATGGCTCATTTTAAAGGTATGAACTGGCCTTTCATTTAAATAAACTTGTTTGGAGACCACAGTTCCCCTTTAACTATGCCAAACCAAATGAACCCCTCTAATTTTCCCGATTCCGTGGTCTGGACAACCACATAACCCAATGACTTTGGCAGGGCGGATTTATACTTTTTTTCTCCCCTAGGCCAGCTAACTGGTACTGCCTGTGCCACCCCCACACCCACACACACCCGTACGCGTCGTCATTCATTGGCTGAAGCGGAGCTTGTGAGTGGTAGAGGGACCTGCCCCTCTAGCAAATCAGCAATCACTGTCCATTGCACATATGATAGATACTGGTAAGGCTCTGCTGTGTGCCAACTAATGTGTGATGTGTAAATTTAATATGCAATGCTGCCTAACACTCTTTTTTAAACTCTTTTTTTTTCCCTAGTGGCCTAGTGGGAAATCCGTCCTGACTTTAGGACTGGTGTCACTGGTGCAACAGTGATCGTAAATTGTTATCAGTGGGGGGACAATGGAGGTGAGAACCACTGCTCTATCGAAGGTCGGATTGGCTTTAATGTCTCCCAAGTGTATGGCCAGAAGAGATGGACTCGAAACCGGTTCTGAATTGGATTTTTCGGATCTGGAAGGACTCGGATTTTTCGAACCCCTGGAAATTTTTTCAAAGTTATTGAATGAACGACGAGGATTAGATTTTCGGAAATTTACAGAATTTCTGTAAACGATCGTGAACCCTCCATTCCATATAGGTGGTTTACATAATTCGTTAACCCTTGTTTCCATATACCTGGGAGAAATACTGAATTTGTGAACCCTTGATTCTGTGTATGGGTGGTGTATGGAAGGTTTACTGAATATGTAGTAATTATCGACATGTTTTATCATTTGTTGGCACATAGAATGATTCCTACTATAGTGGTTTTATTATCACAGTGGTTTTAACTATCACGATAGACTATCAGGAGTTTTATTTCACACTAATAGATTTCGGGGGTAGTCACTTTACATGCATCCTATTGGACTTTCAGGGGGTGTGTTTTACTCACATGGTCAGGAAATGACGTTATTCAGCATATATAACCAAGTCGTTATGTTGTCTTTCTCTTGCTTATGATTAAGGGCTGTTCACGGCCCGAAACGCGTTAGCCAATAAAGACTGTTTTAACCATTGAGAGTGTTCCTATGTGGCCGGTCATGCATCTCTTCAATATACTCTCTCTTTCCAACCGGGATTCACTTACCGTAACACAAAGCCATTTATAGTATAAGCAGCACAAGGATTTTTAAGTACAAAATGCATCACCTTACTTGGGGCGTAGCTACCAGGGGTGCAGGGGATGCCACGCACCAGGGCCCTTGGCCAAGAAGGGCCCCATTTGTGTAAGGTTCCAAAACTACCAGTCTGAGTGCCGACTGTTTTTTACCAGTGGTCTGTGTACAAAGCATTTTACCATTGTCTGTGTGCCAAGCATTAACCAGTGCCTGGCTGTGGCAGTGCCAGTTTCCCAGCCAGTTATCAGTCTGCATGCCAAGCATTTAACCAGTCTTTGTGCCAACTATTTTACCATTGGTTATATACAAAGCATTTTACCAGTCTGTGTGCCAAGCATTTTACTAGCATCAGTGGTTAGTTATTTTAGGTTTGTGGATATAAGTTTAGAAATACTGATGGATCTGATTGGATAGTTTTGCTAGGTGTATGGGTAACGTATGTTTGTGTGTTTTAAAAAAATCTTAATGATGAATTTGGATGTTTCTTCTGGAAATGATTATTTGGTTTGCGGCAGTGTTGGGTGGCCCATGTCTCTAAATTTTGCATCAGGGCCCATAAGTGTAGCTACGCCACTGTGCCTTACATTTCTCCTCATTGAATCTCATCTGCCACTTAGCAGCCCAATGTGACAATCTATCTAGATTTAATTGAACTTTTCTGCTCCCCCATTGACTTTAATGGGTCCAATTTTGGGTTTTCAGAAGTCTGAGAATCCGAAATTGTACAGATTTACGAAGTTCAGTCAGCTGTAATGGCCAGCTTTACACGGGGAAGAGTCGAGCTGTAATCCTGCTCTGTGCTGCACAATATATTGTAGACAATGCAGTTCACATACAAGATGTAAAAGATCTAGAGGGTGTTTGCCAGGATTTTCTCTGACATATAATGAACTGGTGTTTACTTATTATTTGATGCAATCTATGAGGACAGTGTACACTGCAGTGCGTAATGACATTGTCAGGCTGGGCTTAGTATCGTATTTCCTGATGTGTGACGTAGGCCTATTTGATTTTTTCCCACTTTTATATCTTCTAATGAGAAATGTAAAATAAAATGTTACACCACAATATCAGTTTTATAAAATATTTACACTGACTGAGTCAACGCCTTGAATACACGTTAGAGAAATCTCGTTAGACGAGGGTCCAAAAGGGAATTAGCTGACCAGCTCCATCAGACAGGCTGTTTGAAGAGGGCGAGTAGCCTGTACTGTACTATAGTGAGAGGAGGAGGATTGAAGGCATGCAGCAACACTCACACCTCAGAGTAGGTGCTACTTACACGTATGTATTTATAGATTAAGATGAGGAAAAGTCATTTTTTCAGTTTAGTGTCCCTTTAAACCCTTTTATATTATAGTAAACCCAGTTATATTATATTAAACGATTTATATTATAATAAACCCTGTTATATTATGTTAAACCAGTTTATATACCGTATATTATATTACACCTAGTTATATTTCATAAACCCAGTTATATTATATTAAACGATATATATTATAATAAACCCTGCTATATTATGTTAAACCAGTTATATTACCGTATATTATATTACACCTAGTTATATTATAATAAAACAGTTATATTTATTAAACCATTTTATTATATAAAGAAAAAAAGTGATTAGAGCGTGCAGGGCACAGAAAAAAACGGGTCTGGGATCTTAATTAATACAAACAATAAAACAGAATGGGATATTCAAAAAAGGACTGGAAGTTCCAGATACTAAATTAAATTTGTATATATGCAATTGAAACATAGTGAAAGTGGGGACTAAAATAGCTGTGGTTTTGAAAATGAGAAAACTTACACACAACACCGGGGTGGGCGGGTGGACACTCCCCCGGACCAGCCGCTCTAGTGTGTGGATACTCAGAAGGACGGTAACATTGTTAACAAAGTGCAAAATTGCTTAAGACGGGTCTCACCAGTCGTAGTTTTCTGGTCCGGGTGCTGTCCTGCCCCAGACCCCTCGCAAGTCCAAACAACCAAGATGCAAACAAAAGAAAGGGGGCTGCAGCAATCCTGTGGATCAATCAATGTGGATAAAATGCTTCTTATTTAACACATACAACTATACAAATGAATACATGTCTAACGCTTTCGTGCCTGATAATGGCACTTCGTCAGAGACACGATTATATAAATTATATATAATATATTAATAAAACCTGTTAATTATGTTAAACCAGTTATATTTACCGTATATTATATTACACCTAGTTAATTTAATAAACCCTGTTATATTATGTTAAACCAGTTATATTACAGTATATTATATTACATCTAGTTATATTATAATAAACCCTGTTATATATGTTAAACCAGTTATATTAAAGTATATTATATTACACCTAGTTATATTATAAAAACCCTGTATATTATGTTAAACCAGTTATATTACCGTAATTATATTACACCTAGTTATAGTATAATAAACCCTGTATATTATGTTAAACCAGTTTATTACCGTATATTATTAAAACCTACCGTAGTTATTTATCATAACCCGTTATATTATAATTAACCCTGTTATATTATATTAAACCCATGTATATTATATTAAACTAGTATATTATCATTAACCCTGTTATATTATATTAACCCTGTTAATTAAAACCTGTTATTTATATAAAACCCCGTTGTATTACAGTAAACCCAGTTATATATATTAAACCATTTATATTATATTATTAAACCTAGTTATATTATATAAACTTGTTATTTATATAAAACCCAGTTATATTATAGTAAACCCAGTTATATTATATTAAAACCATTTATATTATATTATATTAAACCTAGTTGTATAAATTAGACCCTGTTATATCATATTAAATATTTATATTATATTAAACCTAGTAATATTAATTAAACCTGTTTTATTATATAAAACCTAATAAACCTGTTATATTATATTAAGCTGTTAAATTATATTAAACCAGTTATATTATAATAAACCTGTTTATTATATCCCTGTTATATTAAATAAACCCTGCCATATTATGTTAAACCAGTTATATTACCGTATATTATATTAAACCTAGTTATAATTATAATAAACCCTGTTATATTATAATTAACCGTTATGTATATTAATCCTCGTTATATTATATTAAACCGGTTATATTATATTATATTTAACCTAGTTATTATATAAACCCTGTATATTAAACACAGTTTTCATTGCAATAACACTGCTACATCTTTGCTTTGTACAAATCTTCAATTCCTGATTAAAGGGTAATGTAATGCCTTATACTCTCCCTATCTTATTAATTATTAGTGATGAGGGGTAAATGTAATGCCTTATACTCTCCCTATCTTAATAAAGGGGACGAGGGGAAATGTAAGTGCTAAACCCCACAAGGAAGAGAGGGGAAAGGAAGCCAACCCCCTACTTATTAAGTGACGAGGGGTAATGAAGGGGAAAGGAATATTAGGGGGGATACTTAAGAAGAAGGAAATAGGAGGGAGAATGAGTAAGTGAATGTTATATCTTAGATTAATTTATTAGTGACGAGGGTAAAGTAATGTAGAATTTTTTTTATATTTACTTGATGATGGGTAAATGTTAAATCTTTTAATAAAATGCTTATTATTATACATTTTATAACGATTTTATAGGTAAATGTAATGCCTTATACTTCCCCTATCTTATTTCTTAGTGAGAGGGGAAAATGTAATGCCTTCACTCTCCTATCTTATTTATATTATTAGTGACGGGGGAAATGTAATGCCTTATCCTCCCTATCTTATTTAGTAGACGAGGGGGAAATGTAATGCCTATACTCTCCCTATCTATTTAATTTATTAGTGACGAGGGGTAAATGTAATGCCTTAACTCTCCCTATTTATTTCATTTATTAGTGACGGGGGTAAATGTAATGCCTATACTCTCCCTATCTTATTTATTATTAGTGACGAGGGGTAAATGTAATGCCTATACTACTCCCTATCTTATTTATTTATTAGTGACGAGGGGTAAATGTAATGCCCTTATACTCTCCCTATCTTATTTATTATTAGTGACGAGGGGTTTGCAGGTAAATTTGTAATTTTTTGTTCCGTGTTTTTTTTATATATCAATATTTATTCATTTATTACATTTACCCCTCGTCACTAATAAATTAAATAAGATAGGGAGAGTATAAAGCATTACATTTACCCCTCGTCACTAATAAATTAAATAAGATAGGTATTATAGAATGCATTACATTTACCCCTCGTCACTAATAAATTAAATAAGATAGGGAGAGTATTAGGCATTACATTTACCCCTCGTCACTAATAAATAAGATAGGGAGCGTATAAGGCATTACATTTACCCCTCGTCACTAATAGATTAAATAAGATAGGGAGAGTATAAGGCATTACATTTACCCCTCTCCACCATAATTAAATAAGAGAGGAGAGTATAAGGCATTACATTTACCCCTCATCACTAATAAATAAGATAGGGAGAGTATAAGGCATTACATTTACCCCTCGTCACCTTATTAGTGACGAGGGGTAAATGTAATGCCTTATACTCTCCCTATCTTATTTATTAGTGATGAGGGGTAAATGTAATGCCTTATACTCTCCCTATCTTATTTAATCTATTAGTGACGAGGGGTAAATGTAATGCCTTATACGCTCCCTATCTTATTTATTAGTGACGAGGGGTAAATGTAATGCCTAATACTCTCCCTATCTTATTTAATTTATTAGTGACGAGGGGTAAATGTAATGCTTTATACTCTCCCTATCTTATTTAATTTATTAGTGACGAGGGGTAAATGTAATGCCTTATACTCTCCCTATCTTATTTCATTTATTAGTGACGAGGGGTAAATGTAATGCCTAATACTCTCCCTATTTTATTTCATTTATTAGTGACGAGGGGTAAATGTAATGCCCTTTTACTCTCCTATCTTATTTCATTTTTAGTGACGAGAGGGTAAATGTAATGCCTTATACTCTCCTATCTTATTTAATTTAGTGACGAGGGGTAAATGTAATGCCTTATACTCTCCCTATCTTATTTCATTTATTAGTGACGAGGGGTAAATGTAATGCCTAATACTCTCCCTATCTTATTTATTAGTGACGAGGGGTAAATGTAATGCCTTATACTCTCCCTATCTTATTTATTAGTGACGAGGGGTAAATGTAATGCCTTATACTCTCCCTATCTTATTTCATTTATTAGTGACGAGGGTAAATGTAATGCCTTATACTCTCCCTATCTTATTTAATTTATTAGTGACGAGGGGTAAATGTAATGCCTAAAAGCTTTAAATGTTAAATAGTCCATATTGTGAGGGGTAAATGTAATGCCTTATACTCTCCCTATCTTATTTAATTTATTAGTGACGAGGGGTAAATGTGAAATAAGATAGGGGAAGTATAAGCATTACATTTAATATAAATTTATTCCGTTATTAAAATGTATCCCATTATTAATTAACATTTTATTAAAATAGAATTTATACATTTAAAATAACAATTCCAAGTCAACCATTTATAAAAACAAAAACTTCTCTAACATTACTTATTAACCACCCACTTAATAACACGTTAACTCTAAATTAACACAACAAATTCATTCCCCTTAACTCCATTCTTCCCCCTCCCTCTTTCCCTTCCCCTTCCCCCCCCTTTTCCCCCCCCCTTCCCCATTTCCCTCTTCCCCCCCCTTCTCCCTCCCCACCCCCTCGTCCTACTCTACTAAGACCTACCGCGCGGGGCGTTGGCCTTAAACCTTTCCCCCTCTTCCCTTCCCGTGGGGTTGCACTTCCATTTCCCCTCGTCCCTCTTTTAGATAGGGAGAGTATAAGGCATTACATTTACCCTCATCACTAATAATTAATAAGATAGGGAGAGTATAAGGCATTACATTACCCTTTAATCAGGAATTGAAGATTTGTACAAAGCAAAGATGTAGCAGTGTTATTGCAATGAAAACTGTGTTTAATATAACAGGGTTTATATAATAACTAGGTTAAATATAATAATATAACCGGTTTAATATAATATAACGAGGATTAATATACATAACGGTTAATTATAATATACAGGGTTTATTATAATTATAACTAGGTTTAATATAATATACGGTAATATAACTGGTTTAACATAATATGGCAGGGTTTATTTAATATAACAGGGATATAATAAACAGGTTTATTATAATATAACTGGTTTAATATAATTTAACAGCTTAATATAATATAACAGGTTTATTAGGTTTTATATAATAAAACAGGTTTAATTAATATTACTAGGTTTAATATAATATAAATATTTAATATGATATAACAGGGTCTAATTTATACAACTAGGTTTAATATAATATAATATAAATGGTTTTAATATAATATAACTGGGTTTACTATAATATAACTGGGTTTTATATAAATAACAAGTTTATATAATATAACTAGGTTTAATAATATATATAAATGGTTTAATATATATAACTGGGTTTACTGTAATACAACGGGGTTTTATATAAATAACAGGTTTTAATTAACAGGGTTAATATAATATAACAGGGTTAATGATAATATACTAGTTTAATATAATATACATGGGTTTAATATAATATAACAGGGTTAATTATAATATAACGGGTTATGATAAATAACTACGGTAGGTTTTAATAATATACGGTAATAAACTGGTTTAACATAATATACAGGGTTTATTATACTATAACTAGGTGTAATATAATTACGGTAATATAACTGGTTTAACATAATATACAGGGTTTTTATAATATAACTAGGTGTAATATAATATACTGTTAATATAACTGGTTTAACATATATAACAGGGTTTATTATAATATAACTAGATGTAATATAATATACTGTAATATAACTGGTTTAACATAATATAACAGGGTTTATTAAATTAACTAGGTGTAATATAATATACGGTAAATATAACTGGTTTAACATAATTAACAGGTTTTATTAATATATTATATATAATTTATATAATCGTGTCTCTGACGAAGTGCCATTATCAGGCACGAAAGCGTTAGACATGTATTCATTTGTATAGTTGTATGTGTTAAATAAGAAGCATTTTATCCACATTGATTGATCCACAGGATTGCTGCAGCCCCTTTCTTTTGTTTGCATCTTGGTTGTTTGGACTTGCGAGGGGTCTGGGGCAGGACAGCACCCGGACCAGAAAACTACGACTGGTGAGACCCGTCTTAAGCAATTTTGCACTTGTTAACAATGTTACCGTCCTTCTGAGTATCCACACACTAGAGCGGCTGGGTCCGGGGGAGTGTCCACCCGCCCACCCCGGTGTTGTGTGTAAGTTTTCTCATTTTCAAAACCACAGCTATTTTAGTCCCCACTTTCACTATGTTTCAATTGCATATATACAAATTTAATTTAGTATCTGGAACTTCCAGTCCTTTTTTGAATATCCCATTCTGTTTTATTGTTTGTATTAATTAAGATCCCAGACCCGTTTTTTTCTGTGCCCTGCACGCTCTAATCACTTTTTTCTTTATATAATAAAATGGTTTAATAAATATAACTGTGTTTATTATAATATAACTAGGTGTAATATAATATACGGTAATATAACTGGTTTAACATAATATAGCAGGGTTTATTATAATATATATCGTTTAATATAATATAACTGGGTTTATGAAAATATAACTAGGTGTAATATAATATACGGTATATAAACTGGTTTAACATAATATAACAGGGTTTATTATAATATAAATCGTTTAATATAATATAACTGGGTTTACTATAATATAAAAGGGTTTAAAGGGACACTAAACTGAAAAAATGACTTTTCCTCATCTTAATCTATAAATACATACGTGTAAGTAGCACCTACTCTGAGGTGTGAGTGTTGCTGCATGCCTTCAATCCTCCTCCTCTCACTATAGTACAGTACAGGCTACTCGCCCTCTTCAAACAGCCTGTCTGATGGAGCTGGTCAGCTAATTCCCTTTTGGACCCTCGTCTAACGAGATTTCTCTAACGTGTATTCAAGGCGTTGACTCAGTCAGTGTAAATATTTTATAAAACTGATATTGTGGTGTAACATTTTATTTTACATTTCTCATTAGAAGATATAAAAGTGGGAAAAAATCAAATTAGGCCTACGTCACACATCAGGAAATACGATACTAAGCCCAGCCTGACAATGTCATTACGCACTGCAGTGTACACTGTCCTCATAGATTGCATCAAATAATAAGTAAACACCAGTTCATTATATGTCAGAGAAAATCCTGGCAAACACCCTCTAGATCTTTTACATCTTGTATGTGAACTGCATTGTCTACAATATATTGTGCAGCACAGAGCAGGATTACAGCTCGACTCTTCCCCGTGTAAAGCTGGCCATTACAGCTGACTGAACTTCGTAAATCTGTACAATTTCGGATTCTCAGACTTCTGAAAACCCAAAATTGGACCCATTAAAGTCAATGGGGGAGCAGAAAAGTTCAATTAAATCTAGATAGATTGTCACATTGGGCTGCTAAGTGGCAGATGAGATTCAATGAGGAGAAATGTAAGGCACAGTGGCGTAGCTACACTTATGGGCCCTGATGCAAAATTTAGAGACATGGGCCACCCAACACTGCCGCAAACCAAATAATCATTTCCAGAAGAAACATCCAAATTCATCATTAAGATTTTTTTAAAACACACAAACATACGTTACCCATACACCTAGCAAAACTATCCAATCAGATCCATCAGTATTTCTAAACTTATATCCACAAACCTAAAATAACTAACCACTGATGCTAGTAAAATGCTTGGCACACAGACTGGTAAAATGCTTTGTATATAACCAATGGTAAAATAGTTGGCACAAAGACTGGTTAAATGCTTGGCATGCAGACTGATAACTGGCTGGGAAACTGGCACTGCCACAGCCAGGCACTGGTTAATGCTTGGCACACAGACAATGGTAAAATGCTTTGTACACAGACCACTGGTAAAAAACAGTCGGCACTCAGACTGGTAGTTTTGGAACCTTACACAAATGGGGCCCTTCTTGGCCAAGGGCCCTGGTGCGTGGCATCCCCTGCACCCCTGGTAGCTACGCCCCAAGTAAGGTGATGCATTTTGTACTTAAAAATCCTTGTGCTGCTTATACTATAAATGGCTTTGTGTTACGGTAAGTGAATCCCGGTTGGAAAGAGAGAGTATATTGAAGAGATGCATGACCGGCCACATAGGAACACTCTCAATGGTTAAAACAGTCTTTATTGGCTAACGCGTTTCGGGCCGTGAACAGCCCTTAATCATAAGCAAGAGAAAGACAACATAACGACTTGGTTATATATGCTGAATAACGTCATTTCCTGACCATGTGAGTAAAACACACCCCCTGAAAGTCCAATAGGATGCATGTAAAGTGACTACCCCCGAAATCTATTAGTGTGAAATAAAACTCCTGATAGTCTATCGTGATAGTTAAAACCACTGTGATAATAAAACCACTATAAGTAGGAATCATTCTATGTGCCAACAAATGATAAAACATGTCGATAATTACTACATATTCAGTAAACCTTCCATACACCACCCATACACAGAATCAAGGGTTCACAAATTCAGTATTTCTCCCAGGTATATGGAAACAAGGGTTAACGAATTATGTAAACCACCTATATGGAATGGAGGGTTCACGATCGTTTACAGAAATTCTGTAAATTTCCGAAAATCTAATCCTCGTCGTTCATTCAATAACTTTGAAAAAATTTCCAGGGGTTCGAAAAATCCGAGTCCTTCCAGATCCGAAAAATCCAATTCAGAACCGGTTTCGAGTCCATCTCTTCTGGCCATACACTTGGGAGACATTAAAGCCAATCCGACCTTCGATAGAGCAGTGGTTCTCACCTCCATTGTCCCCCCACTGATAACAATTTACGATCACTGTTGCACCAGTGACACCAGTCCTAAAGTCAGGACGGATTTCCCACTAGGCCACTAGGGAAAAAAAAAGAGTTTAAAAAAGAGTGTTAGGCAGCATTGCATATTAAATTTACACATCACACATTAGTTGGCACACAGCAGAGCCTTACCAGTATCTATCATATGTGCAATGGACAGTGATTGCTGATTTGCTAGAGGGGCAGGTCCCTCTACCACTCACAAGCTCCGCTTCAGCCAATGAATGACGACGCGTACGGGTGTGTGTGGGTGTGGGGGTGGCACAGGCAGTACCAGTTAGCTGGCCTAGGGGAGAAAAAAAGTATAAATCCGCCCTGCCAAAGTCATTGGGTTATGTGGTTGTCCAGACCACGGAATCGGGAAAATTAGAGGGGTTCATTTGGTTTGGCATAGTTAAAGGGGAACTGTGGTCTCCAAACAAGTTTATTTAAATGAAAGGCCAGTTCATACCTTTAAAATGAGCCATCAACCGCTTCTCTACATGCTGCAAAGCCCAAAATATGAAGAAATCACTGATCAGAAAGTTAGGGGGTGGGAGGTTCTAAATCTGCTGTCAAAATACTGTTTCCTCCTCTAATCTGCAGTTGGCACATGCTCAGTGCATGACTGAAGGGTGAGGGGGTGGGGAGAACAGCACAGCCCACAGCATTGCTTTTTAAATGCCTCCCACCCACTTGCAGGCCCTTCCCAATAATGGGCTCTGTGTCCCCTCCCCTGCAGCCCCCTGTGGCCCCTCCCACTCACAGACTCTGTGGCTCTGCACACTCGCGGGTCCTGTGCCCCCTCCTGAGTGGGAGGGACACCAGGGCTCCCGAGTTGGAGGCGCCCTGGGCCCCACAAGTGGGAGGGGCCCTGTGTCCCCTCCCCTTGCAGCCCCTGTGGCCCCTTCCCCTCACGGACTCTGTGGCTCCACACACTCGTGGGTCCTGTAGCCCTCCCCTGAGTGGGAGGGGCCCCCACCCCTCCCCTGAGTCGGATGGGCCCCAGGAGGCTTGCAAGGGAAAGCCCAAGGGGCTGCAAGGGGAGGGACCTGGGGGCCCACGAGGAGGAGGAAACACAGAAGAAGACTGTCACATGGTTTCAGTGCAGGAACAGGAAGTGCAGGGGATCTGGTGATCTGCAACCATATCACACTATAAATGTAAATATCTTCAAACTATGTAAAATACATAATGAAAGTAAATTGCAAAAATCCTTAGGAAAGCAATTCCTGTCAATTTACCTAAAGTCATTTATGGACCACAGTTACCTTTAAAGGGAAACTAATGGTGCCAATTAGTGAAGGGATGTCCGCTCCTCTATAAAAATGTACACTTACCTCCCCCTGGGTAAGGAAGATAAGTATAACATTTTATATAGGGTTGGACATGCCCTTTAAAAGAAAGGTACCCTATGGTTTTTACTCTGCTTTCCAGTGTTGGAATGGAGGAACCTAAAGAGTTAATATATATGCAAATAAACTTACCCAATCAATCCCTTTCTGAATAATGACTTATCAAAATTTCCCTGGCTATGCATAGCATGGGACATACAGACATTCCTTTCCTACACACATAGCATATCATTAATAAGACAGTAACACAGACCAGTTACCCCTGCACAGCACTGCCAAAAAGATCGGAGCTTTGGAAAGTTTGGGGCCTTCTCCTATACCCCACAGCATGTCAGGTTCCTTGTAACATGCCTCACTTTTTATGAATGGCAAACTATCTCTGTGCAGTTTTCTTTTACCTAATATACCACATGTTTTAAATAACACCGCAATTTGTTTTTGTCCTGGGGAAATGTCCACATGCACATGCTACTGACTGGCATTGATCTGCTGGACACCCACACGTGGCATAAGGTCCCAGGATTTTGTAGCGTTTACTGTATTTAGAGTTTGACTAGTTGAAGATCTTGCAGAGTGAGTAGCCATTGAATTGTGTGTGTCAGTATGGCAGCCATCCTTATGACATATCTTCTTTAGATTCCAGAGCCCAGAAGGTTATTCATTCCCTGAACAGCAAGTGTCACAGAAAATTGATATCTTGCCTGGTTTTCAATGAGTAGCTGGGGAGCAATTTATCACATTTCAACGGCTTTTCCTCTGCGGTATATTAACAGTGTAGTCATGGATGTGACATTAGCCACAAGGTATAGTAAGAATTTCTAGAATCTTTCATGGAAGTAATCTTTTACTTCGAATGTCCATTTAGCTATTTTAAAGGGATCTATACTGAAACTATAATTTTTCCCAACTATCACTGTACCATTTTTTGTTGATCTGTCCCCTATTTCTTTAGATACCATAATAAAACCTTTTACATTTCAGCTGTCATCAAGTACCTTATTAACATAAACTCTTCGGCTGTTTGCAGTTCGGCTGTAGCTGAAATGGTGACTTTGGTAGGTGAACTGCATGGTGCGAAATTCCCTCTCCCCGTGCTGCCTCAAAGTGATTACTGATGTGCCTAGCTTCACAGAAAGCCAGATGAAAAGCTTATTTAGAGTGGGAAGGATATAGGGAGCTGAGCAAAACAGTGGGTTAAGATAAGGCAAAGTCATTTTTATTACAGTTGCCCTTATGGAAATTTCAATTAAGTTTGCATGTTTTTTGGAGTGTTTCCAGTTTTTTTTATATCCAAAATATTGCTCTACCCTCCCCATCGGCCTCAGAAAATAGAAATTGTAGGAGCCAAACACAACCAAGCTCTAGCCAGAGATTTATCGTAGGCTGCCAATTCAGGCAAACACCTAAGACAGTTTATGTTTGAAATGCATTAGGCCAGATGTTTTATAAAGTTTTTTCAGCTGAAATTAAGATGTCTGGGTATACTGGCGTGCCCTTTATCTTACAGGTTATTTTGTTTGGGTTCCAGTGAAGGGCCATGGCAAGCTTTACCATGGCCACCATTAATAAATGGTCACTGCTTCTGTGCTTTGACTGCTTCTATGCTGTATTGACAATGGGGTGGATATACGGAGTGGATCTGAATTTACAAACCTTAGTGCCAGGTTCAATGCCAATTCAACACGAGTGTGAGTGGGAGTCAAAATAGTTTGAAATGTTTGAATGAAATACAATAAAATATCAATGGTAACTTAATGTAAATGGCTGTGGGACCTGGGAAATGGTCTGGGGAACATGTTCCAATATTCAGGACTTTTGAAAACTTGATTTTACTCTCACGCGTGCTACTTTGAGCTCTCGCGTTCGAACATTCCATAATTATCCCATGAATGTCTCACGGATTCGATATTAGCGTATAGGTATAATAGACATTTTACTTGCGGATTTGATATTTCCTCATGTATCGAACATTCCATAATTATCCCATGAATGTCTCGTGGATTCGATATTAGCGTATAGGTATAATAGACATTTTACTTGCGATGTATATTTACTCATGTATCGAACATTCCATAATTATCCCATGAATGTCTCGTGGATTCGATATTAGCGTATAGGTAAATAGACATTTTACTTGCGGATTTGATATTTACTCATGTATCGAACATTCCATAATTATCCCATGAATGTCTCGTGGATTCGATATTAGCGTATAGGTATATAGACATTTTACTTGGCGGATTTGATATTTACTCATGTATCGAACATTCCATAATTATCCCATGAATGTCTCTCGTGGATTCGATATTAGCGTATAGGTATAATAGACATTTTACTTGCGGATTTATAGGGAGAGTATAAGGCATTACATTTACCCCTCATCACTAATAAATTAAATAAGATAGGGAGAGTATAAGGCATTACATTTACCCTTTAATCAGGAATTGAAGATTTGTACAAAGCAAAGATGTAGCAGTGTTATTGCAATGAAAACTGTGTTTAATATAACAGGGTTTATTATAATATAACTAGGTTAAATATAATATAATATAACCGGTTTAATATAATATAACGAGGATTAATATACATAACGGTTAATTATAATATAACAGGGTTTATTATAATATAACTAGGTTTAATATAATATACGGTAATATAACTGGTTTAACATAATATAGCAGGGTTTATTATAATATAACAGGGATATAATATAACAGGGTTTATTATAATATAACTGGTTTAATATAATTTAACAGCTTAATATAATATAACAGGTTTATTAGGTTTTATATAATAAAACAGGGTTTAATATAATATTACTAGGTTTAATATAATATAAATAATTTAATATGATATAACAGGGTCTAATTTAATACAACTAGGTTTAATATAATATAATATAAATGGTTTAATATAATATAACTGGGTTTACTATAATATAACTGGGTTTTATATAATATAACAAGGTTTAATATAATATAACTAGGTTTAATATAATATAATATAAATGGTTTAATATAATATAACTGGGTTTACTGTAATACAACTGGGTTTTATATAATATAACAGGTTTTAATATAACAGGGTTAATTATAATATAACAGGGTTTATGATAATATAACTAGGTTTAATATAATATAACAGGTTTAATATAATATAACAGGGTTAATTATAATATAACAGGGTTAATGATAATATAACTACGGTAGGTTTAATATAATATACGGTAATATAACTGGTTTAACATAATATAACAGGGTTTATTATACTATAACTAGGTGTAATATAATATACGGTAATATAACTGGTTTAACATAATATAACAGGGTTTATTATAATATAACTAGGTGTAATATAATATACTGTAATATAACTGGTTTAACATAATATAACAGGGTTTATTATAATATAACTAGATGTAATATAATATACTGTAATATAACTGGTTTAACATAATATAACAGGGTTTATTATAATATAACTAGGTGTAATATAATATACGGTAATATAACTGGTTTAACATAATATAACAGGGTTTATTATAATATATTATATAATATATTTATTATAATCGTGTCTCTGACGAAGTGCCATTATCAGGCACGAAACGCGTTAGACATGTATTCATTTGTATAGTTGTATGTGTTAAATAAAGAAGCATTTTATCCACATTGATTGATCCACAGGATTGCTGCAGCCCGCTTTCTTTTGTTTGCATCTTGGTTGTTTGGACCTTGCGAGGGGTCTGGGGCAGGACAGCACCCGGACCAGAAACTACGACTGGTGAGACCCGTCTTAAGCAATTTTGCACTTTGTTAACAATGTTACCGTCCTTCTGAGTATCCACACACTAGAGCGGCTGGGTCCGGGGGAGTGTCCACCCGGCCCACCCCGGTGTTGTGTGTAAGTTTTCTCAATTTTCAAAAACCAGCTATTTTAGTCCCCACTTTCACTATGTTTCAATTGCATATATACAAATTTAATTTAGTATCTGGAACTTCCTAGTCCTTTTTTGAATATCCCATTCTGTTGTATTGTTTGTATTAATTAAGATCCTCAGAGCCCGTTTTTTTCTGTGCCCTGCACGCTCTAATCACTTGTTTTCTTTATTATAATATAAATGGTTTAATATAATATAACTGGGTTTATTATAATATAACTAGGTGTAATATAATATACGGTAATATAACTGGTTTAACATAATATAGCAGGGTTTATTATAATATATATCGTTTAATATAATATAACTGGGTTTATGATAATATAACTAGGTGTAATATAATATACGGTAATATAACTGGTTTAACATAATATAACAGGGTTTATTATAATATAAATCGTTTAATATAATATAACTGGGTTTACTATAATATAAAAGGGTTTAAAGGGACACTAAACTGAAAAAATGACTTTTCCTCATCTTAATCTATAAATACATACGTGTAAGTAGCACCTACTCTGAGGTGTGAGTGTTGCTGCATGCCTTCAATCCTCCTCCTCTCACTATAGTACAGTACAGGCTACTCGCCCTCTTCAAACAGCCTGTCTGATGGAGCTGGTCAGCTAATTCCCTTTTGGAGCCCTCGTCTAACGAGATTTCTCTAACGTGTATTCAAGGCGTTGACTCAGTCAGTGTAAATATTTTATAAAACTGATATTGTGGTGTAACATTTTATTTTACATTTCTCATTAGAAGATATAAAAGTGGAGGAAAAATCAAATTAGGCCTACGTCACACATCAGGAAATACGATACTAAGCCCAGCCTGACAATGTCATTACGCACTGCAGTGTACACTGTCCTCATAGATGTCATCAAATAATAAGTAAACACCAGTTCATTATATGTCAGAGAAAATCCTGGCAAACACCCTCTAGATCTTATACATCTTGTATGTGAACTGCATTGTCTACAATATATTTAGTGCAGCACAGAGCAGGATTACAGCTCGACTCTTCCCCGTGTAAAGCTGGCCATTACAGCTGACTGAACTTCGTAAAATCTGTTACAATTTCGGATTCTCAGACTTCTGAAATAACCCAAAATTGGACCCATTAAAGTCAATGGGGGAGCAGAAAAGTTCAATTAAATCTAGATAGATTGTCACATTGGGCTGCTAAGTGGCAGATGAGATTCAATGAGGAGAAATGTAAGGCACAGTGGCGTAGCTACAGACTTATGGGCCCTGATGCAAAATTTAGACATGGGCCACCCAACACTGCCGCAAACCAAATAATCATTTCCAGAAGAAACATCCAAATTCATCATTAAGATTTTTTTAAAACACACAAACATACGTTACCCATACACCTAGCAAAACTATCCAATCAGATTCCATCAGTATTTCTAAACTTATATCCACAAACCTAAAATAACTAACCCACTGATGCTAGTAAAATGCTTGGCACACAGACTGGTAAAATGCTTTGTATATAACCAATGGTAAAATAGTTGGCACAAAGACTGGTTAAATGCTTGGCATGCAGACTGATAAACTGGCTGGGAAACTGGCACTGCACACAGCCAGGCACTGGTTAAATGCTTGGCACACAGACAATGGTAAAATGCTTTGTACACAGACCACTGGTAAAAAACAGTCGGCACTCAGACTGGTAGTTTTGGAACCTTAGCACAAAATGGGGCCCCTTCTTGGCCAAGGGCCCTGGTGCGGTGGCATCCCCTGCACCCCTGGTAGCTACGCCCCAAGTAAGGTGATGCATTTTGTACTTAAAAATCCTTGTGCTGCTTATACTATAAATGGCTTTGTGTTACGGTAAGTGAATCCCTGTTGGAAAGAGAGAGTATATTGAAGAGATGCATGACCGGGCCACATAGGAACACTCTCATATGGTTAAAACAGTCTTTATTGGCTTAACGCGTTTCGGGCCGTGAACAGCCCTTAATCATAAGCAAGAGAAAGACAAACAATAACGTACTTGGTTATATATGCTGAGATAACGTCATTTCCTGACCATGTGAGTAAAACACACCCCCTGAAAGTCCAATAGGGATGCAGTAAAAGTGACTACCCCCGAAATCTATTAGTGTGAAATAAAAACTCCTGATAGTCTATCGTGATAGTTAAAACCACTGGTGATAATAAAACCACTAATAGTAGGAATCATTCTATGTGCAGACAACAAATGATAAAACATGTCGATAATTACTACATATTCAGTAAACCTTCCATACACCACCCATACACAGAATCAAGGGTTCACAAATTCAGTATTTCTCCCAGGTATATGGAAACAAGGGTTAACGAATTATGTAAACCACCTATAAATGGAATGGAGGGTTCACGATCGTTTACAGAAATTCTGTAAATTTCCGAAAATCTAATCCTCGGTCGTTCATTCAATAACTATTGAAAAAATTTCCAGGGGTTCGAAAAATCCGAGTCCTTCCAGATCCGAAAAATCCAATTCAGAACCGGCTTCGAGTCCATCTCTTCTGGCCATACACTTGGGAGACATTAAAGCCAATCCGACCTTCGATAGAGCAGTGGTTCTCACCTCCATTGTCCCCCCACTGATAACAATTTACGATCACTGTTGCACCAGTGACACCAGTCCTAAAGTCAGGGACGGATTTCCCACTAGGCCACTAGGGAAAAAAAAGAGTTTAAAAAAGAGTGTTAGGCAGCATTGCATATTAAATTTACACATCACACATTAGTTGGCACACAGCAGAGCCTTACCAGTATCTATCATATGTGCAATGGACAGTGATTGCTGATTTGCTAGAGGTGGCAGGTCCCTCTACCACTCACAAAGCTCCGCTTCAGCCAATGAATGACCGCGTACGGGTGTGTGTGTGGGGTGGGGGTGGCACAGGCAGTACCAGTTAGCTGGCCTAGGGGAGAAAAAAAGTATAAATCCGGCCCTGCCTAAAGTCATTGGGTTATGTGGTTGTCCAGGACCACGGAATCGGGAAAATTGAGAGGGGTTCATTTGGTTTGGCATAGTTAAAGGGGAACTGTGGTCTCCAAACAAGTTTATTTTAAATGAAAGGCCAGGTTCATACCTTTAAAATGAGCCATCAACCGCTTCTCTACATGCTGCAAAGCCCAAAATATGAAGAAATCACTGATCAGAAAGTTAGGGGGTGGGAGGTTCTAAATCTGCTGTCAGAAATACTGTTTCCTCCTCTAATCTGCAGTTGGCACATGCTCAGTGCATGACTGAAGGGTAGGAGGGGGTGGGGAGAACAGCACAGCCCACAGCATTGCTTTTTTAAATGCCTCCCACCCACTTGCAGGCCCTTCCCAATAATGGGCTCTGTGTCCCCTCCCCTTGCAGCCCCCTGTGGCCCCTCCCACTCACAGACTCTGTGGCTCTGCACACTCGCGGGTCCTGTGCCCCCTCCCCTGAGTGGGAGGGACACCAGGGCTCCCGAGTTGGAGGCGCCCTGGGCCCCACAAGTGGGAGGGGCCCTGTGTCCCCTCCCCTTGCAGCCCCCTGTGGCCCCTTCCACTCACGGACTCTGTGGCTCCACACACTCGTGGGTCCTGTAGCCCCTCCCCTGAGTGGGAGGGGCCCCCACCCCTCCCCTGAGTCGGATGGGCCCCAGGAGGCTGCAAGGGAAAGGCCCAAGGGGCTGCAAGGGGAGGGACCATGGGGGCCCACGAGGAGGAGGAAACACAGAAGAAGGACTGTCACATGGTTTCAGTGCAGGAAGCAGGAAGTGCAGGGGATCTGGTGATGCTGCAACCATATCACACATATAAATGTAAATATCTTCAAAACTATGTAAAATACATAATGAAAGTAAATTGCAAAAATCCTTAGGAAAGCAATTCCTGTCAATTTACCTAAAGTCATTTATGGACCACAGTTACCCTTTAAAGGGAAACTAATGGTGCCAAATTAGTGAAGGGAATGTCCGCTCCTCTATAAAAATGTACACTTACCTCCCCCTGGGGTAAGGAAGATAAGTATAACATTTTATATAGGGTTGGACATGCCCTTTAAAAGAAAGGTACCCTATGGTTTTTACTCTGCTTTCCAGTGTTGGAATGGAGGAAACTAAAGAGTTAATATATTATGCAAATAAACTTACCCAATCAATCCCTTTCTGAATAATGACTTATCAAAATTTCCCTGGCTATGCATAGTCATGGGACATACAGACATTCCTTTCCTACACAGCATAGCATATCATTAATAAGACAGTAACACAGACCAGTTACCCCTGACACAGCACTGCCAAAAAGATCGGAGCTTTGGAGAAGTTTGGGGCTCTTCTCCTATACCCCACAGCATGTCAGGTTCCTTGTAACATGCCTCACTTTTTATGAATGGCAAACTATCTCTGTGCAGTTTTCTTTTACCTAATATACCACATTTGTTTAAATAACACCGCAATTTGTTTTTGTCCTGGGGAAATGTCCACATGCACATGCTACTGACTGGCATTGATCTGCTGGACACCCACACGTGGCAATAAGGTCCCAGGAGTTTTGTAGCGTTTACTGTATTTAGAGTTTGACTAGTTGAAGATCTTGCAGAGTGAGTAGCCATTGAATTGTGTGTGTCAGTATGGCAGCCATCCTTATGACATATCTTCTTTTAGATTCCAGAGCCCAGAAGGTTATTCATTCCCTGTAACAGGCAAGTGTCACAGAAAATTGATATCTTGCCTGGTTTTCCAATGAGTAGCTGGGGAGCAATTTATCACATTTCAACGGCTTTTCCTCTGCGGTATATTAACAGTGTTAGTCATGGATGTGACATTAGCCACAAGGTATAGTAAGAATTTCTAGAATCTTTCATGGAAGTAATCTTTTACTTCGAATGTCCATTTAGCTATTTTAAAGGGATCTATACTGAAACTATAATTCTTCCCAACTATCACTGTACCATTTTTTTGTTGATCTGTCCCCTATTTCTTTAGATATCCAATATAAAACCTTTTACATTTCAGCTGTCAATCAAGTACCTTATTAACATAAACTCTTCTGCTGTTTGCAGTTCGGCTGTAGCTGAAATGGTGACAGTTGGTAGGTGAACTGCATGGTGCGAAATTCCCTCTCCCAGTGCTGCCTCAAAGTGATTACTGAATGTGCCTAGCTTCACAGAAAGCCAGATGAAAGCTTATTTAGAGTGGGAAGGAGTATAGGGAGCCTGAGCAAAACAGTGGGTTAAGATAAGGCAAAGTCATTTTTAGTACAGTTGCCCTTTATGGAAATTTCAATTAAGTTTGCATGTTTTTTGGAGTGTTTCCAGTTTTTTTTATATCCAAAATATTGCTCTACCCTCCCCATCGGCCTCAGAAAATAGAAATTGTAGGAGCCAAACACAACCAAGCTCTAGCCAGAGATTTATCGTAGGCTGCCAATTCAGGCAAACACCTAAGAACAGTTTATGTTTGAAATGCATTAGGCCAGATGTTTTATAAAGTTTTTCAGCTGAAATTAAGATGTCTGGGTAATACTGGCGTGCCCTTTATCTTACAGGTTATTTTGTTTGGGTTCCAGTGAAGGGCCATGGCAAGCTTTACCATGGCCACCATTAATAAATGGTCAACTGCTTCTGTGCTTTGACTGCTTCTATGCTGTATTGAACAATGGGGTGGATATACGGAGTGGATCTGAATTTACAAACCTTAGTGCCAGGTTCAATGCCAATTCAACACGAGTGTGAGTGGGAGTCAAATAGTTTGAAATGTTTGAATGAAATACAATTAAAATATCAATGGTAACTTAATGTAAATGGCTGTGGGACCTGGGAAATGGTCTGGGGAACATGTTCCAATATTCAGGACTTTTGAAAACTTGATTTTACTCTCACGCGTGCTACTTTTGAGCTCTCGCGTTCGAACATTCCATAATTATCCCATGAATGTCTCACGGATTCGATATTAGCGTATAGGTATAATAGACATTTTACTTGCGGATTTGATTTTAACCTCATGTATCGAACATCCATAATTATCCCATGATGTCTCGTGGATTCGATATTAGCGTATAGGTATAATAGACATTTTCTCTTGCGATTTGATATTTACTCATGTATCGAACATTCCATAATTATCCCATGAATGTCTCGTGGATTCGATATTAGCGTATAGGTATAATAGACATTTTACTTGCGGATTTGATATTTACTCATGTATCGAACATTCCATAATTATCCCATGAATGTCTCGTGGATTCGATATTACGTATAGGTATAATAGACATTTTACTTGCGGATTTTAGATTTACTCATGTATCGAACATTCCATATATCCCATGAATGTCTCGTGATTCGATATTAGCGTATAGGTATATAGACATTTTACTTGCGGATTTGATATTTACTCATGTATCGAACATTCGATAATTATCGAAAGTCCCGAAAATATCGAAAGTCCGAGAAGTCCGGGATAGTTTGAGAAATCAGAGTCCGTTGGAACTCGTGTATGAGTTCTAGTTCATCTTTACTGACAACTGATACTGACCAATAAACACATTATACAGTACGTTATAAAAAACTGTTTATTTAATTGGTTTATTGGCTTTCATTATTTTTAGATTTTTTTCTACATAGTTTTGTTATTCAGCATCTTAACATCCAGCAATTTATTTAACTAGATTTTCTTTTTACTAAATAGACTGTTGGTGGTCACATTTAAGAGAGCTGTCCACCTAAGGTTAGTAACGATTACGTTCCTGGGAGAGTGCTACATTCCTTAATCCTAATAGAGATGGACAAAACTGGTAAGTTGGGACTTCAGATGGCATTTTCCAATGATTATCGAATGTACTGGTACAAGGTTTTTTTAGGTAATCCTCGAAATAAGTTCGATGCCCATTTTTCGGAAC